>CM046997.1:5000-1213750 GCA_025698465.1 Gossypium longicalyx
TAAACCCTAAACCCTAAACCCTAAACCCTAAAACCCTAAAAAACCCTAAAACCCTAAACCCTAAACCCTAAACCCTAAACCCTAAAAACCCCAAACCCTAAACCCTAAACCCTAAACCCTAAAACCCTAAACCCCTAAAACCCTAAACCCCAAACTCTAAACCCTAAAACCCTAAAAAACCTAAACCCTAAAACCCTAAACCCTAAACCCTAAAAACCCTAAAACCCTAAACCCTAAACCCTAAACCCTAAACCCTAAACCCTAAACCCTAAAAACCCTAAACCCTAAACCCTAAACCCTAAACCCTAAAACCCTAAAACCCTAAACCCTAAACCCTAAACCCTAAACCCTAAACCCTAAACCCTAAACCCTAAAACCCTAAAACCCTAAACCCTAAAACCCTAAAAACCCTAAAAAACCCTAAACCCTAAAAACCCTAAACCCTAAACCCTAAACCCTAAACTAAACCCTAAACCCTAAACCCTAAAACCCTAAAAACCCTAAAAACCCTAAACCCTAAACCCTAAACCCTAAAACCCTAAACCCTAAACCCTAAACCCTAAACCCTAAACCCTAAACCCTAAACCCTAAACCCTAAACCCTAAAACCCTAAACCCTAAAACCTAAAAACCCTAAACCCCTAAACCCTAAACCCTAAAACCCTAAACCCTAAAACCCTAAACCTAAAAACCCTAAAACCCTAAACCCTAAACCCTAAACCCTAAAAACCCTAAACCCTAAAACCCTAAACCCTAAACCCTAAACCCTAAACCCTAAACCCTAAAACCCTAAAACCCCCTAAACCCTAAAACCCTAAACCCTAAACCCTAAAACCCTAAACCCTAAACCCTAAACCCTAAACCCTAAACCCTAAACCCTAAAAACCCTAAAACCCTAAACCCTAAACCCTAAACCCTAAACCCTAAACCCTAAACCCTAAACCCTAAACCCTAAACCCTAAACCCTAAACCCTAAACCCTAAACCCTAAAACCCTAAAACCCTAAAACCCTAAAACCCTAAACCCTAAACCCTAAACTAAACCCTAAACCCCTAAACCCTAAAAAACCCTAAACCCTAAACCCTAAACCCTAAAAACCCTAAACCCTAAACCCTAAAACCCTAAACCCTAAACCCTAAATCTAAAACCCTAAACCCTAAAAACCCTAAACCCTAAAACCCTAAACCCTAAAACCCTAAACCCTAAAACCCTAAACCCTAAACCCTAAACCCTAAACCCTAAACCCTAAACCCTAAAAACCCTAAACCCCTAAAACCCTAAAAACCCTAAACCCTAAACCCTAAAACCCTAAACCCTAAAACCCTAAACCCTAAACCCTAAAACCCTAAACCTAAAACCCTAAACCCTAAAACCCTAAAAACCCTAAACCCTAAAACCCTAAAACCCTAAACCCTAAACCCTAAACCCTAAAACCCTAAACCCCAAACCCTAAAACCCTAAACCCTAAAACCCTAAAACCCTAAAAACCCTAAACCCTAAAACCCTAAACCCTAAACCCCTAAAACCCTAAACCCTAAACCCTAAACCCTAAACCCTAAAACCCTAAACCTAAACCCTAAAACCCTAAACCCTAAACCTAAAACCCTAAAACCCTAAACCCTAAACCCTAAACCCTAAAACCTAAACCCTAAACCCTAAACCCTAAAACCCTAAACCCTAAACCCTAAACCCTAAACCCTAAACCCTAAACCCAAAACCCTAAAAACCCTAAACCCTAAACCCTAAACCCTAAACCCTAAACCCTAAAAAACCCTAAACCCTAAAACCCTAAACCCTAAACCCTAAAAACCCTAAAACCCTAAAACCCTAAAACCCTAAACCCTAAACCCTAAAAACCCTAAACCCTAAAACCCTAAAACCCTAAACCCTAAAAACCCTAAAACCCTAAACCCTAAACCCTAAACCCTAAACCCTAAACCCTAAACCCTAAACCCTAAACCCTAAACCCTAAAACCTAAACCCAAAACCCTAAAACCCTAAACCCCAAACCCTAAACCCAAAACCCTAAACCCAAAACCCGAAACCCTAAAACTCAAAACCCGAAACCCTAAAACCCGAAACCCGAAACCCTAAAACCCGAAACCCGAAACCCTAAAACCCGAAACCCTAAAACCCTAAACCCTAAACCCTAAAACTAAACCCTAAACCCTAAACCTAAAACCCTAAACCCTAAACCCTCAAAAAACCCTAAACCCTAAAAAACCCTAAACCCTAAACCCTAAACCCTAAACCCTAAACCCTAAAACCCTAAACCCTAAAACCCTAAACCCTAAACCCTAAACCCTAAACCCTAAACCCTAAACCCTAAACCCTAAACCCTAAACCCTAAAACCCTAAACCCTAAAACCCTAAACCCTAAACCCCAAAAACCCTAAAAAACCCTAAACCCTAAACCCTAAAACCCTAAACCCCTAAACCCTAAACCCTAAACCCTAAACCCTAAACCCTAAAAACCTAAACCCTAAACCCTAAAAACCCTAAACCCTAAAACCCTAAACCCTAAACCCTAAAACCCTAAAACCCTAAAACCCTAAAACCCTAAAACCCTAAAACCCTAAACCCTAAACCCTAAACCCTAAAACCCTAAACCCTAAAACCCTAAACCCTAAACCCTAAACCCTAAAACCCTAAAACCCTAAACCCTAAACCCTAAACCCCTAAACCCTAAACCCTAAAACCTAAACCCTAAAACCCTAAAACCCTAAACCCTAAAACCCTAAACCCTAAACCCTAAAACCCTAAACCCTAAACCCTAAAACCCTAAACCCTAAAACCCTAAACCCTAAACCCTAAAACCCTAAACCCTAAACCCTAAACCCTAAACCCTAAAACCCTAAACCCTAAAACCCTAAAAACCCTAAACCCTAAACCCTAAAACCCTAAACCCTAAACCCTAAAACCCTAAACCCTAAACCCTAAACCCTAAACCCTAAACCCTAAACCCTAAACCCTAAACCCTAAACCCTAAAACCCTAAAACCCTAAACCCTAAACCCTAAACCCTAAAACCCTAAAACCCTAAACCCTAAAACCCTAAAACCCTAAACCCTAAACCCTAAAACCTAAAACCCTAAAAAACCCTAAAACCCTAAACCCTAAACTAAAAACCCTAAACCCTAAAACCCTAAAACCCTAAACCCTAAACCCAAAACCCTAAACCCTAAACCCTAAACCCTAAACCCTAAAACCCTAAACCCTAAACCTAAAAACCAAAACCCTAAACCCTAAACCCTAAACCCTAAACCCTAAACCCTAAACCCTAAACCCTAAAACCCTAAACCCTAAACCCTAAACCCTAAACCCTAAACCCTAAACCCTAAAACCCCCTAAACCCTAAACCCCCCCTAAACCCTAAACCCTAAAACCCTAAACCCTAAACCCTAAAAACCCTAAAACCCTAAACCTAACCCTAAACCCTAAAACCTAAACCCTAAACCCTAAACCCTAAAACCCTAAAACCCTAAACCCTAAACCCTAAAACCCTAAACCCTAAACCTAAACCCTAAACCCTAAACCCTAAACCCTAAACCCTAAAACCCTAAACCCTAAACCCCTAAACCCAAACCTAAAAACCCTAAACCCTAAAAAACCCTAAACCCTAAACCCTAAAACCCTAAACCCTAAACCCTAAAACCCTAAAACCTAAAACCCTAAAACCTAAACTAAACCCTAAACCCTAAAACCCTAAACCCTAAAACCCCAAAACCCTAAACCCTAAACCCTAAACCCTAAACCCTAAAACCCTAAAACCCTAAACTCCTAAAACCCTAAACCCTAAAACCCTAAACCCTAAACCCTAAACCCTAAACCCTAAACCCTAAACCCTAAACCCTAAACCCTAAAACCCTAAACCCTAAAACCCTAAACCCTAAACCCTAAACCCTAAAACCCTAAACCCTAAACCCTAAACCCTAAACCCTAAACCCTAAACCCTAAACCCTAAACCCTAAACCCTAAACCCTAAACCCTAAACCCTAAACCCTAAAACCCTAAACCCTAAAACCCTAAACCCTAAAACCCTAAACCCTAAACCCTAAAAACCCTAAAAAACCCTAAACCCTAAAACCCTAAACCCTAAAACCCTAAACCCTAAACCCTAAACCCTAAAAACCCTAAAAACCCTAAACCCTAAACCCTAAAACCCTAAAAACCCTAAAAACCCTAAAAACCCTAAAACCCTAAAACCCTAAACCCTAAAACCCTAAAACCCTAAAAACCCTAAAACCCTAAAACCCTAAAACCCTAAAACCCTAAAACCTAAAAAACCCTAAAAAAACCCTAAAACCCTAAAACCCTAAAAACCCTAAAAAAACCCTAAAACCCTAAACCCTAAAAACCCTAAACCCCTAAAACCCTAAAACCCCTAAACCCTAAAACCCTAAAAAACCCTAAACCCTAAAACCCTAAAACCCTAAAAACCCTAAAACCCTAAAACCCTAAAACCCTAAAACCCTAAAAACCCTAAAACCCTAAACCCTAAAACCCTAAAACCCTAAAACCCTAAACCCTAAAAACCCTAAAACCCTAAAAACCCTAAACCCTAAAACCCTAAAACCCTAAACCCTAAAACCCTAAAACCCTAAAACCCTAAACCCTAAACCCTAAAACCCTAAAACCCTAAAACCTAAAAACCCTAAAAACCCTAAAACCCTAAAACCCTAAACCCCTAAAACCCTAAAAACCCTAAACCCTAAACCCTAAAACCCTAAAACCCTAAACCCTAAAACCCTAAAAACCCTAAAACCCTAAAACCCTAAACCCTAAAACCCTAAACCCTAAAACCCCTAAAACCCTAAACCCTAAAACCCTAAACCCTAAACCCTAAACCCTAAACCCTAAACCTAAAACCCTAAAACCCTAAACCCTAAAAACCCTAAACCCTAAAACCCTAAACCCTAAACCCTAAAAAACCCTAAACCCTAAAAACCCTAAACCCCTAAACCCCTAAAACCCTAAACCCCCCTAAACCCCTAAACCCCTAAACCCCTAAAACCCCTAAACCCCTAAAACCCTAAAACCCAAAACCCTAAACCCAAAAACCCTAAAACCCCTAAAACCCTAAAAACCCAAACCCTAAAACCCTAAAACCCTAAAAACCCTAAACCCCAAAACCCCAAAACCAAACCCCAAACCCCAAACCCCAAACCCCAAACCCTAAACCCCAAACCCTAAACCCTCCTAAAACCCAAAACCTAAAAACCCCTAAACCCTAACCCTAAACCTAAACCCTAAACCCTAAACCCTAAACCCTAAACCCTAAAACCCTAAAACCCTAAACCCTAAACCCTAAAACCCTAAAACCTAAACCCTAAACCCTAAACCCTTAACCCCTTAACCCCTTTACCTCTTAACCTCCAAACCCTAAAACCCCAACCCCCAACCCTTAAAACTATAAACCCTAAACCCCAAACCCTTAAAACCCTAAATCTTAAAACCTAAACCAGAACCAAGGTGCCCCAAAAACCGAACCAGGGTTAAAAAAACCCGAACCGGGGTCCTAAAAAAACTGAACTGGATTAAACAAACCGAACCGGGGTCCTAAAAAACCGAACCGGGGTCATAAAAAACCGAACCGGGGTCCTAAAAAACCGAACTGGGATATCCGAAGAATGGGATGTCCCGTGGATTATACTGAACCGGGATATCCTTGGAATGGGATATCCCCAGCCGGTATAAGCATGACAGGTTGCCCGGTCTAGACAAGAAAAAATACCTAAACCGGCCACTAAAACCCATAAACCGGAAGCCAAAAATTCAGAACCGGAATAACTAAAGGCAGATTATCCCGGGAATAGCTTATTCCGACTCCGAATAAGAAAAGGGAGAGTATCCGTGGATTAGCTTATTCCGTTTCGGAATATGACACAAATTAAGCCGGAACAGAATAAGAATGAAAACTAACTACAGTAGGACAATGGAAAATCTATACGGGATAGAAAATTTTCGTAATAAATAGCATTTAAGTCTCTTGTTTGGCTTCCGGGAAAAGCAGAATGAACAGAATATGAAAAAACAATATTTTTTAAAAGAATGAAATTTTATACCTCAACTCTCGCATGCAAAAAGATAACACAGATTTAGAGACTCACAATCGAAGCAACTTACAGTGCATTTGCAAATAGGGTCAGACTGCCTCCCATCATTCCAGAACCGAAAATCCTGGCAAAAGTCCACTGAAAATATTAGTAGAAAGAAGCATAGATTTGAAACTACAAACAGAGATGAAAAGGAAAGAGACAAATACATATTCATCCCTGAAATCAATATCCGATGAATTAGGGGATTCCAAAAATCACAAATAACAGAAACAGCAAACAGAACTTGGGATTTATCTCACGAAAAGCCTCTACCTAGTGTACCATCTTTGTGTGTATGAAGAAAGAAAGGACAAGAAAGGAGGCTGGGAGAAAGAGAACAGGAGAGAAGGAAAATATTTGAAAACAAGGAAAAAACAGTAGTTGATACAGGAGAAAGGAACGTTAGAAATAAAGGAAAAACAGGAGAGAATAAAGGAATAAGGAACGTGATCCATAGTTTCAAATACTGAAAGAAATAGACTTTCTCTAAAGCTGAAAATCAAAATCTCTGACAAAAGTACACAGGAAACAAACAAAAGAATAAACAGAACCATCAATAGATTTGTAACACGGAACAAAACAGTGATGTCTAACCTATAACATCTATCGTTTCTAATAAGGAACGAAACAGTGATTCTCTAAAGGTGAAAACCAAAAATCGTGACAAAGACACTCAGAAAAAAGAAGTAAAAAGAAGCATATATCTGAAACTAAAACTAAAACAGGAATGTAAAGAGCGACGGCAGGATTAACAATAAAATAGCCATGGACGAATGGAAAGACAGGAGACCAGAGACCGAAAGAAAACATCCATTTTTCTAAAAAGAAAGTGGAGATGAATGAGACGGAATGAGCCAATGTTTTCAAAAAATTCCAATACCATAAGCGGTTTCAACTTCTATTTATTATAGATTTTGCACCTGCAAAAGAGATAGAAAGGAATCCATGAATGTGTACTTCTTGCTGCTACAGGGCAAGAAAGATACAAATTAAAGACAGTCATTTCTGGACAGGAAGAGTACTACATATTCCAAGGACAGATCTATCTCATTCAAGGATTTACAAGCACAGACCTCAGACCGATGGTTTAAACTAATTATTGTAGATTAAAGTTTTTTAAATTTATTAAGTTTTAAAACAATTGTTTCAAAATTAAATAGCTATGATCAAAAATATTTTACGAATCGTTTTAAAATTAAATACTATCGTAAGAAAACCGGACATAAAAACAACGGAAACCCATCCCAAAAAACCCTACCCAAAATACTAGAAAATAAAAACAGAACCAAATCTGTGGCCCAAGCAAAAGAATGGATCACAAACCAGCATGCAAAAAGAGAACACAAAGATTTAGAGACTGACAATCGAAGCAACTTACAGTGCATTTGCAAATAGGGTCAGACTACCTCCCATCATTACCGAAAACCCTGGCAAAAGTCCACTGAAAATATTAGTAGAAGGAAGCATAGATTTGAAACTAAAAACAAAGATGAGAAGGAAAGAGACAAATACATATTCATCCCTGAAATCAATATCCTATGAATTAGGGAATTTCAAAAATCACAAATAACAGAAACGGCAAACAAAACTTGGGATTTCTCTCACGAAAAGCCTCTACCTAGTGTACCATCTTTGTGTGTATGAAGAAAGAAAGGACAAGAAAGGAGGCCGGGAGAAAGAGAACAGGAGAGAAGGAAAATATTTGAAAACAAGGGAAAAAACAGTAGTTGATAAAGGTGAAAGGAACGTGAGAAATAGGGGAAAAACAGGAGAGAATAAAGAAATAAGGAACGTGATCCATAGTTTCAAATACTGAAAGAAATAGACTTTCTCTAAAGCTGAAAATCAAAATCTCTGACAAAAGTACACAGGAAACAAACAAAAAGAATAAACAGAACGACATCAATAGATTTGTAACACGGAACAAAACAGTGATGTCTAACCTATAACATCTATCGTTTCTAATAAGGAACGAAACAGTGATTCTCTAAAGGTGAAAACCAAAAATCGTGACAAAGACACTCAGAAAAAAGAAGTAAAAAGAAGCATATATCTGAAACTAAAACTAAAACAGGAATGTAAAGAGCGACGGCAGGATTAACAATAAAATAGCCATGGACGAATGGAAAGACAGGAGACCAGAGACCGAAAGAAAACATCCATTTTTCTAAAAAGAAAGTGGAGATGAATGAGACGGAATGAGCCAATGTTTTCAAAAAATTCCAATACCATAAGCGGTTTCAACTTCTATTTATTATAGATTTTGCACCTGCAAAAGAGATAGAAAGGAATCCATGAATGTGTACTTCTTGCTGCTACAGGGCAAGAAAGATACAAATTAAAGACAGTCATTTCTGGACAGGAAGAGTACTACATATTCCAAGGACAGATCTATCTCATTCAAGGATTTACAAGCACAGACCTCAGACCGATGGTTTAAACTAATTATTGTAGATTAAAGTTTTTAAATTTATTAAGTTTTAAAACAATTGTTTCAAAATTAAATAGCTATGATCAAAAATATTTTCTGAATCGTTTTAAAATTAAATACTATCGTAAGAAAACCGGACATAAAAACAACGGAAACCCATCCCAAAAAACCCTACCCAAAATACTAGAAAATAAAAACAGAACCAAATCTGTGGCCCAAGCAAAAGAATGGATCACAAACCAGCATGCAAAAAGAGAACACAAAGATTTAGAGACTGACAATCGAAGCAACTTACAGTGCATTTGCAAATAGGGTCAGACTACCTCCCATCATTACCGAAAACCCTGGCAAAAGTCCACTGAAAATATTAGTAGAAGGAAGCATAGATTTGAAACTAAAAACAAAGATGAGAAGGAAAGAGACAAATACATATTCATCCCTGAAATCAATATCCTATGAATTAGGGAATTTCAAAAATCACAAATAACAGAAACGGCAAACAAAACTTGGGATTTCTCTCACGAAAAGCCTCTACCTAGTGTACCATCTTTGTGTGTATGAAGAAAGAAAGGACAAGAAAGGAGGCCGGGAGAAAGAGAACAGGAGAGAAGGAAAATATTTGAAAACAAGGGAAAAAACAGTAGTTGATAAAGGAGAAAGGAACGTGAGAAATAGGGGAAAAACAGGAGAGAATAAAGAAATAAGGAACGTGATCCATAGTTTCAAATACTGAAAGAAATAGACTTTCTCTAAAGCTGAAAATCAAAATCTCTGACAAAAGTACACAGGAAACAAACAAAAAGAATAAACAAACCAGTAGGCTATCTGGACAGTCATATTAGAAAGAAAGCCAGCCAAAAAAGTTTAAAGCATTAACTTAAGTGAGATAAAAGGGAGAGGAAAGAAGAGACTTTACTTTGGTCATACCAAAGACTGCAAACCTGAACCAACAACATCCGAAACCCACACAGCTAAACACACCACACTCCAAACCAGAGATGAAAAAAGCAAAAAGCAAAAAGACAAATGTTGAAGCAAAGATTCATACCTGAAATCAGTCTCCCATGAAGAAGGGGTTTCAAAAATCGCAACAAAGAAATGGCAGAGAAATGAACCCACTGAAATAGAAGTAAAAAAAACATTGATCTGAAAACAAAATAGAAATCAAAAGGCAAAGACAGACAAAGACAAAGTTCAAGATTCAAACCTCAAAATCAGTCCCCGATGAAGCAGTGGATTTCAAAAACCACAAAAAACAGTGTAGGGTGTTTTTTTTTTTTTTTTGGCCTTTTGTTACCCAAAGCTAAAAAAATGAGAGGAAAGAAATTGAAAAGTGACCGAGAGAGAGAACCGGTAAAGAAATGGGAGGAGATTTGGATTGAAGAGATATATTTGAGGATTTGTTATGAAAACAGAATAAATGAGGAAGAAAAATAAAACAAAAGAGGGAGACCAAGAGACAGAGAGAGAGAAAGAAACGGATAATAAATATGCATGGATTGAAGAGATATTTAATAAACGGCTAATAAATCAGTTTTGGGCCATTTTAACGGTCACTTAGTATTTTATTTGATTCCCCCTTTAAGAAAACTAATAAATAATAAAATATTCAAATCATTCTTAATTATGTGACACGCATAATACAAAAAAAAATATTAAAAAAAACCTAAAAAATATTAATTAGATTAAAGTTTTTTAAATTTATCAAATTTTAAAACAATTGTTTCAAAATCATGTGACAACGGTAACATTTATGGTAATTAATACCTTTTTTAAATTACTTTCTTTTTTTTTTGAGAAATTAAATACAAAGAAAGTAAAGAGACATAGGAAAAATAAGTGGGGAATCGGGATATTCCTAGAATGGAATAAACCCGGGCCGGGATATACCAAAATGGGATGACAACGAACCGGGACAGGTAGGCCGGTCCAAACAAGAAAAATAGCTGAACGGGCCACTAAAACCCATAAACCGGAAGCCAAAAATTCAGAACCGGAATAAGAAAAGGCAGGATATGCGGAGAATAGCTTATTCCGAGTCGGAATATGACAGAGAAAAAGCAGGAGCAGAATAAGAAAGAAAATTAACAGCCAGTAAAGGAAAAAGGACTTAGAAAAAAATTAAGGGGAAATTGGAGAGAATAAAGGGATCAACCGAAAAAACATGTATTTTTTTCAATATTTCCATGAGAGAACAAAATTTTCGAAATTAAAAACATTTGAGTCTCCTGTTTGGCTTCTGGGAAAATGCAGGATGAACAGAATTTACCAACTCACAGGTGAATCAGGAATTATTTAAAAAGAACAAGGACTAATGTCAAGTTTGATACAAATTTCCCTCAATTTTCCTCGATCAGAAACCAAACAGAATTCAAACCTTTTCTTTTCCTTTTTTGAGAGAGAGAAAGAAGCTAATAACAATGGATCTTGATTTAACAGAGAGAAACTTTGGGTTTTTATTATATAACATAACAATACTATAATATTTTTATTTTATTTTTATCGGTAAAATAAAATATTTAGAGGGGTAGAGTAATTGGAGTTCCCCTTTCATGAATGTCAAGACAATGAGAGAACAGTGAAGGATATAACAAACCTGGTTGGCGTAACTGATACCCATGTTTGCCCAAGCACGCACATAGTTTGGCTTCAAATCTAGTGCCTAAAGATCCAGACATAGACCAAAAGACTAAATTCAATAGTGCTGAAAATATGGCCAAGGGAAGTTTATCATCAAATAATTTTAAATGGACAATATCAGTAACAGAGGCTAAACAAATCAAACTGCATATGCAAGATCTGAATGCATTAAAAAGGGCATTTTGAAAGAGATGATCAAGGGTATATGTACATTGAGGAAGTGCATAATCAAATCATCTAAATTAACAAATAGCTTCAACAAATCAAATAACTAATGACATGAAGCTTAATAGAAGAGCTAGTTTGTTTTCTAAGGTCCAACTAGGTGCAACATGTTATTTGGAGAACCTTTTTAGCAGCCTAAGGTTACAAAGATGGAGCAAGTAAATAATTAAACCCTATAAGAGAGCTGTATAACACACCAATGCATCACTTTACCATCGAAAGATAAGAAAGAAGAGAAATAGAGGAATAGATGACGCAACCCATAAGAGTTTGGCACACAGAAGACTGACATGTTGGGTTATCACATGTTTTGCATTTCTTTATGCCATCCTTTCAATTGATTAAGCACAAGCCAAGTCCTAGGCACACTTTTTTGTATAGAAGCGACAAAGCCCCATTGATTCAAGAAGCACAAATTTACATATTCACCTTAATTTACTCAAAAAAATGCTTTTTTTACATCTTGCACCTCAAATGGTTCAGGTAGTTACAGCACCCTTGCCGACATTGTCAACACTTTCATAATTCATTTTTTTTTATTCTGGCCTAACATGCAAGAAAGTGACCAACACACCATACAAATTGATTCTTAGTAAAATCCTAGTACTCATATATTTTGAATTTCACACATTACAGGTGCTCCAACTTAGTAAAGAGAACCCCAAAATTTTAGGATAGGAAAAATAATTTTTTAATTATAAAAAAAGTAATTATGAAATTAACATATCAGGTGGTATACAGATAGGCCACCACTATTCAAGGGGGAATCATGAAGAGGCTACCTGTTGATAAGCTAATATTGCATCAGCACTCTGCACACTGTTGGCTTGTGTTGCACCAGGCTTGTTCCAAAGAGAATAATCATTAGGTTTAAGTTTCAAAGCAGTTTTGAAAGATGCAATGGCCTTATCATATTCTCCCGAAAAATTATACAGAACACCAAGGACAATGTGTACATCAGCATCCTCAGGAGAAATCTGAGCAACTTCATTGAATAATCTAGCAACCTGTACGGCAGAAAACACTTCGATTAACACCAGAATATAACAATAACATTTCCAAAATGTAATGTTAGGGATAAGCTTCTAGTAATCTTAAGGAAAATTATACCCTGTCACCGTATGTAAAATAAGTCCAAAATATAATCACTGCAGTCATGGAAACCATATGCAAAAAGGCACTCTTGTAATCACAGCATTCACAACATAAGCAAACTATCCCACAGTAACATTAGAGGAAGCGGCTTACACTCAAACCAAGATTGCAATATCAAGGCATTGTTCAAAAAGACAAAAACCAACCAAAAAAACAAAGAATTATACCCTAATGTACTTACATCAGCATAATACACAGAATCAGCAAGCTCCGGTGGCGCAAGAGTACCATACTTTGGGTGATGACATAACCATCCATACAGATACTTTAAAGCAACAGTCTGTTCCAATTCTGAACTTTCAAACAGTATTATTTGTTTGACACTCCAAAATTTTAATCTCATCTTCATTAAAGCGATAAGCATTCACTAACCATTTGTATGACTCACACCAAGAGCAAGAAGTACTTCCAGATTGGTAGGATCGGCCTCCTGAGCACGCATCATTGCTGCAATAGCCTGTACAGAGATATCTAATCAGTGAATTACATTTTGTCTACAAAGTCAAATATATGGACCCCAGCAAAGACCTCATAAAACTGCAGATGCATTAATCAAGAATAACCAAAGTATAAAAAGGTCTTGCATAATCCATGTAAGTCTCAAGATTATGACAAGCAGACACATTAACCATCCAAAACAATTTGCAATAAATGTGAAACATTTGATATAGACATAGTTTAAGATGGAACCTTATCCATTCAAATTAATTTTAATTAGGCCACCACTATTCAAGGGGGAATCATGAAGAGGCTACCTGTTGATAAGCTAATATTGCATCAGCACTCTGCACACTGTTGGCTTGTGTTGCACCTAGCTTGTTCCAAAGAGAATAATCATTAGGTTTAAGTTTCAAAGCAGTTTTGAAAGATGCAATGGCCTCATCAAGAGACAATGCGTACATCGGCATCCTAAGGAGACATCTGAGCAGCTTCATTGGATAATCTTGCAACCTGTATGGCAGAAAACACTTCGATTAACACCAGAATATAACAATAACATTTCCAAAATGTAATGTTAGGGATAAGCTTCTAGTAATCTTAAGTCCAAAATATAATCACTGCAGTCATGGAAATCATATGCAAAAAGGCACTCTTGTAATCACAGCATTCACAACATAAGCAAACTATACCACAGTAACATTAGAGGAACCGGCTTACACTCAAACCAAGATTGCAATATCAAGGCATTGTTCTAAAAGACAAAAACCAACCAAAAAAACAAAGAATTATTATACCCTAGTGTACTTACATCAGCTTAATACAAAAAATTAGCAAGCTCCGGTGGCGCAAGAGTACCAAACTTTGGGTGATGACGTAACCATCCATACAGATACTGTAAATTCTTTCAGGCGTCTGTTCCAAAAAAGCTAAAAAATATAAGAGGTAAAATTTGAAATGAGACGGACATAATAAAGGAGAGAATAAAAGGGAAAGAACTGTTAGAAATAAAGGAAAATGAGGAGAAAATAAACTATGAAAACATGCCCATTATCACAAGCCACGGGAATTAAACAGAAACCCGAAAACCATGACCAATATCCCGGCCTAAGAAAACAGGACAACTATCCCAAGTCGCAAAAAACCAATGGCCACATAGGCCCAGAACAAAAAAGAACATGAACCCGACCAAAAAACCACGAAACCGTTCAATGTAAACAAACCACATAAGCAAAAAACAGATAGTAGTCGATAAACTGACTAAAAAACAACGACACCAACATCAATAGATTAGAAAGGACGAACCAAAACAGTGTTTCATGAGGATGAGAACCAAAAACTCAAACAAAAGCAGACTGAAAAACAAAGAAAGAACCATTGATCTGATAATTAAAATAGAGATGAAAAGGTGGAGACAAACATCTTCTAAAGATGAACACCAAAAACCAACAGAAAAGGAAAAGAAGAGAAGCATAGATCTGAAGTTAAAAAAATACATGAAAAGGCAAAAACACAGTTAATGTAAATATTCATACCTGAAATGACAATCCCATGAAGCAGGGGCTTCAACATCACAACAAACAGAACCGGCAGAGAAAAACTTATGGGTTTCTCCCTCTCACGAAAACTATCTTCCTACTGTAGAGTGTTTGTGTGTGTGTGTGTGTGTGTGTGTGTTTTGCCTGTGGTTACATAAAGCTATAAAAGAATGACAGGAAAAACATGAAAAGAGACCGAAAGAGAATCCGCGAAGTACGAGAAGGGAGGAATAGAGAATAATGAAAACAAAAAAGAAAGAAGGAATGTATGGAATGAAGCATAATTTGAGAATTTAAAATTTGGGAAGGGATTGGGATGTGAAAAGGCTGAAGAAAACGGGCAGTCACTGCCCAAAAAATAAAGATTCTTGAAATCTTCCTCAACGGTAACATAATACTATTTAATAGGCTCATTTAATGAAGAAGGAACCGAGCAGTTCACCTATCTAATTAATCCATTCAAAACTTCAACAGAAACTAAATAAGAATAAAAATAAGGAGACAGACACGAAGCAGAGAAATCCAACCCAAGTTTGCTTTTTCATTGGGCTTAATCAGTTTTGAGCTGGACTGAAAATTAATTTCATAATAGTAGGTTTCTAAAGTTACAAAAATCTCTTCTATTTAACCCAGTGTAGGGGCGGTTAATTTCTTAACCCTTTTCTAATAAGAATTTCCATATTTAAATTTAAATTTATCATTATTAAAGACTTAAATCCCGTGAAACTAGCAATTGAGCTAAGGGGAATCTTTTCAAGTAGAAAAGTTAATCAATCTTCCTATTAACAACTTTGAAGTTTACTTCAATTCAAATTGCATTAAGTGATTAAATATTTTGTACTATAATAAAAAAATCATGCAAGATCAACTTAATAACAAGCATGCAAAAATAAATGAACATAGGCTTTACTATTTTTTAAGTTCTGGGCCATCCTATCTACTTAAGTGGCAACTCAAAATTCAATACAATTTAGAACATAGTAATGAGCATCAACCAAGACATTGCAACCTTCAATGTTAAGGTGTATGCCTAGCAATTGCACCTTAGCGCCAAATGATAAAAGCACCCTAGAGCCTTTAGGGAAAAGTACATTCGATCACAAATGCACACCGATACACTTTTCTGTAAGGCGATAGGTGCAAAACAAAAACCCAACTACTTCAAGTTCTATTAGGTTTCTTTTTCTTTTTAATTAATGTGCATAATATTTGAATATCCAACAACAGGCAAGCATGAAATAGGATCATAAGAAAATCATGCAGATTGGTCTATTAATAATAAAAAAATTGCACGTTTTGTAGACAAGTTGGAGCACAGTTTAGAGTTTATTATCATAACTATATATATTAACCTTGGTATATAAATGGATAGACACATATATCTTATGCTTTACTGCACTTAGGCAAGCTCTTTTTTTTAATTTTTTGCCCCTCGCACCTTAGAAAATAAAAGAATTTTAGCACCTAGAATGCGCCTTGTGCCCTTGTACTTTCTTAAGAAATAAGAAGACATGTTTAACAAAATTTTTAGACAAAATTTCGTTTTCTTGCACATATTAGAATAGCATATTAAACAAAATCATATTAAGCTCCAAACTTCTTAATTGTACTCCATTCCAAGCTAGAGACAACTCCCAGCTAGATATCCAACAAAAATATCTTGAAAGAAATACTAATCATGCAACGCTAGTATGCTTACTTGGATTTTGTCTATATTTCGCTTTTTTTTCTTCTGTACATTGAAATTTTACTAGTTAAAAAAGAGTTCAAATTTCATTCAATCAAACAGTAACAAACAAGATAGAGAGGATTATTGAGTCTATTGCAATAGAAAACCCGCATTTTTCCACCTCCTACCAGTCCTACAAACAATAAAAAAAAATACCCAACAAAAACCATAAATGAATTTACTCAACAAACAATCAAAAGCTTATGTTGATCTTTCAAACTTGAAAAGGATTTGCAAAAGATTTACATTTGCCAAGTTCAATAATTGAATTGTACAACTTATCCATATGTTTAACTTCCCTAAAAACATTAGCAGTACTCGAAACCAAAGCTTCATTGGGATGAGCTGTGAAGTTTCCACTCCCTGCTAATTGATCCTTGGAGGAGAAGTGCTGAGAAAGCACGTGAGAAAACACTTGTAAGGCAAAGGGAGAAGCGACGAAGTCCTTTATGGTGAGCACAGAAGCAAGCTCGCCTTCTAGAGCTTCGTCTCTTAGTGCTCTGCAAATTGATTCCGCCATAGCTACTGGCTTTGGTGTGGCGAAAGATTTAAAAGTATCTCTAATTGATTGTGTAACTATTCTAAACACAATTATAATAAGTACATTAAATATGTTTAGCCTCTCTCATATCTTGTTTATTATTTAGTGTCTTACCATGACTAAAATTATGAAGTCTAGTCTTTACCGACTGTTTTTGAAGAGCTTGGCATATAAAATAGTGTTAATCGCTCACCCATGAGCTATTCATCTCGACAATGATTGGTAACTTTAAACAAAAAGGCACATAATTTTAAACTTGCTTCAAATTCAAGACGATTACACTCGTCAACCATGAGTTTTAGATCCTCATTGGATTTTACACTAACCAAGGCATCAAATTCCTCATAAATGACCGGGTATTTTAAAATCATGTCTCTTTCCCCTCGTAATATCAAGTTTATATTGAAATCGTGACTTTAGGTATTAATTTAAAAAGTTCATAAACTGAGCGAACTCTAGTAAAAATAAAGGGAATTGGAAGAGAAAAAGTTAGATTTCAAACTCGGTTCTCTCAAGTTTAATGTAGGAGACACCATTATAACAGATCTCTCCAAAATGGCTATTAGATTAATTTTGGTGATGAAAGTACATGTGATTATACATAATGGATGCGTTACACTTTGATATTTCATATATGACGTGACTATTTTTTAAAAGTTTTCTTAAAAAAATAAAAAATTGCATAAAATTCTTAAAAATCCTTTCTATGAAAACAACAGAAAAAAAAAGGAACCAAGTTTAGGTAAGATACTTGGATTACATTTTTACTTACAAACTATTCCACTTTTGTTTAAAAAAATTGTCAAGTTGAGCTCAAGCAAGACAAATTCGATTCACTTAAAAATTTGATTTGAGTAGTTAATAAACTTATTCAAGTATTGACATTGAGCTCAAAAATAAAAGCAATCCAGTTTGAATCAAGCATGTAAACTGAACTCAAGTTCTACTTAAAAAAAGCTTAATCAAGCCTTAGCTTTAAAGGTAAAAATCAGTTGAGTTCAAGGTCGAGCTTTTTACAACTTAAGCTCAACTCGATTACAATCCTAAGTAATATGATACTCTAAATATTGTGAAAAATGAATGCTAATTTGCCTATCTAAATTTGAACAATTTGATCTAAAATTTTTATCTTCTCAATACAATTTCGCATGTGCTGGATAACATCAACCGACAGCTGTGCTCCAACATAAGCTTGTATTGCTCGAATTTTAACTCATCGCACTTCAAGGCAGCAGTTTTACATGCTTTTATACTACCTAGAAGAAAGAAAGAAGCTCGAGGTTAACAAATCTGAGCTTTTTTATGCATTTCAATTTCAAACCAAACCATACAATTGTTAGTGTCTTACGCTTTGCTTAGAGCTACACAAAGTATTTCAACATCCAAATCATGTAAAAACTGGAGTTACAAACCGTTAATGAGGACAAGAGAAGAAGTTCGCGCCTATCTCGCCTCCAACCCAACCTTCGAAACATTTTCACCTTATACCTGCCCTAAATCTGAACTTGAGTTCTAACAGACAAACTAGATCACTTAACACAAACGCAAACACTTACTTTAGCTCCATTTCTAAAAATCTACCAACTACCCAAATACATCTAATAGAATCTCGTAAAAGCTAAAATATATTAGAATTATAAAGCTTGAAGAGAGGTACTTTAGAAAAGTTCCAAGATTAGGGTGGGATGGACTTTAAATAAATCCATCCTGACCCAACCATGAAACTTTCCTACCATTGTATTGAATACCAATTAGCATAAGGAAAGGCCCCTATAGGATCGGGTTGAGTCCAAACACGATTGGTTTTGATTATTTTGCCAATCTAAGTTACATCACAAGCTAAAAGGTAAAATTTGATTATTAGTCAAATCTTCATATTCCATAGCCAGTGCTCAGTAAAAACCTTGTCATGCTAAAATATTCTTTAGCTTTCTTAAACACTATCCTTATAGTTCAGCAAAAATGATTCTTCAAGCTTGAATTCTATTGACAAATGAACCAACTAAAATATCACAAACATGCTTTGGTTTTATATTCAAATAAAACTTATATAAAAACATGTCATTATACAAACTAATAAGCCAACTAAAATTTCACGAACATGCAAATTTGGCTTCATATTTAAAGAACATACCACTAAGATCCAACAAATTAAATAGCACAAGACAATTCCCAATACTTCTAACCATGCTTATTGAATACCAAATTTTTTTGTATTCATCACTTGAAGCTCTGATAATATTCAGCCTCAAACCCCAAACCCAGATATCCCTGGAATGGGATATACCAAAACCGGGGTATCCTTCAATAGGATATCCCCAACCGGGATATCCCTGGAATGGAATATCCCTTCCCAGAATAACTACGACAGGTATCCCGCTTCAAACACATAAAAAACTCTGAACCGGTCACCAAAGCATATTAATATTATAATATTTTTATTTTATTTTATTTTAATCTTAGGAAGGCAGAATGGACTACATGATTTGTTTTATGTAAGTTGGGTATGCCCGTTCGCTCTAAGCGGTGGATTTTTAATCTAATTATTCAATCGACGGTCCGTTAGCGTTCTATATATTTAATAGATAATAAAACCTAAATTAACAAAAAAAACCACTATCACACACCTACAAGAACAGGGAACCTATCCCACGAGACCAATACCAGACCAAAAAATACAGAAAAGTTAGGCGGAACATGATGATGAAAAAAATCACAAAATCAAAAACGAACACCGATACAAAAGCCCACTACAACACGCCAAAAATAGGCCTACTATTCTAAGTCCAATAACCCACTAATCCAAAACAGAAGCGGTACACAGAATTTAACACTGAAACGAAAGGCCGAATAACCCCAGCACAACAATATTCAGCTAAGCACAAAATATAATGTAAGAACCGTGATGCGAAACAACAAAAATACAACAGAGGGAAACCCACAGAAAATAGATGTAAAAAGGCAAAGGAGGAGGATTTATATTTACTAAAAACCAAAATCCCTGACAAATAAAACCTACTGGACCAGTTTAATAGACTTTTTTATATTTTCCAAAGTGAATGTTTTGCAAAGAAAACTAATAAATAATAAAATATTCAAATCATTCTTAATTATGTGACACGCATAATACAAAAAAAAAAAAAATTAAAAAAACCTAAAAAATTTAAATTACATTTAAGTTTTTTAAATTTATTTAATTTTAAAACAATTGTTTCAAAATTAAACAGTTATGATCAAAAATATTTTACCAATCTTTTTAAAATTAAATACTATCGTAAGAAAACCGGACATAAAAACAACGCAAACCCATCCCAAAAAACCCTACCCAAAATACTAAAAAATAAAAAAAAGAACCAAATCTGTGGCCTGAGCAAAAGAATGGATCACAAACCATCATGCAAAAAGAGAACACAAAGATTTAGAGACTTTCACAATCGAAGCAACTTACAGTGCATTTGCAAATAGGGTCAGACTGCCTACATCATTCCATAACCGAAAACCCTGGCAAAAGTCCACTGAAAATATTAGTAGAAAGAAGCATAGATTTGAAACTAAAAACAGAGATGAAAAGGAAAGAGACAAATACATATTCATGCAAAAAGAGAACACAAAGATTTAGAGACTTTCACAATCGAAGCAACTTACAGTGCATTTGCAAATAGGGTCAGACTGCCTCCATCATTCCATAACCAAAAACCCTGGCAGAAGTCCACTGAAAATATTAGTAGAAAGAAGCATAGATTTGAAACTAAAAACAGAGATGAAAAGGAAAGAGACAAATACATATTCATCCCTGAAATCAATATCCAATGAATTAGGGAATTTCAAAAATCACAAATAACAGAAACGGCAAACAAAACTTGGGATTTCTCTCACGAAAAGCCTCTACGTAGTGTACCATCCTTGTGTGTAAGAAGAAAGAAAGGACAAGAAAGGAGGCTGGGAGAAAGAGAACGGGAGAGAAGGAAAATATTTGAAAACAAGGGAAAAAACAGTAGTTGATAAAGGAGAAAGGAACGTTAGAAATAGGGGAAAAACAGGAGAGAATAAAGGAATAAGGAACGTGATCCATAGTTTCAAATACTGAAAGAAATAGACTTTCTCTAAAGCTGAAAATCAAAATCTCTGACAAAAGTACACAGGAAACAAACAAAAAGAATAAACAGAACAAGATCAATAGATTTGTAACACGGAACAAAACAGTGATGTCTAACGACTAACATCTATGGTTTCTAATACGGAACGAAACAGTGATTTTCTAAAGGTGAAAACCAAAAACCGTGACAAAGACACTCTGAAAATAGAAGTAAAAAGAAGCATATATCTGAAACTAAAACAGGAATGTAAAGAGCGACGGCAGGATTAACAATAAAATAGCCATGGACGAATGGAAAGACAGGAGACCAGAGACCGAAAGAAAACATCCATTTTTCTAAAAAGAAAGTGGAGATGAATAAGACAGAATGAGCCAAAGTTTTCAAAAATTCCAATACCATAAGCGGTTTCAACTTCTATTTATTATAGATTTTGCTCCTGCAAAAGAGATAGAAAGGAATCCATGAATGTGTACTTTTTGCTGCTACAGGGCAAGAAAGATACAAATTAAAGACTTTGAGGACAGGAAGAGTACTACATATTCCAAGGACAGATCTATCTCATTCAAGGATTTACAAGCATAGACCTCAGCCCGATTGTTTAACTAATTATTGTAGAGTTTCCCAGGGAATTATTTAATAAAAGTCATTCATGTGTGCCTATTTCCTGATGGTTGACTTAACAATTGGGATACAGGTTTCAGAGTACTTAAAATCCAGCCAATCAGAGATTTTTCTTTTGCAGGACATCAGACTAGAAAGCAGTTTTTTATACACGAGACCAATAGGCTATCTGGACAGTCATATTAGAAAGAAAGCCAGCCAAAAAAGTTTAAAGCATTATCTTAAGTGAGATAAAAGAGAGAGGAAAGAAGAGACTTTACTTTGGTCAGACCAAAGACTGCAAACCTGAACCAACAACACCCCAAACCCACACAGCTAAACACACCACACTCCAAACCAGAGATGAAAAAAGCAAAAAGCAAAAAGACAAATGTTGAAGCAAAGATTCATACCTGAAATCAGTCTCCCATGAAGCAGGGGTTACAAAAATCGCAACAAAGAAACGGCAGAGAAATGAACCCACTGAAATAGAAGGAAAAAAAAAATTTGATCTGAAAACAAAATAGAAATCAAAAGACAAAGACAGACAAAGACAAAGTTCAAGATTCATACCTCAAAATCAGTCCCCAATGAAGCAGTGGATTTCAAAAACCACAAAAAACAGTGTAGGGTGTGTGTTTTTTTTTTTTGGCCTTTTGTTACCCAAAGCTAAAAAAATGAGAGGAAAGAAATTGAAAAGTGACAGAGAGAGAGACTCGGTAAAGAAATGGGAGGAGATTTGGATTGAAGAGATATATTTGAGGATTTGTTATGAAAACAGAATAAATGAGGAAGAAAAAGAAAACAAAAGAGGGAGACCAAGAGACAGAGAGAGAGAAAGAAACGGATAATAAATGTGCATAGACTGAAGAGATATTTAATAAACGGCTAATAAATCAGTTTTGGACCATTTTAACGGTCACTTAGTATTTTATTTAGATTCCCCGTTTAAGATATTAAAAACATTTAAGTCTCCTGTTTGACTTCCGGGAAAATGCAGGATGAACAGAATTTGCCAACTCACAGGTGAATCAGGAATTATTTAAAAAGAACAAGGACTAGACTCAAGCTTGATACAAATTTCCCTCGATTTTCCTCAATCAGAAACCAAACAGAATAAAAAGAGATGAAGAAAAAACAAGATTTTTTTAAAGAATCAAAATTTATACCTTAAAAGAAAGGCTAGCACTACCTCAACTCACTCATTCGGAAGAAGCTACCGCTGATTCATGAATTCAAACCTTTTCTTTTCCTTTTTCGAGAGAGAGAAAGAAGCTAATGACAATGGATCTTGATTTAACGGAGAGAAACTTTGGGTTTTTATTGTATAACATAACAAAATTATAATATTTTTATTTTATTTTCATCAGTAAAATAAAATATTTAGAGGGGTAGAGAAATGTAGTTCCCTTTTCATGAATGTCAAGACAATGAGAAAACAGTGCAAGATATAACAAACCTGGTTGGCATAACTGATACCCATGTTTGCCCAAGCACGCACATAGTTTGGCTTCAAATCTAGTGCCTAAAGATCCTGACATAGACCAAAAGACTAAATTCAATAGTGCTGAAAATATGGCCACCACAGGTAAAGGGAAGTTTATCATCAAATAATTTTAAATGGACAATCTCAGTAACAGAGGCTAAACAAATCAAACTGCATATGCAAGATCTGAATGCATTAAAAAGGGCATTTTGAAAGAGATGATCAAGGGTATATGTAAATTGAGGAAGTGCATAATCAAATCATCTAAATTAACAAATAGCTTCAACAAATCAAATAACTAATTACATGGAGCTTAATAGAAGAGCTAGTTTGTTTTCTAAGGTCCAACTAGGTGCAACATGTTATTTGGAGAATCTTTTTACCTGCCTAAGGTTACAAAGACGGAGCAAGTGAATAATTCAACCCTATAAGAGAGCTGAAAACCAATACGATGGTCTGAGTTTTTCGAGCAGCTGAGCAGCAGGTTTGCTTCCAAGAGTTCCTTGCTGGATCTAGGAAATATGTTTCAACCAACAAGCAACCAGGAATGGTCAACAAGAAAACTGAAGACGCTTGATATGAATATTTTCATTCTATCACATATGTCCATTTCCACCAATTGAATATAATTACCTCATCTTTGAAATGTTTTTCTTGCGGCAAACAAGTTGTTGCCAGTTCCCATAATCAGTGATGCTGAGCGGCCAATCGTGTGGAAGGAAAATATCAATCAGTTCCTCTAGGTGCATGAGCTTGTGAACATCGTACTCCCGAACATGATACAAAGACCTGATAGTATTGTCATTATAAGGTGGCCTTTCATGGTGTCCTGCTCAAGGAAAAGCTAATTCATTTCAGTTTCAAAGCTTCGACTCTCCACCCTAAATAAGAATCAATATAACATATCTGACACTCGCTTGCAGTAAATATACAATCACCATTAAAAGAACTCCACAATAAACATAGAATAGACAAGTAAAAGAACTTCATACACAACCTAAACAATAATTACGCGCATTGTAAATTCCAGAAAGTCCACCGATACGGATATTGCCAAACTTCACAACCACAGCATACCCCAAGAAGTATATATTAGGTGCTGCCCATCCCCCATAATACCTAAAGTTTACACATTTCAATAGCAGAAGGTAAAATTCAAGGCCTTTTCATAAAAGAATCAGAATCCCCAAGCTAGAACATATGAAGAAAAGGGGGCGACTTACAATACCCATAAATAATTGGCAGCTTCATGATTTCCACCGATAAAAATCGTGGGAACTGGGGCAACCTCCTGACCCGAATAGTATTTCCAGAATGACTTCATCTCCCTATATGTTGGGGCCACATTAAGGCTATCCATATCTTTTTCGTTCCTGACTGCCTAAGTTGCAAAAGAAAAAATAATTAAGCTCATATGAAAAATGGGTATTTGGAAAGTGACAAAATTTCATAGAAAAACAAATTGGAGAAAGTGAGAGTGTAAGAGAAAGAACCTGGAAATCACCATAACAAAGGAGGAGGTCAATTTTGATGTTGCGAGTGTTTTCAATGTTTTTAATGGTGTCGTAGACCTTGTCCAGATCTCCATGCATGCACCCTTCCACTACTATCTTCATCGTTTTGAATTGGACACAATATTGTGGTAGGGTTTGAGAAAAACTTAAAACCTTAGGTTTTTTTCTTAATGACTTTATCCTCTAAATGTGAAAACAAAAAACCATGACAAAAACACACTGAAAATAGAAGTAAAAAGAAGAATATATCTGAAACTAAAACAAGAATGAAAATGGCGACGGCAGGATTAACAATAAAAGAGCCATGGACGGATGGAAAGACAGGAGACCAGATACCGAAAGAAAATATCTGTTAAATTAAAAAAATAGAGATGAATGAGACGAAATGAGACAATGTTTTCAAAAATTCCAATACCATAAGCGGTTTCAACTTCTATTTATTATTGATTTTGCACCTGCAAAGGAGATAGAAAGGAATCCATGAATGTATACACAGGGCAAGAAAGATACTAACTAAAAACAGTTATTTATGGACAGGAAGAGTACTACATATCCCAGGAAGCAGTTTTTTATCCACGAGACCAGTAGGCTATCTGGACTGTCACATTAGAAAGAAAGACAGGTGAAAAAGTTTAAAGCATTATCTTAAGTGAGATAAAAGGGAAAGGAAAGAAGAGACTTTATTAAAACTAGAGACTTTACAAAACGAAATGGCAAAGACAAAGACAAAGTACAAGTGATGATTCATACCTGAAATCAGTCACCGATGAAGCAGAGAATTTCAAAAAATCACATAAACCAGAAACGGCAGAGAAAACCTAGTGTAGCGTCTTTCTGTGTTGTTTTTTTTCTGGCATTCGGTGACCCAAAACTAGAAAAAAATGAGAGGAAGAAATTCAAAACAGCCAGAGAGAGAATAGAAGAGATAGATTCGAGGATTCAAATTTCGAATAATGGCAAGGAAACTGACCTTTGATCGGAGGTAAGACGCCCGAAGGTGTTGATGGCGCGGCAGTGTCTGGGGTTTGTTACGAAAGGACAAGAAAGGAAGGGAAAGAGAATAAAGAAAACGAAAGAGAGGATTAACAGAGATCAAAGAATGGAAAAACAACAGAGAATAAAAGGGAAAATAAATAAAGGAAAATAAATTTAAAGAGGTGGATGATAGGTGAAGAAATGGGGATGCTATGAACGGAAGAGAGAGAACTCAATTTTCTAAATCCCCATGTGACAACGGTAACATTTATGGTAATTAATACCTTCTTTAAAGTACTTTATTTTTTTTTTTTTTGAGAAATTAAAGACAGAAGGTAAAGAGACTTAGGAAAAATAAGTTGGGAATCGGGATATTCCAAGAATGGGATAAACCCGAATCGGGATATACCAGTCTGGGATAACAACGAACCGGAGTATCCGCGGAATGGGATATCCCTGGCCGGAATAAGAAAGACAGGTTAGCCGGTCCAGACAAGAAAAAATAGCTGAACCGGCCACTAAAACCCATAAACCGGAAGCCAAAAATTCAGAACCGGAGTAACAAAAGGCAGGATATCCGGAGAATTGCTTATTCCGAGTCGGAATATGACACAGATAAAGCCGGAACAGAGATAAAGACGTTAGAAAAAATTTAAGGGGAAATCGGAGAGAATAAAGGGATCCACTGAAAGACATGTATTTTTTCAATATTTCCGTAAGAGAACAAAATTTTCGAAATTAAAAATATTTAAGTCTCCTGTTTGGCTTCCGGGAAAATGCAGGATGAACAGAATTTGGCAACTCACAGGTGAATCAGGAATTATTTAAAAAGAACAAGGACTACTGTCAAATTTGATACAAATTTCCCTCGATTTTCCTTGACCAGAGAAACCAGACAGAATAAAAAAAGATGAAGAAAAAACAAGATTTTTCTAAAGAATCAAAATTTATACCTTAAAAGAAAGACTAGCACTACCTCGACTTACTCATTCGGAAGAAGCTACCGCTGATTCCTGAATTCAAACCTTTTCTTTTCCTTTTTCGAGAGATAGAAAGAAGCTAATGACAATGGATCTTGATTCAACGGAGAGTTTATAACATAACAATATTATAATATTTTTATTTTATTTTCATCGGTAAGATAAAATATTTAGAGGGGTAGAGTAATTGGTTTCTAACGGGCCTACTGGACGTACATAAAACTAATCAAAAGAGTAGCTAATAAAGGAGAAAGGAACGTTAGAAATAAAGGAAAAGTAGGAGAGAATATGGGAATAAGCTGGTCATTACGCCACACGCCGAGTACAATTTCAGAATTAGTGTACTTTTCATTTTATTCAATTCAGTCCCAACCTGCTTTTTCTTGATACAAATACATATCTCGTGCCAACTTTTACAAGATGATTTGTGAGGTATGTACATGGTAAATGGTGTGTCAAATAAGGGAGTATCCTTACCAAAAATAAATTAATCTTGGATACATTATGGGTTTCATTTTAGACCATAAAAATTTATTACTGATCAATCAAATAAGCTTTCATCTTTCCATCGAGATTAGTGTTATTTCGAGCGAATTATTTTTCCAAAATATGTTGAGACCTATATATTGATAACAAGGTGATTTAATTCCTGATCACATACCCATAAATTTTCATTTAGAAGGATTGACCATCTCAAAAATATGCAATAGGAAATGAAGAAATAAAGAAAGAAATGCAGTTCCCTTTTCATGAATGTCAAGACAATGAGAGAACAGTGAAGGATATAACAAACCTGGTTGGCGTAACTGATACCCATGTTTTACCAAGCACACACATAGTTTGGCTTCAAATATAGTGCCTAAAGATCCAGACATAGACCAAAAGACTAAATTCAATAGTGCTGAAAATATGGCCACCACAGGTAAAGGGAAGTTTATCATCAAATAATTTTAAATGGACAATCTCAGTAACAGAGGCTAAACTGCATATGCAAGATCTGAATGCATTAAAAAGGGCATTTTGAAAGAGATGATCAAGGGTATATGTAAATTGAGGAAGTGCATAATCAAATCATCTAAATTAACAAATAGCTTCAACAAATCAAATAACTAATTACATGGAGCTTAATAGAAGAGCTAGTTTGTTTTCTAAGGTCCAACTAGGTGCAACATGTTATTTGGAGAATCTTTGTAGCAGCCTAAGGTTACAAAGATGGAGCAAGTAAATAATTCAACCCTATAAGAGAGCTGTATAACACACCAATGCATCACTTTACCATCGAAAGATAAGAAAGAAGAGAAATAGAGGAAAAGATGATGCAACCCATAAGAGTTTGGCACACAGAAGACTGACATGTTGGGTTATCACATGTTTTGCGATTCTTTATGCCATCCTTTCAATTGATTAAGCACAAGCCAAGTCCTAGGCACACTTTTTTGTATAGAAGCGAAAAAGCCCCCTTGATTCAAGAAGCACAAATTTACATGTTCACCTTAATTTACTCAAAAAAGTGCTTTTTTTACATCTTGCACCTCAAATGGTTCAGGTAGTTACAGCACCCTTGCCGACATTGTCAACACCTTCATAATTCATTTTTTTTTATTCTGGCCTAACATGCAAAATAGTGACCAACACACCATACAAATTGATTCTTAGTAAAATCCTAGTACTCATATTTTGAATTTCACACATTACAGGTGCTCCAACTTAGTAAAGAGAACCCCAAATTTTAGGTTAGGAAAAATAATTTTTTAATTATAAAAAAAGTAATTATGAAATTAACATATCAGGTGGTATACAGATAGGCCACCACTATTCAAGGGGGAATCATGAAGAGGCTACCTGTTGATAAGCTAATATTGCACCAGCACTCTGCACACCGTTGGCTTGTGTTGCACCAGGCTTGTTCCAAAGAGAATAATCATTAGGTTTAAGTTTCAAAGCAGTTTTGAAAGATGCAATGGCCTTATTATATTCTCCCGAAAAATTATACAGAACACCAAGGACAATGTGTACATCAGCATCCTCAGGAGAAATCTGAGCAACTTCATTGAATAATCTAGCAACCTGTACGGCAGAAAACACTTCGATTAACACCAGAATATAACAAGAACATTTCCAAAATATAATCACTGCAGTCATGGACACCATATGCAATAAGACACTCTTGTAATCACAGCATTCACAACATAAGCAAACTATCCCACAGTAGTAACATTAGAGGAAGCGGCTTACACTCAAACCAAGATTGCAATATCAAGGCATTGTTCCAAAAGACAAAAACCAACCAAAAAAAACAACGAATTATACCCTAGTGTACTTACATCAGCATAATACAAAGAATTAGAAAGCTCCGGTGGCGCAAGAGTACCATACTTTGGGTGATAACGTAACCATCCATACAGATACTTTAAAGCAGAAGTCTGTTCCAATTCTGAACTTTTCAAACAGTATTATTTGTTTGACACTCCAAAATTTTAATCTCATCTTGATTAAAGGAATAAGCATTCACTAACCATTTGTATGACTCACACCAAGAGCAAGAAGTACTTCCAGATTGGTAGGATTGGCCTCCTGAGCACGCATCATTGCTGCAATAGCCTGTACAGAGATATCTAATCAGTGAATTACATTTTTTCTACAAAGTCAAATATATGGACCCCAGTAAAAACCACATAAAACTGCAGATGCATTAATCAAGAATAACAGAAGTATAAAAAGGTCTAGCATAATCCATGTAAGTCTCAAGATAATGACAAGCAGACACATTAATCATCCAAAACAATTTGCAATAAATGTGAAACATTACACTTCATAGGCTTGATATAGACATAGTTTAAGATGGAACCTTATCCATCCAAATTAATTTTAATTAAGCCAAAAAGGTTTTGACATGGTTCAAGAATAAATAGAAGCGGATGATAAGTGAAATGTAATGCACTACTAGTTCATGAGACAACAAACGATAATAGGTTAGATCCAGAACATTAGCAGCCAGGCAAAGACTGCGGCCTTAGATCTGGTACTCTGACTGAAGCCTCAGGCACTAAGACAAACGTAATACCAATCATATTGCAAACTTCAATGTTTAAACGAAAAATAGCTCCTTTTATCCCTTTCCAGTAGAAGTTTTCATATAAAAGAAATGAACATTGCATGGTACACCAACATGGCTATATCAAGCCAGCAAATAAAACACAAAATGTAGCGGTAGAAGAAAATAGATCCTTTGTGTTCAAAAGGTTTTCTTGCTTGCTTAATCAATAGGTTGTTCTGTTTCCTAAAATATGATGGTATTCACAGGGTATTAGACAAGATTAAAAATGATTTAGATTTAGGTGGAATAGAAAGGTAAATGGTCAACCTTGCCAGGCAAAGAATCGTAACCAAAGATGCTGAACAGATTGCTGAACTAGACAAGCAGTCACATCTCTTAATAGGAATTTTTGTAGTATTAAAGAACACAAAAACAGGTAAATGGTCAACCTTGCCAGGCAAAGAATCGTAACCAAAGATGCTGAACAGATTGCTGAACTAGACAAGCAGTCACATCTCTTAATAGGAATTTTTGTAGTATTAACGAACACAAAAACAATGTCTTTTGGTGTAAGAATACACATGAACTATCGAACTCTGACAAACTAGTGCAAAGTAGATTACCTGCTGGTCATCATCATTTTCAGCATGGGTTATTCCTAGCAATCTCCAACGTTCAGCATTCTCAGGATTTTTCATAACTTCAGCCTCTAGGGCAAGCACTGCTTCACTCAAAAGTCCTTTCCTGAATAGCTCTTGATCTTCTTTTAAAGGATTTTGATGACCAACATATGGATTCATATCAGAAAATACACAGACACCCCTCGAAGCGTCCGACCGCTGAGGAACCTACAAGTTTTCACAACCAAAACATTCATGTAGAATTAAAAGAGGTTATAAAGTGAACTTCTTCAAGGCTACCAGACTTACTCATCATATGAATTTGCCCAGTTATCAGACTAACTATCTCCCAAAGCCCCTCACCAACTTGAGCGACCAAATTCTTCTGCCCAGTCATCGACATGCAACTTTGAGAATTCATTGACCCATTGATCATCGACAGACTCTTGTTGCAATCTTTCAGCACCAAATTCATTGGCCCAATGGTCAGGTCCACGGAAAACCTATTAACCATCAAGTCAAGAACATTTAATGAAATGAAGAAAATTAGAATATTTCAAATAAGAATAAGAGCTTCATGCACGGTTTAAGAGTCGCAAAATAATACATAACACATAGAATCATTAGTCGCACTTTGTATCCTGAATAAACAAATCAAAAGACCCTACTTGTTCTCATACAGTAGCAAACTCCTCAGCCCATTGATCAGGTTGAAGAAAATCAAAGAACCACCAACCAGAGTAGCAGATTTTGTATAATAAGAACATTTATACAAATTACAATGTTTTTAGCTGGTTTAATACCAAACAGAGATATACAATTACAAGAATCAACAGTGACAGTTTATCTTCTTATTATAATCAATAAGCTCTCACTGCTCAATTTAGTAGCAAACTCCATGACCCATTGGTTTGGCCCATAGAAATACTAAGAACCACCAAAACGGTGAGTAGCATATTTTATAAATAACAAATATAGATAATCTCATATAAGATTTACAGGTTTAGTTGATTTAAAAGTTCAACTGAAGATGTAATAATACAGAATCATTAGTCATTCACACTTTATTTGCTAAATCATGGTAGATATACAGATAATAGCACTAACCAAACCATCAATATCATCTGGTACATTCTCAAATCATCAAAACTAGTTTCAACCACCTAGGGTTGGTGAATGAGATTACTACCTAAGGTCAGTGATGTTAGTTCCATTTTAGTCTACGTAGGCAAGGCAGAAGAAAAAAAGGGAGGAAACTGTCAAACTGCTAAAAGGAATTTATGACTGATTATCAGGACATATTAATCTACAAGCTTCTTTACCTTCCACAAGATCTCTACTTGCCTCATCATGAGCAAATTCATCAGCCCAAGAAGCACCTCCATTGTACTGTAGCTGATATTCTGTTGCCCAGTTCTCTGATGCTGGTTTGACCTAATTATCATCAATGATAAGTTCACCACGACGCATCTTGGATACAAATTGAATAAATTTTGAATTCTGCATGCCCCAAAACATACAGCACATAAGTGCATATATTAACTCATGCATAGTAACGATGATATCATCAAAAGCTATCTTGACACATTGCAAGTATTTAGCCAACTAGTTTTAAATAACCTGAAACTTAGGATCACTGTTTTGAGAGAGTGTATGTGCAAGCATCCTAGTCTGCTGAATTGCAGCCAAACTTTCTATATTTTCCCCTCTCATTTGATCTACAGATGTTAACTGAGCTTGTTCCTGTATGTTTAGCTCATTAATTGTGTTATGCAAGAAAAGCAGGCTAAAAGGTGAAATGCATGTAAAGACTACTCAAAGCACGAGATAGTAGCAGAAAGAGAAGGAAAGATAAAGCCAATTTGGAAGGTATATCCATCTGCAATAGCACAAGGAGTTAGATATAGTTCCTGGTAAAAACACATTAGCATGTCCTTTCAAATTTGCACATGATGCATTGGTAGAGAAACCTACATATCGAATAAAGCACTGAAAACATACCACTGAAAGAAATGAACGGGTGACTCAAACGTGAAAATAAGATTGAAGATAATTTCAAGAGACATACAAAAATATTGCTAAATTCCTGTTACAAACGTGCAGAGCATGGAGGTCATAGATGCAGGTGATTATCAGCTTGACATTTCAAGCGATCTTATTTGGGTTGCCTAAATCAGTTGTCCGGCAAAGGAAATTTAGGACACTTACTGCTGGGATAACACTTGCCGACAGCATAAATTGTAGAGAGAGATTGTAGAAAATTCACTTCAGATTGTAGAGAGAGATACCTTGGGTTAATATGAATGGCCGACGTCCTAAAAAGAGAAACCTTTACAGAAAATATTGTTACTAAACAGACCTGGTAATATTGTACCTGACACAAGAAAATAGCTAAAATACAATATTACACAAGCACAAAAACATATCAAAATCAATATAAAACCAATCATTTTAAAATGTCAAAACTTATAATAAATACATGACACCTTAAACATGATTATGACATAGAAAACAAATGAACAAGCCTTGGATACACAAATTGCAAATTCTAACACTAAATTATTTCATTGGACATCTTTGAGCCTTATGTTTGTTTCATTACACACCTTAGAAGTGTTTTAGTGATTGCAATAAGTTGATGGATTGAAATAACTTGGTGATGAGCTTTTTAATTCTAGACTCAGTGACATACATTCTGTTCATTGGGAAAGGTCATCTATTTTGACTCAAGGAAGGAGGGGTATATGCAATTTAACTCTAAAGACAATTTCTTCCAACAAGGATGAATAATGGATATTGCTTTAAGGTTTTATTAGGGTTTTTCGTTGTACGGATATATTTAGAAGCTCAATTTATCTCATGGATTTATGGCCTATACCTATCAATACTTGCATATCAAGTTGTTTTCCTTTCAAAATTTCATTTAATACACTTTAAGATTCTCAATGTCTAAATATATTTCTAAACTAAAAAATGTGAAATTTATTATAACCTATCTATATATTTTTAATGTAAATACTAAAAATTTTTCTTGCAATTCATAAATAATTTTATTGTTAGAAAATTTATTAAAATATATATCTAAAAATATAAAGGAGAATATAACATAAAATTTTGAACTATAAAGAGAAATAGATATAACTGTCTATTTAAAAACAAGTGATTTAAATTTACTATTTATAAATTTTAAATTGAATTATATTATTTGATTGATGAATAGAGTTATCTACATACTAAATTAGATCAAACTTGATAAATAGATGATATTTTCCTTAAACATGATTATGACATAGAAAACAAATGAACAAGCCTTGGATACACAAATTGCAAATTCTAACACTAAATTATTTCATCGGACATCTTTGAGCCTTATGTTTGTTTCATTACACACCTTACAAGTTTTTTAGTGATTGCAATAAGTTGATGGATTGAAATAACTTGGTGATGAGCTTTTTAATTCTAGACTCGGTGACATACTTTCTGTTCATTGGGAAGGTCATCTATTTTGACACAACGAGGGAGGGTTATATGCAATTTAACTCTAAAGACAATTTCTTCCAACAAGGATGAATAATGGATATTGCTTTAAGCTTTTATTAGGGTTTTTCGTTGTACGGATATATTTAGAAGCTCAATTTATCTCATGGATTTATGGCCTATACCTATCAATACTTGCATATCAAGTTTTAAGGTTTTCCACAGCATTGATGTTCTTTCAGTTCCCCACCTTCTTATAACCACTAAGACTCTCTTAGTCTTTACCACCAGAATTTATCGATACAATTTCCATTTAATTTCACTCCTATTTTCCTTCTCTTTCTTTTCCTCATACAGCATCAAGAGTGAGCAAAACACAAAAGGCAAATCAAATTGACAAAACTTGAGCAGCATTCTTTTAACAATACTACATACTTTTTTTCCAAATTAATACCCAGCCATAATTGTAGTTTCCTCTATGATAGAGGGCATAAATGTTTACTGCTCAGTTAGTCATGAGGACAAAAAAAATTGTACCTTAGACAAACCAGTTAGGCCATCCTTTGATTTTGGAATAATTAAAATGTACGCAGGAGCCCGGGGAGATATGTCCCTAAAAGTTAAGACCTACAAACAAAAAAAAGGCAAACAAACATAATGTTAGCGCAAATGAATGTCAAATAAACTTAAACCTAGCAGAAAAGAATTAACATATTAGCCTAAAGAAACAGCAAGAATATATTCGTGTGAACCTGCCCCCAAACAGATAAATAATAAAACTAGGTCATTCTCGCATGCAACTGACGAGGTGAATGCATGATTCATACAGAAAACAATAACATAAATTAACATTCGCAAATAGAAATCAAACTAAGAGGTTAAAAAGCTAAAACTTTCAACCTCAGATTATAGTTTTGCAAACAAAACTATAATCATAGCTGAAGATTTTCATGCTTCTCTAATTAAAACTTTTGATATTTTGTTATCACGTTTCACTTAATGTTGATCAAATATCAGATATCAGCTAGTGTTAACAGAAAGGACAACACATTATCTTTGATTGTCACCTATTTAACTGCTCAACATGCCAAAAGCCCAAGCCAGCCTGACTAGAAGCTACAGAGAAATGAAAGGGCCTAACCTCGAGCCTAACATAAAACTAAAGGCTATTTCTTAGCAAATTAACATGAGAAAACATTGATCCATATTTGGAGATCAACCAAATCCAATCCAACCAAATTGACTAGAAAAAATTAAAAACCCTAACTCAAAACTGACACAAAAGTCTATCAAAGATTATTCAAACTCAAGGAAACTTTCCAATTGCTACATAATTGTAAGCAACAGACAAAAATGAAAAAGAAAGTTACAAAAATATGATCAAATGAAAGAAGATAAGATTCACTTGATCGTTCCAAATTATGTAGTTCATGAAGAGTCCAAGACTTAGTACGATAACAAACTGTTGATGACCTTCTCATCCAGGTCCATATGGAATTAATCACAATTCTATAAAAATATTTGTAAAATATACCAAAGAGCTTAAGTTATGTTCTAGCATCTCCAAATTTAGGTCTGAAGCAGGGCAGTGATAAATATAAATTTGTGTATATTAGTAAAAAGTACATATCAGAAACTAAAAACAGAGATGAAATAAAAAGACAAATTTTAAGTACATATTCATACCTGAAATGAATCTCCGATGAAGCAGGACCAACCGTTTTTCACTATCCTCAAAACCCTCCTACTTTCTCTTTTGCTTTGCTTCGAGTGATAAATATATCTGAAAAAAAAAAAGAAAAAAAAAGAGATGATCAGGCAAAGACAAAGAATTTATAAAGAAGAAAACAAAAAAAAATCATTAAAAAAAAATCAAATGAAATACAAGTAATAAAGAATAGATATGAAACTAAAACAAAAATGAAATGGCAAAGACAAAGACAAAGTAGAAGTCATGATTCATACCTGAAATCAGTCACCGATGAAGCAGAGAATTTCAAAAAATCAACAAAACCAGAAACGGCAGAGAAAACCTAGTGTAGCGTCTTTCCGTGTTTTTTTATTTTTTGGCATTCGGTGACCCAAAACTAGAAAAAAATGAGAGGAAGAAATTCAAAACAGACAGAGAGATAGAGGGAGTCGGCGAATAAAAGGGGTGCCATGGATAGAAGAGATAGATTTGAGGATTCAAATTTCGAATAGGTGAAGAAATGAAGAGAGAGAATTTTCTAAATCCCCATGTGACAACGGTAACATTTATGGTAATTAATACCTTCTTTAAATTACTTTTTTTTTTTTTTTGAGAAATTAAAGACAACGAAGGTAAAGAGACTTAGGAAAAATAAGTGGGGAATCGGGATATTCCAAGAATGGAATAAACCTAAACCGGGATACACCAATCTGGGATAACAACGAACCGGGATATCCCTGGAATGGGATATCCCTGGCCAGTATGACAGGTTGGCCGGTCCATAAAAGAAAAAATAGCTGAACCGGCCACTAAAACCCATAAACCGGAAGCCAAAAATTCAGAACCGGAATAAGAAAAGGCAGGATATCCGGAGAATTGCTTATTCCGAGTCGGAATATGACAGAAAAAGCCGGAACAGAATAAGAAAAAAAATTAACAGCCAGTAAAGGAAAAAAGACGTCAGAAAAAAATTAAGGGGAAATTGGAGAGAATAAAGGGATCAACTGAAAAACATGTATTTTTTCAATATTTCCTTAGAGAACAAAATTTTCAAAATTAAAAACATTTAAGTCTCCTGTTTGGCTTCCGGGAAAATGCAGGATGAACAGAATTTGCCAACTCACAGGTGAATCAGGAATTATTTAAAAAGAACAAGGACAAATGTCAAGTTTGATACAAATTTCCCTCAATTTTCCTCGATCAGAAACCAAACAGAATAAAAAGAGATGAAGAAAAAACAAGATTTTTCTAAAGAATCAAAATTTATACCTTAAAAGAAAGACTAGCACTACCTCGACTCACTCATTCGGAAGAAGCTACCGCTGATTCATGAATTCAAACCTTTTCTTTTCCTTTTTTGAGAGAGAGAGAAGCTAATGACAATGGATCTTGATTTAACGGAGAGGAACTTTGGGTTTTTATTTTATAACATAACAATAGTATAATATTTTTATTTTATTTTCATCGGTAAAATAAAATATTTAGAGTGGTAGAGTAATTGGAGTTCCCTTTTCATGAATGTCAAGACAATGAGAGAAAAAGATTGCAAGATATAACAAACCTGGTGGCGTAATCGATACCCATGTTTGCCCAAGCACGCACATAGTTTGGCTTCAAATCTAGTGCCTAAAGATCCGACATAGACCAAAAGACTAAATTCAATAGTGCTGAAAATATGGCCACCACAGGTAAAGGGAAGTTTATCATCAAATAATTTTAAATGGACAATCTCAAGATGTGAGGCTAAACAAATCAAACTGCATATGCAAGATCTCGAATGCATTAAAAGGGCATTTTGAAAGAGATGATCAAGGGTATATGTACATTGAGGAAGTGCATAATCAAATCATCTAAATTAACAAATAGCTTCAACAAATCAAATAACTAATTACATGGAGCTTAATAGAAGAGCTAGTTTGTTTTCTAAGGTCCAACTAGGTGCAACATGTTATTTGGAGAATCTTTTTAGCAGCCTAAGGTTACAAAGATGGAGCAAGTAAATAATTCAACCCTATAAGAGAGCTGTATAACACACCAATGCATCACTTTACCATCGAAAGATAAGAAAGAAGAGAAATAGAGGAAAAGATGATGCAACCCATAAGAGTTTGGCACGCAGAAAATTGACATGTTGGGTTATCACATGTTTTGCAATTCTTTATGCCATCCTTTCAATTGATTAAGCACAAGACAAGTCCTAGGCACACTTTTGTATAGAAGCGAAAAAGCCACCTTGATTCAAGAAGTACAAATTTACATATTCACCTTAATTTCCTCGTTTTAAGTGTTTTTTTTACATCTTGCACCTCAAATGGTTCAGGTAGTTACAGCACCCTTGCCGACATTGTCAACACCTTCATAATTCATTTTTTTTTATTCTGGCCTAACATGCAAAATAGTGTATAACAGCACCCTTGATTCATTTTTTTTAACCCTAAATCCTAAATCTTAAATCTTAACACTAAACTTTAAATTAAAACTCAAGACTTAGGATTTAGGGTATAACTTTTTTAATATTTTAACTATTTTAATTTCAAGGGTAAAATATTATTTATCCTTTAATAAATTTTTAAAATCTTAACTGTTTAAATATTAAGAATTAATTGAAGAATGATCAATATTTAAAATTTAATTTATCATTTCATAAACAGTTAAAATTAAAACTATCAAAATATTTAAGATATTTAAACAGTTAAATTTTGAAAATTTTAAGAAAAGAGAAATAATAGTTTCTAAAATTTGATGAAATGATAAATAATAATATTTTATCCTTCAAATTAAAACAGTCAAAATATTTTTAAAATATTATTTATCCTTAGTATTTTAACTGTTAAAATTTTATTAAAGGATAAATAATATTTTATTCTTAAAATTAAAACAATCAAAATATTTAAGATATTATTTATCTTTAATATTTAAATAGTTAAAGTTTTAAAATTGTATGAAAGGATAAGTAATATGTTTTAAAATTTTAGTGAAGAAATTAAAACAGTCAAAATATTTAAAATATTATCTATCTTTAATATTTAAAAAGTTAAAATTTTAAAATTTTATGAAAGGATAAATGATATTTTATCTTTAAAATTAAAATAGTCAAAATATTTAATTTAAAATTAAACCTAAAATACTTTTTTAGTTAACTTGATTGTTTAAAACTCTAAGCAATAATTTAAAATTAGTTGCCTATGTAAATCCATTTGTATCTAGAATTTTCTCATCATTCTCATTCGCAAATCATCAATTCTTCAATCATTAGCTAGTCAGTAAGCATTTTATCTTCCTCTCACTCTCTAGATTTTTGAAATATCTATGGAGTCTTACAGAAATGATATTGAGGCATCCCCTACTACCTCTCCTTCTGAACAAGTATTGACTCCTTGTGAAAAAGTATGGACAATTTGGCTTGTATATTTTCCTTTGTTTTTTTTTTTTTTTTTGCCAAACATTTATACCTAAAAGTAGAAATAAATAAACACATAATATTTTTTTTCGTAAAAGCTTTGTTTTTATTGCAGAAATCTCCTGTTTCTGAATTTCTCAATGATCTCTCCCCTATAATGCCATCAAGAGCGAGAGCATCATTGTGTAAACAAAGGCTTTATGAGACCAGTTTTACATCGAATTCTTCACTATTTAACTCACCACATTTAAATATAGACCAACGACCAATAAACTTAAACTTCCTTCTAAGGTGGTGTTTTTTCACCGAGAATATTTTTACAAGTCAACTAATCACTTTGTTTATAACTAAAGATTGTTTTGTGTATGCTAATAGTGATGAAATTGATGCGTCAAGTTCAAATGGTTGCTACCAAGATGATTTTATGATCAAACATAGTGAATATCATACTCAACATGATGAACAATGTGGTGCTTGTTTCAATGCCTCAGAAGTGACCATTGGAAAAACTAGTGATAACGCAAATGATGGCGTGGTTGAGATTTCCGATGATGAAAGGTTGGATAAGATGTTGGATATTTCATCTAAAAACATTCGGGAACATGTTGAATCTGATGAATTTATGGAACATATGGGTCAAGGTTTGGATTCTAAGCTCAATTTCCTTGGTGGAAATCAAGCCATGTCGATGCAGCTCCCATATCATATTCTACCATTAAACCATTATCCCTTGATCTCACCAATTGTGGGAGTTGCTGATTGTGTTGGTAGTGATCACCATGGAGCTTGTGTACCATCTCAAATTCTACCATTAAGCCATGATCCGTTGATCCCACTAGCAGGGAGAGTCGGTGATCATGTTGATAATAATCACCATGGAGTTTGTGTACCAAAAAATATGGAGGATTCTCAGATAGTGTCATGTTTTCACCAAATCGGAATCCCTTGTCAACAATTTGGTGACAAGGTTGACCAACTATCCAAATCCAAAGATAGCTCAAAAAGGAAGAGGTAAGTCTACATAATGTTTTTTTACTTCAATGATTTTCACATTGCTTTTTATCTGTGGGATTTGTTGAATTCAGGGATAGAAAAACATCCCCAGATGAGACTGAAGCTTGTAAACACTGCAACTGCAGAAGATCCAGATGTTTGAAACTGTAAGTTCACATGCTAGACAGAACATTTCACTTGAGTACCATGTTACTCGGACTCGGTTTAAGCATATATCCAAGATCGGTATGTTTAGTTTTCTTTCAAGTTTTCTTCATTTATTTAGATGTTTGGAACATCATACCCCCAATGTCCAGCGGGTGCTAAAAAAAGTGAAGAGTTCGGAGTACATCTGTTGAGTTTTGTTGTTTGTTGTGATTGGCAGTTATTGTGAGTGCTTTGCAGCAGGAATTTACTGCGAGGATTGTTGTGCATGTGAGAATTGTTTGAACAAGCCAGATTATGAGGATATTGTTCTTGATATTCGACATCAAATTGAATTGCGTAACCCTCTTGCATTTGCTCCACCTATTGTTAACCCATCCAATGATTCTCCTAATGTTACTGTAATTATAACTTCTAAAATCTTACACATTTTCCCCTTTAAATTTGTGTAATTTCTTAAGTGTTTGACATGAGAAATTATGCGCCAGGGTGATGAAAACTTGATGAACACTCCATCAGCTAGGCACAAAAGGGGATGCAAATGCAAGAGGTCAAAATGCCTAAAAAAGTACTGTGAGTGCTATCGGGTATGTTTTAACTTTGTATCTCTATGTTACTTATGTTGCTCGTAATTTACTTTTTTTAAATACTTATATTCGAGATTTATGTGTAATATACATCTTGACATAGATATGTTATATGACTCTCTTATGAAAATAAAACTCTTTAAAATATTGAACAAATTAGTGTTAGACATAAACTGACAACGCTCAGAGTTTGTGTTTAATAAATGATTTTCATCTCATTTCCTTTTTTGATGAAAAGTCAACTTTTTAAATATGATATAGGATTAATTACCTCTAATCAATCTGGCTGCACAAATATTCTTCTTTTATTTTTAGGCTAAAGTTGGATGCTCTGACGGATGCCACTGTGAGGATTGTGACAATTCTTTTGGCAAGAAGTCAGGTAATATCTAAACTTGAAAATGATTAAACATATATATAGCAGACACACTTCTGGATCCTAGAGGTAAAACCAGATTTTTTTTTTTTTTTTTTTTGTTGCGATTGAGATTAAGTTATACATTTTTGTAAGAGCTAAAATTCAATTTCATAATTATATTAGTTTATATCTTCATATTTTTTAGAATGATTAAATCAAAATTTCATTATTATGGGAGTCAAACTATAACTTTACCATGCATTAACTTATAATTTTATAGATTTTAGTATCTAAAGAATAATGATCTCATTTTGGTGGTGGGGAGAGCAATGCCCTTGCCTCCTCACCCTCCTTCTCTTGTGTTGAACCTAATGCTTACACCTAATCATTAGTAACATGGACCAAGTACTTATTTTTCTTGATTAGAATGATGAATGTTGAAACCCTTGTTGTGATGCTTGCATACAAGTATCAAATATCCTATTTTTAGTGACTAACTAAATTCACCATATCGGAGCTACAGAATCAATGATCCAGAGAGTGGAAAAACAACAAAATCAATCTGATGAGATGTTGAATACAACACAAGTTATGTCTGACAGCACTTTGGTTGGGATTACGAATCCGGTTTCGTCAATATGGGAAAAACTTGCCGATAATAACCATCTCACTATATCAACACAACCTTATTCAAGAGCACATGATATGAGGGATTGTCAAAATGTCTCACAGGTTGAATCAGGAAAGGGAACTAGCTTTCATTGCTACTCCTCTGCCTTGAGTCCTAAGCAACCATGTCAGAGTAAGGAGATTGATAATATCTATGAGATCATGGTAGATGGTTTTCCTGACTACCTCATGGAAACTTCCAACCCCATCAACACAGTGAACTCTGGCTCGAGTTTGGGGCTATATAATGGTGAATGACTTTGATTTTTTTTTTTTGTAATAAAATTTTGCGTCTTGTGTCTACATCTCCATATTTTGCCTGAACTTATATGAATTTATGGTTCTATTTATACTACCAGAGGCTCTGATACATATGACCTTTGTGTTTGCGTGTATTTTGATGTTGCTAGTTCCATCCACTTTCTTTTAATTATTTTGCTTTTATGTGTCTCACTTTTTCAATTTAATTTTTATTTGAGCTCATTTTTCTATAGGGGCATTTAGTACGGTTTAGTTTAATTTATTATAATGGAGGGATTTAAGCTCATTATATAGGAATGCTCGGACTACACTTTTCTCAGTTGTGTTCATGCTTACCTTTCTCCTACATTCTGATTATATTAAAACCTAAATCTTATCATAGTTAGTGACTTCTCCTTTTAGTGATGCTTGAAGATGATTTTTACCTATGGTATTCCGCTTTGTTTGCTTTCTTTTCATTTTGCTCACATGGGAACAATTGGTCTCTTTATGGTCTATGTTGCTGGAGGTTGATTATTTTCAGAATGTTTTAACTATAATTCAAAGATTAAATAGAAGGAAACTAGCTGTAAATTAACATACAACTGTACAATTATGTGTAAAATCTTATGATCATCAATGAATTAAGTCCACCAAAATAGAAGGTAGGATTCCACATATTAAAAGCTTTAAAACTTTGATAAGTATCTTCATATTCGCCGGACAAAAGGGGTTGAGGTGACATATAAATTTAAGGGTTAATATCTAATTCATCTTTGAACTATAGTTAAAACATTTAATTTGATATTTTTATAAAATTTTTAACAATAATGCTTGAAAAATTATTATAAAATTCTACAAATATAAAAAAAATCTTAAAATTTTCTGAAAATTCATTATTTATCTTCTGAAATTATAAAAATATATTTTTTAAAAATATAATTATTTTAAAAATTAAAAAAAATCATAAAAATTATAATTATGACAACTGGTTTAGTATCAACTGGGGAGTATTCTAGGGGGAAAATCAAGCTTTGAAGGCAGAAATTCAATTGGTTGGGGCGGAGACAGACATAAATCTAGAATTGACATGTTTTGTTTTAGAAAATATTAGACTTATCAAACAACTGCAAATGTAAACCTTTTATTGTCATTTCGTGCCCTCTCTTGATTCCTATGACTCACTTTACATATTTTAATGCCAGATTTCAAAATTTTTGTGAGTAAGGAGAGCGAGAAACATTGCTAAGTGAAATTTCACAACTGCAGGACGGATTTTGGGCAGTGTAATTTTATTGAAAATTTGATTTTGGGTTAGTAGGAAAAATAATATATACATGCAAACTTAGTGGCGGTTTGTAGGAAAGGATTTTGAGTCTTTTAACTCCGTGGCCTAATTTGAAAAAAATCAGGTTTTAGTTTTTATGGCTCAAGGCTTAGTGATCATGGTTTAGGGTTTATGACTTAAAATCTAGGGTTTAGGGTTAAATATGATAGATGAAGGTATAGGATTCAGATTTAGGGCTTAAGGTTTAATGTTTAAGGTATAGGATTCAGATTTAGGGCTTAAGGTTTAATGTTTAAGGTTTAGGGTTTTGGTTTAGAGCTTAAAATTGAGGATTCATGGCTTAAGGATTAAGATATGGGGTTTAGAGCTTAGGGTTTAGATTTAATATTTAAGGTTTAAGGTTTAGAACTTAAGATTTAGGGTTTAAGATTTAGGGCTTAAAAGTTTAGTGTTTCGGGTTCAAGTCTTAGGGTTTAGGGCTCATGCTTTATGATTTATAGTTTAGGGCTCAAGGTTATGGTTTAGAGATTGGGATTTAAGGTTTAAGGTTAAGATTTATGATTTAGGGCTTAGGGTTTAAGGTTAAGACTTATCATTTAGGGTATAAATTTTTTTAATATTTTAACTATTTTAATTTCAAGTGTAAAATATTATTTATCCTTTAATGAATTTTTAAAATTTTAACTATTCAAATTAAGGATTAACTTCATAAATAGTTAAAGTTAAAACAATCAAAATATTTAAAATATTTAAAGAGTTAAAATTTGAAAATTTTATTGAAGGATAAATAATATGTTATCCTTGAAATTCCAAATTAAAGCTCATATAATGATTGACTGTGATAATAGCTATTGATATAATGTTTGATGTTTATACATGATTTTAGAAAGAAAAAAGGAAACAACAAACCCCACAACTTACATCGGTGGCTCCTCTGCTGATGAAAGTTGGAAAAGTGTCATATGCACAAAGCTCAAAACATTAGGCGCATTCAATGGTCTACCTTGATTGAAAGCAAATGATCAATTATCTATCCCATTAAACTATATGAGAGAGCATCAACACCATATTAAACACGAGAAGCAAAAGGTATTCCTAGATTCATGTATACTCTAGGTTTGACTGCACCACAATGAAGATTAACTAAAAGCTGCTAAGTACCGTATAAAGGGACAATGCATCAAAACTGAGTGGGACAAGGTAAATAGAAAACTCTTTACCCTTTTGAGGCAATGAAGGAGTAGTATCCCTGGAGTCCGATGCATTATCACGAACATAAGGAAGATCTAGTAATTCCAAGAAAGATACATTCCGAGGATTACGGGGAGAACCTACACAAGGTGAGAAAATTTTAATAATTAAAAAAGAAATCGAGCCAAAACAAATTGCAAAAGTCATGATTATTCTAGTTGCAAATCTAAATAAAAAAGAATGCATTCGCTAACCAACAATTAATTGAGCTAAAAGAAGACTAAAAATGAAGGATAGTGTTTCATAACTACTGTGACAGTAATATCGAGATGCCTAACCATTATAGTGATAAATGGTATAAATATGCAAACATTTATGGTAAGTTTCTTAAATCCAAAAGATAGAACCATTAATGGAGATACTATTAGCACCTCAAAGAAGGAAAAGCATCAACATATCACCATATTATTTACCAGAAAAAGCAGTGTTTGAAACTGAATCAAAGGGTTTGTGAGGTGGAGCTGTTTGAGAAAATTCACAAGGTTTGGCTCCTCTGTCTTCCATCCTGCTCTTAACCCATTGACGACAATCTTGCATGTCGAGCTTTGTTCACCTACATATTAGAACAGCAGTTGTCAGCTCACAAGTTCTTGTAGAGTAATAGTACTTGCAAAACTAGAAAATTGCACATTTTCAAATAAAACATTAGTCCACCCCACCCAAGAGAGAGAGAGAGAGAGTGAGATGAGTGGCATGGTCAAAACAAAAATGTCATATATACACACACCCAAAGTCTCCACGTCGGAAGGTCAAAGGAAAGACACAGTTCAATTTCCGTGTTATTGCCAGCCATTCTTCATCGTACTGAACCTCATAAGGTCCAAGATCAGATCAATATCAAATATCTAAAAGATCAGAGAAAGCCAGAATTCATTTATTAGCTACCAGCAAAGACCAAAAGAAAGAACCTAAATGAAATGCTCAGAACATATGATAGATACCTGCAAGAACTTGCGCCCTGGAAGGCATTTATCGAGTGCAAGAAATTTTGTCACTCGACCACCATCTTCATGTTCAACAAGAGTGGTGAATTTGCAGTGCAAGTGAGCTGAAAACCATTACGATGGTCTGAGTTTTTCGAGCAGCTGAGCAGCAGGTTTGCTTCCAAGAGTCCCTTGCTGGATCTTGGAAATATGTTTCAACCAACAAGCAACCAGGAATGGTCAACAAGAAAACTGAAGACGCTTTATATGAAGATTTTCATTCTATCACATATGTCCATTTCCACCAATTGAATATAATTACCTCATCTTTGAAATGTTTTTTTGCAGCAAACAAGTTGTTGCCAGTTCCCATAATCAGTGATTCTGAGCGGCCAATCGTGTGAAAGGAAAATATCGATCAGTTCCTCTAGGTGCATGGGCTAGTGAACTTCGTACTCCCGAACATGATACACAGACCTGATAGTATTGTCATTATAAGGTGGCCTTTCATGGTGTCCTGCTCAAGGAAAAGCTAATTCATTTCAGTTTCAAAGCTTCGACTCTCCACCCTAAATAAGAATCAATATAACATATCTGACACTCGCTTGCAGTAAATATACAATCACCATTAAAAGAACTCCAGAATAAACATAGAATAGACAAGTAAAAGAACTTCATACCCAACCTAAACAATAATTACGCGCATTGTAAATTCCGGAAATTCAACCGATACGGATATTGCCAAACTTCACAACCACAGCATACCCCAAGAAGTATATATTAGGTGCTGCCCATCCCCCATAATACCTAAAGTTTACACATTTCAATAGCAGAAGGTAAAATTCAAGGCCTTTTCACAAAAGAATCAGAATCCCCAAGCTAGAACATATAAAGAAAAGGGGGCGACTTACAATTCCCATAAATAATTGGAAGCTTCATGATTTCCCCCGATAAAAATCGTGGGAACTGGGGCAACCTCCTGACCCGAATAGTATTTACAGAATCACTTCATCTCCCTATATTTTGGGGCCACATTAAGGCTATCCATATCGTTTTCATTCCTGACTGCCTAAGTTGCAAAAGAAAAAAAAATTAAGTTCATATAAAAAATGGGTATTTGCACTAACCAAACCATCACTATCATCTGGTACATTCTCAAATCATCAAAACTAGTTTCAACCACCTAGGGTTGGTGAATGAGATTACTACCTAAGGTCAGTGATGTTAGTTCCATTTTAGTCTACGTAGTCAAGGCAGAAGAAAAAAAAGGTGGAAACTGTCAAACTACTAAAAGGAATTTATGACTGATTATCAGGACATATTAATCTACAAGCTTCTTTACCTTCCACAAGATCTCTACTTGCCTCATCATGAGCAAATTCATCAGCCCAAGAAGCACCTCCATTGTACTGTTGCTGATATTCTGTTGCCCAGTTCTCTGATGCTGGTTTGACCTGATTATCATCAATGATAAGCTCACCACGACCCATCTTGGATACAAATTGAATAAATTTTGAATTCTGCATGCCCCAAAACATACAGCACATAAGTGCATATATTAACTCATGCATAGTAACGATGATATCATTAAGAGCTATCTTGACACATTGCAAGTATTTAGCCAACCAGTTTTAAATAACCCGAAACTAAGAATCACTGTTTTGAGAGAGTGTATGTGCAAGCATCCTAGTGTGCTGAATTGCAGCCAAACTTTCTATATTTTCCACTCTCATTTGATCTACAGACGTTAACTGAGCTTGTTCCTGTATGTTTAGCTCATTAATTGTGTTATGCAAGAAAAGCAAGCTAAAAGGTGACATGCATGTAAAGACTACTCAAAGCACGAGATAGTAGCAGAAAGAAAAGGAAAGATAAAGCCAATTTGGAAGGTATATCCATCTGCAATAGCACAAGTAGTTAGATATAGTTCCCTGGTAAAAACACATTAGCATGTCCTTTCAAATTTGCACATGATGCATTGGTAGAGAAACCTACATATCGAATAAAGCACTGAAAACATACCACTGAAAGAAGTGAACGGGTGACTCAAACGTGAAAATAAGATTGAAGATAATTTCAAGAGACATACAAAAATATTGCTAAATTCCTGTTGCAAACGTGCAGAGCATGGAGGTCATAGATGCAGGTGATTATCAGCTTGACATTTCAAGCGATCTAATTTGGGTTGCCAAAATCAGTTGTCCGGCAAAAGAAATTTAGGACACTTAATGCTGGGATAACACTTGCCGACAGCAGAAATTGTAGAGAGAGATTGTAGAAAATTCACTTCAGATTGTAGAGAGAGATACCTTGGGTTAATATGAATGGCCGGCGTCCTAAAAAGAAAAACCTTTAGAGAAAATATTGTTACTAAACAGACCTGGTAATATTGTACACGACACAAGAAAAATAACTAAAATACAATATTACACAAGCACAAAAACATATCAAAATCAATATAAAACCAATCATTTTAAAATGTCAAAACTTATAATAAATACATGACACCTTAAACATGATTATGACATAGAAAACAAATGAACAAGCCTTGGATACACAAATTGCAAATTCTAAAACTAAATTATTTCATTGGACATCTTTGACCCTTATTTTTGTTTCATTACACACCTTAGAAGTGTTTTAGTGATTGCAATAAGTTGATGGATTGAAATAACTTGGTGATGAGCTTTTTAATTCTAGACTCGGTGAAATACTTTCTGTTCATTGGGAAGGTCATCTATTTTGACTCAAGGAAGGAGGGGTATATGCAATTTAACTCTAAAGACAATTTCTTTCAACAAGGATGAATAATGGATATTGCTTTAAGCTTTTATTAGGGTTTTTCATTGTACGGATATATTTAGAAGCTCAATTTATCTCATGGATTTATGGCCTATACCTATCAATACTTGCATATCAAGTTTTAAGGTTTTCCTCAGCATTGATGTTCTTTCAGTTCCCCACCTTCTTATAACCACTAAGACTCTCTTATTCTTTACCACCAGAATTTCTCGATACAATTTCCAGTTAATTTCACTCCTATTTTCCTTCTCTTTCTTTTCCTCATACAGCATCAAGAGTGAGCAAAATGCAAAAGGCAAATCAAATTGACAAAACTTGAGCAGCATTGGCAAATCAAATTGACAAAACTTGAGCAGCATTCTTTTAACAATACTCCATACTTTTTTTCCAAATTAATACCCAGCCATAATTGTAGTTTCCTCTATGATAGAGGGCATAAATGTTTACTGCTCAGTTAGTCATGAGGCCAAAAAAAATTGTACCTTAGACAAACCAGTTAGGCCATCCTTTGATTTTCGAATAATTAAAATGTGCGTAGCAGCCTGGGGAGATATGTCCCTAAAAGCTAAGACCTACAAACAAAAAAAAAGGCAAACAAACATAATGTTAGCGCAAATGAATGTCAAATAAACTTAAACCTAGCAGAAAAGAATTAACATATTAGCCTAAAGAAACAGCAAGAATATATTCGTGTGAACCTGCCCCCAAACAGATAAATAATAAAACTAGGTCATTCTCGCATGCAACTGACGAGGTGAATGCATGATTCATACAGAAAACAATAACATAAATTAACATTCGCAAATAGAAATCAAACTAAGAGGTTAAAAAGCTAAAACTTTCAACCTCAGATTATAGTTTTGCAAACAAAAACTATAATCATAGCTGAAGATTTTCATGCTTCTCTAATTAAAACTTTTGATATTTTGTTATCACGTTTCACTTAATGTTGATCAAATATCAGATATCAGCTAGTGTTAACAGAAAGGACAACACATTATCTTTGATTGTCACCTATTTAACTGCTCAACAAGCCAAAAGCCCAAGCCAGCCTGACTAGAAGCTACAGAGAAATGAAAGGGCCTAACCTCGAGCCTAACGCAAAACTAAAGGCTATTTCTTAGCAAATTAACATGAGAAAACATTGATCCATATTTGGAGATCAACCAAATCCAACACAACCAAATTAACTAGAAAAAAATTAAAAACCCTAACTCAAAACTGACACAAAAGTCTATCGAAGATTATTCAAACTCAAGGAAACTTTCCAATTGCTACAAAATTGTAAGCAACAGACGAAAATGAAAAAGTAAGTTACAAAAATATGATCAAATGAAAGAAGATAAGATTCACTTGATCGTTCCAAATTAAGTAGTTCCTGAAGAGTCCATGACTTGGTACGATAACAAACTGTTGATGACCTTCTCATCCAGGTCCACAGGGAATTAATCACAATTCTATAAAAATATTTGTAAAATATACCAAAGAGCTTAATTTATGTTCTAGCATATCCAAATTTAGGTCTGAAGCAGGGCAGTGATAAATATAAATTTGTGTATATTAGTAAAAAGAAGTACATATCAGAAACTAAAAACAGAGATGAAATAAAAAGACAAATTTTAAGTACATATTCATACCTGAAATGAATTTCGGATGAAGCAGGACCAACCGTTTTTCACTTTCCCTTTTGCTTTGCTTCGAGTGATAAATAAATATATCTGAAAAAAAAAAAAAGAGATGATCAGGCAAAGACAAAGAATTTATAAAGAAGAAAACAAAAAAATCATAAAAAAAAAAATCAAATGAAATACAAGTAATAAAGAATAGATATGAAACTAAAACAAAAATGAAATGGCAAAGACAAAGACAAAGTAGAAGTCATGATTCATACCTGAAATCAGTCACCGATGAAGCAGAGAATTTCAAAAAATCACAAAAATCAGAAACGGCAGAGAAAACCTAGTGTAGCGTCTTTCTGTGTTTTTTTTTTTTTTGGCATTCGGTGACCCAAAACTAGAAAAAAATGAGAGGAAGAAATTCAAAACAGACAGAGAGATAGAGGGAGTCGGCGAATAGAAGAGATAGATTTGAGGATTCAAATTTCAAATAGGTTGAGAAATGAGGAAGCTATGAATGGAAGAGAGAGAATTTTCTAAATCCCCATGTGATAACGGTAACATTTATGGTAATTAATACCTTCTTTAAATTACTTTTTTTTTTTTTGAGAAATTAAAGACAAAGAAGGTAAAGAGACATAGGAAAAATAAGTGGGGAATCGGGATATTCATAGAATGGGATAAACCCAGGCCGGGATATACCAATGTGGGATAACAACGAACCGGGATATCCCTGGAATGGGATATCCCTGGCCGGTATAAGAATGACAGGTTCGCCGGTCCAGACAAGAAAAAATAGCTGAACCGGCCACTAAAACCCATAAACCGGAAGCCAAAAAATCAGAACCGGAATAAGAAAAGGCAGGATATGCGGAGAATAGCTTATTCCGAGTCGGAATATGACAGAGAAAAAGCCGGAACAGAATAAGAAAGAAAATTAACAGCCAGTAAAGGAAAAAAGACGTTAGAAAAAAATTAAGGGGAAATTGAAGAGAATAAAGGGATGAACCGAAAAACATGTATTTTTTCAATATTTCCGTGAGAGAACAAAATTTTCGAAATTAAAAACATTTAAGTCTCCTGTTTGGCTTCCGGGAAAATGCAGGATGAACAGAATTTGCCAACTCACAGGTGAATCAGGAATTATTTAAAAAGAACAAGGACTAATGTCAAGCTTGATACAAATTTCCCTCGATTTTCCTCGATCAGAAACCAAACAGAATAAAAAGAGATGAAGAAAAACAAGATATTTCTAAAGAATCAAAATTTATACCTTAAAAGAAAGACTAGCACTACCTCGACTCACTCATTCCGAAGAAGCTACCGCTGATTCATGAATTCAAACCTTTTCAAACATCAACAAGATGCCAGTGCATAAATTATAATAAGGAGTGGATTCTTTTTCAAACATTTGCTCAAGTGACGTTCTTCCCCCCACTTTAAGGAGGTTTTTACTACCCAAGCTACGATTAGATTAAAAAATATATACCAACAGCTTGCATCTGCACAGTTTGTAGCACTTCACTTGGGTCATCAACTTCTAGTTTCCTTTCCACCTGAAATCCTGGATTAGCACTTAAAATAAACAAAACAAACAATGTTTGAATTTTGAAGGTCTCCAGGAAGAGAAAGGGGGATTTGATTAAGTTGTTGATATTAACACACCATGATGACAACAAATTAATTTGCACGTATGAGAATGACATTTCATGAAACTAAGTTCTGAGTAGTGATTATCTCCACAAAACTCATCGTGAAGCAACATATCAAGCATGCAAATGTAAAACATGTTTCTTTGCCCAGGCTTTAAAATCATAAAGGCCCTCACTTGGTTAGATATAACCAAAAGCATTTGTTTTTAAAAGAAATGGTAGCTGTTAAAAGCCTTTATGAAGGTTCTTAAAAACATGTTACTAGATATTGAAGCTCGTCACATAGGCACATATGAAAAGGGAACATGAAAGAGATTCAAATGTTAAAGCAGACTATTCACTAGGAAAATGAAACATTAAAAGACGACTTTCCTATTAAATCTTCTAAAAAAACTTCAAATAAGCATATATCTAAAGATAAACATCAAATGCAACTTTCGAATTTTTAGATCACCAGAAAACTTTCGGTTAATGAACAGAGTACTTACTGGATCTTCCCAGGTGATTCTGGCTTGACATTGGGGGTCACTGCATTGTCAGTGGACTCTGGCTTTACACTAGTTGTTACAGCACTATCGATGGACCCTCAATTCACACCGTGGATTCCTGCATTATTCACAAACTTGCATTAGTTTTTAAATTTGGCCATTTTGGAACCACAGAGTAATGGCCAACTTCAGCTAGAAAACATAGGTAAAACCCCTTAGCTCTGTTATTTTCTGTTGACCTGAACTTGAGTGGAAATAAACATTGGTTAAATTTGCAGTGGGTTTCCAATGACATAAAGCTCAGTATGGATTACTGAAAAGACCAGAAAGGCAGTGTCAATATTGCTGATATTACTGAAACAAAAACAGAATTCCAAATTTATCAAACCGCACTTGTACAAGGAAAGTGGCCTTAAATATATATCAACTGTAGATTAAATGAAAACAGCCAAGTGTTCAAGTAATGAAAACTATTCCCTGACCTTAAATATATATAAACTGTAGATTAAAGGAAATCGACCTCATTTAACACTCAAGATTAAATTTATCTTTACTTGTTAAACTTACCAGTAAACAGAGAGTAGGCTTCCCGTAACATACCTAAAACTTGATAGTCCAGAAAATTAGAACATAACTTTTTCACATTGTCCTAATCAAATTTTCACATCAACCATTAATTCACTGATTCGGAAAATTTTGAATTAACCCCAAAACAGCACAAGAAGATTGTTCAAAGAATCAAATTCATGCAAACTAATACCATGAAAACCGAAGTCATTAACCAATGGCTTGAAAAAGGAAAAGTGACCTCAACTTTGTTAGTTCCTTCTCCTTGGCAGGATCCCCTATCTTAAGTTTGGCTGCTTGCACAAATGTAGACGGCCTATGAATTAAGTAGATTTATTTATCATGCAGTTCTAACTTCTAATTCCATTAAATAGAAATCAATGTTACTTAAATCACTTGCTGCAAAAAGAAAGCAACATTTTCCAAAAGCTTCTTAAAATATGAATTACACAAAATCCGAAGCCATTTTTTTTTCTGATAAGGTGCTATCCTAGAAGACATGAGATTTTCAAACAGCTTTGAACCGACATTAAGAAAAACAAGAACACTTACAGATGTAAGGAACAGACCAGTTTAACCATAAAACAGAAATGAAAAGGCAAAAGACAAAGTTACGATTCATACTTGAAAATCAGTCTACGATGAAACAGGAGATTTCGAAAATCACATAAAATGAGAAAACTTAGGTTTATCTCTCACGATAACTGTTTTCCTACTGTAGCGTGTATGTGTTTTTTCTTTTTTCTTTTTTTTGGCCTCTCGTAACCCAAAACTAAAAAATAAAGAGAGAAAAAAGTTGAAGAGAAAGAATCGAGAAACAAATGGGGGATGTTTGTTTGGCCTCTGGTTACCCGAAGGTAAAAAAGAATGAAAGCAAAAATTTGAAAAGAGAGCGAGAGAGATAGAGAATCAGGGAAGAAAAGGGATTCGAAAAGACTGAGGACAACGGGCATCTTCTTCTCGGAAGATTTTTTAAATCTCCGATGTTTAAGGCTCTTTTTAAATCCACAGCCCCAAACACTGAAACAAAAACCCAAAAACACCAGTCCAACCCTAAACTCAAGCCCCAAGCCCATACACCCCGAACTCGGATATCCCTGGAATGGGATATACAAAACCGGGGTATACTTAATTAGAATATCCCCGACCCGGGATATCCTTGGAATGGGATATTCTTGATTGGAATAAGTACGACAGGTAGCCCGGTCCAAACATTTAAAAAATCCTGAACCGGTTACAAAAACAACAGAACCGGGAACTAAAAGTACCGAACCGGGACGGGATTTAATGGGGATATCGTTGGAATAACATATCCCGAAAAGGGATATGATGCGGATATCTGTAGAGCAGAATAAGAATGAAAATTAACCCTGTTACTTTTTTTTTTTTTTTTTGAAGGCAATTAACCCATTACTTTTTCTTTTTCTTTTTCTTTTTTTTGTTTTGACGGGGATATCCCCGTACCTATTAAAACATTGTTGTGAAAATATTTAATGTGATTCTCTGAAACTATTTTAAAAACTCGGTATGATTTAATTAGAGTTTTCTTATTTCCTCAACAAATGTAGTGTTTTTACTTGTTGAAATAGGGAAAATGAGGAAACAATAAAAGGGAAAGAAACAACAAAATGTCACCATTTATTTTCTGCTAATCAGTTACGGTTTTAGGTTAGATATAGTTATTAAAAACATATCTTCGCTATAAAATCTCATAAATAGGACTCAAAGATTTCCAAGAAAATGTCCCTCAATACAGAGGGAAACAAACAATCGAAAAAAATAAAATAAAACAGATAACAGGTGATAAACTATCAAAAAAATGACGACATCGCAAGATTTAAAAAGACGAATATAAGCAGTGTTTCATAAGGGTTTAAGGGTAGATACTTATATAGTTATTAGAAACATATCTTCGCTGTAAAATCTCATAAATAGGATTCAAAGATTTCCAAGAAAATGTCCCTCAATACATATTACAGCGGGAAACAAACAACCGAAAAAAATAAATAAAACACATAACAGGCGATAAACTATCAAAAAAATGACATCACAAGATTTAAAAAGACGACTATAAGCAGTGTTTCATAAGGGTTTTAGGGTAGATACTTATATAGTTGTTAGAAATATATCTTCACTATAAAATCTCATAAATAGGACTCAAAGATTTGCAAGAAAATGTCCCTCAATACAGATTACAGAGGGAAAAAAACAACCAACAAAAAAAATAAAACACATAACAGGCGATAAACTATAAAAAAATTGACATCATCACAAGATTTAAAAAGACAAATATAAGCATAAATCTGAAAACCAAAACAGAGATGAAAACTTGTTCTAAAATAAGATAAGCATAGGTTTGAAACTAAAAAAAAAAAGGTGAAAAGAAAAAGTTAGTAAAAGTGAAAATCATACCTGAAATTACAATCCGATGCAGCCTACACCCAAAAACATTTGAGCCAGAGGGGTTCACGGGGGACTAGCCCCTAAAATTTTGAAGCTCCCTAGCTAATTCATTTCAGTTTCAAAGCTTCAACTCTCCACCCTATATACGAATCAATATAACATATTTGACACTCGCTTGCAGTAAATAAACAATCACCATTAAAAGAACTCCAGAATAAACACAAAATAAACAAGTAAAAGAACTTCAAACCCATCCTAAACAATAATTACGCGCATTGTAAATTCCGAAAAGTCCACCAATACGGATATTGCCAAATTTCACAACCCCATCAAACCCCGAGAAGTATATATTAGGTGCTGCCCATCCCCCATAATACCTAAAGTTCACACATTTCAATTGCAGAAGGTAAAATTCAAGGCCTTTTCATAAAAGAATCAAAATCCCCAAGCTAAAACATATGAAGAAAAAGGGGTGACTTACAATTCCCATAAATAATTGGAAGCTTCATGATTTCCACCGATAAAAATGGTGGGAACTGAGGCAACCTCCTGACCCGAATAGTATTTTCAGAATGATTTCACTCTCCGATGAAGCAGGACCAGCCATTTTTCACTCTCCTCAAAACACTCCTACTTTCCCTTTTGCTTTGCTTCGAGTGATGAATAAATATATCCGAAACAAAAAACAGAGATGAACAGGCAAAGACAAAGGATTTATAAAGACGAAAACTAAAAGTCCGAGATTTGTCTTTCTTTTAAGAATCTTATTTTTTGTTTTTTTTTAATTGATTTTATATATAAAAATATCATCATAATAAAACAATTTACTTTGTAAAAGAAAATATTTTTAATTATTACTTAAATGTGTATTTATATACTATATTATTAAATCTATACTATATATAATTACATATTTAACTTTTCAACTAAAATTGTGGAGTCTTGGAGATGATGACATGATCAATGTATTTGGTTTTGAGTATACGAGATATGATAAAGCTAATTTATTAAAAATTTAGTATTACAAGAGCTTTAAAATTTATTTAAAATGTCAACTAGAAATCAATGTACTTGTACCACATTTACTTTGCTATGGAACATTGTGAATTTGTGGAATGAGTTGGATCAGAAAACAGGGATGCCCGAATGATTGAATGTCATCATGAATGCTTGCTCAGGCCATGGAAGAAACGGTGTTTTCTCCTCTTAGAATGTCTCCCAGAACCTTTTGAGACAACATAAGGTAAAAAATGTACCTGCAATACACATCATAAAATCTGAGGAGGAGGAATTTTCATGTTTATAATTTACATGCCGCCAGCTGCTAGACATTATAGCCCCAGTAACTGTAAATGAGAGCCAAATTTCTAGATCAATTTTAAGTTGAGATTCCTCTTAACAATATTTATAAAAACCTACGCGGGATGATGGATTCCCATAATTCATTAGCATATGAATCTTGTTTAAGTTGATATTTGCCAGGTCAATGGATGTTAAAGCTCCAAGGTGAGATCACAAGCAGGAAACCAGCAAAGAATGATAATAAAAAAAAACAAAAAAAAAAAATCATTTCCAGAAAAGTGAAAGGGCCAAATACAACACTTTAGAATTATTTCGAACACCAAAATCCTGAAGTGCGGCGCCATTACCAATCACTTTTCTTTTTATTTTTAGTCAAATTAAGTTAGAACTTTTCTTGGTCCCATAATTCAAATTGGGGAAATTGGGGAAAAAGATATCAAAAATATCTAAAATATTAACCTCCATTTTAGGACTTAAGGGTAAAAAGCTTATGAAAACGCTCTTAAATTTAGTTAAGCAAATATTTTTCGTAACTTAAAAACCAAAGAGTCTGCTTGGTTAGGATTATTGGTATGTGGAGAAAAAGCCCCACAAGCAGCTGCTACTGAAGTTTGGCCAACCCTATCATTTATTATTTATTGTATTAGATTATGGTACATCTATATATTTATCAAAAAAAGTGAAATCGGAATGAAATTTTTGTTGGAATAATAAAATTAAAAGTTAAAGATTTGTGATTCTTGTAAAAATCTTATTATTTTTTTATTGATTTTATATATAAAAATATCATCATAATAATATAATTTACTTTGTAAAAGATAATATTTTAATTATTAATTAAATATGTGTTTATATACTATATTATTAAATCTATACTATATATAAATACACAATTAACTTTTCAACTAAAATTAAAATTTGAACCCCTGAATCAAAAGAATATATGTGCACACATTTCACAGATGCATGCAGCTAAATTTATATGAAAGATAGAAAGAGTTATATAAAAAAAGTTTATGCACATGTCACGGGCCAAAGTGCCCCGTGACACACACACATACAGATAGAAAGAATATATATACACAAACAGATAGAAAGAATATATCACAAGAATTTATATAGATGCAAATTTCACTTACTGATGCATGCAAATATATCAAAAGAATATATATACACACACATTTCACTTACAGATGCATGAAGCAAAATTTATAACAGATAGAAAGAAATATATATACATGCAAATTTCACTTATGGATGCATGCAAATATATAAAAAGAATATATAAACACACATTTCACTTACAGATGCAGGAAGCAAAATTTATATGGAATGTGCCAAATAAAACATTAAAAGCCACGTAGACAGGAAACAACAATCAAATAAAACAACACGCATCAATGTAATTCCAAACAAAACCATGAGATTGTAGAGAGATACCTTGGGTCAATATGAATGGCCAACGTCCTCAAAAGATAAACCTTCTTTTGCTACATAATTAACAATACCAAAGCAAAAGATGAATACTTTGGATTTTTTGAAAACTAAACCAGTAATACAATTCAAATATGAAACTTTGAAAGAAAACTCACTTTAAGATTAAAAAAAAGCAAATTCTTCATAAGAAAGAAAACATCATATAGTTAACATCTTCTAATGCAACACAAAAACCACTTGTAAATACTTTGTAATATAAAACAACCTTTTCGATTTAACTACATCCCTAATTCCAACCATGCCATGCATTTAGGAATTAACTGAATATTTCAATCAAAATCCATTTTCAAATCATATAAGCACCAGCACACAAACAATTCCAACAAAGTTCATTGATCAGCTCCACTCAACTATTTTAAAGAAAATATACCCAAATCATAAGAAGAAAAAAATTGTAAAAGAAAAAAGCATAAGAAGAAAATATACTCAACAATTCCAACAAAGTTCATTGAATACCCAAAACCCTAGGGGAAAACGAAAAAATTTGTAAAAGAAAAAAGCATAAGAAGAATAAAAGGAGGAGCGGGTTTGGTTTTATGAGCTACTTGCATGCCAAAAATGCTACTGAGTTATAGTTGAGTGGTAACAGGTTTGCTCTTACTTGAAAAAAAAAAAAAGGAATACAATTTTAATTTTGCTCTTACTTGAAAGAGATTGACGGGCGGACCAATGGTGACTACCTAACTGGGGAATGATGATGGCGGACCAGTGGTGACCGCCTGACTCGTGAACGACAATGGTGGTGGCCGTAGGGTGTTGGAGTGGAGAAGGCAAAGTTATTTTGTTAGGGTTAGGGATTTAGAAATTAGCCGTTTGAAATTGGGGGCAGTGACTTGAAGAGGAAAATAAAACTAAGGGGCATTTGATTCGGATTTCGGTGCCGGGCCGGGCCGGGTACGACCCATAAAATTATTATGATATTTATCCAATTATAGAAAATTGAAACTTGTTTTAAATTTTTAAATAAATTTTTATATTTTTTAAAAAAATTCAATATTCCCCTCCAAAGTGTTTGGTTGATTAATAATATATGTTTTGATCAGAACATTTTACTATTTATATAATAAATAAATTTAAATAATTAAAAAAGTATTCGAGTGATAAAAGAAATTCAAGTGGAGTAGATTTCCCTTAATATACCTATACAGTTCAGAAAATTACAGCATAATATTTTCACATTGTCCTAATCAAATTTTCACATCAACTATTAATGATTCGGAAAATTTTGAATTAAACCTAAAACACGGTAAAAAAATTGTTCAAAGAATCAAATTCATGCAATATGAACCGAATTCATTAACCAATGGCTTAAAAAAGCAAGTGGGCTCAATTTATTAGCTCAGGAGCCCCCCTCTTAAGCTTGGCTGTGCAAATGTAGACAGCCTATGAATTAAGTAAATTTCTTCATCATGCAGTTCTGACTACTAATCTTATTAAATAGAAATCTATGTTACTTACATCACTTACCGCAAAAAGAAAGCAACATCTTCCAAAAGCTGATTAAAATATGAGACTTGTGAGATAGACCAATTCATAGTCATATAAATGGTATTTCAAGCATAACCTGCCAGTTTTCTACTAAGCCCAAAAGGCGGTGCAACATATTCGAATACAACCATGTTATACACTATAAAATATAAAATATATATTATATATATGACCTGAAGAGCAGATACATTGGTTCAAAAACCATATATGCACACAACCATTTCCCACGGGCGTCGGCCCTTTGTCCTCCAAGCACCCCTCCCTATTTGCCCATTGTGCTGTCTTATCGACGCAGTGGGTTCACAGTAAATCTGCAATTGGGCAACACTGCCGTTAGATAAATGGTTCAAACTGCAAACTATTTGGTCAGCTTGAATTTTTTACTAGAGAACCTCATACCAAAGGAAAACAACTGCAAGCTGATATTAGTTAAATGACTTATTAAGCCACGTTGATAGTAGCATCAATTTGTTCATGGTAGTGGTAACGAATCAAACATGAACCAGAAAAGAAACTACACGGAAATTCACAGGCCAAAAGAACACACGCTAGAGTAGGAAGAGAGTTTTCGTGAAAGAGAAACCCTAAGTTTTCTCTGGCGTTTCTGGTTTTTGTGATTTTTGAAATTCACTGCTTCGACGGAGACTCATTTCAGGTATCAATCTCTTTTTTAGTTTCAGCTCCATGCTTTTTTACTTGTATTTCAGTGGATTTTTCTTAGGGTTTTTGGTTTTCAGCTTTAGAAATACTGTTTTGTTCCGTCTTTCAGACCTATAGATGTCGGTCTTGTTCTTCATTTTTGTTTGTTTATCGTCTACTATATGTTGTTCTTTATTTTTGGATTGTTTGTTTCCCTCTGTTTAATATTATAGCTTTTGTGTTATTATCTATTTCTTTTAAATCTTTGCTTAGCAGAATACTAATCGCCTAAACAAAAAGCATCCGTATGTAAATTGTTTACTGCATCTGTGTTGGCTTGATTTTAGTTCTAGGAACCCAGTGGGAGTTGTGACGCATGTAGAGCTTATTTGGTAGTTTTTCTGGATGGTAATAACACGTCATTTTAATTCGTTGTGAGTTGTGACATTCTGTTTCTTAGTTTTCTCCAAAAGTCTGTACTTTAGTTTTAAAAAAATAATAATAATCTAATTGGGATGCTTATTGATATTGATAAGAATTGGAGAATTTCAACCGATTTGCTAATTGCAAAGGTTTTTGTCGATTTGGGCTTGATGATCACTTATGGTGGAGATTGTCATGATTCGTGTATGCATATATGTTTTCTTTTTCATACTGCTAGGTGCTTGCATTAGTCAGTAAGTATTGGGTATATTTTCTTTAAAATAGTTGGGATTGTCTGAGTTCTATTGGGTATGATTTGCAAATGGATTTTGATTGGAAGTTTTAGGTAGACCCATGGTATCTCTGTATATCAGCTGAATGGGAAGTTTTGTGTGATTATTGATATATCCATGTGGTGAAAATACTCTGATTTTGGTTAAAGATAGAATTATATTCATCTGTGTTACCTAGCCTTACATGAAGGGAAATTGAGTTGTAATCTTTTAAATGAATAGGTTCTAGTCGCAATCCTTGGATTAACATAATTTTAGTTTGCTTATTGATTGATGCTTTTTTACTTGTATGTCAGTGGGTATTTTTATGATTTTTTTTTTCTGCTTTATAAATCCTTTGTCTTTGCCTTTTCATCTCTGTTTTTAGTTTAAGATGTATGCTTCTTTTTACTTCTATTTTCAGTGTGTTTTTGTCATGGTTTTTGGTTTCACCTTTAGAGAATCACTGTTTCATTCTTTATTGGAAATGATAGGTGTTAGTGGTTAGATACCAAAATGTTAGAGAAATATATAAAAAATTTAAGGCTAAAATGGTGAATAAAGTCATTAAGAAAGAAACCTAAGGTTTTAAGTTTTTCTCAAACCCTACCACAATATTGTGTCCAATTGAAAAGGATGAAGATAGCAGTGGAAGGGTGCATGCATGGAAATCTTGACAAGGTCTACGAGACCATTAAATACAATGAAAATACTCGCAACATCAAATTCTACCTCCTCCTTTGTTGCTGTGATTTCCAGGTTCTTTCTTTTACACTCTCACTTTCTCCCTTCAATTTGCTGTTTTTGTATGAAAATTTGTCACTTTCCAAATACTCATTTTTTATATGAGCTTAATTTTTTTTTTCCTTTTGCAACTTAGGCAGTCAGGAATTAAAGAGATATGGATAGCCTCAATGTGCCTCCAAAATATAGGGAGATGAAGTCATTCTGGAAATACTATTCAGGTGAGGAGGTTGTCCCAGTACCCACCATTTTTATTGGTGGAAATCATGAAGCTTCCAATTATTTATGGGAATTGTAAGTCACCCCCTTTTCTTCATATGTTCTAGCTAGGGGATTTTGATTTTTTTATGAAAAGGCCTTGAATTTTACAATGCACGTAATTATTGTTTGCTGGTGAACTTTAGGTACTATGGGGGATGGGCACCACCAAATATATACTTCTTGGGGTTTGCTGGGGTTGTGAAGTTTGGCAATATCCATATCGGCTGACTTTCTGGAATTTACAATGCACGTAATTATTGTTTAGGTTGGGTTTGAAGTTCTTTTACTTGTCTATTTTGTGTTTATTCTGGAGTTCTTTTAATGGTGATTGTTTATTTATTGCAAGCGAGTGTTGAATATGTTATATTGATTCTTATTTAGGGTGGAGAGTCGAAGATTTGAAACTGAAATGAATTAGCCTTTCCTTTAGCAGGACACCATGAAAGGCCACCTTATAATTACAATACTATCAGGTCTCTATAGCTTGTCCGGGAGTATGATGTTCACAAGCTCATGCACCTAGAGGAACCGATTGATATTTTCCTTTCACACAATTGGCCGCTCGGCATCACTAATTATGGGAACTGGCAACAGCTTGTTTGCTACAAAAAAACATTTCAAAGATGAGGTAATTATAATCGATTTGGTGGAAATTTATATATGTGAAAGAATGAAAATCTTCATATCAATCGTATTCAGTTTTCTTGTTGACCATTTCTGGTTCCTTGTTGGTTGAAACATATTTCCTAGATCCAGCAAGGAACTCTTGGAAGCAAGCCTGCCGCTCAGCTGTTCGAAAAACTCAAACCATCATATTTGTTTTCAGCTCACTTGCACTGTTAAAACACCACTCTTGTTGAACATGAAGAGGGTGGTCGTGTGACAAAATTTCTTGCACTAGATAAATGCCTTCCAGGCGCAAGTTCTTGCAGGTATCTATCATAAGTTTTGACCATTTCATTTAGGTTCTTTCTTTTGGTGTTTGCTGGAAGCTAATAAATGAATTCTGGCTTTCTCTAAACTAACAGCTAATTTCTAAATCCCTAACTCTAACAAAATAACTTTGCCTTCTCCAATCCAACACCCACTGGCCACCACCATCGTCATTCACCAGTCAGGCAGTCACCACCGGTCCACCATCATCGTTTTATTCTTCTGCTTTTTGCTTTTACAATTTTTTCCTTTTCCCTAGGGTTTTATTCAGCGCAGCCGGCTAATGGTAAAGTCTGCATTCAGTTTCGTGTTGTTGAAGTAGTTTTGATGAATTCTACTTTGTTTTTTTTTATATATAATTAGGGTTTTGGATAGTGATTTTTCAGGTGGTTTTGTTGAATTCTACCCCAAAAGTTTTGTTTTTGTATGTATTGTAATTAATTTTTTATAGTGATTCTTAATATTTGATTTTGAATAACCTGATGCTTTCATTTTTGTTTTTATAATACTTGTTGTCTTCTTGCTTGCAGTACTAATAGAATTTTAGGTATTTATTGTATTTGTACAGTGAGTCAATGATATTTATATTTAATTTAAATCTAATTTGATCTGGTATGCTTCGTTCATTTTTAATTTCAAAGTTTCAATTTTTTTAATATCGAATTGGCACAATGGATCTCGAATATTTAATATTTAAGTGTGTAGTTGTAACTTTCTACTGGTTTTCTTTGTTACTAGTCTGTCGCTACATTTTGATGGCAGCAGATATTTGGGTTTCTATTTGCTAATGTTGGGTAGTAATTCTCCTTAAAAACTAATGAAAAGCATGATCATCTTTTGTACCTATCTTCATCTGTTTTATGCAATTTAAATTGAAGGTCCCCTTCATAATGTTGATAGTTGATTGGACAGAGAGATTATAACTTGATCACCTATCTATCGTAAGATTTTTGTATTTAGTTGCAGGCAATTGTTCATTACCTCTCATTTTTCCACTGGTTTGGTTTCCTCCATTGCACTAGTTTGGTTTCTTTTCCACTGATTTGATTTGTTTTTCTCTAGCAAGCCTTATTAAGATTGTGTATAATTCTTTTGCCTTCAATGTTTTGTCTCTTTTCTTTTGCCTTGAATTTTTAAATGAGAAGCGGAAGCAGGAGTTATCATCTCTCTAAATCTCTAATGAAACTGCATTATCTAACTTGAGCCTTACAAAAGAAGGCCATCAGAAATGGGGAATTTTAGGTCTTACAAGGAAACTAGAGGGCAGGGTGTACGGTGGACAAGGTTAACAGTGTGTGGTGTGGGTTATAGAGTTGAGATGGCTTAAACTTCCTTCCTTGGCTTCTAAAAGTCGAAAGCTTATCAGTGGGAAATATTCCCACTTAAATATATTACAGTATATTTTTTATTTATTACAGGATATTTAAAAGATTTTATCTCCTAACTATTTTTAAATATGTTACTCTTATCTTGTTTTCCAGTGGAATAATATGAATATAATCCACAATTGAAGGAAATATATCAATAATGATAATATTTTCTAAATTTTATGTACAACATCGATTTCCCTAAAAGTTTAATTATTAATCATTTAGTGTTTCATTTTCCAGTTTTCATTTATTTCCCTATGTTAAGGCTAAAAAGAAGATCCAAACTCAGCTCAGTTGTTCATTATGTCTGAGTAACGATAATTGAAATAGCTGACATCTATAATTTTCAGAACTAGAACAAGATCTTTCTGTTTCCGTCATTTTGCTAACAAATTTGACTGGAATCACAAGCTTGTGAGAATGAATGAAGGTATTTTTTTTATAAAATAGTAATTTAATTCAGAACTTAGAATTGTTTTTTATGGGTTTTATAAAAAGTTGAAATTTTCCTGTAAATTTTGGTCTGTATGTAGCAATGAATACTTCAGAGATTGGAGTTCAAAAGCCTGATTCTGCCAGTGCAAAACTGTAAGTGTCATTTTATCAACTATTTTTTGGTTGTTTGTTAATTTATAAAATAAAAAAAAGGATTTAAAGAAGGGATTAATTGTTACCCAAAAAAGAAGAAGTGATTAATTAATTAAGATGCAACTGTGAGAAGGAACTAACAAATTGAGTCCACTTTCCTTTTTAAGCGATTGGTTAATGACTTCGGTTTTTATCGTATTAGTTTGCATGAATTTAATTCCTACCTTCTCCGTTTCTTTTAACATATCAGGAAGTGGAATTGGCAGTGAAAAAAGTAGGAAGTTGCAATGATGGCTTTCGGCTTACTGTTTTCGTCAAATCTGACATCTACATCTACCCCCATTTGTTAAGTATCTCTTCAATCTACATCTACCCCCATTTATTTGCCGTTTCTCTCTATCTCTCTCGGTCTCCCTCTTTTGTTTTCTTTTTCTTCCTCTTTTCTTCTGCTTTCATAACAAATCTTCAAATATTAATGAATTTGGCTTACTGTTTTCCTCTTTTGTATATATTAATGAATTCGGGTCTTCCTGGCATTCTAGGTGATAGTTTATTCTTAATGGAGCTTTGGATATGTGGTAAATATTTTCGTTTTGGGGAGTAAATTTTGGTACAGAAATTGCATTTTAGTCAAACATCATCTGTGTATTCAATTGAATATGTTTTCCGTCTTTTAAGGATATTGCTTATTGATTCCTCAATGAAGATATCTTTCAATCGCTGCAATAGAGATGGAGATTTGATTATTGCATATGAGAGGCATGATACTATGAAAGCTGTTAAAGTGTGCGACAATTCGGTTCTTCAAAATCGTTTCCATGAAATTTAATATAAATAATTGTTTTAATTTGATTTAGGGCAGTGCTGATGAATTGAATAGAGGATATTTTGATGATATGTCTGAGCTAAAACAACACGGTGGTAAGGTATTAACTGATTTGTTCTTTTTATATACATATAGGCTATATCATTTGAAAATCTGTTCAAATTAGTTGAATTGCAACTGATTTCTGAGTAAAATTAATGTTACTTTCTGTAAACATTTTAATTGTTAGTGGGGTTTTTTTTTTTTCCTTGGCAGATTGCACTGGCAAATAAGATTCTAATTCCCGGAATTGCAGCAAGGAAGTTTCCTGCCATGGATGTTATATATTCTGATGGTAGAAAATCAAAGCTGCCGATTGTTTTTGATGCAAGTGGCGTTGATGCTAGCAAGTTGGCTGTCCCTGAAGCATCTTTAGTCTGTCTATCATTTAGAGCGAACTCTCAGGTATGATTTCCTTTTTCTATGTTTGTTTTGGATTAAATTTATGTATTTCTTAATGAAGTTATAAATCTTCCATTTTTATCATGATAAGAGAATGTTGAATAGATAGTGCATTGCTTTGTGATAAGAGGCATATCAGCTACTCCATGGCAATGGAGGGGTTAGCACTAAATTGCAATCATGAAAACAACAAAAACATGAGAAACAAAAGATGTTGTTGGTTGCTAACTTTTCTTTTCTCTCGTTTCTGGTTATTGTTGTTGATGATGCATTTTAACTCCTTTTCCTTGTCAGGCTATGGTCGATTCTTGGAGCAAGCCTTTTTATGACGCCTTTAGTGAGTCCAAGAGCCTGCAGCTAAATGAGGTTCTATATTTTTGCTATTTAACTTTTCATTCCTTTTTGGCATGTGTGGTGAATCAACTATTCTCAGTTTTCTGTTGCTAGAAAGAACTTATAGTTACATGCATCTGTAGTCAATAATAATAACAAGAATGGAAGATAACCATGCTGGTATGACTTATGAGTTATGACCGTCCTAGTTGAGCTTATAGCTCATCAGATCAGCCTATAATTAATAACGCAGTTGTCCTTTTATTTACTGTATTTGAATGGAAATTCTTGGCAGCTGATTTTATGTTTATATAAGTTATTTGTTAAAATACTCGTGTTTGGAAATTATTATGTGTTGCTAAATGATAATATATTTGTTGTTATCATGTATCTTTTATAGACTCTTGGCTCTTATGCTTGAATCCCATTAAACGACTGCTTCTTCGATTTATGAGGAAATCTAGTGATGGAGCGAAGGATGCTCTTCAGAGGCGTATTGTTTATTCATTTGGTGATCATTATTACTTCCGAAAGGAACTTAAGATACTGAACCTTATAGCTGGGTAATCAAAATTTTCTTATATCCTAATCAATAACATAACTAATATTCATACAGTTCTGTTTTGTTAGTCTGAGAAGATGCTTTTTCTCTTGTTTGAAGGTATATTTTCCTGCTTGACAAATTTGGTATAATAAGATAGCAGGGCTTTGGTTTGGCAAAGTAAGAAGAGTTGTCATCGCTATTTTATTGCACGAAAGTTCTTGTGGAGGAAAAATAGGTAGCCTGGCATTTTTTAGGTACCCTATTATCTTAATGGGTTAATCTCCATTTTTGCATTCAAGGGATACTAGTGTCAAATGAAAATAATGATGTGCTTTGTTGGAAACATGGTCCCGTTTGCTGTTTTCTTTTAGATTTCTGCAACCAAGCGAAGCCTTAGGTTTTCCATTTTGGGAGAGCGAGTGAAAAGTAAAGAAGTATCCTTATGCTAGTGTCAGTTTTATTTCAACTTCACTTTCTTATATTCTAGTTTTCTGTCAGACTTAAGTTATATGCCTATCAATATCCCATTGATAATCCTTGCAGATACTTTCGGCTTGCCTGGAGTAGCTTAGTTCTTACACTAAAAGCCTGTTGGCTCAACAGGATGAACAAGTTCACAGTTTTGAGAGACCTCAATTTTGTTGCAGAAAACCTTGGTGTTGAGTTTTTCAAAGGTACTGTTGTGGTATAATAATCTTCCCATTACTGATGATGTGTAGAGTTGAATGAATTTTGTTTTATTTTCTTCAACAATTAGAATAAATTGTATTTATCTCTTTGATATCGAACCGGATGGCAAAGCTGTTGAGGGAGTATTGTTATGGAGCATTTTGATTTGGTGGACAAATTAACTAAGCAGATAAATTGGCAATTCCAGGGAAACTTAAATTGGAAGCAAAGCTTTTTTATTTTGAGTACATTGATGAAGTCAATTTTTAATCAAATAAATCAAGCTTCATCCGAAAGAGAAGTATTTAACTTGTAACACCCAAAAAAAAAAAAAGGGGTCTGTTTTCCTTCTCACCGTGCATCGAACAAGTGCATCGTTCATGTGAAACTCTTAAATCTGACTTTACAGGTAACATATTAGAAACAAGTTATGCTATCTTGTTCAAGCAGTTTTTCTTTTAAAGCATCATGAGCTTTGCTTGTAATATGCACAGATATATGGACCTTTGAAATGCTGCTCCGCATGTATGAAATCCGTGAATGGAAAATGGATCACTCGAAGGTCAATGATGGGATTTTTACTTTCTTTTTATTTTGTTTTTTTTTATTTTATTTTATCTTCTCTTCCTCCCTTTCTTTAATACCCAGATTCCATCCGGGTCTCATTCCATTTTTTTCCTGATTTTTTTTCTTTTAGCTTTTGTGTAACCACGTGCCAAAAAAACACACTTGCTACAGCAGGATATTGAAATCCCACCCTTCATCGGATTGTAATTTCAGGTATGATTTTCACTTCGACTGACTTTTTCTTTTCACGTCTTATCATGATTTACTGAATTATTGTGGTTTTGAACTTGTAACATTGTGTTTCTCATTCTTCCTTGTTTGTTTGCTCATAAAACTGAGGGAAAATGGGTATTGCAAGGTGTTGTATTGTTGTTCTGACTTTTAGTTACAGAAAATACTTGCTCAAGTAAGTTTAAGAGCGTTTTTGTAAGCAGACAAGAGGATCTTTATCCTTAAGTCCTAAAATGGAGGTTAATATTTTAGGTCCTTTTGTTATCTTTTTCCCCATTTTGAATTATGGGACCAAGGAATGTTCTAACTTAATTTTTCCTTGTTTGACTAATATTTGAAGGATTTTTGGATTGAGAGACCTGAAATAATACCTCCTTTTGTAGTTCATTAAGGAAGGAAGTAAGAAGAGATTTTGGGATCAATTAACATCAATTTTAACTAGAAGAATGTGGTCATATTTGGAGTTTAAGTCTCGCATTTTATCTGGTGCTAAGGTGGTGCATATTAGTCTGTCCATGGATCAATGCATATTCGGTTTTCTTTTCATACTGCTAGGTGCTTGTACTCATCAGAAAGGATTTGGGTATATTTTCTTTAAAATAGTTGAGTGGAGCTGATCAATGAACTTTGTTGGAATTGTTTGTGTGCTGGTGCTTATATGATTTGGAAATGGATTTTGATTGAAATATTCAGTTAATTCCTAAATGCATGGCATGGTTGGAATTAGGGATGTAGTTGAATAGAAAAGGTTGTTTTATATTACAAAGTAGTTACAAGTGGTTTTTGTGTTGCATTAGAAGACGTTAACTATGTGATGTTTTCTTTCTTATGAAGAATGCAGTATATTTGCCTTTTTTGATCTTAAAGTGAGAGTTTTCTTTCAAAGTTTCATATTTGGTTTATTTTTCCAAAAATCCAAAGTATTCATCTTTTGCTTTGGTATTGTTAATTATGTAGCAAAAGAAGGTTTATCTTTTGAGGACGTCTGCCATTCATATCGACCCAAGGTATCTCTCTACAATCTCATGGCTTTGTTTAGAATAACATTGATGCGTGTTGTTTTATTTGATTGTTGTTTCCTGTCTACATTGGCACATTCCATATAAATTTTGCTTCCTACATCTGTAAGTGAAATGTGTGTATATATATTCTTTTTATATATTTGCATGCATCCATAAGTGAAATTTGCATGTATATATATTTCTTTCTATCTGTTATAAATTTTGCTTCATGCATCTGTAAGAAAAATGTAAATGTATATATATATATATTTTTTTGATATATTTGCATGCATCCGTAAGTGGAATTTGCATCTATATATATTCTTTTGGTATATTCTTTCAATCTGTTTGTGTATATATATTCTTTCTATCAGGTCTGTGTATCATGTCCGGGAGTATGATGTTCACAAGCTCATGCACCTAGAGGAACCGATTGATATTTTCCTTTCACACTGATTATGGGAACTGGCAAATACTTGTTCACTACAAAAAAATTTCAAAGATGAGGTAATTATAATTGATTGCTGGAAATGCATATATGTGAAAGAATGAAAATCTTCATATCAAGCTTATTCAGTTTTCTTGTTGACCATTCCTGGTTGCTTGTTGGTTGAAACATATTTCCTAGATCCAGCAAGGAACTCTTGGAATTTAGCCTGCTGCTCGAAATCAAATCGGTTTTCAGCTCACTTGCACTGCAAATTCACCGCTCTTGTTGAACATGAAGAGGGTGGTCAAGTGACAAAATTTCTTGCACTTGATAAATGCCTTCCAGGGCGCAAGTTCTTGCAGGTATCTATCATATGTTCTGACCATTTCATTTAGGTTCTTTCTTTTGGCCTTTGCTGGAAGCTAATAAATGAATTCTGGCTTTCTCTGATCTTTTAGATTGTTGATATTGATCTGATCTAGGACCTTATGAGGTTCAGTACGATGAAGAATGGCTGGCAATAACACGGAAATTGAACCATGTCTTTCCTTTGACCTTCCGAAATGGAGACTTTGGGTGTGTGTATATATGACATTTCTGTTTTGACCATGCCACTCATGATTTTTAATTAAATCCTTAAACCCATGATTTTTAAACAGGTCCCAGAGTTGTTGTATTTAACCGATTGAGATATATAGTAAGTTTGGCAAAACTTTCTTGGGATTATAATTTTGGACTTATGTCCAAATATCTGTGCATCTTATAGAATTTGAACCCCCAAGGCTATGTTAATCAAAGGAAAAGAATAAACCCAGACAATCAGTTCACATATTGATAAAATCGTAGCTTACTCCCGGACATGATACACAGACCTGATAGTATTGTCATTATAAGGTGGCCTTTCATGGTGTCCTGCTAAAGGAAAGGCTAATTCATTTCAGTTTCAAATCTTCGACTCTCCACCCTAAATAAAACATATTCAACACTCGCTTGCAATAATAAACAATCACCATTAAAAGAACTCCAGAATAAACAAAAAATAGACAAGTAAAATAACTTCAAACCCAACCTACACAATAATTACGTGCATTGTAAATTCCTACAACGAAAGTCCGCCGATACGGATATTGCCAAATTTCACAACCCCAGCAAACCCCAAGAAGCATATATTTGGTGCTGCCAATCCCCCAGAGTACCTAAAGTTCACACATTTCAATTGCAAAAGGTAAAATTCAAGGCCTTTTCATAAAAAAACCAAAATCCCCAAGCTAGCACATATGAAGAAAAGGGGGTGACTTACAATTCCCATAAATAATTGGAAGCTTCATGATTGCCAGCAATAAAAATGGTGGGAACTGGGGCAACCTCCTCACCTGAATAGTATTTCCAGAATGACTTCATCTCCCTATATTTTGGAGGCACATTGAGGCTATCCGTATCACTTTCATTCCTGACTGCCTAAGTTGCAAAGGGAAAAAAAAAATTTAAGTTCATATAAAAAATGAGTACTTGGAAAGTGACAAATTTTCATATAAAAACAGCAAATTGAAGGGAGAAAGTGAGAGTGTAAGAGAAAGAACCTGGAAATCACCGCAACAAAGGAGGAGGTCGATTTTGATGTTGCGAGTATTTTCGATGTATTTAATGGTCTCGTAGACCTTGTCGTGATCTCCATGCATGCACCCTTCGAGATCTCCATGTTGCGAGTATTTTGGACACAATATTGTGGTAGGGTTTGAGAAAAACTGAAAACCTTAACATTTTTGTTACTTAAATTTTTATTCACATTTTGGTACTTAATTATCAATTTTGGTATCTAACCACTAACATCTATCGTTTCCAATAAGGAATGAAACAGTGATTCTCTAAAGGTGAAACCAAAAACCATGACAAAAACACACTGAAAATAGAAGTAAAAAGAAGCATACATCTTAAACTAAAAACAGAGATGAAAAGGCAAAGACAAAGGATTTATAAAGCAGAAAAAAAAAATCATAAAAATACCCACTGACATACAAGTAAAAGAGCATCAACCAATAAGCAAATTAAAATTATGTTAATCTAAGGATTGAGACAAGAACCTATTCATTTAAAAGATTACAACTCAATTTCCCTTCATGTAAGGCTAGGTAACACAGATGAACATAATTCTATCTTTAACCAAAATCAAAGTATTTTCACCACATGGATATATCAATAATCACACAAAACTTCCCATTCAGCTGATATACAGAGATACCGTGGGTCTACCTAAAACTTCCAATCAAAATCCATTTGCAAATCATACCCAACAGAACTCAGACAATCCCAACTATTTTAAAGAAAATATACCCAATACTTACTGACTAATGCAAGCACCTAGCAGTATGAAAAAGAAAACATATATGCATACATGAATCATGACAACCTCCACCGTAAATGATCATGAAGCCCAAATCGACAAAAACCTTTGCAATTAGCAAATCGGTTGAAATTCTCCAATTATTATCAATATCAACAAGCATCCCAATTAGATTTTTTTTTTTTTAAACTAAAGTACAGACTTTTGGAGAAAACTAAGAAACAGAATGTCACAACTCAACGAATTAAAATAACGTGTTATTACCATCCAGAAAAAACTACCAAATAAACTCTACATGCGTCACAACTCCCACCGGGTTCCTAGAACTAAAATCAAGCCAACACAGATGCAGTAAGCAATTTACATACGGATGCTTTTTGTTTAGGCAATTAGTATTCTGCTAAGCAAAGATTTAAAAGAAATAGATAATAACACAAAAGCTATAATATTAAACAGAGGGAAACAAACAATCCAAAAATAAAGAACAACTTATAGTAGACGATAAACAAACAAAAATGAAGAACAAGACCGACATCTATAGGTCTGAAAGACGGAACAAAACAGTATTTCTAAAGCTGAAAACCAAAAACCCTAAGAAAAATCCACTTAAACACAAGTAAAAAAGCATGGAGCTGAAACTAAAAAAGAGATTGATACCTGAAATGAGTCTCTGTTGAAGCAGCGAATTTCAAAAATCACAAAAACCAGAAACGCCAGAGAAAACTTAGGGTTTCTCTTTCACGAAAACTCTCTTCCTACTCTAGCGTGTGTTTTTTTGGCCTGTAGATACCCAAAGCTAAAAAAGAATGACAGGAAAACGTTGAAAAGAGACCGAGAGTGAGAGTGAATCTTCGAAGAAATGGGGGGCAATGGACTGGATAGATATATTTGAGGATTTAAATTTCGAATGATGGGAAGGAAGCTGGCCTGATCGGAGGTAAGACGCTGGAAAGTGTGTGGAGGAAGCGGCAGCACTTTGTTAAAAAGGGGAAAAGAGGAGAGAATCAAGGGAGAATCGAACTTGTGAGAGAGATGAATGAAGAAAGAGTTTTTATATTATTTATTTTGAAAACGGTTTGAATTTTATTTTATTTTTTGGAAAAATATCGGACTGGATATTAAAATAACTAAATAAATAGTATATACACAAAACTTGGAAATTCTTCTTTTCTTGGTGCATGGCCTGACTCTATAGCTGGGAGATGGGGTTAATAAATCTATAACCTCACGTTCACGAGTGACATCGAAACTAGGGACATGATCTTTCAAAACTGCAACTTCAGTGGCCATTGGTTTCCCTTTTCTCCATGACTGTTGATCTCCACTGGCCGCTACAAAAGCTGAAAATTGCTTCTGAATATTGGTTCCTTCAGTTGTCTCTTCATTAGAAAGGCTAGTAACAACTGAGGAAGATGCTCATACTGGTGAACAAATGACATCAAATGGCTGACTGATATACTCCAAAAGTGCAAGTGTCCCCTAGCTTTTCATATTCCTCGTCAGTAGTTGATGGTTTCTCTTTTACAAATGGCTGTGGATCTTCATCAGCTTCCACAGCATATTTAAACCGCATGCCCCTAAAAGACTCCTTCCCAGCAATGCTCATATCTGCACATTCAGCAGCATTTACCATGGTGAGGCCAGTAGCAATTGAGGTTGCCTCACTAGGAGGGGGATGAATGAAAACTAGTGACTCTACATTACCTACTCCAGGATTGGATGACTTCCCTGGTTTTCTTGTCCCATATTCTTCAATGTGTTCAGATTGTTCATGACAAGCCTCATGAATGATGCTATGCAAATTATCTGCTGAAACAATAACAACTTCATTTGGATATGTTTCTGGAACAGTTTCACATGTATCACTGACTTCGTCATATTCATCCAAGTTATCACAATCATCTTTGTGTTCAAACTCATTTGGTTCAGTATAGCAGGGGAGCTCATCCATTGGTGAAACTTTAACTTTCATCTGCTCCGGCAAGCTTGGGCAACTAGCAGAATGATTTGTGGATTTGGTTGAGAAGTAGTTTACCGTGATGTTCAAGCTGATCAAACAACAATATAACACATTGGTTAACCAACTATTGACCTAAACAAAACAGGATTTATCGGGGATAAAAGGCAAGTATATACCTCTGCCAGGCAGGGAGGGTGAGCATCATATATGCAAGTTTTATCTTATTGGTTACACCAGAGAAGGATATAAATGTTGCAGCCGCTTGCCTCACGGCCGCTGATTCTTAAGGATGCTGCCAGGCCCACTCAAACTGCAGGCATCAACCCATCAGAAAACATTTATATATTAGTAATAAGCCATGAGTCAGAACAGTTATTGGAAGTATTACATATAATAAAATCAATTAGCTCAGAAAATTTTAAATTTTTGAAGCATTCTTCACCAATCAAGAATGTCTCTTTGAGTGTCAAAAAGCTGCCTTTTCTGCATTTAAAAAAAATCCGGCATTCTCTATCTCTTGTTGCCTTATGGCTCAATTTAACATACATATAGCACTTCATCAACTAAGCATGGACAACATAAGACAATTAAATTTCACAATAAAGTAGATAAAAACCCAAAAAATCCCCTAAACTAAAGGTTTCCTGCCATAGCCAAATCTAATCTAGAGTGAGAAGATATTCATCTGCAGTCGCTGGAATGAGTTAACCAAATACCATAAGAATAAAAAAGATGATACAAATGCATGAAAACCCAAGGTAGAATATAACTGTTGAGCCCAACAAAATTCCTTGTTACAAGCAAGCTAGGATCCTGAGCGCATGTATACAAGAAAATCAGCAAGCGCTAAATGATGAGACTTGTGAGATAGACCAATTCATAGTCATATAAATGGCATTTCAAGCATAACCTGCCAGTTTTCTACTAAGCCCAAAAGGTGATGCAACAGATTCGAATACAACCATGTTATAGACTATCTATAAAATATAAAATATATATTATATATATGACCTGAAGAGAAGATACATTGGTTGGAAAACCATATATGCACACAACCATTTCCCACAGGGGTCGGCTCTTTGTCCTCCAAGCACCCCTCCCTATTTTCCCATTGTGCTGTCTTATTCAACGCGGTGGGTTCACAGTAAATCTGCAATTGGGCAACACTGCCGTTAGATAAATAGTTCAAACTGCAAACTGTTTGGTCAGCTTGAATTTTTTACTAGAGAACCTCATATCAAAGGAAAACAACTGCAAGCTGATATTATTTAAATGACTTATTAAGCCACGTAGATAGTAGCATCAATTTGTTCAGGGTAAGTGGTAACGAATCAAACATGAACCAGAAAAGAAACTACGCGGAAATTTTGAAGGGAAAAAAGCGAAATTTGAATTTAAAGATCATAACCAAGTAAACATCGAGTTAAAATTGAATTTACTCAGATAAACCTCAAAGGGTGTAAATACGAATCTAATAAAAGCCTTGGAACATGTCATGTACCATTCAAAACACTCGAGTGAGAAGTACAGAATCATAAAGCTGAACCTTAAGAGGTAAAATTGGAAAAGATATCTTGCCAAAAAAGAAAATATCAATCTTTGTCAGAAAAAAAAAAAAAGAAGCATTAGCATCCATAATGTTGAGATAAGAAAGAAACACTGTGAGGATGAGGCAAAATATTAATATAGGAAGAGAACAGTAGAATCAGACCCGATATAGGTGTGGCCTTTATGACGAGGGCTGAGAGAGGTTAGCAGATAGCAAGCGAAGAACCCTTTTCCCGGCTTGCCCTTATTTTCATTTCCCGGTTTTCTTATTTGTTCCTGATTTTCAACTTCAAGATCCCGGCATTTGAAGTCTTCTGTTCGTGACTTCCTCTGCTTGAAATAGGCATTGAGGGATTTCGAGTCTCCTTTCTCGCTCCTCTTTCTCGCTTCATTGCCACCTGGGCAATTTTCCCCCTTCTCATCTCTCTCCAATTCACTCACAGCACAGCAAATGGACTTGAATTTGGATGTAGTGGAAGTTAATTCGTCAAATTTAAGACAATTAATTTGAGAAAACCGATTAAACAAGAGTAGGGTAACATTGCATTTTACACCTTTAATTAATCTTTGAGATAGTTGATGGGAACACCAAAAATAAAGTTTTTATGCTTAAAGAATATATAAATCGTACAAGAATGTTTAAATTTTAAAGTTAAAGTCTAGATTGTGAGGTGGGCACATATGTTGACCAGAGACCCACAGCCAAAACACTGAAACAAAAGCCCAAAAATACTAGCCCAAACCTAAACCCAGTCCCCAAGCCTCAAATCCCTATAACCCAAACCCAGATATCCCACGAATGGGATATACCAAACCGGGATATCCGATAACCCCATGGCTGGAATAAGTACAACAGGTAACCCGGTCCAAACACATAAAAAATCTGAACTGGATACCAAAACAGCTAAATCGAGCACTAAAAATGCTGAACCGGGACGGGAAATGATGGGAATATTCTTCGAATAGCTTATCCTGCAACAGGATATAACTGGGATATCCCTGTAGCAGAATAAGAATGAAAATAAACCCAATACTTATTGTTATGCACACTTTGATTACTTTTAATTGTTTTGCACGCTTTGATCACAAATCTTTGTGAGCAAGCCAAGAGGCATCCACATCGCAGTAGATATATTATGATGCAAGTAATAACCATATGACATTAAGGTTATATCTATACATTTTCAATCACTTCGATATTTTCCAAATGCATAGAACCTAAAAATCAAGAAAGTATCAACCATTTATTACTGAGCAAACCAAAAAAAAGAAGAAAAAACCACACCACAAGTCTCAGTTTTCACAATAGCATACATGATATGATTAATCTCTCTATATATATAAACCCCTGCATTCTAGGGTTTAAGATATTAGCATCTTAATATCTTCTTGTATCTGTAGACACAAGAAAAGGAATACTGAATCACATACTTTGCAGTTAAATAGTTCAATGTAAAATTATACTTTGCAGTTAAACAGTTCAATGTAAAATTATCCTTTGAACGTGTTAGGGGTACATAAGTGTTGGCTGCAGAACCATCTCAATTCGGGCATTACAAAATAATGGAGGAAAAATAAAGGAAACTACTAGACGTCAAAAAATAACAGGAAAATGGGTGGGCAAACATCTAAAGTAAAAAGGTTTCTTCAAGCTTGATTACCATAAAAGATTATCTGTCAAAGAGAACCAGATACATGATAGTTGGAACAATGATATGCATGCTACAATGCGTTGTGCAACATTATCCCTTGTCAAAAAGAAGAAAAAATAGTTGTAAGTGAAAATAACTATACAATGTTACTCTGTTATCTCGGAAGTCAGACATCTGCAAAAAGCAAAAGCTTTAACTAGAGGCATGCTGTTAGGGTTGAAACAAATAGAGCAAATTAGATCCCCTGCCATGTCATTAAGTGTAGTTTTAGAATTCAAGCTTTCTGCAGAACCCCAAATCAATGACCCTTGATCTCCCAGTGAGTTTAATAGGAGCACCAGGGCAAGTATCAGAAGCCCCATTTAGGCAAGGAGCTGAAGGGGGTGTCTTACTACCATCACAATCACATTCTATATTTGAAAATTCAGTAAGAAAACCCTCAGCTTGGTTTGAAACGATAACTTCCAAGAGATTTTCATAAACAGACTCAAACATTTCTTCATCTGAAATAGAATCTGCAGCAGTTCTATGGTTTACAGAACCCACAGTTCCAACAGAGATGTCAAAATTTAGGCGGCGTGCAACAGTTATCCTCATTTCATCAACATATTTTCTGTAGGAAGGAGCAAACACCATGCATTCCGGGCCAGGAGCAAATGGGTCAAAAATACCATCCTTTGGGGTTCTAGGACTACAATGGTTGACAGAAACCATTGACTCTTGGTTTATGGTGGTGTCAGGATCAAAGTGAGGATGATTTTGTGCTTTCTTCACTTCGGTGGGTGGAGAATTAAATTTATAGGGGAACTCTCCAATTCCTCTGTTCGCATCAGGGGTGATAGGCCCTAGAGAAGATTCCATATTACCTTGTCTAGTAGTTGCTGAAGGATCAATAATTACCCTATTAGTTTCGTCTGTGCAAACTTTATCTGAGATTTTAATTAACTTGGGAGAATTGTCTTTGCATTTGCTGGCACAATTTCCAGAATCCATTGATCCAATCATAAAACAAAGCCTAGGCAGCTGCAACGAAAGGAATAATAATATTATTATTATTGAAAAAAAAGCCAAGAGGAGAGGTCATGTTGGCTAATCTTTAAGACGGCAGATGAATAAGAAATTCTAACCCTATTCCCAACCCTAAAGCACCGTTTCAAAACTAAGTTTTTGTGTTTTAAACTACATCCTGTATTCGTTTTTAGATGTAAAAACCCTAGATTCAAAAGTAACACTAAGGCAAAAGGAAAACAGAGGATCAAATATGCAAAGATGAGCACAAGTCAGAATCCTTCTTTCATTTGAATTAGGAAATGCAACACGAGGAATTTTGCACTCAACCCAGAAAGCAGAAATCCTAATAATATTAGAGTAACAGAAAAGTAAATTAATGAAAAATACGAGAGAGCTATTTCATTTTAAGTCACAGAAACCCTAGAAAAAAAAAAGTCTAACAAAATCAACGAGTGTATAGGTACAATCGTAAAGACGAATAAAAAGAAAATGCTTACTTGAGAAACCAAGCCGAATGCTGAAGGCGACAGAAACAGTAGCAGCAGCCGCCGCGAAGCGAAGAAGGGAATAAAAGTGGTAGCACTATCCTCGAAACCACAAAACCATATCCTATGCCGTATATTCAATCCAGACGCTAGATATATTGAGACCCTGGGTGAAAAATCTAAATAACTATAGTTCGTTCAAAAAAAAAAACAAAACCTTATACGGAAGGGACCCTTTTGTTCATACGTGTGATCCTTTTAGGGTAATTTTGGTTATTCAACTTCATTCTAATGTTTAAATTGTTTCCTAAGGTTTTTGTGGTTTAAATGTTTAACTTAATACATAAAAATTATTTTAGTTTAATTAGGTACCTAAACTTATTTTTTTGTTTAAATTGGTACTTAAATTTTTTTTTCTAAATTAGGACTTGGGATAAATGATTTATTTAAATCAATTTAAACTATGAAACCAAGTTCAAGTTTGGACCAAAAAAATTTTAGTATCAAATTGAATATTGAAGCCAAGTTTAGGCACTTAACTAGACCAAAAAAAATTTAGATACCAATTTGAACATTAAAGTCAAGTTCATGTACCAAAAGTATGTATTAACCATTTTTATAAAATATTAAATTTTATTTTTAGCCCTTTTATTGAGAGAATTTTAGAAAGATATTTGAGATTTAGAATAACAAAATGCCCTAAAAAAATTTCGCTAGTTGTGAAGGGCTCATATTTATGTCTTTCAAAATAGGAGTTACAAAATTATGTAATTAATATGAGTAATAAAATTAATTTTCAGTTATAATTGCATTAATGATTAAGAAGAGATGATGAAAAGTCTTGTTGGTAATGGTGAATAGTAAACAAAAATTCACCATGTTTCTAAAATGAGAGAAAAAACTCAATGTTACAAGAAATGTAACACCCCCTACTCGTATCCGTCGCTGAAATAGAGTACGAGACATTATCGAGAAGCACGAAACACTTACAGATAATTTAAATACATTTTCATAATAATTTGTTTCAATTTCATACTATTTCATATTTAAGCTTTATTCACCAAAGTATTTGAAATATTATCTTTATGCAAATAGCACACATGAGGTACATAATTCCATAATTATGACCGAACACATTTATCAAACATATTCCATGTTTTTATATATATCATAGTTTCATATTTTCATGTATCAATTACCATCACTTTCTTGTATTTAAGACAAATACGTGTAACAATTCATAAATATTCAATTCATTAACTCTTCCTACCAATCATGATTTAAATTGCCAAATCACTTATTGAGCCCAATTTCAATATTCACTAAAATCTATCATATAAATTTGGATGTACGTATTCATCAATAATTTACATGTACAGATATCATCATCTCATACTTCCACATACATTTACTTTCCACATTTATGAATTCAAATAGCATATACAAGACATACAAATGTATTTCAAGTACGTTTTCATGATATTTCATTTCGAACTCAAATTATTTCATACTAGAAGTTTTCTCATTAACTCATTTGGAATACCAATTCATACGGATAATACACTCAATGCGTAGAAATATATAATTACAAATGAACTCATTTATCAACCAAGTTTTATGCTCATGTCTCATCAACTCGTATTTTCTTATGTCACATAATTCCATGTAATACTTACCAAACTTCTTCAAATTAGTGAACATCTTACGGAATTGGTCTGCACCGGTATGCACTGAATTTCACTGATAATCACTGATGCCATAGCATAGCTATGGTATTTTCACTAGAATGTCATAGCTCAGCTATGGTCTTACATCTTATACACATATCACACCGATGTTGTAATACCCCTACCCGTATTCATTGTCGGAATAGGGTAAGAAGTATTACCAAAGTTTACAAATTTAATTTTTTTTTTTAAACTCAATATATCCCCTTTTATAGATATCTAACCTTCCTTGTAAATTTTAAACCGAGACCAATCCACATCAATCAAACCAATTCAACATATTTTCAAAATAAATTCATGCATATATATAAGATAACGCCATCACATACCCAAAACCAGGTTTGTTAACCATACCAATGGCTAACTCTACATTCATTTCACAAAATCCTTTACTTTATTAGCTTATACATGCCATTGATTTCCAAAATAAAGTTTCTTTATATACCGAAATCCTGAGGTTGATAGTGTGATGTATCTCCGACCAAATCCGATCTCCGAGCTCTTAACACTACAAAACAGGGGAAAATGAAAAGGGTAAGCACTTTGTGCTTAGTAAGCTCATGTAACAAGAATTATACTTACCTAATATTTTCAATACAATACAATAAACATTTATATATCCATTCAATGCATTATTACCCTAATATGCACAAACTCAACATTCAAGTTAGTACAATAATTTGCATGTACCAATAATATGTACCATGATTTCTATTTCCTTGTTATTTTTCCATATTATCCCGTTGAATTTCTTGGAATTTTCGATGGATTTTCGTGAGAGGTACACTTTTAGTGTACAATTCCGGTCCGTCAATTAATATTCATGTGCACACATTTCCATTTGAGAGAGCACACACTCGCGAACCTCATCCTTACAAAGAGATTACGGTCCAGTGAATCTGTAATATAAACTCATAGAGTATTGTCGGGATTACCAGTCCGGGCTAAATCCTGCAACGACAATTACTCTAATGAGCTTGGATCTGAATTACATCCGAAGCTAAATTGAGACCCTAATTCGGATTACCCGTCTGGGCTAAATCCATTTTCCACATATTCTTCGGGAGGGCTATATCGGGATAGGATCACCCGTCAGGGCAAGATCCTTTTTACCGTCAATTCCTTTTTCAGAGATCCATCGAATTTTCCTTTCATTCAACTGGGATTTTTTTCTTTTTTTTTATCACATATGTCAATGTTTCATACAATGAATATTCAAATCATATTCATATCAAAAACATACATTTCAGGCATTTAAGAATATAACTCAAGTTACATGAACTTACCTTGATACTTGTTTGTGCACAAAAATCTACTAATCCTGAACTTTTTTCTTTCCTCGATCTAGCTTCGTATTTGAATCTTCTGGATCTAAATAATTAAATTTAATTATCAAATTAATACATTTCATATTCATATACAACATTCTCTATAATTCAACTATTATTTATAGTTCATTCAAAGCTGTCTACTTAAGTCACAGCCACTAAATTATTTATAACTCGAGCTACGAAACTCCAAATTAAGTTTTGTTAATTTTATATGAAACTAGACTCATATATCTTCTTATCATAAAATTTTCAGAATTTTTGGTTTAGCCAATCAGTACAGTTTATTCTTTAAAGTCACCCCTGTTCTGCTGTCTAACAGTTCTGACCCTTATTCACTAAAAATTAATTATCTCTTCATACAAGATTCAAATGATGTTCTCGTTTATTTATATTAAAAATAGACTCATTAAGGATTCTATACATATAAATTTAAGCTCCTAATTATTTTTATTTATTTTTTTATGATTTTTCAAAGTCAGAACAGGGGAACCCGAATTCATTCTGACCTTGTCTCACAAAATTCATTATATCTCAAAATTTACAAATCCATTTCTTACAGTGTTTCTTCTATGAGAAACTAGACTCAATAAGCTTTAATTCCATATATTGTTCATCTTCTAATTCGATTTATACAATTTATGGTGATTTTTCAAAGTTAGTGTACTGCTGCTGTCCAAATTGTTTTAGTGCAAACTGTTTATTACCAATTTTCCCCTAAGCTTTTAATAAATGAGAATTTCGTCCCTACTCAATTAGTTTCTCAATTGAGCTTATTTTTTCTCAATTAACACTTTATTATATCACCTTAAACTAGTTTACAACCTTTAGGAATCATAGTTTCAGAAATAGACTTTAATTCCAAACATTTTTCACAATTAGGTCCTAAAAATCAATTTTCCATTGAAATTACCTAATAAAATCATATCATAAATAAATTAAAACTTTAATTTCATTCTATTTCATCATAAAATTACAGAACTCAATCATGGTGACTTTCAATTTCATCCATGAAATCAAAAACTAATGAATTTAATAGTAGGACCTAGTTGTAAAAGTCTTAGAAACACAAAAATTACAAGAAAAAGGCAAGGATTAACTCACTTGGTGCAAAAATTATGAAATACCAGCTTAGAGAACCCTCCTATGGCATTTTTAGCTGCTGGAATTGAAGAGAAATGAAGAGAAATCTAGATATTTTCTATTTAGTCCTAGCTTTATTTAGTTAATTTTGCAATATTCCAATTTTACCCTTAATTTATCAAATTTCCTGCTGATTTCATGCCCTTGCCGTCCAGCCCAAATAAATTTTGGGTCTAGTTGTCTTTTAAATCCTTTCTCATTAGACTCTTAAGCTATTTAATCATTCTAGCAACTTTTACACCTATTACAATTTAGTTCTTTTCATTTAATTGACTACCCAAACATTAAAATTTCCTAACGAAATTTTAATACCACATTACTAACATTTCATAAATATTTATAAAATTATTTTCGACTCGGTTTTACGAGATAAATGTCTCGATACCTTGTTTTTACCCAATTTCTTCAATAATTTCTTTTTCTAACTAACCACTAAATCGGTAAAATTTTTCTATCAATATTTTCATACGATTTTCCTATCATATCAATTTTCATGCAAAAATATTGAAATAAATTTCCCTTTAAATCGAATTTGTGGTTACGAAACCACTGTTCCGATAATTTTGAATTTAGGCCATTACAGATGTCATATCCCATATATGGTCTTACACAAAAATCACTTGTCACTTGCAGCCGAAGCTACCACTATTCACTGATCAGTTAGCTAGAGCTACCATTTTTCACTGATCAAGTAGTCGATGATCAGGTAGCCGAAGTTACCACTTTTCACTGATCAGGTAGCCGAAGCTATCACATTTTACTTGTCATTTGTCCTTGATCAGATAAGTGTAGCCGAAGCTATCACTTATCACTTTCACTTATTCTTGATCAGATAAGTGTAGCCGAAGCTATCACTTATCACTTTCACTTGTCCTTGATCAGATAAGTGATAAGTGTAGCCGAAGCTATCACTTATCACTTGTTGCCATGGTCCAACCATGGTCTTTTCCTTCAATTCATCTTGTCACAAAACTAAAATGCTCAATTTGATCACTTATTCAATTTTCATTCTTTTACATTATTCACAATTTTATCATCAATACATATGAAATAACACATCATGAAATTCATAAAATTAACAAATGATCACTAAAATTTAGCCATATAAACTCAGAAATTCGATTTTTGTATTATATCGATAATCATAATTTCATAATAAATATTCCAAATAAAACATTATATCATTTCTAATTCAACACTTATCGATTATAATCGGGCATGTGATCAATTTATATACGAGTCATTCATATATATATGTATATTTTTCTTTCTCATCCTCTCCATCCACATCTTTAGTATAAATAACACACTTGTAAGTAACTTTATCCATAATTTTCACTATTTACTTATGTGAATATTCAAGCTATTCATCCGTGTCATAGTCACTAAATTATTTTTATCTTGAGCTATAGAACTCCAAATTAAGATCCATAAATTTTATCAGAAACTAAACTCATATGTCTTCTTACCATAAAAATTTCATAATTCTTTGTTGGGCCAATTAATACAGTTTATTCATTGAAGTCTCCACTGTTCTGCTGTCTGATAGTTCTGACCCTTCTTCACTAAAAATTAATTATCTCATCGTACAGGATTTGAATGATGTTCCTGTTTATTTTTTCTTGAAAATAGACTCATTCAGAATTCTAAAAATATAAATTTAAGCCCCTAATTATTTTTATCCAATTTTTGATGATTTTACAAAGTCAGAACAGGGGAACTTAAAATCATTCTAACCTTATCTCACAAAATTTATCATATCTCATGATTTACAATTTCATTGCTTACATCATTTCTTCTATAAGAAACTAGACTCAATAAGCTTTAATTTCATATTTTATTCATCCTATAATTCCATTTATACAATTTTTGGTGATTTTTCAAAGTTAGACTACTGCTGCTGTCCAAAACAGTTTTAGTGCAAAATGTTGATTTCCATTTTGCACCAAATTTCACAATTCATACAATTCAGTTCTTGCTCAATTAACCCCTCAATTAAGATAATTTTCTCAATTAATACTTTTCCTAGACATTATAAGTTATTTCATAACTATTGAAATTCAGAATTTCCACATAAAACTCAAACTTCAAACTCTTTTACAATTAGGTTCCAAACATTCACTTTCTATTCAATTCTTTCAATAAAATCAGCATATAAACAATTTAAAGCTCTAATTCCATGCCAAATAATCATATAATTCCAGCACATATTCATGGCAACTTTCAATTTCTTTCATAGAATAAAAAATTAATGAATTCAATAAGCGGACCTAGCTGTAAAAGTCACAAAAACACAAAAATTTCAAAAAAATAATAAAGAATTGAACTTAATTGAAGTAAAAATATGAAAAACCAGCTTAAGGAAACTCTTCGATGGCATTTTTGCTGATGAGAATGTAGAAAAATAAAGAGAAATCTAGATAATTCCACTTTAGTCCTAGCTTTATTAAGTAAATTTTGTAATTTTGTAATTTTATCCTTTATTTTCCTTATTTTCTTGCTCATTTCATGCTTTTGCCATCCATCCCAAATAGACCTTGGGTCTATTTTCCTTTTAAACCTTCTTTCTTTTATCATTTAAACTATTTAATCATTTCTCACAATTTTGCATTTGATACAATCTTTTTGTTCAATTAACTATCAGAACTTTAAAATTTCTCGACGAAACTTTAATACTAACTTATTAACACTCCATAAATTTTTATAAAAATATTTATGGCTCGATTTAAAATTCCCGAGGTCTCGATACCTTATTTTCGATTCTAATTATTTTAATATTTATTTTTAGTACACTATTCATTATTTTAAAATTTTTCTTAGCTTCACACTTAACTTATACTCACTAAATTAATAATATTTTCTACTCATTTGTCGAATTTAGTGATCTCGAATCACTGTTCCGACACAACTAAAAATTAGGCTGTTACAAGAAAATTTTAACTATTTATATGTATGATCCATCAAGTTAATTTTTAACATTCCAAGAGTGAAGATAACCCAAAAATTTTGTTATATTCTAGGGTTACTTCCATCTCTATTATTTGGTGAAACAGTAATATGTGAAACATTTTTTGTAAAATATATTTTGAAACGCAAGACATAGTTGTTTTTGGATGAGAGTTGTTATTGAATGAGAGTTATTTTGACTTGTTTCAAAAGAGAATTATTTTCTATGTAAAGGTTATTTTGAACAAAAGTTATTTTGTATTGATATTTTTCTTGGTAAAACTTGTTTTAAATAATGATTATTTTGAGAAAACACAATTATTTTAAATACAAACCGTTCCAAATTATGATTGTTTTAAACACAATTATTTTAAAAATGTTATTATTTTAAATAAAAGTTGTTCTAAACTTTAGCTATCTTCAATAAAAATTGTTCTTAAATAACAACTGCATTAACAACTGTTCTAATTAAAATCTTATTTTGAACATTGCTAACTCAAGCAATAGTTATTTTGAACAACTATTTTAAACAAAAGCTCATAAAAAATATAAGTAAAACAAGGATAGCACAATTTCTTAAAATATAAAATTATTTAATTAAAAAAACCATTTATTTAAAATTTACACCATTCTCTCGTATTTGTCTCCATTTTCTCTATCTCTCTTGTTTTCCCATTTAATTCTAAAGTTCATCACAAAGTTGTGAGAAAATCTATTTGATTTTATTAATTTTACAAATTAATTATTTAATAGAATAATTTGATCAAATAGTAAATTTAACTGTTTGTTTTGAATAAATAAAATCACCTCATCATAATAAAGCTCTCATTGAAAAAAATCAGAATAATTTTTTTTTCTGAGAAATGCTTACTTGTTGATAAATAAATCATTTGATTATATAAAAAAATATGATCATCTTAATTCAGTAAAAGTATTTTAATTAACTTTTAAGCATTTTGCTTATTGTAATCAATTAATTCCTCCTTTATCAATAATAATTATTAAAAATCATATATTCGGATCCTACATGAAGAAAACTAAAAAGGAAAAGGACCCGTCGAGTCGACCCACCCAACCTAGGATAGGCAGCTTGGGAATTTGCTTGCCTGTTAATCTCTGTCGAAGAAGATGGTTTCCGTTTAGATCCAGCAAAAATACAGTTTTCTTAAGCCTTCTTTGATCCTATATTCCTAGCTAATACAATTTGCAGTTTTCAGAAATATTAGTAATTTAGAAAAAAATGGCTTCAACGGGGGGGCTGGTGCCCATAACAAGGGCGTTTCTCGCTTCTTATTACGAAAAGTACCCATTCGATCCACTCCCAGACGACGTGTCTCGTCTTTCCTCTCAGATTCGGTCTTTCATCCAGGATTTGATCCAAGGCTTTCCTCCAACTCCAGGTTTTTAATGTTTAGTTTATGTTAGAGTTATTAGCTATTGCTATTATCATCACTTCCCTGTATTTTTGCCTTAGTCTTAGGATTAGAAATTTAGAAGAAAAATAATGAAAGCAAGTAAAAGTCGTAGGACTTGTTTCAATTTGGGGTTACAAACAGAATCAATGACCCGAAATTTATTCGGGGATTTATTTAACTAATAATTAAATATTTATCTCTGGAACGAAGAATGCTTGTTAAAAATATTTGCTTCCTCTTCTACCTGCTTGCCTTTGTGTTATTTCCTAGCGTGCTTGCTTCTTTCTGAAATATGTTCTAAAGCAAAGGCAAAAGCAAAACCATAACCTAATTGCTTATATATACCATAAATGAAATCACAGGGTTTGGTTTTCTTCCTATGGGAAAATTATGATAAGATGACATCGATTCAATTCCAATGGAGCAATTATGTTTTTGCCATTTTCTCTCTCCTTTGATGCTCTAGGTGAAAGCTTATTAATACAAGAAGCAGATAGTCAGCCTCCGCATAAAATGGATGAGAACATGTGGAAAAATAGAGAACATATTGAAGAAATTTTGTTTTTACTTGAAATACCTCACTGGCCATCTGTGGTAAGAAACATAAAATTTTCCTATCTACTCCCCCCTTTGGTTTTGGATATGCATATACTTTTTATTTTATATATATTTTTTCATTGCTAAGTTCCTTGAAATTGACTTTTACGCAAGATTTCTTATAGTGAGTGTAACACTTCTGTTAATTTATAATCACACTCCTGCTTCATCAGCTTCAGCAGTCATCAACGGCTGAGGTTGCAGAATTTGCTACTACTCTTGGGCCGCTCAAGGATAAATTTCAGGCAACTCTGAGGATATTGGAGTCTTTCCAATCCAGAAACTCAGAACGTGTATTCAACACAGGTCCACTCTTCTTATAGATGCTTGCAGGAACCTAAATTCCTTAGATTTGCACTCTGTTTGCTTGTCTATAATTGTGAATGTAAAAATGTATCGTTTATTTACGTGGGTGTAAGCATTGTATCCGAGTTATTATATTCCAAAGGAAATTTTGTTCCGAAGCTTTTTCTGATCCTTCTTACTGAGTAGCAATGCTAATTTCTAATTCTGTAACTTTCTTGTAATTATGTTAGATACCAAAAGTAAAGTAGTTAAAATGGTGAAGGGCTATTCAAAATGTTACTCTTTCATATTTATTTACTCACTTGAGGAATTTTCTAGGTGTTTTTATTTGGACTAAATTATTTGGATAACACTATTATTTTCTGCTGGTAAATTGGGAAGACTTGTAGCTATTAACCTCTTGAGAAATGAGTTGCTGTATAGTGCTGAGATTATTACACTTCATATATTCAAAGTGTTCTTAAAGTTGTAGTACCTTATGCATAGATGATCATGACGTTAGCTGGATGCTGCTGCAATTGTTTGATGGACGAGTGGCTTGCTATACCAATGGCTATAATTGGTTTAACGAGTTGCTAAGGGGAATGTTTTATTTTAGTGATTGGTTGTAGGTACGATGTGGTCGTGAAAGTTCAGATTTTTTCTTTTTCCATAGAAGATTAGTCCCATGTTAGGGTAAATGAGATCTCTGGCAGATGTACTGACACCATGAATATTTGAACTGTTTGTAATATGAAGAAAATTTTGTTTTGTGTTGTGTGAGCTCAATTGATTATTTGAGTTGTTTTTAAGATTCTAGATCATGAAGAGGATAGCTAAGAGAGGACAAAGAAGTGGAAAGCTTAATAGGGTCCTACAGGATGAGAAAGTTGCTTCCTTTTCTCCTAAGCTTTTTTATCATATATTTCCTCTATTCTTTAGTTCTGTTCCATCCTATTGCCTTTATTTTGACAATTGGAAGCAGGGTTAGGGACAATGAGTATTGGTACCATAGTGTGAACAGAGTTACAGATTGAAAGTTTAGTAATATGAAAATAAAGTGTCTTATATAATGATTATTTATAATTTAATTAATCTTGAATTAAAAATAAACTGAAATACAGTTAAAGGTCTCTCAAATCATATAAATTCATTCAAAAAACTATTTTCATTACAAATTAATGAATCTGGTCCAGTGTCTTTATAGGCATAGAAACTGTACTAGAATAAACTTATGAATCTTTCAATTAAAAGTTAACTTGACCTTGCCCAATTTTATAGTTTATTTCCACAGAATAACAAACTCATTTCTCTATCTTCACAAATGCAGTGGTGTTGCTACTTCCTTGAAACATCATTCAAGTTTTCATCCCTGATCTAAGCACCAGAAGTCAAGCAATTCCTAGCACTTCTCTCTTGTTTTCTTTTGTCTTCCTTTCTGTGAACAATGACTTCAGCTGAGTCCTTTCACTCTTGCGTCCAGGTCATGTCTGGGGTGGTAGATGATGGGCTTCTGTAGTATATATGTTTCATAGGTTCATTTAACCTAAAAATAAGTGCCTAAATGTTTTAATCACTGCTACTTCAATTATTTTTCTCATTTTTACATCTGGGCATCACAAGGAGTGATGCTATTTTATTATTCACATCAGTGTTCTTTTCAGGTTTAATATTGGTCAGGTGAAATAAAAAATTCTGTCAGACTAATATATGTGAACTTGCTGATTCTCAGTGAATTCCTAGAAGTGTTGTGCTTTCTGGGAGTGGATTGGGGAGATTGCTATTAATTGATTACTCATGTTATTTTTCTCTGATGTGGGGAGTAGAAGTTGTTTCTTTTGGCATTTCTATTTGTGTGATGGTGCCTATGAAGGACCTTTCCAAGATCTGTTTTTCTTGGCGGAGACAAGGAGAGCCTTCTAAATGCTTGTTCCTCCATTTTTATTTTTGCAGTAGGTTGGAAGGTTGGCTTCTGGAGTGTGCATGATTTAATTTAGTTCTCAGAAGATTTAAACCAATCTGAAATTTTGTTTCTAAACAGGAAAATAATGATAGAGTTAATCTTTTTTCTCGATTTTTTTTATAAAAAAAAAGAAGCATTTTGGCTCTTGTTGGAGGAATGCAAAAGAACAGCTTTGGAGGGCGCCGTCACCAAAGCTCCTAAATATGTGGTTTAATGCTTTTTTTATTTTTTATTTTTTGGGTGTGTGTGTGTTGGGGGAGAGGGGTAATGACCTGCATTATGTAATCATGAATTTGCTTTGTCAAGGGGTTGATAACCTTGACTTGCTTCTTTATATAATTATGTATTTTGCATCCAATAGCTTTAAAGTTTAAATCTTCACATCTGTAGGTATTGTCTATGTTTTGCAAGGGGAAAAAATTTTATTAATCAGTGTGTGCTACAAACAAGTATTTGTCTTGTTGACCTACAGATATGACATTTATGTTTGAGTAGATATTATATGATCAACTGATGCAATTTCTCTGGGTTGCAGTTATGACCTACATGCCTCAAGATTTTCGAGGAACACTAATCAGACAACAAAAGGAGAGATCAGAAAGGAATAAGCAAGCAGAGGTAGATGCTCTAATTAATTCTGGTGGAAGCATACGTGATCGATATTCTTTGCTATGGAAGCAACAAATGGATCGGTGAGCCTCCTTTGTTTTCCATTTGCAAGTTTTAATGTGTAATGAATGAAGAGTCTGATGCTGTATTTATGAAATACCATATCAGGAGGAGACAGCTAGTGCAACTTGGTTCTGCAACAGGTGTCTATAAAACCCTTGTAAAGTACTTGGTTGGAGTTCCACAGGTTTGACATTGTCTTGTTCTATTTAGCTGTTGCGATCTGATAAGTTGAAGAGCAATTCTTTGTTTGGTTCATAAATGGCTATTCTGCAGAAGCAGCAAGATAATAGTAACTCCGTTATTTGTATAATTTTTCCCGACCTTTTCTTTTATATTATGTTACTTGAATTTTAAAGGCTTCATTGGTGATATCCATGTCCAACTCTGCTTCCCCCAACCCCCAAACATAGCTACTAGATCTGGCTGTGGGTATGTATGCCCAGGAATCAGATGCAAACTCTTAGATTTCACTGCTGCTGTTAATTCTGATTAGCACATTGGATTCCTCATATGGTCATTTTTTCAACCTACTTGATGCAATATAGTTAAAGTAGGCATTATTTTAATTGACAGCTTCAATTATTTTTATATTCCTTGATCTTATTCCTTTCAAACAGACATGATAATCATAGTATTACTACTTTACTACTCATTGAACCAAATGGAAAAATGGCTCTCTCCTTTAGTGTATTTCCTTATAAAATAATTCTCATTTGTATCTTATTCCATTCTTTGAACAAGACATGCTGTTAGTTGTCCTATTTAATCTCTGAGCTTTCAACCATGCAGTTTATCCTGTTTCCAGCTGATGATATTATATTGCTTTAATTGTTTGACGACTCATAAACTGTTTCCTTCCGTCCTTTATTTCAAATGTATTAAAAGCTCTTCGATGGAAGCCTTCATCTGAATATCTTCTAGCTCACTCATCTGTTCTTAGTCATGTTGTTAGTGCTTAATGTGCAGAATTGCTTAAGTAGATGAACATACTAATTACACTGAGTTGCACCCTCTATGCAAACTTGCACAGTTGCATATGAAAATTTTGACTGATGAGGAAAATTTTGTATTTTTAAGCATAATACTTCTGTCTAGTGTTCTAACATCTTCTTCCGCCCTCTAAACCTTTGTGAAGGTTTTGTTGGATTTTATTCGGCAAATAAACGATGATGATGGGTAAGTGCTTTTCATTTTTATCAGTCTTTCCATATTGATACATTAATAGTTACGTGTCTGCCTATTAGAATAATTAGAAGTTTTAGAGGTGACTGTTTAGCAGTTGCTGGAGAGCTTTATTGAAATATAGTATCTTCTTCTAAATAGGCCCATGGAAGAGCAGCGGCAACGCTATGGACCCCCTTTGTATAGCCTTACAAGGATGGTACTTTTTATCCGTCTCTTTCTTTCATTAGCATGGCCGAGATTTGAAGCTTTTAAACTGTGAGATATCCTTTTGCCTATCTATATTTAATTGCTATTGTTGTTGTCGTACAGCAAGAACTATGTTTATAGCATCTAGCTGGTAGTAGTATACTTTTTTCTGGCTGATTTTCTACCATATCATTTCTTCAGAAATAGGCTTCAGATTTCAGTCTTGGAAGAAGCGGTTGATGTTTACACCACCGAGCTTCAGAGGTTCATAAACTTTATAAGGTATGTTTCTTTCTTGATTTATATGGGTTGTACATGGCATTGTTCTTGTTGATGATGCTGTTTTTATATCAACAATAGTGACAATGTTAATATTTTTTCGCCTTACAATAGTTTCTTTTTGCGGTTCGAATAGTTTGGTGATAGACTTCTGTTTGGGAGATAGGTCTAACAATTGGTGTTTTCTCAGTTAGCTTACTTGCCTTCTGGGTTTTGTTTTAGCAGTTCCGTCAACTCTTTATTTCCTTTCATTTAGCTATCTTTCTTGTGACCATAAAAAATGACCATGCTTTTGCTCATTTGAGTTCATTCTGCTGAAAGCGTCTTAAACCATAATATTAAACTGATTGCTTATCTGTTGAATGAACTTGCTTTACAAATTACAATCTTGTTACTTGCACAACTTCGCTTGGGTATGTCTGAAAAAATTCTTGGACTGCATACGTTATGTATATCTACCTTATCAAAACAAAAATTTATCAGATTTGGTCCTAGACTCCTACTTTGTGTCAATAGTAATTACACGAACTGACCACAAAAATGAAATGACTGCTTAAGCAATTTTAGGTATCCTATTGATGGTTTAACTATGAAAGCGGTCTCCATCACTACAAAAGTATAAGCTGTTTGCATTATTATTCAACTGTATTAAACTATCTGCTTATTTATTTACATATGCATCTATCAGTGAGGTCTTTGCAAATTCGCCATTCTTTATTTCAGCAGAGGATGCCAGTATGTTAGAAATGAGGTACGCATCCACGTTTCTGCCTCAACTTGGTGGTGGTTTTTCCAGTTTAAATAGTTTTTTCTTTTGGTTTTCTATTTTTCAGGAAAACTGACGAATACAAGGAGATAACTGTTCCTGCTGGGAAAAGTTATGAGGTTTGTTCTTAAAGCAGTTTCATCTCTACATCTGATTACCTGACCTAATCTATCTATGCTTGGTTGCTAGTACCGTATGTGTCATTTGTGTTGATATCACATCCTGCAAAAGGAGACTAAGTTAGATTGTAAACTAAACTCACTTTCCTTTTTAAGCTACTCAAATCTGTATGCATAAGGGTGCTTGTCTATTAGCAGGTCTGACTTCTTCAACACTTTGAAATATCCTTTTCCATACTCGACGCTGTTAGTAATCACATCATGCACTTTTTCTTGAACAACGCAAGTTTTAAAAATGCTATGTTGCCTCCCATCTTATACTTGTTCTACAACTGCTTTTTGTTTCTTTGAATTCTTTAAATCGCTAATGAGTCTCCTTCAATTGGATAAACATATCAATGTCCGCATTGTTTTCATAATCATCTTAAGCTAGTCTAATTCCTTTTTAATCCTTTCTACATTTACAAGATTACCCCTCTTTGTGGACTGTAGGAGGTATGTGCTCTATCACCAAGGCTAAAAAATGACATCAATGACCTTTTTCTAACTTTACATGTACCAATCTAGAACTGTTTTGTACTTCATAAGTTGCTCCATTCTTCCTTTTGTCACTCTCCCAATTTGCCTTGTTAGATGTTGCCCTCCTCTATAACATCTGAGTGGTTTGATCATTATGAAGGCCTTGAAGTCTCTTATCCTGCAAAATAATTTCTTACCCATGTATATCTTTGCACCATTTCATGCCAATTGCCTTTCAGCCATTTAAACAAGCTTCCTTGCATCTTCAAGTTTAAATAATCTTTATAGGTTAAATCAAATCAACTAGTGTTTACTGTATTTTGACCATGGTTTGTAACTTTTACAAATCAAATTGCATGTGCAATAACTATAGACTTCATAACTGTTAAGTGTTAACGTTTCTATGACCACTATTGCTTGGTGTTGGGGGTCATTGGGCCTGCCTTGAGATACTGGTGATAGTAGAAAATAATGATAACAGCATATTCCCTGAGGTTGTGACATATTCGTTACAAATTCTCAGTTTAATGTCGTTTAGGATGAAAACAACAATAAATTAGCAGAATTAGGACTGAAAAACGAGTATAAGTTGGAATTCTAGAAAACTTAAAAAACCTCAAGTTTCTTTATATAATTAGCATAACACTTTTCCTTGCTTTCATGGCAGTCATCATCTCTTGATGAGCTTGCCATATATATCAGCAAAAGCTTCTCTGTCATCACTCACCCTAGTTCCAAGAGACAAAGGAACTAAAGCACATGTTGAGGTTTGAGTCCATAAGTAGCTTCAAAAGGTATCTTCTTAATTGTTCTATTCACAAGGTTGTATGTACACTCATCTCGAGGAATAACCAAATCCTAACTCTTCACATGATTCCAAACAGGACACCTACGCATATTTCCTAAACTTTGGTTAACAGCCTCTATTTGCCCATCTATTTGTGGATGAAAAGTGCTAGAAAATTTCAATTGTTTGAGGTTTGAGTCCATAAGTAGCTTCAAAAGGTGTCTTCTTAATTGTTCTATTTACAAAGTTGAATGTAAACTCATCTTGAGGACTAACCAAATCCTAACTCTTCACATGATTCCAAACCAGACACCTAAGCATATTTCCTAAACTTAACAACCTCTATTTTTCATCTATTTCTGGATGAAAAGTGCTAGAAAATTTCAATCGGTTGAGGTTTAAGTCCATAAGTAGCTTCAAAAGGTGTATTTTAATTGTTCTATTCATAGAGTTGTATGTAAACTCATCTTGAGGAATAACCAAATCCTAACTCTTCACATGATTCCAAACAAGACACCTAAGTCTATTTCCTAAACTTTGGCTAACAGCCTCTATTTGCCCATCTATTTGTGGATGAAAAGTGCTAGGAAATTTCAATCGGGTTCCTATTTTCTCCCACGAAGTCCTCCAAAAATGTCTTACAAATTTCATCCCTATCAGAAATCATAGATGTAGGAACGCCAAGTAGTCTTACCATGTCCTTGAAAAACAACTCAGCAATATGAGTAGCATCAGAAGTTTTAGAACAAGGAATGAAATGTGCCATCTTTGAATAGAGATCCACCACAACAAAGATTGAATCAAAACCCCTTGTTGTCTTTGGTTTTCCACAAAATCCAGGCTCAAATGAGTCCATGACACTTTTGGCATAGGTAGCGGAGTGTACAGCCCTGTATTTTGTGAAGTATCCTTGCTAAATTGACAAAGAAGACATCTTTTCACCAACCTGTCCACATACTTATACATTCTTGGCACAAATATTGATCCATCAATAATTTCCTGGTCTTACCTCTTCTAAGGTGCCTTCCAAGCAACTTCTATGAAGTTCCCTCATAAGTTGTTCACGTAAAGAACCTTCCAGAATGCACAAGTGATTGCTCTAAACACATACCCATCATGTAATCAATAGGACAATTGTTCATGCTTAGTTGACCTTCCAACTCAAGAATTATAGGTCCAAAATACGGGTCAGTTTTGTATTGATTCCCAAATTCTTCAGAACCCATCACTTTAGTACTCACTGCCATTAGTAGTGAAGATTGTCTACTAAGCGCATTTGCCACAACATTAGTCTCACCGGTCTTTGTATATCACTCAGAAGTTAAACACATTAAGATAGGAACTCTACTTAGTATGACGATCCTTGAGCCTTTCTTTTGAACTCAAAAATTGCAACGCTTGATAATCTGATTAAACCACAAATTCTCGATAAGACAAGTAATGCTCCCAATGTTGAACAACGCTTACCTAAGCATAAAACTCTAGATTACAGGTCGAATATGTTAAGCATTTGATAGCTTCTCCCTAAAAAATTCAATGGCTGCATGGCTAAAACTACCCCAATTCCTTCCTGAGATGTATTATATTTGATGACAAATAACTTCTCAATAGAAGTGCAAGAACATGTGCTTTTGTCATCAAAACTTTAACCACTTCAAAGGCCTTCTGTGTTGCACCAAATTGAAGCTGTCCATCTTCAAACATTCAGTAATAGGACTTGAAACAATGTTGAAATTCTTGATAAACCTCCTTTAAAATGAAGCCAACCCATGTTAGCTTTGAACTTCTTTAAAATGATGCGGCGTAGGCCATTCTCTAATGGAACAAAATCTCTCCAAATCTGGTTTGATACCATTAGCAAAGACAACAAGGATGCTTTTCTATAGGCAACTTATCTACTATCTCTTTCAGAATAACATTCTCTATGCTATCTCCATCAATAACCAAATCACAAACCTTTTCATTGCAATACACTTTAGTTTGAAAAATGTTGTGTTGCCTCCAATCTTTTTCTTTACCTTATGTTGTTGTTGTCAACACTCTATGAACAATCAAAGACTTCCCCTAAAATATACATCAATTTCTTCATTCTCTTTAGTATACTCATTATAAATAGGGTATTATATAACACCCTCTTGCTCTTCCATCTCAGTTAAGTTCATCCTTCGTTTAGGACAATAATGAGAATTGTGGCCTTTTTTGCCACAAGTAAAACAATGAATCTGAGAATTGCTTATAGTTTTGGAATGTTTTGGCGAGCTCAATTTTCAGCCCCAAATATAAAGCCTTCCCTTTCTCACTCCTCTCAAGATTTGCCATATATCCAACACCACCACAACTCATAAAAGAAGACTCACAAATATTTTTGAAGGCGGTTTGTTTACTTTTAACAACTTGAACAACTCCAATCCCCTTTTTTGCTACTCCAGCTATCCTTCTAGACATTGGTTTTCTTGCATTATATCTCCAAACATGCTTTCAGCCATTAAAGCATGTTGTCATGCATTTTCAAGGTTGAATAGTTGAAGCTCTCCCATCTTATCCTTGATAGATTGGTTTAACCCTGCTAGATGATGAGATATAACCTGCTCATTACTCTCATTCAACACGACCCAAATAGAAAGATTTTTAATTCAAAAGTATACCCCGCCCCTAGGACAATCCCTTTTGCCTTAACCGAGTGGAGCTTCTCATAGAACTCTGTTGCATAATCAACTGGTATTCATCAATAAATTTAAGGATGTACGTATTCATCAATAAATTCCATGTACAGATATCATATCTCATACTTCCACATACATTTACTTTTCACATTTATGAATTCAAATAGCATATACAAGACATACCAATGTATTTGAAGTACGTTTTCATGATATTTCATTTCGAACTCAGATTATTTCATACTAGAAGTTTTCTCATTAACTCATTTGGAATACCCATTCATATGGATAATACACTCAAGGCGTAGAAATATAATTACAAATGAACTCATTTATCAACTAAGTTTTATGCTCATGTCTCATCAACTCGTATTTTCTTATATCACATAATTCCATGTAATACTTACCAAACTTCTTCAAATTAGTAAACATCTTACGAAATGGGTCTGCACCGGTATGCACTGAATTTCATTGATAATCACTGATGCCATAGCATAGCTATGGTCTTTTCACTAGAATGTCATAGCTCAGCTATGGTCTTACATCTTATACACATATTACACCGATGCAATATCCCAGATATGGTTTTACACAAAAATCACTTGTCACTTGTAGCCGAAGCTACCACTATGCACTGATCAGGTAGCCGGAGCTACTATTTTTCACTGATCAAGTAACCGATTATCAGGTAGTCGAAGCTACCACTTTTCACTGATCAGGTAGCCGAAGTTATCACATTTTACTTGTCATTTGTCCTTGATCAGATAAGTGTAGCCGAAGCTATCACTTATCACTTTCACTTGTCCTTGATCAGATAAGTGATAAGTGTAGCCGAAGCTATCACTTATCACTTGTTGCCATGGTCCAACCATGGTCTTTTCCTTCAATTCATCTTGTCACTGAACTGAAATGCTCAATTTGTTCACTTATTCAATTTTCATGCTTTTACATTATTCACGATTTTATCATCAATACATATAAAATAACATATCATAAAATTCATAAAATTAACAAATGATCACTAAAATTTAGCCATATAAACTCAGAAGTTTGATTTTTGTATTATAACGATAATCATAATTTTATAATAAATATTCCAAATAAAACATTATATCATTTCTAATTCAACACTTATCGATTATAATTGGGCATGTGATCAATTTATACACGAGTCATTCATATATATATATGTATATTTTTCCTTCTCCTCTCCATCCACATCTCTAGTATAAATAACACACTTGTAAGTAACATTATCCATAATTTTCACTATTTATTTATGTGAATATTCAAGCTATTCATCCGTATTATAGTCACTAAATTATTTTTATCTTCAGCTACAGAGCTTCAAATTAAGATCCATAAATTTTCTCAGAACTAGACTCGTCTTTTTAGCATAAAAATTTCATAATTTTTGGTTGGGCCAATTAATACAGTTTATTCATTGAAGTCTCCCCTGTTCTGCTGTTTAACAGTTCCGACCCTTCTTCACTAAAAATTAATTTTCTCCTCGTACAGGATTCGAATGATGTTCCCGTTTGTTTCTCTTAAAAATAGACTCACTCATGATTCTAAACATATAAATTTAAGCTCCTAATTATTTTTATCCAATTTTTGATGATTTTACAAAGTCAGAACAGGGGAACTCGAAATCATTCTGACCTTGTCTCACAAAATTGATCATATCTCATGATTTACAATTCCATTACTTACATCATTTCTTCTATAAGAAACTAGACTCAATAAATTTTAATTTCATATTTTATTCATCCTATAATTCCATTTATACAATTTTTGGTGATTTTTTCAAAGTTAGACTACTGCTGCTGTCCAAAACAGTTTTAGTGCAAAATGTTGATTTCCATTTTGCCTCAAATTTCACAATTCATACAATTTAATTCTTGCTCAATTAACCCCTCAATTAAGATAATTTTCTCAATTAATACTTTTCCTAGGCATTATAAGTTATTTCATAACTATTGAAATTCAGAATTTTCATATAAAATTCTAACTTCAAACTCTTTTACAATTAGGTCCCAAACATTCACTTTCTATTCAATTTTTTCAATAAAATCAGCATATAAAAAACTTAAAGCTCTAATTCCATGCTAAATCATCATATACTTCCAGGACATATTCATAGCAACTTTCAATTTCTTTCATAGAATAAAAAACTAATGAGTTCAACAAGTGGACCTAGTTGTAAAAGTCACAAAAACACAAAAATTTTAAGAAATAATCAAGAATTGAACTTAATTGAAGTAAAAATATGAAAAACCAGCTTAAGGAAACTCTTCCATGGCGTTTTTGCTGATAAGAATGCAGAAAAATAAAGAGAAATCTAGATAATTTCACTTTAGTCCTAGCTTTATTAAGTGAATTTTGCAATTTTGCAATTTTGCCCTTAATTCTCCTTATTTTCTTGCTGATTTCATGCCCTTGCCTTTTAGCCGAAATAGACCTTGGGTCTATTTGCCTTTTAAACTCTCTTTCTTTTATCATTTAAGCTATTTAATAATTTCCCACAATTTTGTATTTGATACAATTTAGTTCTTTTTATTCAATTAACTATCAGAATTTTAAAATTTCTCGACGAAACTTTAATACTAACTTATTAACACTCCATAAATATTTATAAAATTATTTATGGCTCGATTTAAAATTTCCGAGGTCTCGATACCTCGTTTTCGATTCTAATTATTTTAATATTTATTTTTAATACACTATTCACTATTTCAAAATTTTTTCTAACTTCACATTTAACTTATACTCATTGAATTAATAATATTTCCTACTCATTTGTCGGATTTAGTGATCTCGAATCACTGTTCCGACACCACTAAACATTAGGCTGTTACACCACACCCCCGCCTCCACTATAGTTTTCCATCTGAAGTAATTCTCCAAACAAGCTTCTCAATCCAAATAATCTTCTATATGCATCTTACCATGAAAATCAGTAACTTCGATCTTAATTCCTCCCCGTTTAATTCAAGGGCGTGCTCCAACTACTACTCTAATCCACCTTGTACTTGCAATTTGCGGGGCCGGCATGATAGAAGCAGGTTTTCTTCATTGCCAAAACCAGATTCATCAGCAAGAATCCTTAAGGTATATCAAACGAACAACCTTCTGGAATCTCCATTTGGGCTTCCGGTGGTTCTGGTCACGGCCTACCATACATTGCAGATGATAATTCTTCAATTGCACATCGTATTGCAGCCAAATCTAGCCCTTGACCCTGATTTCCTATTCCTTGACCTTTAGCATGTCCAATCATGGCTTAAAGCAAATTCTACTTTAAACCCTAGGATCTAATTAAGCTTTGATACCAAAACTTGGTGGTGTAGAGAAAGACAACAATAAATTAGTAGAATTAGGACTGAAAAAAGAGTACAAAGGAGTTGGAACTTCAGAAAACTTGGGATATGAAAAAACCTGTAGTTTATTTAAGTCTATGGAGCACGAACAAGGACACGCTATATGGGCACTACATGATACGGACATAGTGACATGGTAATTTTAAAAGGGGAGGATACAGTTACGAATTTTATGTGAAAATACTTCATTTATTTACCACCATCTTATTAAAATAATAGTAGCATATGTTAATCTAATTTAATGTTAATTAATTAAGATATTTTAAGTTAAAATTTCTATAAATTAAATGTTATTTGTAGTAGTTTCTAAAACTTGAAGTATAGTTTGGGCCATATAACCCAAATATATTATAATAAATAACCGAAGCCCACCCCCTAAAAAAACCAAAACCTATCAGCTAAAAACAACTTGATAAAAAAATTGAAAAAAAAATGGTGAGTTTAATAAACCAAAAAATAACCCTAGACACTTTCTCCTTTCTTTCAGCCATTGGAAGTGCTGCTTCATCTCCTCGTCGGCCTCTAGTTGTCCATGTCCATCCGTGTCCATTTTGGGACATTGGTGTCTTGACCGTGTCCAACTTCTTTTTTTCTTTTGACGTATTCTGGCATGTCATGTTGGACACCCATACGACACTAATACGAGAGGGGAAGAATCATGTTGGTGCTTCATAGATGTTAGTTCAAAGAAATAATAAGAACAATACTTGTTGTAAAGTCTACAACTTATTTGTACTAAGCTTTCTTGCACATAAAGTTGCTAGGTTTTCTTGCAAATAAAACTTTATTCCTACCCTTAGATTTAAAACCGTAAAAACAACTAATAATCTTATCCGTCCATAATATAACAAATATTTAATAACTAAAGCTGAAATAATAAAATATTATAAAATAAATAAAGCTCCTGCACCACAGTTGACTAGCCACTTGAATTTATAATGACCCAATCAATCTGTCATTGAGGGTAGTGAAACACAATGTCTCTAAGTATTGTAACTGCTTGTGACTTGTTTGAAATCAAATCAAACTTCAGGAATGGATTTTTGGTATATGAGCTGATATTCTTTTGCTTTTTGAAAAAAAAAAAAAATGAGGCAAAGAATTTTGAGAAATTACTTAATTCTCTCCTATTTTGTTTTTTTGCTTTTCTATGCATTGTCTTCTAGGTTTCATTGACAGTGGAGTCAATAAACTCATATATTGCCTGGGATTTCTCATTGGTGCAGGGCAAGATGAGCATGGTATTGCCACTATTTTCTCTTGAACCTTTAATGAAGCATTTAGCTAGCTTACTAGTGATTTTCAATATGATTTTGTGATATCATGATAAATAAAGTAGTGTGGTGGTTGAATATCTTTAAAGACATTATGCATTTGTTGTTAACTAATAATAGAAAATAACTCCCATGTTGTTGCAGGTTTAATTTTTTATTAAATGTTTATTTTAAAATATTTGAAAATGGTTTTTAATTTTTATGCATTAAAACATGTTAATATCAATTTAATAAAAAATTCTAAACAATAATAGGTTTCACTAAGATAATAATATTCTAACATAATGTTAAAAAGCGAATAATAAGTTGCAGATGGGAATCCTACTCAAAGGTTTTCTTAGAAGTTTCAAAAAAATAACTAGAAATTTTAAATGCTCCTAGCTCTTATTACCATTGTAAAAGTTTTGCTTGTGTTATAAAGTTATATATATAATTTTTTTTTTCCAAAATATAATTATAGTTATTTAAATGCTCCTAGATTTTATTACCATTGTAAAAGTTTTACTTGTGTTAAAAACTTATATATAATTTATTTTTTCCAAAATAAGTTTTTTAATTATTTATTTTAGCAGTCATTTTGCTATTCTCTCTCCTCTATATTTGTTTTTAAAATTTTTTTATCTCTTGATTTTTCCTAGATTTTAAAATGTATAATAAAATATACTATGGAAGGTAAATAATGCCTTAAATTAATATATATAAGGTCAGAAAAAAGAATATCACATGTCAAGTAGTAGCTGAGCAAAATATAAACTACATATGTTAACCTCTTTTGGTTACAAATATAAAATAATTGTATATGTATGATAAATTTTTTCTTCCTTTATTTTAAATTGTAGTTCTTTTAATGCTAATATATATATTTATTTATGAAGAAAGTAAGAAAAGATAAACAATTTTTTTATCCAAAACTCATTAAACATATGGCAAGGTTTTTACTCTTCCACACATGGTAGGAAATTTCTCCAAAAAGAAATTTCTAGTGTAAGAAGTATCTCAACTACTCAAAACTAATAAAAACTTGAAATTATCCATAAGAACTTTTAAAAAGTCTCTCATCATACCCTCCCTTCTTACTGCATGTCACTCCCCTTCAATGCATTCAAGTTTCGTTATGCTATTATATAGAATATAAATGTGGTGGATTACTTTTTACTCTGTTGAACTTTACATTATTTGTGGCAGGATATTGGATTTAGTATGGAGTACACAAATAATGGTGGGGAAAAAACAGTAAGTTGGAGAAATATTGTTTCTTTGTTGCTCGATGACACTCTGGTTTATTTTCTTGAGTTGCAATTGTAGCTTTCCTTTTTCCAGTAAATTGTAGCTTCTTCTTTTTTTTCCTTTTTGGTTGTCCCCCTCTTTCTTATTTGTATCTTTCAAATCTCTGTGCTAACCTGTTTCTTAATTATTTTTCTTCTCCCTGTATCTTGTTGGGGGCATCACTGATTATTCTTCAGCTAATATTACCTTACCGGCGCTATGAGTCAGATCAAGTAAGTTATTGGGTTACTGCCCTGGCTACAAAGTGTTAAGTTTACCTGTCATGACACTTATAATTCTTCCGTTATGTGTATATGTTTATGTGTGTAGGGAAACTTCAGCACATGCATGGCTGGAAACTACAAACTCATCTGGGATAATTCATATTCAGCCTTTTTCAAGAAGGTAAGTAGTGGTATTTGAGGACTGGAGTTTCTCCTCAGTGTTACATTTCTGCTGCTTGATTTGATGCATAACCCACTCTTTGAAAGCTTTTGAAAACTAGAAACTCTTCTATGCATTTGAGTAAAACCTATGAAAGCTGATGTGTAACACACTCTCTCTATAGTTGTTTGTGTAGTTTTGTTTGATAATTGGAATTGTGTTTATTATATTATGGCTTAGTATGACCTAGAAATGGTACTATTGATGGAATATAAGAGAAATTATTAACAGGTTGGTATCCTTATTCTATAATCCAAAGGAAATCCAACTACTCTTACTAAGCATGTAAAAGTTAGTATTGATCTAAATCTGGTTGGTTGGACAGGCCCTTCGATACAAAGTGGACTGTATACCTCCGGTTTTGGAGGAGTCGGAGAAGGGCAGTGAAAGAAATGAAGTGGAAGAATGATGATGATAATTGGTACCCTGGCTTGGTTTTTGTCTTTGATCATGTCTTGTATTTTTATTCTATGCTATATGAATCGGATGCGACTTTTGCGTGTTAACTTTATGTTGTCGCTGTTGTGCCAACCTTACCTTTTGTACATTGTTTATCCGTTTGACTGACAACGAGACGCAGCAAACGAAAAAGAAAATCTGTTGCGTAATGTATTGTCCATCATTGGATACTCGATAGTTGGGCAATTGGCATCCGATCCATCAACTGTTGTTTGTTTGAGTGGGCTCAGCCTGAACTCGTTAAAATTCATAGATGGAATCAGACTTGGACTTCAACTTTGACTTGTGATGACTGTAAAAAGGACAAGTTATTTATTTCGTTCATCTCCAACCACCTTATGTTTTGTTGCTCATAATTGATACATCTAATTGACTGTCATTGAATTTGCCAAGCTCAACTGCTTGCTATAGAGGATTTTTATCTAACATTGTATGTCTGTTGAATTTATTTCGTGGACAAATAAATTGTTACGGATAGCAAAAAGAAAAAAAAAAAAAAACTGAAGAGAAACGGGCATACACGGAAGCACAAGGCAAGATGAGAGGACAGATGGAATAATGAAGTAATAGATTAGAAAAAGTTTAATGTGCCTGGGGCTGGGTTGCTGAAACGAAAAGTTCATCGCAACCAGTGTCGCGGGCTAAGTTATAGCTTGTTTGATGAACGTTTTCCCTTAAGTCGGTTAAGCAATCTACTTCCAGCCTCTTCTTTTTAACGAATATAATGTTAAAATTTGTTTGAAAAATTGGTTCAGAAAATGTGGATTTTTGCATGGTAAAATTTTAATTTTTTTTATATTAAAACTAAGTATGTGTTAGTTTGTTATAGGAAACTTTAACCTCTATGAGATGAGGGGAAAGAAATCTAGTCAAATTTTAACTTCTCACGAAAGAAAAAATCTATTTTTGAAAAAGAAATTCACTAAATTTTATAATACTTTAATAGAAAAAATTGACTTCCATAAGTAGTTCATATGGTGGGTGGCATACAATGAGGCTTTAGTTGCCCATGTTTTGATGGGTTTATTGATATTTTGTTAGGGATTGGGTATGATTATATGTATTATCATTTTTTAATTTAATAATTAGTTTTTTATTCTTGAAATATTAATTAATTAAAATAAATTTAATTAATTTTTTCAATTAAAATATTTTTTCAAGCCAATCTTAGTTTCTTTAAAATCATGACTGGTTAAATCATATTAAAATTTATAAGAAAATAAATTTAATTGTCTCATTCTAATTAATCAAATAATTTAATTTATAAGAAAATAATTTAATTTAATTTACACTCTAAACTCAATTAGTTACAATTAATCAAATAATAATTTAAAGAAATTAAATTAATTAATGTATTTACTGTAGATAGTAATCCATGGAATCTATCTATCTTTTAGTCTTTTTCATTAAATTCAACATACCGATTCTAAAAGCAATTCACAAAGTGATATGTTAAGCTAGGGAAGAGACCGATTGGACATATATAGTTAGGGTTAAAATAATTTATAATTAAGTTTCAACTCTTTGTCTATTAATTATAACATTATTTAGTCATGGAGTCGATCTACTAAAAGTAACATGACTTAACTCTCTCTTAATATATACCATTATGAAAATAATTTATGATTTTACTCATCCAATGATCTTACCATTAGTGTGTTACCCTTATAAGATATTATTGATCTCTTTTGCTTCAATTTGTTTACCCAATATTATTCTTTATCTCATGGTAACCACTACATCTTCTAATATGAAAAAGACTATTACTAACAAATAGTAACAGAAATCATTCGTCCTGGATGAATGACTTATGAGCATGTTTCTTTTTCATAAACTATACAATGCTAGTGAGATGATATCATTTAAGTTTCGTCCTATCTGATGTATTGTCAGTCCAAACAATCACATCTATTAGGACTCATTAGTTCTGATACCTAAGACAATATATCTTCCTAATTGGATTTAATAGACAACATAATAGTCCCTTTAATCAATGTGTTAAATTTTGATTCTTTAGACTATGAGTCGTTTATATTACCTACTAATATAAGTTGTCTTCTCGTATTACAATTTGATCACATGATGCAACTTGATATTAGTAAACATTATGTACTCGATGAGCCAATATTTACTTATACACAAAAACCATTAAGGACAAATGTACAAAAGATAATAATTTTAACAATGAAATTTTATTAATGTACAAAGAAACTAATTCCCAGAGAGTTGAAAACTATATTAATGAAAACCATTGTGTCCCTAATGAGGTTAGATAAGTATGAAACTCTCAAATATACCAAAACTCTAGTTAATCTAAAACAAGAAGTAGTTTTAAACTAAACTACTAAGAAACATAAAACTCTTAATAACTTAAAATACTTAAAAAATATATCCAAAATTTGAAATAAATAAATAATAAAATAATAAAACCTAATAAATACAATATCGGGCTCATATATAATAAAAATTAAGCCTAAAAATCTAACCTAATATGGTTTAAACTCGAAACTTGTAAATTCCATAATAATCCCGTCTAGAAATTCTACTCGCGTAGTCTTCCTTAAAATCGTCATAACTTGAGCTCCCAAACTCGTAATCGAGTGATTCAAAGTACATTTTGAAGTTAAGAGATCGATATTCGAATGCCATAAGGCATCTCAACCCAGAAATGCCTGAATTCCTTCCAAAAAGTTGTTGCAAGTTGACTAATTTTCCAAATTTGAAAATTGACACCTTTTGTGAATGGAATTTAATAAATTTACCCCATCCGCATATGTATCAAAATAGCTACACTAAGGGCATTAGATTCCAATAATCTCCTATTTTCCCTAGTAAAGTAGATGATTCATATTTCGTATACTCATACCCTTTACATGTTTCTCGAAACTCCTAGCCACTAGATTCTTGGTAAATAAATCCACAAGGTTGTCCTCACTCCTCAGATGCAACTTTAACTGTACAGGCCCAAATTCGCCCGGCCCGCTAAATAAAAAAACCCAAAAATAATGAACAGTCAATTTATACAAAAATTAACCCAAATACAAGCCCAAAAGCCATAAAGCCCGATTAACCAAAAAAAACTAAACATTATCAGTTAAAGAAAAACCCTAGAATTGTGGATGTGCCGCCATTAATGCCACGTCAGCACCTCGTCCCGAGGCTTCACGTCCCGAGGATCTGACATCCCTCTGCCGTTGCTTCACCAAAACGCCAAGAAGGTTACCTGCTCCCTCCTTTGACTCTCTAAACGTGTGAAAACATAAACAAAAGAGGGCAAAGGCAGAAACGTAGACAACAGTAGAAAGAATAGACAGAAAACACTTTGTACTCGGCTATATAGCCACAAAATATTGTAACACAAAAAAAGGGAGGAGATATCAAGAAATCGAAGAGCAATAAAAAAACAAACAAAAAAAGGTTGATCTTTTTTTTTTTCGATTTTGTTTCTTCTATTTTTCATATCACGAATTTATTTCAAGTAACGAATAATAAAAAGAGTAAAAGGAACTCACCTAGAGCCCCCCGGTGGTCACGATGTTATTGGATCCCCACCATCATCGGAATCGAGCCTAGAGGGAAGCCGAGAGCCTTCCCCCTTTGGTGTGTCCACGTCTCAATGGTGTGGCCTTCAAAAGGTGTCTGAGACAAGGCTGAAAAATCCCCTTTTGAGTGATGACGACCACTGGTCGCGGTGGTGGTGCGATGACAGCGATGATGGGCTTCTTTTGAAGCCCTAGCAGAGCTCAAGCGATGATTTTATTTTATTTTTGAACAAAAACTGTATTGAATACAAAAAAAGGAAATCAAAAAAGAAAATCAGTTTCAAAAGGTGATTTTACGATTCATATTCTGTCGATTTTTTATTTTTCTTTTAAAAATTCCTTAAAAAAACAAATAAAAGAGAGAAGCGAGGGAACCCACCTGCGATTTCGACCATCGGATCCCCTTTCTCCGGCGTGCATATCGGGCCAAGGGACGCCTTTCGTTCTCGTCATTCCCGAGCCATGAGCCACGATGCGTGGAGGCGCGTGGGACGCCGATGAGGCCCTTGAGTCGGCCAAGCAAAGGAAATAGAAAGGGGAAGGGAGAGAGCAAAAGCTCTCTGATTGTTTTTAAAAAAAAAGGGTGCAGAAATGAGTTTTAAAAAAAATCTGGTTTACATAAGCTTGTTTAAACGGCGCCGTTTGGGTAAAAGGGGTAGGGTCTGTGCATTCCAGCATAAAGTGGATAATTTGCGCGGTCAACCCTCCTCATTTGTGCTGCTGTTTATTTAGACCCTGTTTATCCTTTTTTTTACTTTTTAAACATTTTGCCCAGGAATTTTGTATCAGTTGCATTTTAGTCCGCATTGAAGCACCGTGTTTTGGGGATTTGGGTTATTTACATTTTTAATCCTCGCTTGTTTGTGCGTATTTTATTCCGGTCCTTAACTCTGTTTTAATAATTTGGTTTGTTTATAAATCATCATCTTGACTTTGATTTTGTTTCAATTGAGTTTTTTTTTTAATTTACGTAATTCTTTTGTTCTTTTTTAAAAAAATTTTAACATATTATTTTGAACTATTTCATTGATTTTACATTAGCTTAGTTCCTTTTTTTTTACTTTTATTTGTATGTTTTTAATTGCTTTATTATATAGTTGATTTACTTTAAAATTCTCTTTTATATTTCTTTGTTTTAAAGTTTAAAATGATGTTTATTTTAGATACCCTTATACATTATTATTTTTTATATATATTATTTATATTAAACCATTATTTAATTTAATTTATGTACATTATTTATTTAGATATATATATTGTTTTGTATATTACTTTGATTCTTTGCGTAATACTTGTTTATAAAACTAATTTATATATTATTGTTCTATATGATTTATTGTTATTGTTATCCTTATGATTTATTTCAAATTTGTATATGTATGAATTACTTTAAAGTTTATATATATAATTTATCTTTAAATGTTTTATATATTATCAATCTCAAATTCCTTTTCTTCATCATTTTTTTTTTACATTATTCATATTCATTTAAAAGCTTGATACATTTTTATTCACTTTATTTTTTTATCATCTATCCTTAATCTTAAATTATAAACGTTGGTATTTGAATAGTGCATGTTATGAGATTATTGACATTGAGTGTATTTCGATTTATAGATTTGTATCTCTTATATTATTGCCACTCATTTGTATATTATTTTATCTATGTATATTGACCATTTGAAACCCCCTTTTTATATTCTTTAGTTACACTTGTTTCATTTGTTATTTATTTTAAATCGTTTTATTCACTTCAAAATTTTTCATATATTATTTCATTTTATTTTTTTGTGATTATTAATGTTAATCTCTTAAAATAGTACGTATTATGTGAACATATCCACTATGTGCCCTAGAAATTATTTGTTAATATATTCATGTTGTTGACATTCATTGACCTTAAAAGTATTTATCTAAATATGAACTGTTTTATTTCAAACAAAATAAACACACATTGTTAAATGCCGTATTTGTTTTTTATTCAAAGTAAGGCAATGTTGCGCGTTTTGGAACATCGAAGAATTGTGCCCTAACTTATGGGGTTTCGATTTTCTCGTTGATTCTAAATAGCCAAATATCCTTCCGATTTTCTTTTAAATACACTAAATTTCAATAAATTTAAAGACAAGCTTGCATTTGGGATTTCATGGTATAGTGTCCTAACTTACGGGATGTGATACCCCGATATCTCGAGACAATTTTGAGCTAATTCAAGCATTTTTAAAGTCAATATTAATATAAAAAAAGGGAGCGTATTTCAAATCCATTCTCGATTTTTAACTTTCGGCATTAAGACATTAACTAATCAATTTGGTACCAAATTTTGGGCGCATCGAGGGTGCTAATCCTTCCTCGTACGTAACCGACTCCCGAACTCATTTTCTGATTTTCGTAGACCAAAAAAAAAAATAAAAAAATAAAAAAAATAAAAAAATAAAAAAATTTATTGTTTTAGTAAATCTTAACTTTTATTAAAATGATTAATTTAAGGTGATCCGATCACACCTCATCAAAAAAAAGATTGGTGGCGACTCCCATATTCGTTTTTATTTTCAAACCAAAGTCGACCCCCGTTTTCAAATAGATGGTTTCGACATTAACTACATCCACTTTTTATCTACAATAGTCTCTAGTATAATATGATACTTACGATTATTGTGTTTTGTTCGCTTATGATTCCTTGTCTCCTTAGTATTAGTTATTGCCGCACTATTGTCATAATACAATATGATTGTTTTTTTCATACCAGAAATTACGTTAAGATCTGTTACGAACTTTTGAAGCTGGATTGTTTTTTTGTTGCATAAAAATTAACCCCCAGATATACAACCTCCACAATGGAGTTAGAATAGAAATCTTCTTAACATTTATCCACACTATGGTTCTTCTACCAAGGATAAATACACAACTCGATGTCGATTTCCTTAACTCCGTACACATTTGGAAGTCAGTTTGTATAACCAAGGGAAGTTAAGTCCCTTCCAAAATATACAAGCATATAATCATTATTTTCTGTCAATACTTGAGTATATGCTTAATTGTCTACCACTGTGTAACGACTCGAATTTTACGGTTATCGAAAAATATATTTTCGGGTCTCCGTGTCTAAAAAACGGATTTGTAAATATTTATTAAAAATATTTATGAAGTTAATCGAGTGGTTAATTAGGCTTTAATTAAGTAAATTTAGCTTAATTAAGAGTAATTAGGAAAAAGAACTAAATTGAATAAAGTTTGAAAGTTTAATTGTAGATTGAAAGAAAATAAAAAATTTAATTATTATTATTATTTATTATTATGGTTTTATATTTGATATTTATTAATGTTATTTTTATTAAATTGATATTATATTATGAAATAAATTAAAATAATGAAAAATGTTTGGTAATAAAAATATACATGTGCAATAATTATATTTGTTCAATTGTGGTATATTTATTTAATTACTTTTTATTTAAGTAAATAGATATTTATTATTTATTATTAAGTAAAAGATATTTATTAATTAAATAATTATATTATAAGATTTTTATGTGATAAATAAATTAAGAAATGACAAATGTATGGTGATGAGACCATTCATTTGTAATAAATATAAATATGTACATTTGTTATATAATTTTTAATTAACTTAATATTAAAGTAAAATATATTTTAATATATGATATTAATATTATATTATGTTAAAAAAATAATAAAGCATAAAAGAAATAAGAAACAAAGGTAGAACAGAAGAACAGAATAGCAAACGAGAAAGAAAGGAAGAAAAGGAGAAAGAAAAAAAGAAAAGGAAAATCTAGGGTTTAGGAGCTTTAAGCTTTAATAGGTAAGTCAAGTAAGTCCTTTTCTTTTAATTTTGATGTTTTAGAAGTTTTAGAACAAAATTTTGTAGCAATTAAGTTGAGATTTTGAAAGTTCTTAGGTTTTTGAGTATAGTTCATGTTGAACAAATGATTGAATTAGGGATTAAATTGATAGAATTCTTATTTGGAATTGATTAAAGGATTAAATTGTAAAGTAAGTTATAAGTTTTGTCTTTGAAGGACTAAATTGGAAGAAGTTTGAAATTAGGGTTTTATCATGAACATTAGATATTTATGTTGAATATGATAGAAAATTGAGTAGAAATAAAGTTTGAATTGAGTTAGAAAAATAAGTGAACTTAGTTAGGATCAAATTGAAAATAAGGTAGAAATTGAATAGAAATTCAATTATTCAATATAAATTAGTGCTATATTAATAGTATAAATTATCTTAATTTTTCATAGCTAACATCGCACCCGAGGCATCTATGAAGAAAATGAAAAGAAAAGGTGGACGAGGAGTAAACTCGAGAAAAATTCACGGTTTGTATTTCTATAATCTGAACTTAATATATAATTGTTGAAATTATTATTTAATATGTATGTTAAGTGCATTGAGATGATTATTTGAATTGGAGTAAACATTGGTTGGAATTGAAAGGTGAATTTAATTATTAATTGTTTTATTTTGATTAAATGTTATGGTAAGTAATTAAGGTAAGTATTAGTAATTATTATTGAATTAAATTGATATGAATATGTGATTATGAAATTTGAATATTTGTTATTGAAAAGTAAAGTGAATTGTATTGAATTGAAAATATATATGATTAATTGAAATGTGTATTGGTTGAAAAATTAAAAGTGAATTGCAAACCCTATTAACAGTATTCGGGCTAAGTCGGATATAGTTGGCATGCCATAGGATTGGAAGTGTTCAGGGATACTTCGACCTTGAGTCGATGAGGCACTATAAGTGTCGTACTATTATTATCTTGTTCGCTCCGGATTAATTCCGATTAGGTACTGCATCGCATCGTTATCGCATTTACTTGGCTTGGCGATGAGGCACTATGTGCCGTACTGTATTAGTGTGATGGTTGAATCCGTGTATCCATCAGTGTCCAAGTCATGTTAATAGGGGTAAATAAAACTATTGAATGACTGACTGTTACTGAATAATTGATCGTTACTGAATAACTGATTGCTACTGAGCAAATGATTATTACTGAATAACTAATTGCTAATGAATAATTGAATGTTACTAAATGAAACTAATAAATTGAGTGACACTGAAAAATATTGACTGATATTGAGCTTGGATTATACGGGTTACTGAATGAAATGTAATAGTTGAATATTATTTACTGAAATTGAATAGTGAACAGAAGTGTAAGTGAGACATATGAATGGAAAATATTATTGCTTTAAATGATTTGTGAATTTATTTTGAAAAGCTAATTGGGTTAATAGATGATAAAGATTGAATGAGTTATAAAGAATTTATCCATGAAATGAATAATTGAATATTTATGATCATTATATGATTTTAAGTGTATGTTATGTTATTAAGTGTTCAGATTATAGAAATACCACTGACTTCATACTCAGTGTACGGTTTGTTTCCATGCGCAGGATAAGTTAAAGTTAGATCGTTGAATCAGCATCCCAGGCCGATCCCAAACTGTAAGTAGAGAAGTATGTTCATTATTGGTAATGGCATGTACCTAGGATGTCAAAAGTGGTCATTTTGGAAAGTTATTGTAAATGTTGTTATAAATGATAATGGTTGAGTACATAGCTTAATTAAGTTTGGTATAAAGATGCAAATTTGGGAATAATTATAAATAGGTTTGATTAGTAAATTATCGCTAGGTTTTGTTGATAAAAATTGTGGTACCAATGAAGGTACATTGGTTAGACACTTAAGATGGTCGATTTAATATGTTTTTGATGTGTTTGATCGTAATTTGAGTAAGTTAAAAGATTAGCAATTATGTTGTTTGTAGTTTATGATTTGCAAGGTTGGTAAACTTGAATTGTAAGACTCATTTTGAGTCCACACGGCCTGGCACACGGGTGTGTGTCTTGGCCGTGTGAAACTAATTTGTACATAAGTAATAAGTCAGAGAGTTACACGGGTAAAGGACACGGGCATGTTCCCTAGACCACACGGGCGTGTGGGTACTGTTCGATAGGAAAATTTTGAAATTTTGAGAAAAATTCGTAGTGATTTTAAATTAGTCCCGAATTGATTTTACTATTCATATTGGACTTCGAGGGCCCATTAAAGGGACGATACATTAAATTTAGGATAAGTGTAAACAATTATATTAATTAATGTCCGTAATTAAACTGTATTGACTGGTAATGCCCCGTAATCCTGTTTTGGGGACGGATAATGGTTAGAGGGTGTTACACACTGTCTAGAGCCAATAGTCACCTGATATCGACTCACTGATCCTATTGCAAGTGTGGCAAGTCAGTTGTAATAGATACAAAATATAGAGAATTAAGGAGTGACTTTTACTGCAAGTGTGATAGTTCAATTATAATATTTATAGTATTACAACAGAACATACGAAATATTATAAGGATCGACCGAAAGTAGATCAAGTGATACGATGAATTAACAAAGATTAAACATGCAACAAGGAGTCTAGTTGGCTCATAACGAAGCAACGTATAGTATGACAATTATAAAACAAATGGACTAACATGCAATAACACCAAATTCAAAAAATTCAATGATGAGGAAAAACAAAGTAGTTAGGCAACATAATATTCTGTCGAATCAATTTACTCGATTGTGATTCTTTAGACTATAGAGTGTTTAAATTACTTATTAATATAAGTTGTGTTCTTACATATAATCTGACCACATGTATAACTTGATACTAGTTAACATTAGGTAATCAAAAAATCAATATTTATTTTTACATTTTGCTATTGATTTAAAAAATCAATGAGGGACAAATATAAAAAAGAAGAAGAAGTAATTTTAGTAATCAATTTATTCAAAATATCACATGCTTTAATAATGAAATAACTACATCTGAGTTCAAGAAAATCTTTTATTTTTATTTTTATGACTGAAATTAAAGATGAAGAAAATAAAAATTATTTAATTATTCTCAAAATCTTGAACTTTTATCATGTTAAAAAGGTTTTTGACATTGCAACTTCTTATAACAATCACAAATACTAAAAAATTTTAAATTTGATATTTTCACTATATTTTTTTTTTACAAATTAAGCTTTCTACAGCTTTTTTTTTTTTAATGGTTTGTTTTTTAAAATCGATGCTCAAGTAAGCAGGTTGAATACAAAATGTCATTTTGTTTTCGCAAAATGTCAAACACTAGGTTTTAAGTTTTGGGAGCTGCCAAAACCACTGGCCTGGTGTTGACGGTTAGTTCCTTCTCCCCCTCGACAACAATACTGCTTTGCCTTCCCTTTTGTCCTTTACTTGTTAACCTTAAAGTTATTAACTTTACATAAAATTATAAAAAAAAGAAGAAGTTATTGTATGTAGATTAATTACTTTGAATTCATTCCCATTTTTGTTGTCAAATGCGAGGGACGTTTCTATCCGCTCTGCTATTATCTAATTTTAGATTCTTTTGCCCAAATCAAACCAAACCATTTAAGGCTAAGCTAATAGGTCGAAAACCTGAACAAACTCTACCTCTTTCTTCTTACTTCATTTCTCTAAGGTTATTAAGGGAAAACTAAAAGGGTTGTCGTCAAGCCAAGCTAGGCGACTTTTTGCGTGTTAACTTTATATTGTCACTGTACATCGTTTATCTGTTAAACTGACACAACAAGACGCACGCAAACAAAAAGAAAACCTGTTGCATTGGTATTGTCCTTCATCATTGGATACTCGATTGTTGGGGATTTGGCATCAACTGTTGTTTGTTTGAGTGGGCTCAGCCTCAACTCATAGATGGAATCAGACTTGGACTTCAGCTTTCAAAAAGATAGCTTATTTATTTCGTTCATTTGTTAAGTATAAATGGAAATCACTAACCATCTTGTGTTGTGTTTTGTTGTTGATAATTGACTGTCATTGAATTTGCCAAGCTCAACTGCTTACTACAGATGATTTTTATCTAACAATCCATGATTAAAATTTTATTAATAAATAGATTTATATATTTTATAATTAATCCAAACACATAATACTCAATCTTATTACATCACTATTTAATCTTGCTCCAACCATTATTTTTATTTTTACCGGAGCTGTCTATCCAAGAACCTAGCAAGTAAGTAGTCCGTAGTTCTGCCTTATTATGCTTCGCAAATGGCAATTCCGCAATTCAACAACCCAAATTTGCTACTAACTCTATGTTATTGAGTACTCCGATGAAAATTACTGAAAAGAAAGAGATAAAATTATTAATAAAGATGCGTATTTACAGTGGGAACAAATAAGATAAAAATAATAGATTGGTTTTGGGAAATTGACGAAAATGCATGCATGCATATTCATTTCTCACATTGGTTTCAGGGTTGAATAAAAGCTAGCTAGCTAGTTAACTACCTAATTAAGGAGAAACCAGCAACAGGCTTGATTTTAATTTGCCAAATTGGGCTATATCAACATCGCTCACGTATTAGTTCCAATGCCTCTTTTTTTCTTTTTTTTTTCAAAGATGCAGACCAGATACAGATATCGATAGCTAGGTAGCTCTTAATTATTGTTTGGACGAAACACTTGCTAGACAACACAATCAATGTAACGTGAATTAATTATAGAGTAATAAGCCAAGCATGTTATACAATGTTGGAAGGACTTCCTTTCAAAGTAGCTCTCGTTTCATATGCATATACAGAAATTAATTGTAAATATTTCAGAAGGATTGACTGTGCGCAGATGGTAATCAATTTGAAAAAACATATATTCAAAAAAAAAAGGCGAGAAATTGTGTGTGCGGTGTGGTATGGTGTAGTGTGCCTGCTGTGCTATGCTTGTAAGGGGGGAGGGCATAGATTCATAGAACTGGTCGTTGCAAGACGTCAAACAGGAGACGACGAATAGCAAAACAGGCTGAAGCTATCATCCCAGCTCCACCAATCCCAAAGTCAGTCTTTGCTTGCTTGCTTCTTTTCTTGTTTTCTCTACTTTGACAGCCCATCATCTTACCTGCTCCTAATTCCTCTCTTTAGTTTATTCTCTCCCTGAGTTTACCTCTCTTTTTTCGCTTTAGCACCGATTTTAATGAATTAATGAATTAATTCAAGAATAAACATGGTATACCATCATTCATGAATATTAACGTTAGCATGTTCCATACTTAATAATTAATATCCAGTACTGGCAATAAATTCATCCACATCAGGACGCTTAGCTAACCGCCACCCATCACCGCTCCCTTGCTTCTTCCTTTTTGTAGTTTCTTTATTTCTTTTCTCTACTGTAATCAAAACTTTCAAGCATCCAAAAAGCTTGGCTACGGCGTACTTGAAGCATTAAATTATTAATTTGATTGAAGATGACAAGAAATCAAAAGAGCAAGAAAAGTTTTTATTATATACTATATAACAAGAGGTCTAGGCCTAACTAACGTAGAAGGTGGTGGTAAGATTAGAGAGGAATCCCGAAGTCGCTGTCCTAGTTTTGGTACCGTTTTCTGTTTGGATGCTCCTACTTATGCTCCCATCTGCTTCTGTTTTAATATTATAAGGTACATACCCATATCCCTCCATAAGCTAGCAAGCATCCCCTCCAGTTGTACAAAGAGTTGTAGTTGATGGGCCATGGGCGCTTCTGATTTGGTAGATGAAAATCATAGTGAAATCAATGGCAGCAGCAACAGCCGAGGACACCCAGTAGCAGTAGCAAACAATACATCAGATGGGAAAATGATGAGGAAGAGAATGGCTTCTGAGATTGCTGACAACCAAAGGTTCCCTCGCCGCACCCTTGCCTCAGAGGCTGAGCCTGATAACAACACGGTTTGCTCTTTCTTGCCAGCGCCAGCATCATCTAATCCACTCCTCAACCACTCCACTATCAAGATGAATACCGCCATTTTTCCTTCTGCAAACTTCATCGCCGTGACGTCAGGCGGGCCTGCTGTTTTATCTACAACCACTTCTACTTTTACTTGCATCGATACCATTTCCACTAGTAAACCTCACCCCCCGGCTGTCTGTGGTTTCTCGGGTTTGCCTTTATTTCCACCAACGGACAGAAACCGAAACTCCGTCACCGCAACTACTGCCTCAGACTCAGTTATTATATCTCCGATCTCTAATTCGATGGATGACACTTCAGCTACAGTGTGGATTGACGGTGTCATAAGGGATCTCATCCACACCTCCTCTAACGTCTCCATTTCTCAAATCATCCACAACGTCCGGGAGATCATCTACCCTTGCAACCCGAACCTCGCTACGCTCCTGGAGTACAGGCTCCGCTCCCTAGTGGATCCAGTTGAAAGGAGAAGTAAGGAGGGCGAGGCTTCCTTGTTGCAGAGGAACCATAGTCAGCAGCAAGGCTCCTCTGGACTCACTTTTAACTTGGACCCCGCCCTAGGTAGCCTTCCTAACTGCTCTTTGTCCGAATCTTGTTCCATGAGCCCGTACTTGAACTGGGAGATAAATCCACTCTCCGTTTCTAACAGCGCAGTCGCTACCCAACACCAGCATCACAATCAGATTAGCAGTAGCCCTTCTGCGACTAAACCACCGGTTCTTTCCCTATGTCAGACACCTCCTCATCACCAACAGACTCGGGTGCAGCAGCCGCTTCCAGTTCCAGAAGAAAACCCTTCCCCAGTTGAGAAGACTACTCCCTCGACGACTGCTTGCACAACGCCCACGTCCACTTTTCAAATAGTCCAAGCATGCAGCGCCAGAGACAGGAAAGAGGAGATACGGCAGCAAAAGAGAGACGAAGAAGGATTGCACCTCTTGACCTTACTCCTGCAGTGTGCTGAGGCGGTTTCAGCTAATAAATTTGAGGAAGCAAATAGGATGCTGTTAGAGCTGTCGCAACTGTCAACGCCATTTGGGACGTCTGCTCAGCGCGTGGCAGCGTATTTCTCAGAGGCTATGTCCGCAAGGCTATTGAGCTCATGCCTGGGAATATGCGCTACGCTTCCACTGAATCCACAGTCACAGAGCCATACCCAAAAGATAGTGTCGGCATTCCAGGTGTTCAACGGGATAAGTCCATTCGTCAAGTTCTCGCATTTCACAGCCAATCAAGCCATACAAGAGGCGTTCGAAAGGGAGGAGAGAGTGCACATTATAGATCTCGACATAATGCAAGGCCTGCAGTGGCCAGGGCTGTTTCACATACTGGCCTCAAGACCAGGCGGGCCGCCGCACGTGCGCCTCACGGGGTTGGGAACCTCCTTGGAGGCCCTGGAGGCAACCGGTAAACGTCTATCTGATTTTGCCAACAAACTGGGGCTCCCCTTCCAATTTTGCCCGGTGGCGGATAAGGTGGGGAATCTGGAACCCGAGCGACTCAAGGTTAGCAAGACGGAGGCAGTAGCAGTTCACTGGCTGCAGCACTCTCTTTACGACGTGACTGGTTCAGATACCAACACGCTGTGGCTCTTGCGAAGGTGACTAAATGACGCCCTTAGTCCTTGACCTTTGGCTCTTGCTTCCATGAATTTCTTAAAGTAGGCACTAAGTAGACAGTCATATTTTAGTTTCATGGTTTAGTTAACACAGAAGACATGATATTGTTGACATATAAGTATATAACCATACGCATCGAATGCATTCCGATCCACAAATACACGCGACTCAAGTTGCTTTTTCTTTTAACCCTACAAGTTTATTATTGCTATAAATTTTTTAGATGGAAGGCTAGACCTAGACGTTGATTAGAAATAAAAATTGGTCTTCTATGCTCTGAATCCATCACTACAAGTCTACTACTACTACTACAACAACTTATAAATAAGAATAATAATAGACCTTAGCTCTGTTTGTCCTCTCTATCTGAAATCTAGTTTTACTAATCTAAATTAACTAGGTTTCATTCATCCAAGCATGAATAACTACACATTTATTAATCAGTTAATTTGTGTAATAAAAAATGAATGTGTTTGAAGAAGAGGAAGCTACTGATGATGATGATTCATGATCAGGTTGGCACCCAAAGTAGTGACGGTAGTAGAACAGGACTTGAGGAGGCAGGAAGGACCATTTTTGGGAAGGTTTGTGGAAGCCATACACTACTACTCAGCGGTATTTGATTCACTAGGGGCAAGCTACGGGGAAGAGAGCGAGGAGAGGCACGTGGTGGAGCAGCAGCTACTATCCAAGGAGATACGAAATGTTCTGGCTTTAGGAGGAGGTTCCATGAAATTCCATAATTGGAGGGAGAAGCTGCAGCAGTGTGGGTTCAAGGGTATATCCCTTGCTGGCAATGCGGCGACGCAGGCCACCCTGCTCTTAGGCATGTTCCCATCTCATGGTTATACTTTGGTTGAGGACAATGGCGCTCTCAAGCTTGGTTGGAAAGACCTTTGCTTGCTCACTGCTTCTGCCTGGAGGCCAGGCGAGGACACCCTTCCGTTCCAATTCCATGCTAATTAATTAATTGGTTATATTCCGCATGCCACAGTTATGAATTTTAATTTGGTATCGATAACTGAATTTTAATTTGGTATCTTTTATTATTGTATTTTTTTTATATTAAAAGTTCATTAATCATTAAATAATTGTTGTTAAATTTATTAAATTATATTATATTATTTTTAAAATATGATGTAATAAATATATTATCATATACGAAATATCATGTCAATTTATTATTTTCACATATTATTCCCTAAAAATTTAATTAATAAATTAATTTTATGTTAGAATCGAAATAAATTCATATTTATTTAATATTAAAATTTTTATTTTTGAAAGACTTTGAAAACCAAACTTTTATTTGACTTTCTCCATATATAGTCAAATTTTCATATTTCTATTTAAGTCTTTCGTTAATAATGTAATGTACCTTACTATTATACCAAACTTTTATAAATGACTAGATTTATATATTTGACTTTGTCTAGGATTGTAAAAGATATTATAAATTAATATAATTGATTTATATTAAATATTAACTATTTTAATATTTTAAGTAAGTAAATTTAAAATTAAACTAAAAATATATAATAAATTATATAAAACATGAGGTAAATAAAAAAAATGCTTTGAAAAGAATAAAACACAGCAGACTTAAAAAACAAAATAAATATATGGTTTGCTGGATCCTTCTACATAATGTGAACCAAGTTAATAATTTAAATAATGTGAACAAACTTGAGAATAATTATAGACTAACTCATTTAAGTATATTCTCTAAGAATAAAAAACCTACTTTATCAAAAAAAATTACTAGAGAATTGAATATGAACTCTAAATAAAATAAATTATTTAATTTTTCCTAGCTGGCCACAAGGATTATAAATGGATTGATATGTTAACATGAGTTCCAACCATTTTAAATATACACTTTATAACTATAAGTTTAAAAATAAAATATTTAAATAATAATTTATTTTCTCTAAACCAAATTTTCAATCAAATCATTGTGTATCACACATCAAAATTTTCTTTTTATAGAAATTGTATTATAATAACAAATTGAAACATTAATGAATTCCTACATAACAATATTAAAATAATTAAAATGCAATGCAAAAAATAAAATCAACACAACATAAATAAATGCAAATATATTAAATATACAAAGAGGTGAAGATATAATTGTATCATTTATTAATCTATATTTTTTAAAAGGACTAAACATATATATATATATTCATTTAGAGAAGTAAAATGAATTTTGACCACATATAAATTTATAATTTATAAAGGGATAAAATTATAATTATCCATTTTTGGGGCTAAGCCCCGTTTATCCCTCAATAAAGATGAATTTTAATACTTTTTAATAAATTAGTTATAATTATTAATAAAATACTTAACAATTAATCTCTCTTTATCTTTTTTTGTAATTCGAACGAAACTTAAATGATTTAAAAAATTAAAATTTAATTTAATAGAAATTAGAGAGTATAACGAAGAAAAGAGTATAATATTATAATAAAACAATAGAGTGACACAAATTTTACAAATATTTGAATAACAAAGGTAGCATGTGATGTAGGGGAAATGGATGCTCAATCTTGATGTTAGTACTAATTAATTAGCTTTTACTTTTGCAAAATAAAATAGGTGGGGCAGACCATACATGTAATCAGTCGCTGGAAACATAAGTTTTATTGTCATAATATCTTTTCTCACTTGCAACCTTCTTCTCATTACGTTTCTGCACAACGGAAACATATCTTATAAGCACTTTCAGCACAAACCTTCCTATGGCCATATAGTCCACTTCATAACTCACTTGAAAGAGGGTTTAAAGTATAAGATTCAGACACAAATAGCATGACTATAATAAAGTGAACCTGGTAAGCTTTATGATTTGCTACAATCCTCTTAATTATTGTGGTAGTTGTAATGTCGAGCGGGCTTTCTAGAACTTTGAAAATTCCCATACTAATTGGAACATCATAAGGGTTATCTTTTTCCTGCATGACATGAAATAATGTAACTTAGCCATTCTAATCACTCGTCATGATCAACAAGTTTTACACTTCACCTTCTGAAAATCACTGCTCTCTGCCACTGTTCCATGGACAACTAATGATATATTAAAAGTTGTGATCTGCAATTGCAAGATTGTGGTGAGAGAAAAATTATGGGGCAATGTCTTAGATTTTCATAAAACAAATATTAGTTTAAAAGTGCAAAGCAATAATTTAGCTAAAATGCAATTCCATACAAAGTTTTAATTATATTAAGGTTATCTTAAAAAGCCATTTTTTAGATGTCTATTAATAATATCACACATCATATTTTTTAAAAAGTTTCTAATTAGTGCCTTGTACGCTTTTAGCACTAGATCAATTCTCTGTTAATAATAGTTTAACTCTAAGTATAGTTTTTTTTTGTGTTAATTAATTAATATTAACTAATAATAATAGTAAAATAATACTTAGAATATAATATTTAGAGATTTAATATTTATGATTTAGGATTAGAGTTAGAATTAGAATTAAAATTTAGGGTTTTAGAATTTAAAAGTGTAGAATTTGATGATTTAGTTTTATTTGTTTAGGGTTTAAATTTTAGGTATTACAATTTTTTTATTAATAAGAGTTAAAAAAATAATGTAAATTAGTTTAGTACAAATATAATGTGGCATATTAATAAAATTTTAATAAGTGGACCTTTCATAATCATTCTAATTTAAGTTAAAACACTTAAAAAAACAAAAGAAAAAAGCCCTAAAAATTTCATAGAATACATCAAAGCCTTTTTCTTTAATGTAGTTCTATCTTTAAATGCCACCAGAATCAAAATAAAGATATTATAAACCAGCATATACTACCTTAAAAAAAAAAATAAGTCTTAACAAATTAAACCAAAGAATAGTACTAACCATGTCTTTAGACACTTCCCATGGAGCACCGATTATCACCTCATCCACATAGCGACAAGCTAAAACACTTAAGCTTCTTTCATGTAGATTCATGATAGGGCGATGAGTACCTCGTTTAGCACTGCATGATATATAATACAATCTTCTTTGAATGCCTTGGCTTATTCATAACATTACCTTGCTCGGCATAGCAAGGTGTTCTCCTTTTGCATTTAAAAGAGAAATGTGTATCTATGAGCCATTCAAGATCTTTTTCTTCCTACAAAGCTTGCACACATATTTTGAAGGGTATTCCTTATTCGTCCTCCCCCCTTTTATGTTTATTTTGAAGGGGTGGTGGTTATTTGCTAGAATCAAAAGAGTTTCCCCTTTCTGCACCGATATTTTGACACTTTCTAAGATTCTTTTTACTGGGATGTCTCCCCTGTCCCTTCTTTTGGGGAGTAAGGAGTTTGCTCTATGAACCGTTCCAACTGTCCCTTCTACAAGTACTTTAATAGCATCCTTTAAGTTTAAGCAGTTGTTTGTAGCATGTCCTACATCTCTGTGATATAAGCACTCAGCTATATTCTTTCCTTTTTCATGGATTAGACCTATGGGAGGTGGGGTCTCTAATATTTCCCTACTCTCGCTAAGAATGTTCCTTGTAAGGTATTTAAACAATTTCAACTATTTTAGCTTTATTTTCACTTCATTTGGCACAATAGTTTGGTTACCCTATGAATCAAGGCTATGCTAGCATCCTGGAGATCATCTTCGGCCCCATTGTTCGTCCTTTCTCGGTTGCTTTTTGTCCCTCATGGAACTTTCTAGGGCACATTTTTGGATTTGAGCCTAAAGAAACTCATTTTGGGCTTGCAATTCCCTATACTATCGGACTTTAGGGCTAGAATCTTCTCCCACTCCTAAATCTCGACAATACCCCTTCATCATGATGATTTGTCAATGTGGTGGGAAAATGAATGTAATGCTTGTTGCTCTATAGTTGAAATTGTGGAAATGATAGATAATAAAATTTTACAACATCATTTTGACCTTGGTTTCACCTTGGTGTTGATAATAGATGACATCTTGGTATTATTTTTCTTGATTATAATAGAGTAGTAGAGATGTAATTTTTTTATTTTTTCACAGCACCAATTATTATAAAAGATAAGTTATACAACGTGTTTGGGCAAACTATAGTGGTGGTTCACAAAGTGCAAACAACCAGGATAAAAGCCTAAGATGTATATAGTAGTTGAGAGAGGATTTTTGCAGGGTGGTCAAAATAATACATTGTCGAGTACTTATATCTACCGCTACTTAGATGTTGGAGTAAGTATTTATTGAGGGAGGTTGCTTGGATGGTGAAAATTAAACACTTTACTCCATAGCTATAAAGGGTAGACTAGCGGGTTGCAAAATATTATTGGAGTCAGGTGGTTAGGCGGAGTAACATAGTAATTTACGAGTGTTGATAGGAAATGGGTGACACAATAAAAATATGACTGACTTAAATATAACACATGATTTTGAAAAATATTTATAATAAGAAAATATCATTATTATAGCATAAAAGAAATTTCAAAAACAACAAATATTTTCTTTTTTTTCCAAAAAAAATAGAACTTTATGTAACAATCACTTTTTAAAAGTTCATTCCAAAAAGAAAAATATACTGCAATAACAAGTTAAAAAGAGGAATAAATCAAGAGGGTAAATTTACCTGATAGTTTGATCATTGTGGGTACCAACAAGAAGAAAATCTCCCAGTTCTCGGGCAACACGCAGAATCTAATATTATAGCATAGATTTAGTGACTTTTTCTTTATTTCTTTCTCTCCGGCGACAAAATCACCATGTAAATAACAACAACAAATATGACATAACGTACCTCAACATGTCCAGCATGGAAAAGATCAAATGCACCATCTATATAAACAATGTGAGCGTTTGGTCCGGGGCCCTACAACAAGCAGTAGAGAAATTTATATAATTCTGCTTGAATGGATGCCAAACACTGCCAACAATCAAATGTCAAGAATTTAAGGATTCTTTTTTTCATATAGAAGGCATAGAGAAGATAAAATAGATGAAAAGAGTAGAGATAGCTATCACAGAAAATGCAATTCTTTTTTTAATTTTTTATCCGATAAAAATATAGATGAGCAGAATGCCAGTACATGCATCCAACATTTCTACAGTGAACTAGTTATCATGATTCATTTCAAGATCAAGTAGGTTTCAAAACAAAATGTTACTTTGGGCCTCTTCAACCATTTTGTAAAAATATTATGGGAAACTTGTTAAAATTTTGAGTTTTAAATAGCGTTACTAACTTGAATGTTTATTTCTTTTTCTACACTACCTATATGGAGACCTGAACTCTTGGATCAAATTTTTCTAAAACTAGAAAAATGCAACTGAAACAAGCAAAAAATATATATATGAGGAGAGCTGAGGTTATGCATACCTTTCCGTTTGAAAATTGCACGATTCTGCGGGATGTTGGTAGAAAATGAGATACGCGAGTTCCAGATCTAGTTCCAGATCCACCATCCTCAAATTTTTGGCTGTGCCCGTGGCTGAATTGTCTTTGTAGAGAGGAATGATTATGACTGTCACTAACTGATCTTTCTCTTACACAAAGAAGCATTCGGCCTGTTAGGAACAAAGAATGCAAGGCAATACATTAGAAAGCATCCATGGATCTTTTATTAAAATTCAAGGAAATGCTTAAACTGACCGACAATGTCAGTGCTAGAGATGCCTTCGGTGCGTTTAATCTGCTTAAAACGACCAGCCTTCTTAGCAACAGCATAAGCATCAGTTCCATCGGGAAGAACACAAGGGTCATCGCCGTGAATAATGTAGTCCATCTTGTATTCATCGAACAGCTTCTTCATGAAATCTTCGGTGATTGCATACGGCGCATCAGAAATGACCTCATCCACCCACTTCACCGCCTTTACCATTATCATCCTTAATTCACAACAAAAATGAATGAATGGGTGAATGAATTGAAAAAAATGAATCGACCACTCATGTATGTGTATATATATCAATCCTATACCTTTCATGCATAGGAGTTACAGGAGGGCCTTTGTTTGCAATGATTTCCGCATCGCTAACTACCCCCACCACCAATTGGTCGCCCACCGCACGAGCTTGACGGAGGGCATTGCAGTGACCATAATGCATCATGTCGAAACAACCGTCCATATACACGCGCAATGGCTTCTTCTTCCTTTTTATTTTCCTCCACAAACCCATTCCAAGTCCTTCAAGAGGTAAGCCTCTTTTCGCTACGCCAAGGTACAATCCTACCGCCATGGCCACTACCACTGCTCCACCTATTAGGGACGTTGATGATATCTTGTTCATTGCTTGATTTTTGTCAATTTATTTCCAGAAAAAAAATATGTATATATATTTATCAGTATTTATCCAACATTTCAACTCTAATTGCCAAAAAAAAAACTCCAATTGCCAAGTATAGATTTTTTTTCGCTTTTTTCACATTTTCTTTTGCTACTATTGCTTAGAATCACGATATGGAATATCATTATATTGTAGGCTTCAGCTTATGCCACCTGACGAGTGACTTTTTCCTTTTATTTTTTCTTCCTGAAATTACAAATTAGGGTGATGGAAAGAAGATAATAAAGGTTAGTGGACCGAAAAACAAAAAATTATGAGGTAGGAAATCAAGACTCTGATACTCCCTTGTTTTTCTTTATTTTTCTAATTCTGGTTTTAGATAATGTGCATAAAAGTAGCGATTTTAAAATTGCAAATTGCTTGATAAATTATACAATTAATTTTTTAATTAAAATAAACTATTAATAAAATATATATTTCCATTGATATTAAAATCCATATTAAAGTAAAATTATTAAATATTTTCAAAATATATTATGATTACTATTAACATTAAATTTCTTATTAAAGTGAAATTCCTCAATTGATAATTAAATATTGAATAAAAAGTTAAATTTTATTTTTATATTTAAATTGATAAAATAAATTCTAATTAATAAAATTTAAATTGTTCGATGTAAAATTTCATATTTATTTTATAATTGTTTCAACGTGTAATTTGTATTTAAAACTTCTAAAAGAATAATATATAAATATATACTAACTAAAAAGAGAAAAAAATAAATCGAGACTTTATATTTAAATTGAATTGTAGGGTTTTATTGCTGATTTAAAAATTTTAAAATTAATGACTCAATCATTGTTAAAAGACAAATTACACTTTTTAATTATTTTTATTAACATTAAAATTCCTTATTAAATTAATTTTTGAAATTCGAAATTAAGATCTATTTGTTGTTTTTGAAACTAGACTCAATTTATAAAAATTTTAGAATTTTACATAAGCAAATCAATACAATATTTTTCAATAAAGAATTCATATAATGTTTCCATTTGTTTCTTTTGAAAATAGACTCGTTAATCTTTTAAAAATATAAATTTCATCTCCTAAATTTTTTTTATTATAATTTTTAATAAATTTTCAAAGTCAGAATTAGAGAACTCGAAATTAATTTGACATTGTCTCACTTAAATTTATTTATCTCATGATCTACAATTCCGTTACTCACATCATTTCTTTTATATAAAATAAACCCTATAGGCTTAAATTTCATGTTTGATTCAACCTCTATCTCAATTTCTAATTTTTGTTGAATTTTCAAAGTTAAACAATTGTTATTTTTTTTATCAAACAACTTACACATTCTTAAAAGAATTTGTTTTATCAATTCTTTAAACTAATTATTAATCATTGACGCTTTAGTCTTTTGGAAAATAATTATTTTTAGTATTTGTCTCTATTTAGCTAGAATTTTCACTTCCCTAGCTTCACCGCTTTGTTTTCTCATATTTATCACGTCTACACAAAATTTTATATAAGCAAGCTTTAGTTTATCATCATTTTCTTGCTTTTTCAATAATATCAAATTTAAAATCAAAATAAAATATTTATGTTCTTACCTTGTCCTATTAATTATAAGCCTTTAGCTTAATTCTTTTTTTTTTTCCTTCAATTTCAATTCTCTTGAATTCAAGGTAATATTCATACTTACCATAGGCTATGAAAATTCATTTGATTTCGAGTAAAAAAATTAAGAATTTTGATGAAAATAACTAAATTACAAAAACTAAAATAAAATATATTTCCATGAATGGTTAATTGCGGGAGATTGATGGTGAATGAAAGAAATCTATATAACTTTTCTATTAATTAATAAAATATTCTAAAATAAAGTTATAATAAAACATTTCAACCAATCATATTTTAACACCAAATAATTCTTAATTATTATCATGATAATAGAATATAGTTATCCTAATTGAGAAATGATTATTTTGCTCCTCACAATTTTCTACAATTTCACCATTGAGTCACTCTTCCCTTTAGGGAAAATTATAATTTAGTTCCTCTCATTTCTCCACTTATTCAATTTAGTCTTTTTACACCAATTTATTTCACATGTTGGTCCTTTCCACCTCTGAGGTATTTGCACTTTTGGTCTCCTATTCTTTTTCATATTTACATTTTGACCTACAAAATTTGAATATTTATAATAAGACCACAACACTTTTCACATTTTATGTTTTAGTCCCCACTTTAAACTAATACATCAAAATATAAGTCTTTAATTCAAACTTTAGTATCCATCAGTCTTTTCTACTATCACTGATAATTTTTATTTTTTTTATTTCTTTTGAAAATTTTAATACGTATACTTTCTAAAATCATGTTGTTTAAGACCAATGGAGTTTTTGGGATGTTACACGATCGTTCAGCATTCTTTTTTCATGAGAAGTCTTCTTTACTTCTAAATCATGCTCGAGTCGTCGGCATATCACAACTTGGTTAAAAAGAAACACAAAATTAGTTAACACCAATCCTCAACAATGACACCCAAATTTGATGGGTGTCGAGTCCATCAAAAATAAATTCTTACATCTATATAAATAATAGTATTGGGAGTAAGATATCTAAAATTGTCATTTTTATTTAACTAGGTTACGTGCTAAGCAATTATGATTTGTGCAAATCTGATAAAAACAAAAATAATAACAATATTAAAATTAAAATAACAATAAAAATAAACAAAAATGAAATTAGATTGAATAAGTCAATGTGACAATATTCTAGTTCAGGTTGGATTTTTTATTGTTTTGGGCAATTAATACAAGATGCGAAGCCATGAGAGCTGAACTGGAAGGGATGCGACGTGAGAACTTACACATGGAAGAAAGGGTGAAGCAGTGGATTAAAAAGTAGTGTAACTATAATTAATGAATTTATAGAAAAAAAAAATGGTGGAAGCAAGGGTGACGTGGAGGGGAAGATGATGAACAGTAACAGGGGTAAAAATGGTAAAAATGATGATGTGGCATGCATAGTCAAATGCTGTTACAGATTTAAAATTTAAGTGACTAAAATGAAAACTCCCAAAAATTGGGTGATCAATTAGTTAGTTTACCCTTTTATAAAAATAAAATAAATTTACTGTAGTGAAAGTAGAAAGTAAAGCAGGAGTATGGTGAAAAAGATGGCAATGATGTTGAAAGGTCTACACTACAAGTTGGTTCGTACACACCGAAAGGTACGGGTGCGGGTGCGGGTGCGGGTGCGGGTGCGGGTGCGGGCGGAAAAGAAGCAATCTCACTCACATTGATTGATATGAAATCACCCCAAGTAACATTATTTTAATTCCAGGCACAGAATGAAAGTAGGTGACGACAGAAGAGGGTTGTGGAATTGGGAAGCCGAAGAAGAAGCTACTGCGATTGCGATTGCCAACTCATTCTTCCGTCATGGGCAACTGTGGCACTAGAGAGGAATCTGACGTTGTTACTCATGCTCAAGGTTAGGTTACATTCTTTTCTTTTACTACTTTTCCATCTGCCCTGCCCAGCACAGCACTAGGGCTAGGGCATCTTTCCCCTTCTTCCCATTCCTTGAATTTCCAATTTTGAAAATCGCAGTTCAGCAGCTCCACAACCACATCTTATCCGACAAGAAGCTTACTCAAAGTCAGAGCCAGACTCAGAATCGTACCCTCTCAGATCTGAGCGACTTCGAGGATTCCAGGAAAAATGCGCTTCTCTATACCCACATTATTGCCTTCACTTTATTCGAGCTCGAGACTATTACCAAGAGCTTCCGTTCTGACTATATTCTCGGGGAAGGTGGCTTCGGAACCGTCTATAAAGGTTACATTGACGAGAATGTGCGGGTCGGTCTCAAATCTCTTCCTGTCGCTGTCAAGGTCCTCAACAAGGAGGGCCTTCAGGGTCACCGCGAATGGCTTGTATGTACTCTCTCTTTCCCTATTTACCTACATTCTTCTCCCCCATTTTTTTTAATTCCCTGAAACTGCTTTGCTCTCTGTCTCCAGACTGAGGTCAACTTCCTCGGCCAGCTCAGGCATCCCAATCTGGTTAAGCTGATCGGCTATTGTTGTGAGGATGATCACAGGCTACTTGTTTACGAATTCATGTTCCGTGGTAGCCTTGAGAACCACCTTTTTCGAAGTAGGCATTTCTCCACATTTTACATCATTCCTATATTAATCCCTGCCCATATGTGTTTCTTCTTTCCCTGTGTCTCTATCTCAATTAGTATTGCAAATACATTTCCTTTCCTGCTGCTAAGTGCTAACTTGTTCTCATCAACTAGGCTCTTTAAATTTTGTTTATCTACTTAAAAATAATGTAGTTAATGCATTGCTTCCACCCTTTATCATGACAGACTTCTTTAGCGTGGAGCATCTTAAACTGACTTGATGTAGCTCCTTGGTTATGAACCAAAACTTTTACTATCAGAATATTGAATCTTTTTAGGAAAAGATTGCACTGATCCAACCTAGTGCATGGCTCATCGCATGATAGGATTTCATAATCTGTCATAAGCACCACTTTCTTGGACATGTAAACAGGTTTTTTATCCAATAAAGCTGTTTAGCTGCTACAAGAGGCCTGCAGGGCCATAAGCACCTCTTTGCACGAGGTGCTATTTTAGAAGTTTTGTTTCAAAATAATTTCAATGCACCATCGATGTTGCTAATTTACACGGAGGAGAACAAGGTAAGTGCAGCTGATATGATATTAAGTGGGGTGACACTAACTGAGGGCATCTGTTCAAACTGACAGAATTTGGTTTTTCAGCAACTCTACTTTTTTCTTAAAGCCGTGACAGCCAAATAAATTGATATCATGAGAGATTATCTGTCCTCTTTTATTGCAAAGCTCTAAGATATCACCATGTTCTACCTTCTAAACTTATTTGATAAATGAGGCAGTCATATGAAAAGAAACATAATCTGTATTTGTAGGCCAGCATCTATAATCATTGCCTCGGGACTGCTGGATATGTAGTGTCCTCCATCAGTCATCCTGTGTTCCTTGGGAATTAAAAGCATGATGTGTCTCATGCTTATTATGATTATCCAAGTTAGAACCTAAAGCCTCTGAGTACTTCAACGGTTTCCTTTTGCTTCTTCCATTTCTGAATTTTGTTATGATTCTCTTTGTCTATGGTAACTTCTCTATTTATTGTTAACAAAGGTTGACATCGCTTTCCTATGCCATTCAGAGGCAACTGTACCTTTATCCTGGGCGAAAAGAATGATGATTGCTCTAGGAGCTGCTAAAGGGCTTGCTTTCCTACACAATGCTGAAAGACCCGTAATATATAGGGATTTTAAAACCTCCAATATATTGTTGGACTCTGTAAGTATTTGCATACATTGTTCATTCTAGACCTTTCACTTGTCTTCTTTTCCCTTGATTGTTGAATTTGTTGTCCCTTTAGTCTATGCTAGTTGAGAAAAAAAAATCCATTCAGTAATATACTACCATGATTCTGATTTATGGGACCTCAATTCCTCTTCAACCATGGGTTTGCCTCTTGAATATGTAGGATTACACAGCCAAACTTTCTGATTTTGGACTTGCAAAAGCTGGACCACAAGGTGATGAGACCCACGTATCAACTCGAGTGATGGGAACATATGGATATGCTGCACCTGAATATGTTATGACTGGTATGACCTACTAAAATCTTAGTAATGTGTGATACATCATAATAACATTTATAGGAATAATGGTGTCCTCCCAGCTGGGGAAATGAGTTGATAATCATCTTTGATAATAACATTACCTCTCTGAGCGGCCTTACAGAAAGGCAGAGCTTGAAAGCATGTTGGGTGCAAGCTACCAGCAACCAATAACAATTTAGCTGATTCATCATATAGATAGATAAGGTCCTTCAGTGTCACTGTTGCTGGTAGTGCTTAAGGAACAAGTTGCATTTGTTTTGTGCTCTTGGCATTGTCAAAGGGGAAGATAATTTTGGATTTCTCGTCATCAATGTTGTGTGGGAAGGACAGTTGAAAATCTTGTTTTTAGAACACCGTGTATGAAGAATTTATGAAAATAAATGAAAGTAAATTCACCAGATCATTTTTATCGTGATTTTCGAATTGGATCTAAAGCTATGATTCATGTCTAACAGAATAAAGAGTTATCAAGGATATAGACAGAATTGAGAAACTCCTCAAGTTGATTTAGTTCATGCTTCTTAAGTGGCTGTTACACAAGTTCTGGGATTTTGGTACATTTGAGCATTTATCATATTGTCTACTACTTCTGTAGTCTTCACTTTTTCCTTCTGATGGTTTGATAAAATTAAGAAGCAATTATATTTAATATTTATAGTTAATTATTTCTGCCTATAAAATGAGCAGGTCATCTGACTGCGAGGAGTGATGTATACAGCTTCGGAGTTGTTCTTTTGGAGCTTTTGACGGGAAGAAAATCTGTTGATAAGACAAGACCAAGCAAGGAGCAGAATTTGGTGGATTGGGCTCGACCAAAACTGAATGATAAGAGAAAATTACTTCAAATAATTGACCCAAGATTGGAGAACCAGTATTCAGCAAGGGCTGCCCAGAAGGCATGCAGCTTGGCATACTACTGTTTGAGCCAGAATCCAAAAGCAAGGCCGTTAATGAGTGATGTTGTTGAAACGCTGGAACCTCTACAATGCACTGGTGGTAGTGCAGATGAAGTCTCCTCGTCTTTGAACTCAAAAGTAACAGGAGGTAGTGCTGGTGCGTTTGCAATGGGTGGAGTTCCAGATTATCGAGTGCGACACAGGTTTTCAAACAATGTTGGTCCAGGTGCCATTTGTAGGTCGCCTAATCCAAATTGTTCCCCAGGTGGCCCTGCAGCATGCAGAGTTCGATGAAAATGTCACCTAGTTGTATACTTGTTTGGTGTGGCTTTTGTAGCATGACCCCCTGTCAAAAGTGACAAATTTGCTTGTTAAAACAAGGGTGGCTTTACTTAATTGTACCTAATGTGTAAGTTGTCTGTAGTCTGTGTTGATTATGTGTTCATTATGCTATTCAACTGAAGCTTGTATCACTTTTTTTTGTTTTATCCTTTGCCACTGGAATTTCCTGTCGGAAAGTTGTCATCAGCATAAAAGCATGCAGTTTCAGACTTGTAAGTAGATGCTTTTTAGCTGTGAATAATTTTGATGAAGATGGTAGACAATGTAAAATGTTGACAGCAACTCTGAAAATGAACAGTGTACCAACTTGCGATGATGACAATGAGTTCACCCCCTTTTTCGTTTGTTTGAATAAACCGTTGCCTCTTGTTCTCGTATCTGTCTATATTTCTCTAAACGTACTAGTTTAGTATCATACAACTGCTTTGTGCCTACAGAGCATGGCATAAGATTGAAGAAGCAAAAAGAAAGGTGAAACTCTACAGTGAAAATGAGCAGTAATATGACAAATTAGTTTAAAAGCATTGGGGAAAATGGGGAGGAGTGCATTTCCAAGTGATGTGATGACAGGCACAAACTAGTTTGTATCTTTGACCAAGCATTGGTGGGTGGATTGTGGAGCATCGGTTTTACGTTTTTAACCGTATCAAAAGTTGTAGGTAAAGCCACAAAAAAACCTTCAAATCCAAAACCCCATCAATAATACTAAGCCTGTATGATTGGTTAAGTCTGAAATACAAATGACAAATAAATAGATCATCCATACGTTTGTTTGACCCACTTTTCTTAACAAATCTCCTTCTCCTTCCCTATCCACCACACGAATTTTATTAGGGAAAAAGTGTTTTTATCACTCCCTCACTCTCCTCCGTCCTCTTTGTCTTCCTCTTTATGCATGAGCGCTGTGAACAAAATATGGACAGCTGGGCCACTGATCTTGGTATCCTTAAACTATCAATTCTAGTCCTCTTCACCGCTTGTCTAGGTATGCATGCTGCCTCTCTTAAATCTTAATTAACGTAATCGGGCCAGTTAATTGATGATGACATAGTTGCAGTTAAGGCTTCCGCAACAGCATCTAGGAGTAATGGAGAGTATAAACCCGTAGGGCCAACTGAGTATCGCCTTCTTCAACATGACTTAGGCAAGGATGATGGTGCACGGCGAAGGCTTGCCCCTTTCCAGCTGTGCTTGCTGTGCAAGTGTTGCAGCGCCACGGCTGCCTCCACCTGTACTTCAATGCCTTGCTGCTTTGGCATCGATTGCCAGCTTCCCAACAAGCCCTTTGGCGTTTGTGCTTTTGTACCCAAGACTTGCAACTGTAATTCCTGCGCTGCCTAATGCCTATCCCTCTTCCACAATCCTCAATTCCTTCACTACTTACCTGCTTTAATTCTATTGTTGTCAACTGTGTATTAGTTGTACCAATGATGATGTAAAGAAACAAACATCATCAGCATCTGCTCATTAGAAGCTGATTTTATTGGATCTTTTCACACAAAGTAATTCTAGTGGAGGATGATTATGATCAAATATTTTTTTTGTTTGTGTTTTCTGTGGACAATTCAAGTTGAGTTTTTGCCCTATTTTAAATGGTACATGGACTATTACTGTGTTAGCATGGAGTTAGAGGAGCAATTGCAAAAGCAAACCTACCTTTTAATGGTTAGTTCCAATTCAACAACCAACATCCACTTCAATCACAACAATTGATCCTAAATGTACCAACATCAATATCTTCACCCACTATGACAAATTTCTAAAAATTTGAAATTCCCAAATAAAACGACATTTTATAAAGCTAAACCCTTATGATTTATAAAAATTAATTTTTTCAAAATTCATGGTAACCATATCTAATAATGTCATATAAATTTCTTTCCTTTATCACTACATCCAAGCTTTACTTACCCTCTTCCAATTAGTAACAACAAACTACCTTAATTAGGAACCAAAAAACTAAAGTCGCTATCCATCTTTTTCTATATCTACATACCTCCGTATATTTATTATCATTAATATAAAGTCCATATGCTTATGGTTTATTGAGTTGTAAACTCTATTGTCTACTAGTTATGTTAATGGATCAACTGCAAATTAATGTTAAATTTAAGAACTTATATTGATATACTATAACATTATAAGCTCTGAATGAATCTTATGATAATACATTCCTACCTCTATCAAAAAATATCAATTTCAATTTCAACTTAACTTATGATATTGATAATTATTAAATTATTTAATATTAATTATTTTAAAAAAGGGAAAAATATTTTATCTTCAAATGCATAGTACTTGGCAAATATACGGATGACATGTCACAACTCACGACACAAATTAAAAGAGATATATATATAAAGAAAACAAATAAAATAAATAAATAAAGTTGACTAAATTCTTTTTTATCTCTCGCTCGCTGCCTGCCTGCCTGCCCTCGCGCGAGCGAGAAAGGTAAAAGGAAGGGAGAAAAAAAGACAGCAACTAAACAAACAAAATAAAACAATTGGAAGAGAAAGGAAAGGAAAGAAATCTCTGAATTTTTCTCTCCTCTCTGCATTTCTTTTATTAACAATCGGAACAGTCTTCGATCATCCCCGCTATACGCCGGTTTTTCTCCCAATCCGCTTCTGGTTCAGTCAAATCGCTTCGCTTCCTACTTTCTTTACTTGTTATACTCTTCTGACTCCGACCATAGGGTTAAGGTATTTTCCTTCTTTTCATTTCGGATGATTTTAATTTTAATTAATTATTTATTTATTTTTCGACCCGGAATTTCGCCTTCGAAGGTAAGCCGATTTGTATGTATATCTTTTTCTTTTTTCAATGTAATTAAGATTGTGTGTTGTCGTTTGCTTAGGTTTCCTTGGTATACCGCGAAATGAAACAAAATAAAAAAAGTGAAATTCTGATTTAGATCATGAAATTATGATTTAGGGTTAGGGCAACAGGTTCATCATCGGCATCATCATCGGCGCAAATGGATGCTTCAGGTACGGATTCAGATGCTTACGGAGGTGCCTCTTCTAATTCAAGGAGACACAGAATACTATCGGCTTCGAATATAATCCAAGCGCCTCTTTCAGCCTTGTTAGAATACTCAGGTCTTCTCCGTACATCACGTTCTATCCACCAAGAATCCGACCCTCTTATCCCTAATCCGAACCTAGAAAATTCCACTTCTTCCCTTGCCAACAATGGACATGTTGCTATTAGGATAATTGGGACGGGAGACAACCATGAGAGCGAGAGAGATGCATCTGGTATGGTAGCAGGCCAACTCAGGGAAGTTACTCCTCAGAACGAGGTGTTTCTGGGGTTGGGAACATCTGATGGTCAAGGAGGAAATTCCAGAAGCAGCGATCTAGGGGTGGCTGCTGGAGAAGGAGAAGGTGTTTCCCACTCCTCGTCCAATGGGAGTGTTAGTGCTGATGCAGAAGCTGGGGATGGAGGTGGGGGTGGGTCTGGAGTTAATAATAGCAGAGATTCCTCCTACCAAAGATATGACATTCAGCAGGCTGCTAGGTGGATTGAGCAAGTTCTGCCCTTTTCTTTACTTCTCTTGGTTGTTTTTATCCGGCAACATTTGCAAGGTGACTCCTCTCATTTTCTTGCTTTTCAATTTACTCCTAGCAGTAGAATTTCAACCCTTTGTTTAATCTTTAATATTGAGAATCTACTGTGGTTGGTGTCCTTATGCATTTTGCAAATATTAGCTGGAGTTGGGCTTTAACTATTATTAAGAATTTAAGTGCATGGTAGCTTTTTTCCCCCTCGTCTATGCTTCTTTACACCAAGTATCTACTGGTATATAGATGCGACAGTACTTGCATGAAGAAAGTTTCTTTAGAGGAATAGTTGATGAACACTGGTTTCACTTTTAGAAGCTTATTAGTGTTGTTCACCTAGTCTTGAATTGCTTTAGTTCATAAAGCTTTTAATTGTGTTGTTTGGCATGCCTAAGTGTAACATAAATCAACAAAATCACCTCAGACCTGTTCAAGCAGGTTGCCTTTGATTTGTTGGTCACCTTAAATTATAAACGGTGGAAGGTATGTGGAAAGCATCCACTGATTTAACTGTTTTTCTGAGTTCCTAATAAATTTTTGTTAGTTATACCTTTAGTATTAAGAAAGAACAATACCAACTCACTTTGGAAGAATAAAAAGATGGGTAATTAGTCTATGCTTGATCTTTTTTTTGAAAATGGGAGTGAAGGAAAAATTGAGCTAGTAGTATGATGATAACTTGTTATCATAGATACGTGAATCTTCATAATATTTTAGAATTAATGTCTTTATACAGGTGAGCATTTATTGGTTTTAACCGATTTAACTGATCACGTTTGCTTACTTCGGTTCAGTTTATTCGGTTTTGAAAACTGGTTTATTCTGTTAGTTTGGTTGGCTATTTGTTTTCAAATTCGATAATTGAATAGAATGAATTAACGGACCATTTTATTTTCTGAATAGTTAAAACCAATTAAACCAACAAAACCGATTGACTTAAGTTGTTTTTTTTTGGTTAATCAATTTAATTTAATTGGTAGGTCAGTTTTATAAGTTAATTTGGTTTAATTGGTTTTCAAAAAGAACCGACCTAATGCTCATTCCTATATCTTTATCGTTGAAGTGCTTTTTTTATGCCTTTTAGCTTGAGCAATTTAAGGATCCAAACCTATAGAGAGTGCTTTCTTCCTTATATGGTGCACATTCTGAGAATCATGTTTCTAGCTTGGAACTGCCTAATTACTAAGTTGATAGGCTACATGATGCCTTTGGGAGGAACTAAGATTTGGGCTTTATGGCTCCTGCAAGGTTAAAATGAACATTTTCAGAGTCGCATCTCTTCTCAAACTGAAGTACTATTCATTTCAAGTTAATAACATTTGCCTTCTGCAAAGATTTGCAGGTTTCTTTGTTACAATTTGGATTGCTGCTGTAATGTTCAAGTCTAATGACATTTTACGGAAACAAACCGCTTTGAAGGTGATATATTATCTTCATTTGTCAGTCCTATGTTTTATCCGAAACCAATATTTAAAAGGTTTTCTTCTACCATCTTTAGTAGAAAAATTAAGTATGCCTTCTGTTTGTGGCTGCAGGGGGAGAGAAAGATCTCTGTTCTGACTGGAATCTGTCTTGCTTTCACGCTCCATGTTATTGCTGTATATTGGTGGTATTGGAATGATGATCTTTTGTATCCATTGGTGATGCTTCCTCCGAAATATATTCCACCTTTCTGGCATGCTATTTTTATTATCATGGTTAATGGTGGGTTGTTTTCCACTAATTTATTTATCAATTGAAATGCAATCATATTGTCTTGTTCTACTGAAGAAACAATTTATGGATACTGTTTGACAGCCCTGTGTTTAAACAATGTCTATTGCAAGTTCACTTTTCCTGTGTAGATAAGTGTACAATATTCAGTTTCAATCCTTTTTTCTTCTGTTAAAATAAGTGGCCGAAGTAAAAATAATATGTTCTCAATTCATTAAAACAGATGGTTTTTTGAAATTTTTTTATAGGTGTGTACCCATATAAATTTGTTGATTGGGTTAGTGAACTTCAGCTAACATCAGCTTCTAAATTCAGTACTTTTGGGGATATCATCTGCATCTAAATGAGTGATAGTTCATACTCTAACCGGCATAATTTGAAATCTTTCGTCTGCATGCATGCAAATTTTACACCTCTTTCCCTTGTCCTTTTGTTAAAGATGCTTGTTTCCCCATTTCTATTGTGGATTATTTTACCTTATTTGTTGATATTATGTCATGATTCTGGCTTCTTTCAGATACTTTAGTTCGGCAGGAAGCAATGGTTTTAAAGTGCTTTCTGTTAATGTATTACAAGAACAGCAGAGGCAGAAATTACCGGAAGCAGGTTAGCTCTGTTTTTTAGTGGACTGTATATAATATTTATAAATAGCACGTGCATGCATGTCTCGATGTATGTTTATGCATGAGATGTCGAATACTGAATTTTGGTGAGGTCAAAGAATAAGTATGGAAGAACAATGATGCTAGAAATAGAAATAGAAATTGATTAAGAACAGGTTGTAATATGGTCCAACTTAGTAGTTAGGCAGTCTTCATTTACCGAGAATTCCTTTTTTGTCTCAATTTTATTATTAACCTTTGATTTTGGACGAAAAAAGTATGCATTTCCTGATCTGGAATTGATTTTGCATGATTGTGGTGTTAATTATGGTTGTTATATTGTGAAATTGTTTTTTCTTCTTTTGTGAAAAGAGCTTCTATATGATGATCTTTTCCGTGTTTTAATCTTGTCTCGTTTTTTCTTTCCCGGTTTGTAAGAATATCATGCCACATCATATTGAATGTAGCTATCTGCTATGGTACCAGTGCTCAATTATGTTCTGGCTACCATCACATAATTGGAAAATCTCATTCTCCTTAATAGCAGCAAAGAACAGACTTGTTGCTTTGTCATAGCTGCAATTTTGGACATGCATACTTAGATGCATGCCTATGCATATAGCTTATTCTACTTCAAGCTGACTTAAGAAAAATGCATATTACCAGGGTCAAATGCTGACATTGGTTGAGTACATGATGCTACTTTACCGTGCTTTACTGCCAACTCCAGTTTGGTACCGTTTCTTCTTAAACAAAGACTATGGAAGCCTCTTTTCATCACTAATGACAGGGTTGTACTTAACCTTCAAGCTGACATCTGTTGTTGAGAAGGTTTGTTTTTCTATTAATATAAATTTGTTTTGAGTACTTTTGGGGAAGTCATTAGAAATTTACTTTTCATGTGAAAGATGGGTTTCTGGCCTAGTCTATAATTTCTCTCTTTCTAAGTTTTTTCCCCCTTTCATGGCTGTCAACTTTCAGGTGCAATCCTTCTTTGCTGCATTGAAGGCATTATCTCGTAAAGAGGTACATTATGGTGCTTATGCAACATCAGAGCAGGTAGTCTGGATTTCATTTTGGGGGGTTTTGTGAACTGAATATTACATTTATATATAGATAGGTTTGAGGTGCCTATTTGCTTGCAAGCTAACAGGTAGTCACCAAAAGAAATATTCTTATGTGTATTTATTGCATATGAGGAACTCGAGAACATTATGTTTAGAGAAGGGAAAAATAACTAACCTTATAACGTGTCTTTCACATGCACAACTGGTCCATTGTTTCTTATTCTACCACTCTTTTTTCTTCTACATATATGAAGGGTTCTGGAGCTCCCATTTGCTAAATGTTGGTTAGTTTACCATGAGGGGATTTGCTTTGAATGGTTGAAAGGATAATGTACCTAGGTTGTTATTGGCCGGTGTTCCTTAGCTGTGTAACTCATCTGGGTTGAGATTTTAAAGATGTAGCAAGGCTGTTATTTGCAATGAGTGTTTCATTTTTTTTAGAGCGATTGCTAATTTTTAAGAAAGGAATGTTTGAATTTTTAAACTAGACACTTTTTTATGATGTTAGGTGAATGCTGCTGGGGACTTGTGTGCCATCTGCCAAGAGAAGATGCATGCTCCTATACTACTACGTTGTAAACACATCTTTTGTGAAGATTGTGTGTCTGAGTGGTTAGTTTATTGGCTTTAATCTCCCATAGATTGTGATTGCTGTTTGCATTTGTTTAATTGGTTTAAGTTTGGTGATGATAATGAAGCCCACTTGTGTTGTCCAGGTTTGAGAGGGAAAGAACTTGTCCTTTGTGCAGGGCTTTGGTTAAACCTGCAGATCTGAGATCATATGGTGATGGATCTACTAGTTTGTTTTTTCAGATATTCTAATATCATTGCTAAGATACGATCAGAATCAGAATCAGAATCAGGGAAGCTTTATCTGTTTGGATGTTCCTAAAATATATCCAGAGCAGCCCTATCCTGAACCTCATCATCATCATCATCCTCTAGAGGGGTAAATTGGATTGTTTGGTTTTGCCATGTCTTGTCAATGTGAATTTAACTAAGAAGTTGAAACCAAAACAACTGATTTGGAAAGAAGTAAAAAAAAAAAATTTGGACGTCTTCTGTTCCTTTTGTATGTTGTAATGTGAAAGGGTTGAATTTGAATTGAATGTATCTATCTAATGGGCCCTCTAAGCAACACATAGAGTTGGTCTTATCAGTATATTTTACGGTTCTATTGGCGTAAATGCAAACCTTCTCTTCTTTTTTTTTCTCTCTTTCCCTCTTAAAAACAGTAAACTTTGTGATGGCTCCTGGGTTTTAAGTTTTGTAGAGCTGTTAGTCTTGCAAGCTGGTGTTGGAAATGGTCTCCAAGAAAGAACACGCAATCTGCCCTGCCGGAGGTAGAGCGGCAGCTACATCCTTTTTTCGTGCCCTAATATTTTTTGTCTACATACCATTTTATCAGGTTATATAATAAACTCAATTCCTCATGATTGGCTTCTGAATGGCTACACTCATTGGATGTGAAATAAATGATTTTTTTACATAGCATTACATGTGTTCTAAATACCTGCATAAGCAAGTAAAAAGGTTTATCCGTTGAAAGCCATTACAATTTAAACTCGAATGATCCGAATGATGGAGAAGCATTTCTTATTTAACCATGGACCAGAGAAGCAAAAACGGCTATGAACAAATTACATGTCAATGAAAAAGGGGAAAAATCTGTAAAAATGATATATAAACCATCTATATAAATACCAAGGTAAAGACTAAATCTAAGAGAAGAGAGTGGAGGAAGTGGTGTTGCAGTGTCCATCAATGGGTGGAAGAAGGTGGGACATTAGTTTTGGAGTTGGAGACATGAGGCGGAGTAGTTTCTTTACTTGCTTCCTCTGCTGGTTGGCTAAGGTTAGGAGAGATTTCCTTTGTTAGTATTGGCTGTTGGCGGCATGGGCTGGGGATGGGGCTGGGGCTGCGAATCCGAGGCTGACTTGGACTGGGGCTGCGAATTCGAGGCTGACTCGGGCTGGGGCTGCGAATTCGAGGCTGACTTAGACTCGGGCTGGGGCTGCGAATTCGAGGCTGACTTAGACTCGGGCTGGGGCTGCGAATTCGAGGCCGACTTATACTGGGGCTGGGGCTGCGAATTCGAGGCTGACTTGGACTGGGGCTGGGGCTGCGAATTCCAGGCTTACTTGGACTAGAAGAAGGGTCCAACACCTCTACCTCAGGTGTGTAATCACCGGAAAGCATTTTTGAGAGCGGGAAGTTGATGGGAGAACCAACTGGCGCAACTTCTTCAGCCCCCTCATCTAAGTACACAACATCCTGCATGCTCAGTTGATGATACTCTATTATTTCTCTTAGAAACCGGTTCTCTCTAGCATATATCGAATTCCCATGCGCCAATCGCCCCTTTTCTGCCAACAATGTCTCCAGTTGCAGTCGAATCTGATTTTTTATCACATTTCCAACATTCAACATTTGAATTGCTTCTACCAGTAGCCCAACACAAGAAATCCAACAAAAAGCAACATTGATCTCATAATAGTAGAAAAAGGTATATAGTATGTACCAAGTCATCGTCTGCAGGATTATCCCCTTTCTCTCGACTCTCCCGAAGGAGTTTATTCTCCTCCTCCAGTTGAGCACATCGTTCCTTTGCAAAAGCCAAATCTGCTTTAACAGTTTTCAGCTCCCGAAGAAGAAGTTTTGCTTTAGCAGCTGTGGCCATTGCAACCTGCATGCGTAAGTAAAACAGAGCCAGATCATGCATTTAACTGGACAGGAAAGGATAGTTGAGTTCAACCGCACCCAATGCCATACATGAAAACAAAATTATCATGATTAGAAATAACCAAAATTGTCATGAAAACAACCTAAATAAGGTTGCTTTATCATTGTTTCTTAAGCTGCAAAGTTCACAATGCAGTAAAGCAGGGCAAGAAATTTGTGAAATGGTTGAAAGAATCAAATTCAATGCTTTCACTATATGATTCAGTGACACAATTTTGCCCCTTACGTCTCGAGATGCCTTGAGTTGGTTATCATGGTTGGTTTGATTCTGGAGCTGCATTGGTGGCTGCACTGTGCTATTGAAACCAGTGAACTGATTTTGTGCCATGGGACTGTTCCCCTTTCGCCTGATTTGAAGCTTGCGTGTTTCATGGATGTTATCTTGCGTTTTACTTTCCACAATTGTTCGACCTTCCTGCAAAGAAAGACAAGAAATTGCGTTCAAGAATACGATGAATTACATTTTAACAAACCCTGGCAATAAGTTCCAATGACTGTTAACTGGTGTAAGTGTTGAAAACTTACTCCTATGATCGATGAATCTTCAATTCATAGATTACAGAACATATATAGACAGACAGATGGATATAAAATAGCAATGATTTGTCTACCAATTGAGATTGACAAAGCACAAGAAGAGCTACATACAAAGTAAAAAGGAAACAAGGCCTAGTCCAAAGTGCCAACTGCCAAGAGGTTCGCATCTTACCTCAAATGTCTTCTCAAATGAGTCACCAATTTGATTAAGGGAAGTGTTGAGCCTATCCAAGCCCCTTCTTATCGCAGGATGGTCCATTCGTCTATAGCTCTCAGCTGCTTGTTGCTTCTGCTATTGACAAGGAACATAATCAATTCAATCATAAGAAAAATGGAGCACTTGAATTTGACGATGGATCAACAGAATGACTCGCCTGGGAAGCTGTTGAGGCATCCAACACTCTACCACGAGTTTCAGTGTCCTGCGATACATTATCATCGTCTAGAATAGCTTTGGCTTTCCGAGCAAGAACACCCCAGAAACCTTTAGAATCATTTATTGAGTCTTCGTAGGCATTAAAGCCCTGCAATCCAAATAAAAATAACAATTCAATCATTTATTGGCTCGCAGCAAAATCGATCTCCTTTGAAGCGCTTATCTATTATGCCTATAATAATTTTAAAATACCTAATCACTTACAACTTATATAGATATAATTTGGCGTTGAATCATGAGAAAGAACTGACAAACCTTAGATCTTGTAGGCTCGACATTAGAAAGATCAGGGGAGTTGGTATCGCGAGCAGCAGAGGAAGCATGAAGGGCCGGAGCGGCGAGAGAATCGGAGTCAAAGGGGGAGGAAGAGGAGGTGGCATCGGGTAAATGGTGGAGAATCTCTTCCTTGAACGTGGAGGATTTGCTCAGTCCCTGCCTTCTCCTGTACGCCATCTCCTTTTCTCTGTTTTTCCTTTATTAACATGGCACGACAATCTTATACTCTTTCTTCTTCCTCTCCATCTACTTCTTCTTCTTTTCTTCTTCTTTTTTCTGCAAATTGGCCTTCACGTAACAAACCTCCCTCCTTTTTTTAACCAACCATATTTATTTATTTATTTAACATGTAATCAAAATATTTATTAATTACTCTTTTTTTTTTACAAAATGGAAAAGACAAACATACTTAATGTAAACTAATAAATATAATCACAACTACGATATCAATAAATATAAAATAACAAAAACTGCTTAAACTATTAACTTTCACAATCGATTATAAGAATAACATATGTATCTTTTTCGATAAGAAAATTATAATTACGGACTTAAAAAATAAATAAATTAGTCTGTATGCTGAATCATTAAAAATTATATATATTTCTATTATTAAAAATTGATTTCTATACATTATTTTGTATACGTGGCATGTCATGTGTCCATTAATCACGTTAATTTTCTTTTTAATTTAATGTACAGAGATTAATTTATTTATTTTTTTTAAATAAAAATGACAAAATACAATCTAATTCCTATAATAAATAAAGGTCTCGATAGTATTTTTACTAAAAATTATACAAGTTTAAAAGAATTTTCATAGATGATGAGTTTGTGATAAATTAAGGGGTGGAACAACTCACTTGACAAGCCTCATGAGTTGTAGACATGTAGTTTAACTTACACCATTATGTTATATTATATTTTAAAAAAAGACATCAATCTTAAATTTAATATAATCACATGTTGATGGCGGATGGCTTCATTTATTTCCATGGACTCACCAAATGAGTAGAATTAAGATAATAATGCATTCCATGATCTCAGCAACAGCATCACTTGCATTTCACTATTTTTTCCCCAGTGAATTAATCTCATGAAGCCGCTTCTTTAGAAATGGCAAATCAAATATAAACCCTTTCCTTGCTTCAACCTCATCTCTTCTGCTCCTAAAATCCAACCTATTTTCCTCAATTTGAGTTGGAGGAGCTGATGATGTTTCCACCTTTGCTTCCTTACTATAACATCTGCTTTCCAACCCACCACCAATAGAGAGCTTTAGTTGACAAGACTCCAACTGTTCCTCATTTAACCTGTCCACTGGATCATCATCACCTCGCATTTGGCCTTTGTAATTGGTAGGACCCCTATGACTATGAAGATGATCGGTTATATTTACAGTTGCTCTAGGAAGTCCTTTTTGGTTTGAACCAAATGCATTAGGATATTCACATTCAGGTTGCTGAAACAAAGCACCAACCCAGCATCCCATCAACTTCCGCTTGGCAACCATTTGGGCTGTTGGTCCTAAGTCTTTAACAAACAACATCAAGCTATCTTTGTAACCAATATCCTGTTGATTAACCTACAAAACCAAGGTCATCATTCCCCATGGGACCTGTCAGTTAGTTGTTTAACATGTATCTATGATAACTTACAGGACCTAATGGTGTCGAGTCGGTGGAAGCAATGGAAGCATTCTCAGTTAGAGACGTCCAGGGTGCATATGTGCAACGTTTATCTCCTTCAACATAGCTATTTCTCTTACAATTTATAGCACCTGTTAAAGAACCATCTGTTAAAATCAGTGAATCATGCCACCGAATCCAAATTCCAAAATTATTCCTTACCAGAGTGTATTCCATAATCTCTTGAATCAAAACCACCAGAATTGCCAAGAAAACACGGCATACTTTTCGATGATAAGTTGGTCTTAATATTGCTCCTTAAATTTGTTGTAAGCTTAGAACTTGATGGAGCTTTAGCTTCATACATGATCCTTCTGTTAGTTCTTCGTTTTGTCTCTGAAAATCCCGACTCCAAGTTCTTTGGGTCATTTTTGAGACAACTGAAAGCCTTTTGTGCTAGTTCATAAATGGCTCGAGCCTGTAAAAAAACAGGAATTTGGCATTCATTTAATAGTAAGCATAATTCAGATATAGTGGTATTAGCTGATACTAGTACCTGTTTGAAGTAGATAGTTGTTGGCGAATTAAAATGCATTGCATTTTGAGGAATTAAATATACATCATGCTGCACAAAAGACACAATCAGTCGCAAAACCAATAAAATGTATCATTCACAGGTTAAATAAATATAAATTTCCACCTCAAATTGTTGAAGACTTGTATACATTCCTTCATGAAGTTTAGCTCTCATTGTGCCAAAATCCATTGGTTCTTTAATGATTTCATAGTAACCCTCAACCTTGTCATGGTTGTAGTATCCATCAGCAGGGTTATATGAAAAAAGAGATCAAATCCAAATGCATATGGAAACTACCAATTACATACCTTTTCAGGGTCAACAGGTTCAGCAAATATTTCATAGGTGTCTCTCCTAACATTAGAAAGATAAAAAGGTTCAAATATGAATATCATATATATATATATATATATATATATATAAATTGACCAAACCTCTGTAATATGTCAAGAATACGCTCTAGTATAGGTTTCTCTGGCATACTTGAGGGTTGATCTTGTATTGGAGAATAACCGGTGGAGGGTGCTGCTTTATCATCATATGGTCCCTTGGTGATGTTTTCATGTAAAGCCATTTTCTGTGATTGCTGTGCCTTGCAAGCATCCAATACACCAGATAAACGTGAGCTCCTCCTCTTCCCTTGTTTCCACTTTGATATTCCTGTTTTTCTACTGCAAAATGCACCCATATATAAAATCAAACACACTTTTTATTTTGCATCTTTGCTATGAGAAAGAGAAACCCACCTTGAACTGGCCATTCCAAACACTGGCAATCAAAAGGGGATTTGTTTGTGATCACCCATCACATTACTAATATATATTAAGAGGCACATAAAGCTATGACTGTATTTCTTTTTATGCAAAAGATATGGTGAATCTTCCAGACATGGAAAAGAAAATGCAGTTAAAGTAAAAACACCCCCTCCCCCTGTCTGCTTACCTGTCCAGACCTTTTTCTATTTTAAGTTGTATTTCTTCTCAACTTCCAAGTCAAAATATTGAAAAGAAACGGAGGAAACCATGGGACACATTGCACACAATTACAATACACCGTACAAGGATGTCTGTTCTAGTTTTGTCTCAATCCCATTCCATTGCTGTACATCTAATGTTGTTGATGTAAACAAACGAAGAAATATATAATTAAAAATTAAATAAAATACATAAAAAAATTTTAATTCTTCTTATCTATATTTAATCTAATAGTTATATTTAAATATTTCATTCAATTAGTGTCACCTTTAATTGAATCAACAACTCAATTATAAAAATATCAAAATTTTAAATTATAATTACTATTATTATGGTACTTTTATCTTTTCATATTTTTATACACCTTCAAATAAAATAATTAAAAATTCAAAAATCAAACACATTCAATTAAAAAATAAAATATTTTCTTCATAAAAGCTAGAAAATTAAAGAAATTTCAACATTAAGGTAAAAAATAATAATTATTCCGGGCGGAAATAAAATATAAAAGGCAAAAAAAAGCTGAAGAAGATTTGGACATTGATATGTTACTATAAAATAGAAGAGGTGCGGTGCGGGTCAGGCGCTGACGGTTGACCGCTGCCGTTGAGGATTGGCTGCGGAACGAACGAACTCGTCTAAAAAGGAAGCGACTCACTCTTCTTCATCTGCCCACATTGCTTGCTTTGGTCCCTTCCCAAACAGCGCCTAACCCTTTCTCCTCGCTCTCTTTGTTGTTTCATTTGCTAACCCTTTCCCTAATTCAGTCCCCCCGCTCTCTTTGTTGTTTTCCCTTTCTGGAGATCTCATCCGGTAATCATTTAATTTCATTCTTTAAAGCTTTTAATTTGCGCTTTGCTTTCTATATTTTCATTATTATTTCTCTATCTCTTTCATTGTACGCATCTATAATTTCTGTATTTTTTTAGTGGTTCAATTCCAGAAGGTGGGTTTCTTAAGTTTGTTGAATTTTATTAATTATTCAATTGCTCGCAACTTTCTTAGTCTATTATGCTTGTAATTACTACAATTCCACTGTAATTACCCAAAAAATGACTGCCCAATGCCCATTCTATGTTAAGCATACATAGTATTCATCGCTATGCACTTTTCTATCTTATGTCAAAGAATGATGCTTTGAATGCTCCTTCGTGCTCGCTTGTCTACACTTCACCCCCGTTTTAATGCTTTCCTGTTACACCTACTAAGCTCCCTGCTTTAGATTTTTTTCCCCTAATTTTGTAATTTATTATCAGGGTTTCTCTGTCCCTTTTAAATTTCTTTCCTTTTTGAGCTCAATTTCTTAATTTATCTGTTACTAATTGCATGGAGAGGGATATTGTATTCTTTTGCCTGGTTTCAATGGCACTTGCCTGTCTTTTTTGCTAACCTTTTTTCTGTTCTTTTCAGTTTCTTTTTGCTTGTTTCATTTGTTCTTCTTTGACGGATGGAAGAAGACTCGGAAAGAAATTCTCAAGATGTCCCTTTGCCCGGTACTCCCGGCCACATGGAGGGTGGTGGTTTGGTCGGAGATCATTCTGGCCAGCCTGCTTTGTGTACTCTATGTCGAAGAAGTCTTGCACCTGAATATGAGGCAATGCCTGATCTTGAAACCGTTGGTCTATGTGGGGACTGCAAATTTTTGTTGCTTGAGGATCTTGATACACCTCCTCAAGTCTATAATAGAAGACGACAGGCTCGAAGAAGAAGGAATTGGCAGAGCAGTTCTGAATCAATCGAAAATCTTTTCTCACAACAGTTTTCGCATATGATTACTCTGTTGAGGCAGAACCAATCCACTGTCTCTGGCTCTGAAGATCAAATTATGGATGGTGGTTCCAGTGCAAGGTCATTACGACGTAGTAGTTCACGCACAACTCCTAGCGGTTCTAGAAGATGGCGGCGTGTTATCTCTGATTCTGATAGTGATGGTTTTGATAACCTGGATTCCTTTTATGGTGAGAGTGAATCAAATGTTAGTTTCGGTCGATACAGGTTATTTCGGGGTGAGAGTGATGCGATATCTTTCAGTACTTATGGAGGGGACTCTGATGCTTCTATGGATGGACACAGTTTCCTGGATACAGAAATATTTGTTCAAGCTGAGAGGAGTGATATTAACAGTGACACTGACACTGATATTGATCCCATGAATGCTGGTCTGAACCAATGGAACTGGGATGAACCAGAAGAAGATGATGAAGGGGATGAAGATGGTGAATGGGAAGAAGCGGATGCTGAGGAATATGTGGTTGGACATACTATGTCTAGAACTGGACTTCTAAATTTGTTTACTTCAAGTCCACATGAAAGCAATCTCCCTGCTTTTAATTTCCGTCGCTCCAGAGCTGGCTTTGAACAACTGCTTGACCATCTGGCTGAGACTGATGGCTCTAGGAGAGGAGCACCTCCTGCATCTTTATCTTTTGTGAATAATCTACCTCGTGTCATTGTCAGTGATGAACATGAGAAATCTGATGGTTTGGCCTGTGCAATCTGCAAGGATGTTTTGCCTGTTGGCGCTGAAGTAAACCAGCTTCCTTGCCTTCATGTCTATCACCCTTCTTGTATCTTGCCATGGTTGAGTGCACGGAATTCATGCCCTCTTTGCCGCTATGAGCTTCCTACTGATGACAAAGATTATGAAGAAGGGAAACAAAATATGAATAGTAGGATGAGGATGCATGAAATCCAGCAGCAAAATGCAAGTGAGGACAGTTCCTCTGAGAACTCTGATGAAGCTGATGCAGATGAAGCTTGTGAATTTGGTCCACATCAATCACATGATGTGCCACATGTGGATCCTACCATCAGTAGCTCTTCCAGGGAGATTGGTAGAGACTGGCTTTTCCGTGCTGCTGCTCCCGTTGCTGGTATTATTGGTGTTGTTCTTATCTTATGGTTAGGGAAGCCACTAATTGGAAGAAGAGGATCAATACCTTCATGGGGCCAGCATCAAATTCAGGTTTCAAATGCATCATCACTAAACCAAAGGGGCAGCAGGGGTAGGAGATGGTGGTCTCTCTTTTGAGAGGCTTCAGTAATCTGGTGGTCCAGACTCAAATTATGTATTTATATTCTAATTTCATCCGTGGATTGTTGTGAGTGCAATCCTTGCCATCGCATTGGTATATTAGTTTCATTATTTATTTTGGTTTTTATGTCAGTTTCTGGCCTCGGGAGCCGAATTGGACATGGTTATAGTTTGCTATCCCAAGTGTGCTGTGCTTGCCCAAGATTTCTTTCAATTCACTGTACATTGATTGATTATCAGTGACTGAAAACCTAGTTGCCTTTAAATGAATGACTGCTTGACGAGTGCTCAAATGCCTGAGTTGCTTTACTTGTTAATATTATTGACTGTGTTATTATGTATGATTGGATTTGAATGGGGCTGTGCTGCAAAGAAGAAAATCAGGATGCAGGGCAGGTGGGGTTAATATAATACAAACAAAACCAAACAAATTCTGGTAAGAGGGGGAAAGGGAAGTGACTTTCCCTAGACAGAAACTCAAAAAAGTTATTCCGAAAAGTTGGAAGGAAAAGCAAACGGTGAATGTAACTGAGAAATTAGTTCCTCGGGTTAATTTAGTTCGATACTATTAAAAAGAATCAAACAAAACTGATACTATTAAAAAGAATCAAACAAAAATCTAATTTAAATAGATTTAATATTTGTTATTTAACATAATAAATATTATTTTTTCACCAAAAGCGAAGTCTTTCATTTTATTTCCTTTACATTTTTCCTTGATCACACTCTCCCATGTTTCCAAAATTTCTTATTATAAGGTCATTCTATCCTGATTCCCCTGCTGGAAATGTTATTGGCATTTGAAGCAGGTCGGATGCCATATATAAAACATTTTTGCAATCTTTCATTGGTAAGCCCTCCTCCTGAGTGGAGGCCTTGGAATTGATTACTAAATAATTTTAAATTTTGTGGCTTCATAAAAAACTAAATTTAAGTCCATCCATCCATTCCCATGTTTGATGGTATGAACATTAACATGAATATGTAACAATCTGCTGATACAGAAATGGTATCAAGAGATAAAATAAATTACTATCAGCAGTATTCATGGTTTCAGGGCCTGACAAACCATCCATCTAATCTACTCGGTCTCTCAGGCTGTTAGTTACCAACAGGATTGGTGATTGCTAGTTTTAAAAGAGTATGTTGAGATAGAGAATAATCCATCCTGCCATGGAGAAAACTGCAAATATATGAACCCAGAACAACGAAGCTGCTGCCTCCTTTCCGTAACCTCTTAAATTAGCAACTGCACCTGCAATTGCAACACAATTCCCTTTGATATTCCATGGACCAACAAGAAATGATGTTTTACAACATGTTTAGACTGAGGAATGATGTTTTACCAGAAAGGACAGATGTTGGCATAGAATGCTGAAGGAGTAAGACAAATCTGAACATTTTATCATTAGCAGGAAGGAAACCAAGCTTATCAGCCAGTGTTACAATGCCCAGCCCTGCAGGAGGCACCAAGATTAACCTCCCAATTATAATAGCCACCAGTGTTCGGACACCAATTCTTGAACTTCCAGGCCCTGGTCCTGTAAATCATGCAACATGCTTTGGTTTGGTATGTAGGCCCTTCTCAAAACATATACCGACAAAAATGTTTTAACTTACCATCAACAAGGTTGCCTCCTAATGCCAACAAGATGCATGGAATCATAGCTTTCCTGTTTTAATCAAACACATTAACTCATCATAGAACCAAATGCCAACACACCATCATTAATAGAAAAAAAATAAGCAACTTATTTTCATCAGCCTCAGCAAAACATACCCAAGAATTATACAACTGTCAGTAAAGAAATAAAGTGGAGCATCTCTTGTAAATATTATTTTCTTCAGAACCGGCACTGCACCTATTACCATAGCTAGGATCTGCACCAAGTATATACACAACAAAGCAAACCAGTCACTATAGTTCATGAAAGAGAAACCAACAGAAAGTCTGAGACTTACAGATGCAATAATAGGGGGTTGAAGGATTTGTTTAAGCTTTAACTTTTCATAAACAAACAGTAAAAAACTTTTCATCTGCACCAAAATAAAACAGATATTTAATCACAAAAAAAAAAAAAAGTTTGTTGGAAGCAAAGCATGAAAAAACCAAACATGATCTTCACCTTTCCTTTGTTTGAATTGTCTGAATCCATTGATGAAGCCTCTTGCTCCAGCAATGGAACATTCTCTGGAGAGCCATCCTTCTGAGGGATCTTAAGGGGAACATTCCCATCTTCATTGTCAAAAGTACCTTCCGGGGGAGGGGCTAACATATGAAATACATATGTGTAGAGAATGATTGCACCAACCTAACATTAATCATAGGTCAAAACTCCTCCATAGAATGTCTATTTCTTAATAACATACATACATACATACATGCATGCATGCACGCATGCACGCACACACACGTGCACACATACATACATACATACATACATACATACCCACTGTCCAAATGAAATATATGCAGTTCCCTGAGTGCTACATGTTTCAGTGTCGCCAAAAGGATTGGATGTATCTCTACATAAAGCTGCAATCAGAACAAGTGGTACGTTCCCAATGTTTCCTGCAATCCAAGACACCAATTCATACAAAATTTGCAACAGAAAAGGATAATATATATATCATAAATCAAGTGAGCATATAAGAATATAAGATAATGCATATTAGTTTTGCACATGATGTAGAGGGCTTACCAATTGCAATCTGTATGATTGAGAACTTGAAGTATGGATATGGAGGTTTGACTAAGGTGACAACAACATAACCTATTATAGAGCCAGAGACTGCGCCTAAGAAAACATTCACCGGAATAAACCACCTGCAAATGCATTGCAACACCATGATATAGCATTGGTTTTCGATGATATATATATAATATATATATGAAACTAACAAAGAAAAAAATTAAGCGATGGAAAATCATACCATTGAAGCATTTTATGTAGAGTAATAGCTTGTCCGAGTTGAGAAAAGATTAAACACGGCAGCAAAAGTGTAAACACTAACTGCATATGAAGTAATAGATGAAACAATGTTAGATCAGTGAGTATACATTTGCCAAAAAAACACCCAATATTTTGAGAATAAATTTTTTTTACCCCATTTAAAAGCTTTCTGCCATTTGCAGGAAAGATATTAACATACTTGGAAGCCATTAAGAAACCCAGGAAACACAAAGTGAATACTTTTGCTACTGGCAAAACTGCTATCTTTATGCTTCCTAACAATGATTGTCCTCCAGCTGCTGCTGCGGTGGTCGCCGCCGCTACAACAGCTGCCTCCTTCAGCGACGACAGAAGAAACCTTCCCATTTTTTTTCTTTCTTTCTATTTTGAGTGCTTGTTATCTATATATGTATATAGTATATTTTAGTTCTAACTTCTAGGTTATAAAACAACTAGGAAGTTGACATCCAATGAAACTTATCCAATCCATAAGAATTAGAGTAGAATAAATTCGAGAGAAAAAAAAGAAGGAAAAATTCAGATACGTTTTCTAGTTAGTGAGATATTTGTTGTGGGTTATATTTTTTATATATAGTAATGTTTAAGTTATGAAAATAGTCCCTCTTGCCGGTCTCAACAAATTCCTATATATATTTTTAGGAAATTTCCTCATTTGTTTGTCAGTGTTGGCATATGGGTGGGTCGACCTTGTTTTTTCCCTTTACAACATCTTCACTTTTCTCCTTTTTCTTTCTCAATTATTTGGTAGCATAGGAAGAATGTTAAATGATGTCAATTATTAATCTCAAGAAATGTAGATAAAGGCATAGGTGATAGCAAGTAGGTTGTGGTTGAATAAGGCCTTTTTGTTACTTAGTGTTTATGGCATTTCCAGGACGTTGCTCAGCCCCAAAACTTAAAACCTTCTAAAGTAGAAGCAGCATGCAGTGGGATACGTGGTACTGTGCCTCGCAATCACATGCTTTATCTTCAATATCCAAACAAGATTTTGTATATATTTATCGGATACCGACAACTAGGGAACGAAGTTTCCTCCGTATTTTCCTGCAAAATTTATTTATTCCAAACCTATCATCCATCCATCTCAAGTGAAGTTAATCGCTTTATCACATTAAAAGTAGTAACTTAGATATGATGTTATGTTAATTTAATTAATAATTGGAGTATATTCCAATCAACAATTGTATTGGAAATAAGCCGTAAAAGTGTCATGGAGGCCTTTGTATTAATGGTAGAATTATATTTTATTCTCTCTACTAAAAAATCGATAAATCAATCCGTGGATAATACTTTTTATAAAAAAAAATTAATTTATCCTTTAATCAAATACAAATGAATTAATTTCTTCATTTTTTAAATAACAAAAATAAAATAAAATTTAACTCTTAATATAAAGATATCCGTAATACCGCAAAATGGCCAGCAACGCCATCAACACATTCGGCAATACTACAATTAATGGCTATTGTATACCCTGGGGTCAATGAATAACACAGTACATACAACAACCATGTTTACTAGTAATACTTAAGATAAAACAACATAACAAATCAAAACAAAAGCATTAATGATAGTTGATTCAAATACAAAAGGACCTATAATATGTTAGGGTTATTATTATGAAATATGTGTTTTGAAGGAATAAAATTGACTTATAAATTAATCACACATCTGTTTTGCCATACGTAAAAGCAAACTTTTCCTATAAACAATCAACACTGCACTTTGGCATAAACGTCTTGTATGCCAAATAGCTAGGCTTGCACGATTATATTTTATCAGTAAGTTTTATCAAATTATTATTGAAAACGGATGAGTATATGATCGAGTTGAGTTAAAAATTTTTGAGTCGAATCGAGTTAATGAATCCTATTATTTATACTCAATGTTGCGTTTATATGGACCGATTATTTAACTAGTAGATAAAATACAATATTATTTAACTATATAAACAATATAATAATTTTCTTTTAATTTAATGGGTAAACATCAAAATAACATAATTTTGCCTTTTCTTATTCAGATTTTCAGATAATTCAAATTGTATAAATCATATTCGAATTAAACAGGAAAACTTAATTTTTTATTCGAGTCGATCCGAATAACTCGATTAACTCAAATAATTCAAACTATTTAATTCAAAATTTAAAATTTTTATCGAGTTTTTTGAATCCAATCAGATTTTACTAACCCTAATTATATATAGAGAGTATTACTTACACATTATAAAATTTTTAACGATTTTTTAATAAAGAAATATGAATTGATACATATAACTTAACTTATGCATGGAATAAAAACATTAGTTTTATCTATGCATGTATATATACATCAGCCATAATATATAAATGTATATATACAGATAAAAGACAGTGAGCTCAATTATGAAAAAAAGACACTGAGCCCATTATTAAAAAAATGGTAAACTACGATACTATTCACCGAATTATTGATAGATTTTTTTAGTCATTTGATTATGAAAAATTACAAAATAATCATTCAACTATTTGATTTTGTCTTTTTTATCACCGGCCATTAAATGGCTAACATAAAGATGGCGTGATAACTTTTAAACTTGACATAATAGTAACTTTAACCCTCAACATTTATATATTATGTCAATTTAGTCTTGATTCTGAAAATTTTAACCTTCATTTACACTTCGTGTAATTTGATCATTTTTATATAGTTTGTTTTTCTTTGTAACCCTTTCACCTAAAAAGCTAAATAATAGATTTATCAGCTAAATTTTATCGAAAATATGCCAAAAATGAAAACACCCAAAAGTCCAAGATAATGATTTTTTTTTTATATTTTCCCATTCTTTTAAAATTAACCTTCAATGTCACAAAAAAAACTACAAAATAGACCAAGTTACATAATGAGGAAATGTTGAGGGTTATTTTTTTTAAATGAAGACTAAATTGACACAATATATAAATGTTGGGAATTAAAATTGCTATTATACCAATTTTAAAAGCTTCCAAGTTATTTTCCTGTTAGCAATTTAATAGTATGTGACCAGAAAAGGAAATTTGAGTAGTTGATTAATTATTTTATAACTTTTTGTAATTAAGTGAAAAAACGAAAATTATTAATAATTAGGTGACTACCATTGAAGTTTTGACAAAAAAAAAAAATCAAACACAATGAGCCCAGTTATGAAAAGGAAAATAGATCAATGTATATATGGATCAAAGACAGTGAGCCGAATCTGATGTCTCCAGGCAAGGGAATTTGTTTATTTTGGGCTTCAAGTGATCTACAGTTATGAGCCCAACCTATAGCTCTCAGTTCAGTCCCTTAAACCCTAACAACGTTTCTCTCTTCCTTGCTCTTTTCCCTGCTCCGTGTCCTGTCCTGGGTTTTTGATTTGTAATCTTCTCCCCTTCACATTTCAATGGCTTTCCTCTCTGTTTCTAAGCCTTACCATTTGAATCTGAAGCCCTCCAGAATCTCAATCCATCTTCATTTCTTCACTACAACCCAAGATCCAACCCAAGATTTAAACAATGCGCCACCTCAACAGCAAGAACAACATGTTCCCAACAATCGCAGAACCCCGCGAGGTAAGACTCGGAACCCTGAGAAAGTTGAGGATATCATTTGTAGAATGATGGAGAACCGGGCTTGGACCACCCGCTTACAGAACTCCATCCGTGCTTTAGTCCCTGAATTTGACCATGCTTTAGTTTATAACGTTCTCCATGGTGCTAAGAACTCCGACCATGCCCTCCAGTTCTTCCGGTGGGTTGAACGGGCTGGATTGATACACCATGATCGTGAAGCCCACTTGAAGATTATTCAGATTTTAGGTCGAGCTTCTAAGCTTAATCATGCTAGATGTATACTTTTGGACATGCCCAAAAAGGGCGTTGAATGGGATGAGGATTTTTTTGTTGTTCTGATTGATAGTTATGGTAAAGCTGGTATAGTTCAAGAAGCTGTCAAAATATTCCAGAAAATGGAAGAGTTGGGTGTGGATAGGACCATTAAGTCTTATGATGCTTTCTTTAAGGTTATATTGCGACGTGGTCGATATATGATGGCCAAAAGGTATTTCAATAAGATGTTGAGTGAAGGGATACAGCCTACTCGTCATACCTATAACATTATGCTTTGGGGCTTCTTTTTGTCGCTGAGACTCGACACTGCTAATCGGTTTTATGAAGATATGAAGACTCGGGGCATTTCACCTGATGCTGTGACTTATAATACAATGATTAATGGATATACTCGGTTCAAGAGAATGGAGGAAGCTGAGAAGTTGTTTGTAGAGATGAAGGCAAAGAACTTAGCCCCTACAGTAATTAGCTACACTACCATGATAAAGGGATATGTTGCAGTGGAACAAGTTGATGATGGGTTGAGATTGTTTGAAGAGATGAAGTCCTCTGGTATAAAGCCTAATGCAACAACATATTCGACTTTATTGCCAGGGCTGTGTGACGCGGGCAAGACGACTGAGGCTAAGACTATTTTGAAGGAGATGGTGGAGAGGTATATTGCACCAAAGGATAATTCTATTTTCATCAAGCTGTTAAATAGTCAGTGCAAATCTGGCGACTTGAATGCAGCTGCTGATGTGCTCAAGGCAATGATTCGATTGAGTATTCCGACTGAGGCTGGTCACTATGGTGTCTTGATTGAGAACTTTTGCAAGGCGAATGAGTTTGATCGGGCAATCAAGTTGCTGGATAAGCTTGTTGAGAAGGAAATTGTCCTGAGGCCTGAAAATTCATTAGACATAGAAGCTAATGCATATAATCCATTGATTCAATATCTATGCCACCATGGTCAGACAGGGAAAGCAGAAGTCTTTTTCCGCCAATTGATGAAGAAGGGTGTTCTGGATCCTACTGCATTTAATAATTTGATCCGCGGGCATGCAAAAGAAGGTAATCCTGGTCTTGGTTTTGAAATTCTAAAGATCATGGGTAGGAGAGGGGTGCCTAAAGATGCAGATGCTTACAAATTGCTCATTGAAAGCTACCTAAGGAAAGGTGAACCTGCTGATGCTAAAACAGCTTTGGACAGTATGATCGAGGATGGGCTTCTTCCTGATTCTGGCATATTCAAGTCGGTAATGGAGAGTTTGTTTGAAGATGGAAGGATTCAAACCGCAAGTAGAGTTATGAAGAGTATGGTGGAGAAGGGAGTGAAGGAGCATATGGACTTGGTTTCTAAGATCTTGGAAGCTCTCCTCATGAGAGGTCATGTTGAAGAAGCCCTTGGACGACTCGAGATACTAATGCAAAATGGGTGTGCAACCAATTTAGATAGCCTTCTATCTATTCTTTCTGAGAAAGGGAAGACTATTGCTGCTCTCAAGTTGTTAGATTTTGGTTTAGAGAGAGACTGCAGCATAGATGTTTCGAGTTACGAGAAGGTGTTGGATTCTCTCTTAACTGCCGGAAAAACTCTCAATGCGTATTCAATATTGTGTAAAATAATGGAGAAAGGAGGGATCACTAACTGGAGTAGCCTTGAGGATTTAATCAAGAGCCTTAACCAGGAAGGGAACACAAAGCAAGCCGATATACTCTCTAGAATGATTAAAGGAGGGGCAGCAGCTAGTGGAAACAAGAAAGGGAAGAAACAAGCAACTGTTGCTAGCTAAATTACCTTTTGATTAGGAAAAAAAAAAGCTTTAGATAGTTCTATTGTGGGAATACGACGATCTTGAGTTTCATTTGCAGGAAGCTCATAGCCTGATTTGCACTTCGATACTTTCACTACCCTGGATTTTTCAGGGTCACATAGAATCTTTGAGTCTTGTGGTTTAAGCAATTCAATTTTAAGGAGAAAAGGAAAAAGATAGTACGGAACTGTGAGCATGAAATATGCATTTGTTCCAACATCTGTCTTGTTTGAGAATGATGTAGCAGTTTTTTTAATAATCTAGAGCATCTGATTTCTATTTGCTCCTTTTGGTATTTGGAAATTCTTTATCTACCAGATTATTCATGATTTCTTGATCGCTTGGAATCTCTATGCTCTGATTTTTATGTTCAAAGCTTAGTAATCCTTCAAGTTTTGAAGGTTGTATGGATGTTTTGATTTTTTTCAAGTAAAACGTAATCAGGCATGTAGAGTCCACTGTGCACACATTAAACATTTCAAATATTGTTGGTTTTGTTTGCTATTTCTATAGATAAGTAAATTGATGTTTTTATAAAAAAAATTTATTTATTTTTACCGTTAAAAATTGATTTATTTAAATTAGAATAAGGTATATGTGATATATTATATTTAATTATTTAATTATTTTCTTAAATATGTTAATTTTTAATAGTAGAAATAGATAAAATTTTTAATAAAAAATAAGTTTATTCTACTATATAAAGAATAATTTATACATGAAACGAATGTAAATAGCTTGATAAAGTAAAACGGAGAAACTGAACGTGTAATTAGATGGAATGAAGAAACTCAAATGGTAACAGGCACGTAAAAAAGGAAATTTGGTTTAAACTTTAAAGTGGAGCGTTGTTGGGCAGTTTCAATGACACATTTCCAGCTAAGACTGCTTTGGCAGGCAACATCATTGTCATTTTATCATTCATTCATTAGCCATTGCTTTCTCTTCTCACTCTGATTTCATTACTAGACGACACGTGTCTCTTGATGTTAGAGCTCACCGCACTCATCCACACACCCTAATTTCTCTCCAACGCAGCCAGCCCACCCTTCCTTTTCTTTCACCTCTCACCACCACTCAGCAGTCAGCCAAGCAGTAAATACGTGTCCTTTTTCCTACCTTGCTCCTTTACATACGCCTTTTTGTTTTAGGTTGTTGTTTCTCCCAAACTCAAACCTCAGCTATGTCAGGTCTGTATAATCACCGCTTCTCCCCTGTCCGAACTGCTTCTCCACATATTAGAAGCACCCCCGACATTGATAGGTACTCCCTACTCTCATTACCACTTTCTCCTCAACCATTTCAATATTAACAATATTAAATGTTTTCCTTTTTTTTAATCGGATTTTGGCTTCTTTTTCCTTTCTTCAGTAATCAACTCTTATCAGAGCTGTTGGCAGAGCATCAAAAGCTTGGTCCTTTCATGCAAATCCTTCCCACATGTAGCCGACTGTTAAATCAAGGTTAAATCTTTACTCTCTCACGCCCGGATCTGGTTTTTTTTCTTATTCTTTTAGTTAGATCAGTCTGATTGAGTGTAGTGATGAGATGGCCCTTTCTATTACCTATATTCTCTTCGTTTCTGATGGTCTTGGCTTGATCATGTACTTAAAGCAATGTTTGTTAGCTAGCTAAGTGTTCTAATGCGAAACAGAAGTTTATATACTTTACCTGCTAGTTTACCCCACTACAACTGACATTAGCAAAGTTTTTGCTTTTGTAAGGCTTTCCTTGAAATGTTCAATTAACAAGGATCTGTTTTATTTTACTTGTGCTTGATGTCCATACTTTACAACCTTCATTATCCATTGTGATCCTTTTATGTTTCTCTAATTTGATTGTGATTGCTATACTGCCTTCACGCCTTGATATGTTTATGTAGCTTCAATTTATGGTGTTCATATGCAGAGATATTAAGGGTCTCTGGAATGATGTCCAACCAAGGATTTGGTGACTTTGACAGGATGAGGCATAGAAGCCCCAGTCCCATGGCTTCTTCAAACATTATGTCAAATGTTTCTGGAACTGGATTAAGCAACTGGAATAGTCTTCCTCAGGAGGTATTGTTTTTATTCTTTTTTGGTTAATTGAATGTTTTCTTTTATATGTACATCATAAAGATCACAAACAAACAATAAAGTTTGAAGTAATTTCTCTTTCTATGAAAAATGAGCTTTAAAGTCACTTCTTACACTAATTATTTTCTGCTTCAAATCACAGGCCTTATCAAAGAGATTATGAAGTTAGTTTCTTGCTACTTCCTTTTATACTTCATTGCATACTACAGCATTCAAATTGTCAGAACAGACACTATATGTACTGTTCCTCTACAAGTGATCCATTTCAATATGTTTTGCTCTATGCATTGTCATTGGTAAAAGTATCATGGAGGCCCCTGCACTATTGCATTGTGTTCCCTCTGCTCAAAAAATGAGCAAATTAGTCTATGTACATTATATCAAAGAGCAATTTGATCCTTCTGTTAAAAATTTAATCCATTTCTACCGTTGAAAAATGGTCCTTCTACCTCAGCATGAGGTACATGTGATACGCTACGTGTCACTGTTTGGTTATTCTATCAACCACGCTTTTGTAACGATACAAATGGATGAAGATGAAATTTTTAATAAAAAGGGTTAATTTGCTCTTTGATCTAACATATAGGGACTGATTTGCCTATTTTTTTAATAGAGGAGGCAAAATGCAATCTGACTCGTAAACAAGGGCTTCCATGATACTTTTACCATTGGCATATATGTTAGTGCAAGTAATATTTTTTTACTTCAAACCTATGCCCTTTGGTTCTGGTTGCAAAGTTCAATTCAACAAATAAGGAAAAAGGCCAAATTATCACTGAATGAAAGCCTTTTTTTCAAATGGTGAATATCTGGGTTTCTTTTTAACCCTCTTGGTCTCCAATAGTTTACTTGACAATGAACCATCTTAACATAGATGGAGTCCATTATAATGTGCAGAAGTCTTTGCTCAATATAATGGCTATTGATCAGATCCTTTCTAGTTGCTAAGATGTATTCAACTTTTTACTATTTTATCACATTTTAGTACCTGATCTTTAATGAAGCATTGGGAAAATATTATCTTGGAAAGTCGAGTTAGTGTGGTTATTTCAAGCTAAAATTTGTTATCAATTCATGTGCCACTTACAGTTATGTGGATTGAGCCTTCTGATATTTTGTATGTTGACAGAGAATAAGTGGACCTCCTGGGATGACAATGGACTGGCAAGGTGCACCGGCAAGCCCTAGTTCATACAATGTGAAGAGAATTTTGCGTCTTGAAATTCCTGTTGATACATATCCAAATGTAAGCTTCATATGAAAACTGCTAGTACATTAGATTAAAATTTGTTTGTTATCTGTACTGTCATATTCAATCGAATGAAACATATGTTTTTATGAGTGTTTGATGTTTAAACTCTGCTTCTTTTTTTTTATACTTGCTAGTTCAATTTTGTTGGACGACTCCTAGGCCCTAGAGGCAATTCTTTGAAGCGGGTAGAAGCTACTACTGGTTGCCGTGTATACATCAGAGGCAAAGGATCAATAAAGGATCCAGACAAGGTAAAGCCGGGAAAGTAGTCTTGTTTTGACATAAAAATCAAATAGTTTGGATAATAATTTACCATCTTTTTCCATCTAAAGGAAGAGCAGCTCAGAGGTAGATCTGGCTATGAGCACCTCAATGATCCACTCCACATATTAATTGAAGCTGATTTACCTGCTAATTTTGTTGATATAAGGCTCAGACAAGCTCAGGAAATTGTAGAAGAATTACTGAAACCTGTGGTATGTATTGCAATCTTCGATCTTCTAAATTTGTTAGCCATATCCACAGCCATAGCCCATAGGTCACTCTCATATATGCTTCCATCTTGAAACTCCATTATTGGCCTTTCTTGTATTAGCTGTTTCCTCTGTCAAAAGGCTTCCGTACTAGGTGAAAAATTGCATTTTACCTCCTCTACTCAAGAAAATAGATAAATTAGTCCTTGTACATTAGTTCAAAGAGCATATTAGTCTTTTCTTTTAACAAATTCATCACTTGTACTATTAAAAATTAGTATGGCTAATAGAATAACTAGATAGCGATAAGTGTACATGATGTTAACAAATAGGGATAAATTTTTAACAGAAGGACAAGTTTGTTGTTTGATCTAACGTATAGGAACTTGCTCTTTTTTTGAGTAAAGAGAACAAAATACAATTCAACTTATACTACAGGGGCCTTCATGGTACTTTTACCTGCTGTAGAATTATTTTTCCTTAATTTCCTTTTGCTAAACTCGATATTCATACATGTAGGATGAGTCACAAGATTTTATCAAGAGGCAGCAGTTGCGTGAGCTGACGATGCTGAACTCGAATTTCCGAGAGGAAAGTCCGGGTCCAACTGGTAGTGTTTCTCCTTTTAATTGCAGTGGAATGAAACGTCCCAAAACAGGACGCTGAGGATTTAAACAATAAAATCATCTGAGTTGTTTCTACACTGCCTGCCCCCAGGATTCAAAACCAAACATACCCTCTCATCTGATGCAATATATCAGTCCAGCACAAGTTGAAATGATTTGGGCTAACCAGTATATCTCTGGGGAGCTTTGTAATGGTCCTTTCATTGTTTTTGTGTTTTGAACAGAAGAGAGAGATAGAAAGTTGGTTCTTGCATTTTAGGTTTGGTGAGGTCAGTTTTGGTGTAAAACTCGATACACCCATTGGATTCATTCTTGTGTTAGTAGCTATAAGGTGTGTGCAATAATAATATAACATGTACTTCTTGTGTTGCAAGCAAATCATCAGGGGTGGTAATACATCTATGAGTTGGGCCTATTATACTCTTGGGATTATGGGGAGCTAGAGAAGCAGATGGATTTAGCAGAGCATTTCAACCCATCTCTTACTGGCTCGATAGAGCCTGGAATTTGAATATTTGTCTTCACAAATAAATGTAGCAGCAGTATTCCAAAATGTTGGGACCATTTGATTTGGCTTAAAGTACTTGGTAGGTCCCAGGGACTAGATCAATTTAATTTTAATTTCTCTATTTTTAAATGAATCAATTTTTTTATATATTTTTTTTCAATAGTAGTTTAATTCCAAATAAAATCATACAAGGTTATGAACTTTGTTAAACAGTAAATTATATTTTTTAATCAGTTTATTTGAATCTTTTAGAATGATTCATTCAAAAATAGAGGGAGTAATTTGATTAGGTCTTTAGAGGAATTTGATATTGAGGTTGTGCATAAAGCATCTCCAGAACGCAAGCACGCATTCAAGTTAAGATGACTACGGAAGCCATGGCATGTTACAACCATCCAATTCTACAGACCATCGTATTCCATATTTTGCGGCTGTTATAAGTCTTCAAGGAAAGAATTGGAAGTAATCAACTCTTTATTTCGATATTAATTAATTAGTTCCTCACACAAAAAATCAAGTAAATTAATTCCTATCAATTAACTATAATGTTAATGTTTTTCATCAATTATATATAATTTCGATTGTTATAATTACAAATTTAGAGCTTCAATGTTTAAAATTTTGACCTATTTGATCAATATAAAAATTAAAAGGGATTGGAGAGGTATTTCTATCAAATACAATTTTTTTATGTTATAATTATAAATTTAACTTCGCTATTTAAAATTTTGAAAAAGACCAATTTAATCAATATTAAAATTGAGAGGGACTGGATAGATGTTTTTACCAAATACAAAATCATGTTTTAGAAGGAAAAAATCCAACCTATATAATTAGCCTTGATGTTTAAAATTTTGGAAAAGACCAACTTGATCTGTATCGAAATTGCTAAGGATTGGAGAGGCATTTTCACCAAATACAAAACAATGTTTCGATGGAAAAATATCCGACCTGCCGGATTCGAACCAGCGACCTAAGGATATCAGCCAGGAAGACATCCTACTACAGTCCTCCGCTCTACCAACTGAGCTAAGGTCGGGTTGCAAGTTTGCGGTAAGAAACTGACATTTTATTTTATTAGCAGAATTTAAAAGCAAATTCCCACACAACCCTATTTTTCACTCTTCGCCCGAGGCTCAACAGCCATCTTTTTTCCATCTCTGCATATACGATCTCACATTCCGGTATTCCCTTTTCAACTACATTTCTCGCTTTCTCTTTGTATATCTTTGCTCCTCCTTTTCATCATCATCTTACCTTAGTCACATTTTTCTCTCAACTGCTCTTTTAATCATATATAATAATTTTTATTTAAAATGAAAGATTCTGTGCAGGTTTAGATTTAACACTTTGCAGAGTTGAGTTTTGAGGAAACAAGTTCGATCAAATCACTGAAGCGATCCATCAAATGGCTGCTATGGCTCGGTATCTTTTCTCGGACCTGCCGAGACAATCACCTAACATGACTGATACCTGCCGTCTCAGATCACAACCACCTCATGTTGTTTCCTTCCCAAGAAACCAACCGTTCCGTTTTCAGTGTTCTCAGATGTCCATTCCCAAGCTACGTATTTCATGCGGCGGAGGAGACGGTGGAAACCATGGAGTTGGTGGTAGCGGAGGTGGTGGCAGAGGAGGAGGTGGCGGGTCCAATTCCAGCGATGATCCATGGAAACGTTTTGGCATTCTGGGTCTTTTCCTAAGTGGATGGAGAGACAGGGTTGCAGCAGATCCGCAGTTTCCATTCAAGGTTTTAATGGAAGAGTTGGTGGGAGTCACTGCTTGTGTTCTTGGAGACATGGCTTCACGTCCTAATTTTGGTCTTAACGAGCTCGACTTCGTTTTCTCAACTCTCGTTGTCGGTTCCATTATGAATTTCACTCTTATGTATCTTTTAGCACCAACAGCTTCCGCAGCTTCTTCAAGTCTCCCTTCTATCTTTGCAAACTGTCCTCAAAGTCATATGTTTGAACCAGGTGCTTTTACCTTAATCAACCGTTTCGGGACTTTTGTCTATAAAGGAACAGTGTTCGCTGCTGTTGGGCTGGCTGCTGGACTTGTCGGGACTGCAATCTCAAACGGGTTGATCACGATGAGGAAGAAAATGGATCCCACCTTTGAAACACCCAACAAGCCTCCTCCTACCTTGTTGAATGCCATCACCTGGGCCATTCACATGGGTGTTAGCAGCAATTTTAGGTATCAAACCTTGAATGGGATCGAGTTTGTGTTGGAAAAGGGACTTCCCCCCTTTGCATTTAAGTCATCAGTGGTGGTCCTGAGATGCTTAAATAACGTAATTGGAGGAATGTCATTTGTAATACTAGCAAGGATGACTGGGTCTCAGAGTGTTGAACAGAAGCCAGCAAACATAGACAAGGAGAAGGAGATGTTGATGGATGGTGGTGTCAATATGGAGAACAATCAGTCGACTTTTAAGTGATTTTTACCCTTTTTTTGTTTTTTTCTCGTCCTTGGCTGTTTTTTGGCATTTTCTTTGCCAGACTCTGTAACTTGGACGTAGCATGTGATCACAATGTTTGTAATAAGATCCAAGATGTCTCAGTTTGAAGTTATAGTTCATGTGATCATAATATTTTGGGTTATGGTGTGCTTTTCTTTTCCCTTTTACTTCAAGTGCTATATATATCTGTCACAGATGCATTTCAATTTCGAAGAGATAATTAAGTTATGGTCTTCGAAAGCTTATTGCATTCCAAGTTTTAGTGAAGTCTTGAGAAGAAAGTTTGACAATATGAAAGCTAGCCCAAAAAAAGGAGTAGCTTTACAAATAGAGGATCTGTTTTATTTTAGTTGTGCTTAGTATCCATTCTTCACAACCTTAATATCCATTGTGGTTCTTTGATTAATTTGATTGTGGATGCTATACTGCTTCCATGCATTGATATGTTTATATAGCTTCATCTGTTTTATATATACATACATATATAATGGTCTTCATACGTAGAAATATTTCTGGTCTCTGGAATGATGTCCAAGAATTTGGTGACTTCGACAGGATGAGGCATAGAAGCCCCACTCCCATGGCTTCTTCAAACATTGTGTCAAATGTTTCTGGAACTGGATTATGCAGCTGGGATAATCTTCCTAAACTAAAGAGGTATTGTTTTATTTCTTGTTTGGTTAATTTGTGTAACAAGCGATTATTTTATGCTTTTAATTCTTTGAAAAGGCCATTAAAGTTGGAGTGTCTAAAAGTTGGAAAGGAGAATCATAACATGCTGAAGTCTCTGTTTTCTGACATCGTAAAGATCACAAACAAACAATAAAGTTTGAAGTAGTTTCTTTTTGCTTTTTTAGTATGACAAGTGAGCTTCAAAGACAGTTCTTACACTAATTATTTTCTGCTTCAAATTGCAGACCATATCAAAGAGATTATGAATTTAGTTTCCTGCTACTTCCTTTTATACTTCGTTGCATTTTGTATCATTCAAATTGCGAGAGCACACATTATCTGCACCGTTCCTTTACAGCTGACCCATTTCAATATGTTATGGTGTATGCATAGTCATATATGTTGGTTCGAATAATATTTTCCTTCTCCGAATCTATGGCTTTTGGTTCTAGTTGCTAAGTTCAATTCAAAAAATAAGGAAAATAGCTAAAGTATCAATAAATGAAACCCTTATTGTCAAATGGTGAATACATGAGTTTAATTCTCTCGGCTTCTGGTTGATAACACTAACCACAGATTTTTTATTTAGTCTCCAATACTTTACTTGACGATGTGTCATCATAAGTAACACAGATGGGGACCATGTTATTTCCTGTCTGAAATCCGATGGTTGCCAAATAGCTCAATATAATGGCTATCTGTCAGTTCATTGCTAGTTGCCAAGATGTATTTAACTTTTACCTTCATTTATGATTATGTATTTCAATTGGTTAAGAACTTAACATTCTAAATCTATTTTATCACATTTTAGTACCTGATCCTTAATGAAGCACTGAGAAAATGTTATCTTGGAAAGTCAGGTGAGTTATGTGCATGAGGATTATTTCTAGTTAAAACTTGTTATCACTTCATGTGCTTACTTGCGCTTATGTGGATTGAGCCCTTCTGCTAATTTTGTCATATAAGGCTTAGACAGGCTCAGGAAATGATAGAAGAATTACTGGAACCTGGGGTATGTATTGTAATATTATATTTCTAAGTTTGTTAGCCATAGCCATAGCTGTAGGTTGCTCTCATATATGCTTCCATCTTGAAGCTCCATTATGTCATAAAATTATCGGCTGTTTTTGTGTAAGCGGCTTCATCTATTGGAAGCTTTGGCATCTTTACTAGTATGCTGCAGAACTGTTTTCCTTTTTTTTTTTTTTTTACTGAACTTGATATTCTCATATATAGAATGATGAGTTACAAGATTTTATCAAGAGCCAGCATATCAGTTCAGGACAACTTGAAATGATTAGGCTAAAAGTGATTGCTAGAGAGCTTTGTAATGGACATTCCATTTTAGGTTTGGTCAGGTAAGTCCATTGGATTCATTCTGTTTGTGTTGCAAGCAAAGCATTAGGGGTGGTGCAAGAAGATCATGTTTGTTAATGTTATTCCATTGTAATCTAAATCTATATCAATGAAGCATGGAAATGTAAGTTGTGTTTATTATATTATTGTTTTGTGGAGATAGATCTTCTTCTTCTGAAGTAGGAGCCTCTGCAGAAAGCAGTGTATGTAAAAGCATATGATAAATAATATATGTTACTATGATGCACTGCCTCCCATCTCATATCTTCAGGACAGGATTTTGGATTCTGTACTGACCTGGATGCCATTGCATGCCACAATCACCCACAAAACTGGAATTCAATTGCGGGAAACAAGTAGGTTCAAGAGCCGGGCTAGCTTCCCAAGCTAAATGATTTATCTCAAATTTTGTAGGGTTTGAATAAAAATATTAGATTTGAAAAATGGCTTGTTTAAAATATAAGTTGGGTTTGAGCTCAAGCATTTCAGATGCAAGTTCGGCTCTGTCCATTTTTAAAGTTTATAATATATTATATTATGTTATTTTTATATAGGCTAAATTTGCTATCAGTCCCTGTACTTTATGTAAGTTGTGTATTTAGCCCCTATACTTTAATTCAATCAATTTTTGTCCTTATATTTTTTGAATTTTGAAATTTTGGTCTTAACCCAAACTACCAAACTATAGTAGTTAAATTCAATTACTAGTGTTGTACTGTCTACAGTTGTAAATTTAGTATATATTCTGCAATTGGATCATTCTAAGCCCCTTTTTCAAAAGTTGAAATTTCAATATTGATGCAAATGTTATCGTTAACCCATTAACTGGATTTTTAGTAAGTAAAACGTGAAAATAACGAGCTAACATGACAATATGTTTGTCAAATTAGATTTTGAAAATTAAAGAACTTAATGAATTTAACAATTATTGTTTCATGAGGGTTAAGATTTTAAAATTTGAAAAGTATAGCGACTAAAAATGACCAAATTAAAGAAATTAAATTCACAACTTTCATAAAATACAGGGACTAAATAGCATAATTTAACATTTTATATATATTATAAATGTTGACAATATATGAAATTTTAATAAAAGAATAAATATATAAATTTATTAAATATTAAATTAAAAATAATATAAACGTTTGTTAAAAAATTTAAAAAATAATATGAGCAAGTTTAAAATGGATTTGAATTAGTCGTTTATAAATATAGACAGATTTGAATAAAATTTTAATCTCATATTTTAGAAGTATGTTAATATAGGCAATAAATTGTTATTTATTTATTATTATTGTCAAAGGAAAGAATTAGAAGAATGCAAAAAATTAGAATAAAAATGAAAAAGCTTAATCCGACCTACCGGATTCGAACCAGTGACCTAAGGATTTCAGACAGGAAGCGTTCCTACTACAGTCCTCCGCTCTACCAACTGAGCTAAGGTCGGATCACGTCAGAGTGATAAAAGAAGTTAATTTATTGAAAGTAAAATCCAATACAACCCTATTTCTCGCTCCTCAGTCTTCACCAACCACTTCCGTGTCTACATATACCATCTCAGACACTGGGCATTCCCTTTTCAAATTTCAACTACATTTCTCGCATTCTCCATCTCTGTCTTTACTTTCTTTGTTTTTTTCTTGCATCATCAAACCTTGTTCTCTTCTGCTCTTTTTACGATAATCAAATTTCCTAAAAAGAATCAATCCGTGCAGGTTTAGTTTAACTCTTTTGCAGAGTTGATTTTCGATTGTTCAAATGGCTGCCATCGCTCGGTATCGTTTCTCGGACCTGACGAGACAATTCCCTAACACGAGCGGTGCTCGCCCTCTCAAATCACAACCATCCCATGTTGTTTCCTTCCCTCGAAACCAACCGTTCCGGTTTCAGCCTTCTCAGATTTCCATTCCCAATCTTCAGTTTTCATGCGGCGGAGGCGACGACGGAAACCATGGGGTTGGTGGTAACGGAGGTGGTGGTAAAAGCGATGGCGGTTCCAACTCCAACGATGATCCATGGCAGCGCTTTGGCATTTTGGGTTTTCTTCTAAGTGGATGGAGAGACAGGGTTGCAGCAGATCCTCAGTTCCCATTCAAGGTTTTAATGGAAGAATTGGTGGGTGTTAGTGCTTGTGTTGTTGGAGACATGGCTTCACGTCCTAATTTTGGTCTTAATGAGCTCGACTTCGTTTTCTCAACTCTTGTTGTGGGTTCAATTTTGAATTTCCTTCTTATGTATCTTTTAGCACCAACGGCTTCTGCATCATCTTCAAGTCTCCCTTCCATCTTTGCAAATTGTCCACAAAGTCATATGTTTGAACCAGGTGCTTATACCTTAATGAACCGTTTTGGGACTTTTGTCTATAAAGGAGCTGTGTTTGCTGCTGTTGGATTTGCTGCAGGCCTTGTTGGAACTGCAATCTCAAATGGGTTGATCATGATGAGGAAGAAAATGGATCCCAGCTTTGAAACACCTAACAAGCCACCTCCTACCTTGTTGAATGCCTTCACTTGGGCTACTCACATGGGGGTTAGCAGCAATTTGAGGTACCAAACCTTGAATGGGGTCGAGTTTTTGTTGGCTAAGGGACTTCCTCCCCTGGCATTTAAGTCATCAGTGGTGGTTCTGAGATGCTTAAATAATGTACTTGGAGGAATGACATTTGTAATACTAGCAAAATTTACTGGGTCTCAGAGTGTTGAACAGAAGCCACCAAACATAAACAAGGAGAAGAAGTTGGTGGACGGTGACAGTTTGGACAACAATCAGTCGACTTTTAAGTGATTTTTACCCCCTTTTGTTTACTTTTTTGTCGTAGCTTTTTCTCTGCCTATCTCTGTAACTAGGATGTAGCATGTGATCATAATGTTTGGAATAAGATCCAAGTCTGTCTCCGGATTTAATGTCATAATTCGTGAGGGTGGATGAGATGTTTTCTGTTGCATTTTCTTAGTGATTTTTGTAGAAAGTGTCTTCCTTGAATTGAACTCACTTGGATAGTGATGCTTAGCAGCAAATAGTAGCCTTGGAAATGAAAAGCAGGATTTGTCTTGATCTTTCAATTTTTCTTTTACCCTATTTGAGAATAATATATAGATACATATATATACATATTACTATATCCTTAAGAAAGAACAAAAAGAAAAGGGAACTTTTTTGTATTCACCAGTGGGAGAATCTATGAACACTTTCTCTGTCTGTCCGTCTGTCAATCAATATAAACATTCTTAAAATGTTAGAGCCAAGGGCTCTCAAATGAAAATCCAAACGAGCAATGCCTAGGGATCCCCTTGTCTGTTAGAATGATTAAAACTAAAGCATACAATAGAATGAAACCCCCCATCCTCTCATGTTGAACTATAAATGCTATTGAGTCCTTCCCTTCATGACTGTGGAACTAAACCGACCCATAAAAACTAATGCAAAGGCCATACTCAAAGCACCATGATCTTATCTGACAGCCTCCGGAGCAGAATTGCAATATGGTGTATGCAAGCAAACCAACTTGGTGCATGCTAAACAAAGAGTAGCAAAACCGACTCCAACAGCAAGACCGCAGCTGCTTTTTCGGATATCTAACCTTACTGCTCTTTGAACTATGCTAACAAAGCATGGGATCAATCCTCCACAGGCCAAAACCATCACATGGTCAAGACCACTGTAGTCAATTCCTGCCAATATTGCTCCAATTGCAGATATCGGGCCTATGAAGCCAATTAGAGCAGCTGCTGCAAGAGAGCCATACCAACTGCCAGTAGCTCCAAAGATGCAGCTGGCCACTGCTGCACCACGTGGAAGCCCGTGAAGGGATACAGGAAGGACCATGTGCCGGCCAAGTCCATAAGCTTTTGGTGCAGCCACTCCTAGTGCAAGCCCTTCAGCCAGAGCATGAAAAGCCACAGCTCCACACGCTAAAAATGACTGGAGAGTGAGAACACTCACCGGAAATCTTGTCACTGTCGGAAGGTTATTGGAAGAACTTCTTTTGTTACAAACAAGCAACAAAATAGTAGAGCTTGAAACATGGACAAATGCAGCTCCTACAGTTAGTAGCAACATAAGTGGTAAGAATCCCATTTTGGAAGACAATAGTAGTTGCAGTGGTCGCCAGGCACCAAGGATGAAGGCAATGCCAGATGCAGTACCCATGAGAAGGGCATGCTGAAGATGGAAAGCAAGAGCAAATGCAACAAGCACAAGGCCACCCAGTAAAGGTCCAAGGCCAAAAAGCAATGAAACAAAGAAGCCAGAAGCATCCTCAGAACTGGAAATTTAAAACAGTAGAATTTAGTCAATGAGACAAGTTAAAATGAAATCACAATATAGCAGCTAAGAGTAGGGCAGCATTTAAGAACAAAAGCAGATGGCCAGATTGTATCAAGAGCAACACACCCATATATCAAGCAAAAAGAAACCCAAAGAAGCCGTATTTACTCATGCAATGATGTTATATCCGGTCATGCATTCTTCTCAACAAACAATAGTTCAGTTAACTCACTTGTAGTCATGAGTAAAGTTCTGGAACAGAGTGCTTAGAGCTTCCATGAATGCTACTGAAAGCGTAGCAGCTGATGCCACTGGAGTTGGCGAAGCTTCCTATTAAAAAAATGATGGAGAAGGGAAGACATCATTTCTCTAGAACAAAGAAGAAAGCATAAAAAAAAATTTAAACATGGTCGAACAAGATTAATCTTTCCAATTTACAAATTGCTGTTCAAATAAAGTTGTTTTATATAGCTTTTTAGGCTTTGCAGAAGAGAGACAGTGAAGAGGATGGCAGTAGTTGTTATGCATTACCATAGCTAGGTAAGTTCATTATAATAGTATACTGTGAACTAACCAATGAAGTGTTCTTCATAGGATACAAATCAAAATAGAACAAAAGGTCTAGAAAAATTATTGTAGATTGAAGATTCAAACATATATTTTTTAAGCGCAAGAATCCCAATTACCTTAAATGCATCAGGGAGAACCTCAGCAACAACCATCCAGATCATACATCCAGCAGCAAAACCAGTACAAAAGGGCAGGAATTTATTAAATGCATCGGCGCACATAAAAGAAGGAACTGCAACAATTGGCTGGCAAAAATGTTTTGAAGAAAAAAAATTAAAGGGAATAAACAACAAATTGAGGAAACTAACTTTACATAGAAATAATACTCAAATAAGAACAAAAGTTCAATTGGTGTACCCAAACAACCTTAATATTTTATTTCTATCATTCCTTTTGCCCATTTAACAGATAAAACCAAGTAGTCCTTCATTATTGCAATACAAATCAAGCATGCACTTGAAAGTTTACAAGTGGGTATTTTATTAATTTTCTGCTCACGATTATTCTCCATTGAAGTTATTTACCTGGTCTTTAATTTTAACCAACTTTTCTACTTCACAATATCTTCTTCTACGTTTCTTTTTCAACCTGATCTTGGAAGTTCCAATTTCATTTGATACAGACAGATATGCTCCTGACAACAGAATTAACATGATTAGGTACCTGTGGCAAGGATGTAATAATGCTCCATAGCATTGCATTCTGTGGAGAAACACCCCTTGATGCAAGAACCGTGCTCACAGCCAATCCCTCTGGTATGTTATGTACAGCTATGGCCAAAGTTACCAAAAGGCCTTGAGTAAAACCTTTTGAGCCGGCAAAGGAAACTCCAACACCAGAGCCCTCTCCAAATGAATGCAGTGTCATGATTCCAATAACAAGAACAACTTTAGTTGCATCTGCTCCTTTTATATCCAGCATACTTACTTCCCCATATTGTTCAAGAAACTGAAACCCAAATATGATAGGAGAAATAGAAGACAAATTACAAGTTAAAAAGACAGCATTGTGTTTGGCATGTCTAAACTCACTGAGAAGTAACAATGATCCTAAAATAATTCTACAAACCGAAAAACTGATAAAGAGATATTGTGATCACCTTCTTACAAAAAAGAATAAAAACACCACCCGCTAAAATCCCAATAACAACCCAACTTCCAGCACCATGTTCTTGCCCTTCCTGTATGAGATCAAAACTTGCAGCCAACATGACACCAGCAGCCATTCCATTGCATATCCCAGCCCACTGAGGATCGAGTTCCACAAAGAAAAATGGAACTGCACCTAAACCAGTTGCTGCAGCCATTGCTAATGTCAAAAGGGCAACTGTGGACAGAGACACTCTGCTGTAACTGCCCTTCCAGTTACTCATTAAGTTGTTGTCATCCTTAAAACTTATGACTTTCTCCGTTCCAGTGCCATCTATAACATTGTTGCCTACACTATTGGGGGGAGATCTTATCCCTTTCGAAATTTCGCTTTGACCATCTGCTGTAGCGCATTCAAGTAACACAAAGATGAAGAACAAAGAGAGAAACAGATGCTTGACTCTAAACAGCATTGCTCTAATTTTTTTCCAGAAATCTATCAACAATAATGAATGTTATTAATCAAATAGAATCCCCCCTGGTGAAGCCAATCCTGAAGTAAGTTTGGAAACGCACCTGCGCAACATTAAAATGCAAAATTTTCATGTATCTGCAACAAAAATCCTTCACAAGTAATCCAAGGCTAAAATGAAATATTATCATAAAGTAATCGTACATAGTTATCTGAAAATTATTTCAATCCAGCAGAGGCTACCTGCCACAGAAATCCCCCCCAAGAAAGAAACCGAAGCTAATTGATAAGATGAACAATCAAAGACACTAACATGAAGCAAGATCCTTAAGATTCCCCAATTCCCAAAGCCAAAGACAACCCTTTTTGGTATCCTATAGTGATGTAAAACACAAAATGAGTGAAGCAAATTTAATGGTGGGAAAGAAAAGGCCTGAATTTTGCAATCAAGGGGAAAAAACCAAAGTTTCAGAGAAGGACTAATTAATAATAAAGATATAAAAAAAAAAAAGCGAAAAGAAAACTTACGGACCAAATGCAAAAGCGCTTCCAAACAAACAAAAAAAGGAACGATCTTCAACGATTTCTTTATTTATTTAATTTTTCTGTTGATAATGCGAAGAAGAGACAATTGGGTTCCAGAGGAATAGACACTAACTATAACATAAAATAAAAGAAAAGGATTTAATAATAATTGTCAGCACGTTGTTTTCCAGTTTCCAGCTGCTGAAACCCCCAGCCAGCCTTACCGATCGCTCCTTGAATCGGTGATGCTGAGGTGAGGGATCACTTTTGGATTTGAAATTTCACTGCTTTTTCAGTAAATTTAACCTACTATCATTTCACTACCATATCATATTAGGGAATATTTTTCACTTAAAGAAAACTCAACTTCGAAATTAACTATTTCCATTTAGGTACCTAATTAACTTTGAAATTCAACTATTAGTACTTAACTTCAAAAATTTACAAAACGGTCACTGTATTTATATTACTAGATTTTTAAAATAGCTATTGTATGGTTTTCTTTATTTGCATTGAGTGCATCAAGTGAAAGTTTTCATTCCATTTCTTTTTTACGATTTAATTTTTTTCATGAGACAACTTTAAACGTCACGAATCTACGAACTAAAATACAAATAATCTTTTTCTCCGATCTTGACACTAATCGTCAAATCGATTTAGACCTAAGGTATGTTTTTCTACTTGTTGATATGTATCGATCTACCGTGCCGATCGCCAAATCAATGCATAAAGTTCACTAGCCCAATGACTTAAATAAAATCTTTCAAATGGTTTGGTGACTTGAATGAAAACTTTCAAATAATTTAGTAAATATTTTATAACTTTTTAAAATTAAGTTACCAAAATGTAAAATAAAATATTTCTTCCTCTTTTCTCTCTCCTTCCCCATTTTCTCTTAAAAACTGGTATGATAGACAAAGCAACTAAATAATGACACCTAACATTTACATACATATTGTGTTGTCGTACCAAAACCAACTTTTACCAACAAAAATATAAGACAACCCAAATTGAACACAAATTATTTTTAACTAATTCAAGCCACTTATCTTTACTATTATAAGTCAATAAAACTCTTATTTATATCATGGTTCATTTTCACTCTCTACACCTCAAAGAAATCTATTATTCTCGTCTCACTCCCCCTCCTCTCCATTTGAGTCTATTGAGTATTTTTTATCATAATCTATTACTAGATTTTCATTCTCATTTTATGATGAGTGATGTTACTTAATTTTAAGGATATACTAATAGAAGAGCTTGTTGAATCTTAGGAGATATATTATCCAACGAAATATCTTCAACTCGTATTCATAGTTTATTAAATTGGTAAATATATTCTATGAGGTGTTATCTAATGGAAATTCATTTGTTGTAGAAATTAAGGGCTGGAAATGCAGTTGCAGAAAAGGGAGGGGGTAGGGCGTGGGCAAGGGCAAGGGCCCTCCCCCTAAAACAGAAAATAAGTTTAAGTTTATAAAATCTTAAATTAATGTATAATAAAATTATAGTTTAGCTCTCTCATAAATGTTATAATTTTAATTTAATCCTTTTGAAAATCATGAAAATATAAACTAATATACAATTAAAATTGCATTTTAGCTCTCAACCCAAAAAAGGAAAGAAAAAAAAAATTGCTTCACCTCTGCTTGTCGATAATGAGATTTAACATGTATTCCTTACTTACATGCCATATGAGTCATATTGTATAAGAAATTATGTAATTGATGCATTCAAGGAAAATGGCTATTATTTGTTGTACAATTCTGAAATGCCAACCATTCCTAGATTATCACATTACAGTCCTCTATTATATATATTATGAAGAAAAATTGAAACTGGTTGTATATATTTACATATTATTAACAATGATAATAATACCAATAAGTTCACTTGTTGCCTATCAATGTCAACGGGGTGCAATGGAAGGAATTACACCACTAACAAGATCACTCCCTGTCACATTCAATGACGAAGCATATACCTCCCTGCTAGTGCCACCGTACGACGAGGACGATGTCAATGACTTGCCTGAATATAATTGGACCAACTCGGTTGATGAAGAAACCGAATCAGTATCCGGCATCATTTTGAGTACGTATTCTAGTTGTCTCACCACATCCAACATACACGGTCGCTTCTCTGGCTCGTCATCGCAGCAACTCAGGGCTAAACTTACCATTCTCTCCATACATTCAGCTGGATACCAACCCATTCTACTGTCTATTATAGACAATACCATGCCGGATTCATGTGCTGTTTTCACCTGAGTTTTGTATTATACTAGCTTTAGCATCCAAAACATCAATGAAAATTGTAAAGGTAAAAGTATCATGGAGGTTCCTATACTAGGATTCAGATTGCATTTACCTCCTCTACAAAAAAAAGGGGTAAATCAATCCCTATATGAATTGGCCCTTTTTGTTAAAAATTTCATCCATTTGTACTATTAAAAATTAGCATGACTAACGAAATAACCAAATAAAGACAATGCCACGTGTACTTCACATTGACAAACTGATACCAATTTTTAACCGTAGAAATTGATGGAAATTTTAACAAAAGGAACAGTTTGCTCTTTAATCTAACGTAAATGGATTAATTTGTTATTTTTGAATTTAGGAACAAAATGTAATCTAACTCCTAATATAGGTACTCCTTAATACTTTTATCAATTGTAAAACATGCATCACAAGTACTGTTTCAGCTATGAAAGTACCTCTCGGACAATGTTTTTGCCATGCCATATTGGATGCATACCCGTCAACAGTTCCAAGAAAACAACTCCGAGGCTATAAACATCACTTTTGTCAGTCAACTTATGTGTCAAAAAGTATTCTGGATCAAGGTAACCCTGCATGCAACAAAAAAGCACTCAAGTAAAAACTCAGTAATGCAGTATTTATTGCCACTAATATGTGTTAAGTTCATTTCTAAAACAAGGGATACAATCAGAAAAATATCATGGAAGTCCTTGTACTAGGAGTTAGATTGCATCTTACCTCTTTTACTCAAAAAATGTGTAAATTAGTTCTTGTACATATAGCAAACTGATAATTTCTATTAAAAATTTCATCCATTTTTATTGTTAAAGACTGCTGAGACTGATAGAATAATTAAATAGTTACACGTGTAACTCATTCTGATCTACAGGGACCAATTTGTAACAGTAGATGAAATTTTTAATAGGACCAGTTTGCTCTTTGATCTAATATATAGGGGCTAGTTTGCTTATTTTCTGAGTAGAGAGGGCAAAATGCAATTTAACTCCTAATACAAGTGGTTGAATACAATCTGAACTTTATCCTTAACCAACAGTACAACCGAAATGGTGGAAGTATAATGTATGAAGGGAAGATGCCTCTTAGCTATATATTTCACTGTCTATTCCCACTCTAAGTGTAAGGCAACCTTTCCTGCAATATCTTCAAGGAGTCTTACATGTAAGGCAACCTTTCCTGCAATATCTTCAAGGAGTCTTACATGCTAAACAGAGGTAACTTACCGGTGTTCCCTTCACAACCGTGGAAACATGATCCGGCACAGTCCCTTCTTCTTCTAGGACTGGAGCTAACCGTGAGAGACCAAAATCAGAAACTTTTGCATTAAGGTTGGAGTCCAGAAGTATGTTGGTGGCTTTGATATCTCGGTGGAATACTGGAGGATTTGCTTCAGTATGGAGATAAAGAATTCCTTTCGCTGAACCCAGTGCAATACGTAATCTCATTCCAAAATTCAGGGTGTTTTTAGCTTTAGCTGCATATATCATGGTTTAAATCAGTTTTATGATAGGAAAATTTGAAAACATTATCTGCATCAGCATACTCATGAGCTAAAAGAACTTTCATCAATAGCACTTGGGCAGCTCAATGTGAAAGATGCAAGTAAGAGCCTGATATAAAACTTGTACAGCAATGAATCCTTGGAAAATTCATACCAGAAAGCCAGTCCCTCAATGTGCCATTGGGCATGAACTCGTACACCAACATCTGCAAATGCACCAATAACCCAAGCGTATGAATTATATCTTTGATTAAGTATACGTTATGCACCTAAAAGTTGATCAAGGCCCTTCTTAAGACACCAACAAAATGCACATGCAGACTCACACGCATAATCGACATAATACAGGTACTTAGGGGTTAGGACTAGAAGAATATACCTGTTCCCCTTCTTCATCACAGTATCCAACGAGTGAAACCAGGTTCCGGTGATGCAGCCTTGACAAAAGCTTTATCTCTGTCAAAAATTCTTTTTGTCCTTGCAATGATCCTTCTTCTGCACGTTTTATGGCAACAACTGTTTTGTCAGATAAAGTGCCTTTATACACTTTTCCATATCCTCCTTGTCCAACTTGAGTTGAGCTATTGAAATTGTCAGTAGCAAGTGCCGCTTCTTTAAATGTAAAGTCTCTCACTCCTTCAATTTTCATAGAAGCCTTTGTAGCTGCACAGTGTAACAATAAATTTAGGGACTCCTTTTCTAGTGATAATTGGAGGCTGTATCATTGGTGGGAAAAAAAAAATCTTAACTAGTAAGAAGCTTACATAAGCGTTTTCTTGACACTGCACGGTGGTGTCTAGCATATCTTCTTTTCATTAGAATTGTTATGATAACAGACGTTGCAACTGCACAGGCAACACCCCCGACTACAACCGCTACCACAATGCCCGTACTGATACCCTTATTTTCACTCCCAAAGTCAACTACAGCAATAACAGATCGAACAATGCATCTTTAATAATAATAATAATATACAATATGAGACTGTTTTAAAGCATATCTTCCATCAAGTATCGAGAAATGTGAAATGAAGTACGTACTATTTGCATAAGGTCCTAGTAGAGTGAAGTTGAGCAACTCATATGGTCCAAAGAAGTCGCTACCAGGAAAAGACCATGAAGCATATATGTCCCTGATTCTCCGAACTTCGCTTTCATTAAAAGTATTAAAGGGGGTACTATTGACACTAGGAAAAAGCTTCAAATACATCCTTAGACGTGGTCCTTTGTCCCAAACGTACGTATCAATATACAGTTGATAGAGGCTGAAGTTCAAAGACCTAGTCAAGTACACCTCAAAAGGTCGGATAAATGGAGGAAAATAAGAAAAACTGGGGCTCTTTAGACGATATCCGATTCTAAGAGGAGCGGCACAGAAACATGGAACGGGAGATGCTGGGACATATTCGTAGCCCATTGGGCATGATTGACTTCTGCATTCCATTTTGGACCTATTTAAGTTTTGCATGTCATCCTCCCCGGGTTCAGATCCACAGAACAGGCTTATATTCAATGAGTTCGAATTTCGGCAGACAGGATTGCCTCCAAGCCTAAATAAAAACTGCTAAGATTATAAGGATTTGACGGAAGAAATTAAAGACAAATTCATACAAAGGGATGGTATTCTTTCTGTTAATCTGTCAATACTTCCTTACTACAAAAAGTAGCAAAAGAATGGAAATCATTTAGGCATATAAGTGGGAAAACAGAAAATATGCTACAAAACTAAGATGAAATCCAGTTAACCAATGAGGATGCATTGAAAAATACAAAAGAAACAACGGGGCATGTCATTAAAATTATGAGCCATTTCTAGCTTATGATGAATTTAACATTGCATTAGCAGTAAGTGTGGTTAGTCAACTGTCAAATCTTGAAGAATTTTGTGGGGATGCTATTGTAGTATTTCAAGATCTGATAATGATCAAATTGAATTATTAAACCATTAGCTGACCTAGTTATAGCATGATACCAGAGAAATAAGAAGTTTACCTGAAGGTAACATTCACTGGAGGATTAAAATTTCCTTCAATCCTTGAGAATGCATTGTTTCTGAGATCACTGCATTTTGAATGTGCAAGTAAAGGAAAGCTATTACCGATGAATTCTATTTTAGTAACCGCGATATGTTTGCAATAAGCATGAATACATAGTTTGTCAATGAAGTATAATGGTTTAAGATCTTACATATTAAGCTTAGCACTAGCATCGAAGGACATGTTCTGCCATATGTTGGTAGGTACAGGACCTGTCAGGTAATTATTCCGTAGTGATCTGCAATAAACCAGCATTTAGATTCTAGACTTTGCAAATATACATAGGAGTATTTTAGCATGCATATAGAATCTCACAGGGTCTGAAGTGAAGGAAGGTCCGAGAAACTTCCAGGAATAGATCCGTTTAGTTGGTTATATGAAAGATCACTGCAATTAACAAGAAGTAATTTATTATCAGGAATTTGTCTTCCTTGCAACAGAAGGTAATTTCACAAGATTAAATCTATCATCCAGTGATGAAATGGGAAATCCAGATTGAAGCAGTTGAAACAAAACAATTGTTAAGCTCAAATTAGCAATTCACCTACATGGTTGTCATATTATGAGAAAGCTTATTTGATGGTATAGGTCCAGTAAGATGATTCCAGCTGAGATCCCTGCCACATGAATAAGCAACAACAATAGAAGTCAAGTTTGTTGGCCGCAACACGATGGAAATTTCCGCATTAAAAAAACGATATTAATGTAGATCACACAATAATTTGAACAGTAATCCTGACATACAGATAGCTAAGGTTCGATATCCTGCTAAGATCAGGAACTGCTCCCTGCAAGCTGCAATTTCTAAGACTTCTGAAAACCACCACAAGAAATCATATAGAATCAGTACTCATAAACAGATCATGCAACATATTGCTTGTACAATCTTTTCTAGTGCATTAAATACAAAAGACAGACAAAGAAGTTATACAGAATCAGTACTCTATTGCCTGGTCCCTATGATTTTCTTAAAATCTTGAGTGGCACAATGAATAGTTACCTTTGTAAGCATAGACACTGAAATTGTTTCACTAAATAAACTGCAAGGCTAAGTAAATGGTTTACTAACACTCACAATTTTGTTAATTTGGAAAAGTTCCCATAAGAAGCTGGAATATCATATCCACTAAAGTTGTTGTTATCAAGTTGACTGCAGAGATGAAGAACACAATAAGTAGTAAGTTAAACCTGGAAGATAAGGAATCCACAAGTAATCACATAACGAGAAAGATTATTAAAGAAAAGACACATACAGTATGCGCAAATTTGGTAAGTTCGAAAACTCTGATGGAAGATATCCAGACAAGTTATTAGTATCCAAAAGCCTGCAGAGAATTGAAATTCTTAATTTTAATCACTCACCACAAACATATATAGATAAATATAGACATGAGCATGTTTTATATGATCTTACACATGAAGCAAAGTGGATAATAGAGACAGCTCAAGGGGAATTTGACCACTAAGTGAGTTGTTGTTGAAGTGGCTGCACATTACAAACGAGCAGATAAATATCCACAGAAGTGTTAACCTCCTTATTAAGTTGAAATAGAATTTAGCTTGTTGATTCAATTACAGATGTTTCACACTGCTTAAGTTAGCAAATGATTTTGGTATTTGACCAGACAGGTTGTTCTGGTCTATTTGAAATCTGTCCAGTTCTTGGAGGTAGCCAAGTTCATCTGGCAAAGAACCTGATAGGTTGTTCCCATTCAAGAGTCTGCAAACATAATGCCACCCAGAAAGTTAAAACTAAATATATATATATATATATATTCTTTGCTGACTCTAATCCTTATATTTAAGAGAAGAAGAAGGCATAAGAAAATCAACTTACAGGAGTCTTAAGGTAGAGAGATGTCCTATCTCCTTGGGTATACTACCCGTCAAATCATTCCACATGAAATCTCTTCAAGAAATTCAAAGAAAAGGTGTTAGTACAACTGGAATTTATCCGGAATGGTTAACAACATAACATGCACTTTATTTCACAACTCACAGTATTGTGAGATGATAAAGTTGGCCAAGTTCGGGTGCTAAAGTTCCAGAGAGATTCATATTTTGCAGCTGACTGCATCAATTTACAGAACAAACTTAAACATAACTTTGTCTACAACTTTTATATATATAATCAATAAAATGGATAATGCTGAAATGAAGAGAAAAGTAAATGTGGGAAAGAGAAAACACACAGTTCCTCAACATGTAAGTATCCATCATTGCCTTGATGATCAGAACATTCAACTCCAGTCCAGTTGGATGTACAAGGGTCCTCTTTGTTCCATTTTCTGAGACGGTTCAAGGGATCAACCAACTGCTTCTTCACCGCAAGCAACGCACTAACTGCAGTTCGGAAATTGAACACGTATATGCTGAGTCATAGAACAGAAATAAACTCGATCCCAAACAGTAACAAGGATGACACAATACCAGTATCTTGATTTATATATGTAATATCATATTCAATCAAGATGAGCTAGCATGAAAAGTGTTGATATAAACATATATACATATAATTCATGGTGTGAACAATAGGAACCTTAAAGATGGAGCTTTAGATCAATTTGGGGTGTAATATAACATTCAATCAAGATGAGCTAGCATGAAAAAGTGTTGATATAAACATTTATACATATAATTCATGGTGTGAACAATAGGAACCTTAAAGATGGAGCTTTAGATCTATTTGGGGTGTAATATAACATTCAATCAAGATGAGCTAGCATGAAAAAGTGTCGATATAGACACACATACATAAACATATAATTCATGGTTTGAACAACTAAGAATGTTAAAGATGTAGCTTTAGATCAATTTGGGGTGTAATATAACATTCAATCAAGATGAGCTAGCATGAAGAAGTGTTGATATAGACTCATACAAATACACATAATTCAAGGTGCGAACAACTAGGAATCTGAAAATATGGAAAATTAGGAGATGAAAACGAATAATAACTCAGACCTTCAGAAGGATCGGTAACAGGAGAGTCAGAAGCAAGAAGAAGGAGACAACCACACCATAGCCACAAGGCCAATAAGCATTCCTTTACTCCCATCATCATCTTCTTCGTAACCTTTCAACTTCAACTATCATCAAACACTCAAAAGTTATATGTTTACAGAAACACAAAAATTAACAATACCCAGAAAATAAAAATGAAAAAACATGACTAACCTCTTACTCGTTTATATTTAGTAGTAGCTAGGAGGGAAGAAAAGGAAGCAAAGGGAAGTCGTTTTAGGTCGACGAACAGCAGCTGTATAAAACACCAAATGAAATAATGAATGATGATGGAGATGGGTGTTGACTTTTTCCTCATAAACCCCATTGTTGTCATAGTTTGCACATCCTCATTTAAGCAATCGTAAAATCATCAAGACACATTTTTTAGTTTAGACATTATCTTATTCAGATATTTCCTTGTTTCTCATTAATATTATAAATATATGGTCGACATTGCCTTCCTCTTACAGCTCCCTACAAACCATTCAAAAAAACATAACATAAAAAAATGATAATATGATTTTTTGCCCTTAAACTTTGTAATTGGATTCACTTTGATACTATACTTTTTCTGTCAACCGGTAAAAGAATTGAAAGCTGCTCAAAACCAATAAATATTATAAACTAGAACAAAGCCACTAGTTGAATAGGTTGAACCGATCAAACCGATTGAATCGAAAATTAATAGTCTAACTGGTTCAACCACAGATCTGGTTATTAAAACACTACATATGACACTCTAAAATTGTAGCACGTCATCACTTAAAAATTTATATATCTTTTAATTTTAAAGTAATGATCTAACACAATCTCGAAATATCATATTATCAGACTTCTGTATTTTTCAAGTCTAGGGATCAAAATGAATTTACTTACTAATTTTAGATACCAAAATAGGCTTAATTGCAAAATTTAAAAACTAAGGTCAAGTCAAAAGCATTGAATTGACTTGAAGGTTAAGGTTTAAGGATATATGGCCGTACCATTACTGTGATTGGATAGTTTTTATTGAATTAAATTTAAACCCTGCTTGAAAAAGAAATACAAGCCTTAAACTAAAATCTCAATAAACCAATGAGTCGATAAATAAGAGAGTATTGCTGTTCAAGGTTGAACTTAAAATTTATATTAATTAAAAGTTTGAATAACTTTTTTTATTAATCATTTATTGAAATTTTGATTATTTTTCAAGCAATTCACCACCTTATAATAGTCAATTTATAAAAACAATAACAGGGATACGTTACGTGCTGGAAAATTTTCAAGCTTTTATTATTATTATTATTATTATTATTATTATTCAATTTGAAAATGGTAAATCATCTCAATTTCTTTAATACGTGAATAGCTATTATTTCTATTATTATTACATTAAAGACGAGTATAATTAATAGAATAATTAAACAATAATACGTTACTGTACATAAAAAGATAAATTTTTAACGATAAATTTAAATATTATTTTTAAAATTAATTTACTCTTTTATTTAATATATAAAAAATTGTAATATATCTGCCTTTAATATCATCTCCACTGTCATGTAAAATCTAACAGAGCAACGTATGATCCAAGTAATGAGAGGATGGATAGAAACAAAGCAATTTGTTGTTGAAATTAATGCAGATTCAACATCATCATTACATATGGGATCACCTCATGGCTGAGATATAGGAGAAGGGGGCGGCTGTGGGGAGCCATCCCCCTCAAAATTTGCTATTTAAATTTAATTTATCTCCTTCAAAATAATAAAATTTAAGGTGAAAGTCCATGACATGTGAGCTGTGGAACCACCCTCAGCAGTTATGCGTTGGGTAAGTAAAAACAAAAAAAAGGTAACATTCACACTAATGGGATAATGATGTATTTGGTCCTTCAATTTTATAAGAAAAATTATTTTAGTCCTTTATTTAATTTCTTTTGCCTCGAAATTACGTTGTTTGTCAAATTTTACTAAAGTAAATGAAAAAAATTAACATTTGTTAACTTGTGCTGACATGGCATACACGTAGATTGGCACATGAATGCTACATCAGTAATTAATTAATTTTTTCAAATTTAAAAATTATTTAAAAGGTATAAAAGTTATATAAAAATTTAATTTTTAAAAATTAATTACTTTCTAACATGTCATGCACGTGGACTACTATGTCAGCAAAGTTAATAGACGTTAATTTGTCCATCTATTTTAGAATGATTTGATAAATAATACAAATTTAAAAGCTGAAAGAAATGAAAAATAAAATGGAGGATTAAAATAATTTTTTTTATAAACTTAGAGTATCAAATAAATCATTATATCTAATTGAATTAAAGTTTTTGTTGACTTGCATGCACATTCATTAATTTCCTAATGTCCCAATCCACTTGGAAACCCAAAGAAAAGTCAAATGCATGCCTTATGACAAACAATTTAGATCATATCATGAAAGAAAAACACGACACAGAATGATTGAAACCACAACCAAATTTGTATGCCCCTCGTCACAAATTCATCTCCATGTCTCTTAGAGTTTACATCATATGATTTATTTTGATAAAAGTATTATCAATATTTAAAAAAAAATTAACTATTATATATTATATTGAAAAATAAATTTATCTTTTCTGTTAAAAATTTTATGCATTTGTATTGTTAAAAACTGGCATATTGATGGAATAATTAGATAGTGACACATGACATGCCACGTACACCTCATGCTGAGGTATAGTGACCAATTTTTAACAATAGAAATTGAAGAATTTTTTAATAGAATGATCATTTTACTCTTTAATCTAATATACAGTGACTAATTTATAGATTAGTTTTTCAAAATCCTAGACAACAACAATAGTAAGCAAGCTTTCACAAACAAGGCAAATATTGTAACTATATATGGTAAATTTGAGTTAGAGCTAGCGGATGGCCCGGCCTGAAAAGTGTGAGGATTTTGGTAAAAATATAGGTCTAAAATATGGGCTTAGGTAAAAAAAATAAGACCCATTTAAAAAACGGATCAAGTCTCGGGTAAGGCTTTTTTGGCCTCATAATAGATTAGTTAGCTTGAGATTTATTTCATTATAAATTTTTAAATTTTTAATGATTTTTATAATTTTTAATAATTTATTTTTATAGTTTTAGAATTAATCTGGACAAATGTTTCCCTAGATTCAAATGAATCTAGACAAAAACATGTCCACATTCATTCCAAACTTAATTTTTAGAATATTTTTTATTTTCTTGATTTTTTTGAAGATTTTATTTTGTTGATGTGGCAATGTCATGTCAGAGATTGATGCTGATGTGGTGACCCTACGATTCAATTAAATTAATAATTAGCATCAATTTAAGGGTTGATTTAGTCAATTTTATAAATTCAAGAGCTTAATTGAGTGCAAAAAGTTAAGACGAGTTTAGTTTATTTTTAGATAAACTACATTAATAATAGTCCAACTATGTTTTTAATATAAATATATATTCTTCACGCAGTATTGATAAAGTAAAACTCTCAATTTTAATATAAATATATTTTCTTGATTTATCTCCATTAATTATTCAAAATAAAGTAGAATTAATCTTCTTAAACTTAGCCCATAATTCTACCAAAACAAATGCAAAGTATAAGCACAAATCTTATCCACAAAATTAAGTCGATCTTACTTCCTTAAATCACTTCCTAAAAATTCATTTACTTACGAAAATATCACATAAAAACTCGCAAGTCAAATAAGCTAATAAAAGACTCAAATTATCACTACCTCTTAATTCACCCCCTAAACCTGTAGGCCTAGTATTTGTATGGGTTTTGTCATGGCTAATTCCATTAGAGCAATGACGAAATTGATGTATCTCGTGATTAGGTTGTGTGTAGAGATGAAGCTAAGGGGGCAACCCAGGCCTTGGCCTCCTTTGGTCAAACACGAGAAAATATTACTAGTAATCCTTGCTAAGTACTAACAATTCATTTTAAACCTTTCGATCATTTAAATAAATGGGATATTTGTAATTTTAGCTCCTCTTAAAAATTAATTATATTATATAAGTTCTTTTAGAGTAAAATTTTGAACTTCCACCCCTTCAAAATTTTAAAATTCCAACTCAGGTCCTCTAAATAAAAGTAATTATATTGTATTTGATTTTTATTTTTATTTTATCATTTTACACAACACGAAGCACGAAAATAGGAAAGGAAATACAGCAGCCAATAATTTAGCTAATATTGGAAATGGGGTACCTGACTTTCCGTAAAGCATTAATTAATCAAATTGTATACTATTTTATGAATCATTAATGTAAATTACTCCTTGCTTAAATAAAAATGCTCATATAACTTTAGATATTAACATAAACTTCTATCACAAATTATTATAAACATGACCGATTGAGTCTTAGTTCGATTGACATGAGTATTGTTCCCAATGTAGAATGATGTAGGTTTGAGTGCGCTGAAGCGCAATATTGTCCTATTTATGGGTTAAAGAGAGGCTTTGGATAGTTCTAAATTTTGAGTAAAAAATAACAGATATTATCAGAATCTATAACGAGATTGTTCAAAGAAAAATATTATAAACATGGCTAAGAAACAAACAAGTAATAATAATTGAAGGGTGAGGAGGGAATAAAAATAAAAATAAATAGGTTAAAATATAGTATTAGTCCATGTACTTTATAGAATTTGAAATTTAATCCTTACACTATAAAAGTTAAAAATTCAATCATCTTATTTTTTCAATTTAAAAATCTTAATTCAATAATTATCGTCGTTAGTAATTCCTATTAAAATTTCAATTTAACATGAGGACAACTTAATCAACATGTTAAATTGATAATTTTTAACAAAAAAAATACTTATTATTTTAATGATTGGACTGAAATTTTTAAGTCCAAACAATTGGAAGACTTACTTTCTAATTTTTTAAATATAGGGACTAAATCTCAAATTTTGTAAAAGTAAAGAGACTAATAGCACATTTTAACCAAAAAATAAAAATAATTGCAAAGTATATGATAGTGAAGTTAATAATTGGGTGGTTATTGAGTTCCGTGCCAATTGATGTTGTGTGCCTGTCGTGCCCGTTACCTTTTTCTTTTCAGCTTTAGATTCATGGATTTCCTTTTATTTATCAAATTACCTTTGAAATTCCTTCCAAATTCCAAGGTGGTCCACTCCGCATTCACTTTTTTTCATTTTCTTTGACTAATAGGAAAACATTTAATCTTAATTTATATAATGGGTAAAAATACCATAAATGTCATTATATTAGTAGTTCGATTACATTTTATCTCTTCTATTTTAAAAAATAGACAAATTAATCTTTGTATATTAGATTAAAGGACAAATTGATCCTGTTATAAATTCTATCCATTTATACTGTTAAAAATTGGTCCTTATAATTTAGCATGAGTTACATGTGGCACAGCATGGGTAATTATCTAGCTATATGTTAGCTTTTTTTGGTTGCATGCAGTTAAATTGCTAACTGGAAGATAACTTGACAATTTTTAAAATTGGTATAATATCAACTTTAACTCTCAACATTTGTACATTATGTCAATTTAGTCTTGATTTTAAAAAAAATTAACCTTCAATATTTACACATTATGTAATTTGGTCTTTTTTATTAAATTTAGTTAATAAATTTGTTTTTGTAGCTTTTTAGATAAAAAGGTTACAAAGAAAAAATAAAACTATAAAAAAGATTAAATTACACTGCGTAAATATTGATCGTTATATTTTTTAGAATCAAGACTAAATTAGCATAATGTATAAATATTGAGAGCTAAAATTACTATTATGCCAAATATAAAAGTTGACACGTCATTTTTTTGGGACTACAAAAAGGCCAAATAAAATATTTGAATAACTATTTTTAATTTTTCATTGAATCACACAAAAATAAACTTATCAAAATTAAGTGAGTAATAGTTGCTTTAAAAAAAAGGAAAACGGAAGGAAAAGGAAAGTAATGTATGGAGTGGGAGCGTGTTAGTGATGGGGCTCATAAAGGGGATAACGTAAGCAGTATAAACATGGAAACTTATAATTTGTTGCGACTTTTAAGAAATGGCCTCTTTTCCTCCCTTTTCTATTACCACACAAGACAATACAACTACTGTGCCATGGTTGTTGCACTCAGTCTGAGAACATTTGTTTGTTTTGTATTGTTGCGAAAAGGTGAGAAAAGTGAACAGCCTGTGTTTTTGTCAGGCTCATTCTCACAGCTTCTAAAAGAAAAAGCTTGGATTTTGCAAATCCACCCTCCATCTCCATTATTATCATTATGTATTATCTATCATATAAAAAGAATACATACATACATACATACATACATACATACAAGGAGTAGAGTATGGAATAGGTAATTGATTGGTTTCCTTTTCCCCTCCATACCACCCTGCGAATGCATCTGCTTGGGACCTGAAAGCCGAGAAATTTAAAGCCAAAAAACAATGGTGTCATTCTCAGACAACACCTCTCTGTCTTGTCCTAACAATCCTTCCCAAGCTCCCAAGTTTGCCAACACCTTCACCACTAGGTAAATCTCTACTTCCTCTCAAAGTCTTCTTAACACCTTCACATGATCATGTTACTTCTTCACTTTAAATCATTACTACATTTGCTTTTGTTAATTATTATGTTTAAGACACAGATCTCTTGTCTTCTCCATAGGTTTTTAATGAAAGCTGTTGGTGAAAGTTGAAACAAGGGTAGCTTAGTACAACCTACTATGTCATGTTACTGACTTGAATTTGTTGTTTCAGAATCTTTTCAGATGTTGCAGGGGACATCACCATTACTGTTGATGGAGAATCCTTTCTACTTCATAAGGTAACCCCTTTTTTTTCTTTACATCAAATTAGCAATTGAATTGAAATTTTTTTTAATTTATTTTTTGTATTCTTAAGTTTCCATTGGTATCTCGAAGTGGAAAGATTCGAAAAATGGTTGCTGATGGAAAAGATCACAATGTTTCAAAACTAGAACTGGTTAATTTTCCGGGTGGACCACACACATTCGAACTGGCCATGAAGTTTTGTTACGGCATGAACTTCGAGATCACTGCCGCAAATGCCGCCCTCTTACGTTGTGCGGCCGAATATTTGGAAATGAGCGAAGATTACCGTGAAGAAAACCTTATTGCCCGAACCGAAGTTTACTTGAATGATGTTGTAGTTCAAAGTCTTGAGAAATGTGTTGAAGTACTCTGTACTTGCGAGAATCTCCCTCCAATAGTTGAGGAATTGGGAATTATCAATACATGTGTGGAAGCTATTGCTATGAATGCATGTAAAGAGCAATTAGTGTCCGGTTTATCCGCTTTAGATTGCAACGGTAAATCAACGGAACTTAAAACCGGGTGTATGGAATGGTGGATTGAGGATCTATCAGTCCTTAGAATTGATTATTATCACAAGGTTATCACTTCCATGGTAAGAATAGGTGTTAGACCAGACAGTATAGTGGAATCATTGATGCATTATGCTCAAATATCATTGAAAAGTATCGGAAAATGTCAAATTTGGAACCCGGCAAGACCGAACTCGAACTCCGGTACAACAGAAAATGAGCAAAAGACAATAGTGGAAGCCCTTGTAAATCTTTTACCAACATTGAAAAGCTCTAATGTTCCATTGAGTTTCCTATTTGGGATGCTTAGGATGGCAATCATGGTAGAAGCAACAGTTGCTTGTAGGCTTGAACTTGAGAGGAGAATAGCTTTTAGATTAGAAATGGTTTCACTTGATGATTTGCTTATACCATCTCTCCGAGCAGGAGATTCTCTTTTCGACATTGATACTGTCCACCGAATAGTCGTAAATTTCTTACAGCAAATCGATGATGAAGAAAATGAAGACAGCGGCGGATACGAGTCGGATGGCCTTGCTTCTCTAGGCCATGGTTCTTTATTGAAAGTAGGACGGCTTATCGATTCGTATTTAGCTGAAATCGCACCTGATCCTTATCTAAGTTTGCAGAAATTCATTGCTATGATCGAAACATTACCAGATTACGCTCGGGTTATCGATGATGGTCTTTACAGAGCAATTGATATATACTTAAAGGTAAGTTACTAAGTTTCAGTTCATAAATACATCAAAATATGTATGCACTATACACTATAATCAAATAATGTACTTACAGGCACATCCAATGCTAAGTGATCATGAATGCAAGAAGCTATGCAAATTCATAGACTGTCAAAAACTATCTCAAGAAGCGACCAACCATGCAGCACAAAACGAGCGACTCCCAGTACAAATGGCAATTAAGGTACTATATTTCGAGCAGCTACGGTTAAAGAATGCCTTGTGCGGGAGCAGTGGCGATGGATTCTTGTCCCAGAAAATAAGCAGCGGTGTCCCAAGTGCCGCTATGTCGCCTCGAGATAACTACGCGTCGTTAAGAAGAGAAAACCGAGAACTGAAGCTCGAGATATCGAGAATGAGAGTAAGGTTGAGTGAGTTGGAGAAAGAGCAAGTGGTGATGAAACGTGGGATGATCGAGAAATCGGGGAATGGGAAGACTTTCTTCACTTCTTTATCGAAAGGGATAGGGAGGATCGGGATATTTAGCGGTCCCGGCGGAGAAAAACGTCGCAAGCCACGTGGATCAGAAGGGAAAAGCGGAAGGAGTCGAAGGTATTCCGTGTCTTAAAACATTTGCTTTGCTTGTATTTAATAGTAGGAATGTAGTAGGACGTGAAGAAGCTTCTCATTTCTGACTGTATGTATGTACTTATTTATTTAGATTTAACTACAAAATTGACCTCAAATTATATATATATATATTATTTAGGTACCTTCGTTTTATCCGAAAAGCATTCAATAAAAATGTGCACGTATCATGTTTTTATTGGTCAGTATCATACTTTAAGATAAAATGAGGATATTATTATTATTATTATTATTATTATAGAAGCAGCTAAAGTTTACTGAGAACCAACAAATTTCAAATTTATTTATTTTTAATAGGACTGACTTATAAAATTAAACATCATATATTAATAATTTATATTTTCAAAGCCATAAAGGCAGAAATTAAAAGGTGACTTGACCAGGCAAACATTTCTTACCATATAATTTATTTTTAATTATATATAAAGTATGGAAAATTGGTCATGCACCCAATTGTCCCACCAATCGCCTTCGGATCTGCAAGGATACATAAAAGAAAAAAAATCTAATTAATATACATGTAATTTGTAAATATATCTCTCGTTTAAAAGAGTAATTATGTATATATATATATACCTCAGGTAATTTCTGCTTGAAAGCAACTTCTAGGCGTGCATCTAAAGTATTCTCCAAAACAATCTTCCCGTCTTCCGAAGCCAACACAACTCCGCCCGAACTATCATTGTTCAACACAACACGTACCACAAAGATAAGCCAGGGCAATGCAAATTATATATATACATACTTCAATCACCATATGATTTAGCAGATACCAGTAAGGTTGATGGGCAAACTCATCTCCGTTAGCAGGCGGTGGTGGTGGGAGATAAACACTGTCGATAACAATCTTAGGTGGAGGTACATTGAATTTCTCTGCGTACTCTCGTTTAGCTTCATCGATAATAGTTTCCACCAGCTTACGATCCACCTCTCGGCACCTCAACAACACCGACGGTTCCCTCAGCCGAACCAGACTCTGCACCACCAATGCCTTCACCAGGTTTTTATATCCCCTTTTGTCAGTGCCCAAACGCTGCAGCTCTTTCCTCGCGCTTTCTTTTATGGAGTTCACCAACTCTTCCTGCCCTTGCAGCACTTTTATCCTCGACGCATTCAGTTGCATTGAGTACTCACTGCACGTATCAATTCATTTCCACGTTTCATCATATATCTCATGTGCACAAAAACTTTAATTAAGTACACTCATTCACTCACATTTTCTTGCGTATTTCCACCTGCTTTGCCTTGCGCTCGTACTCTTGTTTAATCTTTCTCCTTTCAGCTTCTACGATTTGCAGCTTTTCAATGTTGAATTCTTCTTCAGCAGATACTGAAATCTCATTGGCTTTCTCCTCAGCTTCTTGGCGGATGAATCTCACCATCTGCTGGATTTGCTTCGATACATCCCCGTCGTTCATTTTTCTTCTCTTTTCTTAGCAAACGAACAAATTGATTAAATTGCCAAGGATTTTTATTTTATCAACAAATCAATCAAATTTCAAATATAGTGTTCATCTTCTATATATACATATGCAATTGTTTTTGTAAAATTTGTACTTTGGGAGATTAACAAAACTGCTTCCTTCCCCCCTCCCTAAGCCGAAATTTCCTGCCTTGAATAGTTCCAAATTTTGAATGATAGTGAATATAGCTGAGAGATGGCTTTATTGTAGAGATATGATGAAATTAGTTCCTTTATTATTAAAAACAATCAGAGTGGAGCGCAATAAAATGGGAAACGTAGGATTATTCCCATGAACCTCCCACGAATCAATAATTGCAGTTTAGCAGTTCTAACACGATTGATATATACATTGTTGCTAATGCAGGAGGACGTAGGGTTGAGTGTGTTGAAACACATTTTCTTTTTATTTATAGGTTGGGTAAGAACTATGGATAGTTTTAGGCATTATATAAAAAAATGATCAGAACCTATAATATGATTATTAATATATTTTTTTTTAATGAATTTGATTCGATTATCAATTTAAAGTTAATTTCATAATTGTTTTTGGTTTCTATTTGTTTAGGTTGAAGAATTCATGTCGAAATAGAATCATCTAGATGTTAAAATTTTCAGAATCAATTACGAGTTTAGCTTTTGCCTTCATTGAGTGATCGTCGGTTGAGTAATGATGGACGGATCAGATTTGGAGATGACGATTGATAAATACTTTAATATATCGAAGACATATGTAACATAAATTAGTTGGATTGAAAATTCCATATATAAAATCACACATATCAAAATTTAAATACGACATTATACATTAAATCAAAATTAATGTAAAATTTTAATATTTGTCTTTAAATTAAACCATATTTTCTTTTCACAATTAATTTAGTAGGCATTTTCTTTTGTTGTTGGTAATGCCATTAAAGGTGTTGTCAAATTTTCTTCAATGTTAATCCCTTAAGTTGACGAAATCAAAAAGCTCCCATTTTGCTTTGGATAACTTTATGAGTGTTTTTTCCAAAATAATGTATGGATTACAATATGTGGATAATTTAGTTTGGTTTTAATGAAAGCTCCATTAATGGTGGCCAAGGATTATGATTTTCTGTCAAACCGATCAACAATCAAAGAAACCCATTATTGCTAGATGCTTGACTTATGGTGCAAAAATAAAAATAAAAAACTAAATAGATAACATTTTTATTTTTATTTTTATCTTTATTTTTATTTAAATTTATCTCTCAATCTTCTTTAAAAATGTTAAATTTAACCATCAACCTTTCAAAAATAATTGAATTATTATTTTTAACAGAAATCCTGAATCCACGTATACTTCATGCTATTTAAAAAAAATGAATATCTAATCATTTTTAATTTTTTATTGACGTGACATATAAGATAAATAATTTCATGCCAGTACGAAGTACGTATAGATTACAACACAGGTTGTGGCACTAACATCATTGAAAAATTAATGTTTTAGTCAGTATGTACATTTAAAGAAAGCAATTCAGCTATTTTTAAAATGTCAAGAACTAAATTTAGCTCAAAAAATAATAAGATCAAATTAAAAAAAAAATGTAAATATTAAGGATAAAATTTATTATTATACCAATTAAATATTAAAAAAAACTCATTATTTAATATAATTGGAGTGTTTTTTTTATTCACATTTGCTTTTTCATGTGCATTATTATTAATGGTACCAAATGTAGACATAGGAGTTTGATTTAAGGAACATAATACATAGGATTAGGGAGTTTGAAAGTTCGATTGCCCAAACAATCCCCTTGCAAATCAGTCCATTGGTCCCCAGCATTTCCCCATATCCTATACCCTTCTTCCATTATTTGCTTCCGAATTTCTGACTTGTACACCACTGCACTTTTCCCTTTGTATGCTGGACTCCTGTTTTTCATTTACAAACATCAAATTAAATCCCATTGTAGTTATTCATATATTCTACATACATATATCTGTATTTGTGTATGATTCAAAAGGGTTAAATTTTTTATTTATATAATACGATTACGGTTTATGGAGTGACGTCGTAAGTATATCCCCATGCATGCTAATACATACTCTACTCTAGGATTAATACGTATTTTCTATGTATAGATTCACCTGCAGTATAGTACAAATCCACATTGTACAAGCTCATAAAATGACACGAACACCTCACATGCAAACTCAGGGGTGTGAACTACGTAAGCTATGAGTTGAGACATTTTTATCTTAACAAAATAATAAATTTTAATTTTAAGGACATTTTTATCTTTTTATATAAAATTTAAAGTATAAATTTATGATGGAATTTAAAAAAAATTAATTTAATTTTTATATAAAATTTTAATAAATTTATTATATAATTATTCTCACCTAAATTGTCTAGTATTACTTTTTTAAAAGTAAATCTAATATAGTCCATTCACTAATCTCCAAATATGTTATGTTTCATCTAACCTTCCTGGAAATTTCTCCATATCTAGTCTGAGTCTTCTCAAGTGTTTAATTAATACCCACATGTATATATGTGTCAAATTGAAAGTTTGGTCCTTCCACTACGCTATTTCTTTGAATTTGACATAATTTGATCTTGTATATTTATATTCTTATTAATAGCTTGAAATTGATAACACTAATTACTTGCTGCCCTTACAAAGTGATAAAATTTAAATTTGAGCATAATAGAGGGAATAAAACAATAATTAGACCATGCAATTGAAATCTTACCTAAAAAACAACCTTTCATAGCCAATGAAACCTTGATCATGCAAATTAGCAATGGTTGATGGTGCTAAGGTCTCTTCGTCTCTTCCAGTGATTAAGAACACCTTGAATCCATTCTCAACCAGCTTCGAAAACAATCCAAGTACACCTGGTATTGCTGGACACTCTCCCTTCATTGCCCATGCCTTGAATGCCATTGGATCATAAGGCTCACACCTATATACACATATACACATATATAAATAGCTCTAAAATAGATAAAAGTACTATAGAGGCCTCCCTACTAGAAGTTAGATTGCATTTTACCTTTTTTATTTTAAAAAAATGAATAAATTAGTCCTTGTAAGTTACATTAAAGAACTAACGGATCTTTTCTATTGAAAATCTATCCATTTCTACAGTTAAAAATTGGTATAACTAACAAAATTATAATTTAGAATGAAAGAATAAATACCCGTATTTCTTTTTCTTGTAATAAATGACATTTGAGAGGCAAGTGTCGTCAATATCAAGGATCCAAGCATCCATGCCATCTTCACCTACAACAAGTTCACTAACGTAACTCTCTATTTGTTCCACAATATAGTTAACATCCTGCTCATATTGACCGCCGGTCATGTAAGCTTCAATGTGGCTGAGGCAATGAGCCGGGACGATGCGCCATCCACGGACATTGTTAGCCTCCACAGCTAGTTGCCAAGTCAAGCACTCATTGGACACCCTATCAATTGGCCATCTCGTTCTCCAGTATGGTTTCGCCCCAATTGCTTTTGAGAATAACGCTACGAACACAAATATGATAATCTCATTCACTCGCTTCGCCATTGCTGAAATCGTTCGCAGTTCCTACAATAAACAAATACCAAGAAAACCTCATGATGTTTAGTTGCTAATTGAAACAAATGGAGTAAAAGAAGACCAAAAAAAAGGGCAATAATGACCATTATGAAAGCACTGTAAATGTAAGCACGTGAACAACACTCAAGATGGAGATGATGAGCGATTTGGATTGGCTGGGGTTGATTTGTTTATATAGTTTTAAAAAATGGCAAGATGAGAACAGTTGGCAACCATTGTAGACGATGGGAAATGAAATTAACGTACGTTTTGGGTGGAATTCTATACCCACATATGCCATGGAAATATCATTTCCTTGTGGAAAGTTTATGTATAGATACATGGTAGCTAGGAAAAATACAAGCATTGAGTGTAATAGTAATTCACATTATCTATTGATAAAAGAAAATATCTATTTGAATTTTGAAAATAATATTATTAGAAGATGCAATCAGGGGTGACACTAAATGAGCTTGCAAGAATCTCGGTTCTCCTTAAAATGAGAAAACCTTTTAAAATTTTTAAATTAGTATATAATAAAATTATATTTTGATCTCGAAAAATAATTTTTTTATTTAATCCTTTAAAAATTAAAATGATATAATATATTAAAATAATAGAATTGTATTTTAGCTATTCCTGCCCCTCAAAAAAAATTCTGACTTCGCTACATAATACTTTGAATCTAAAAATATACATTCATATCTACCTATTCAGCATGTGAGTTATTGGAATTATATGCACCTAATTATTTTGAAAAGAATTGTTGGTTGACTCCTGTTCTTGTGTTTTTGGCTAGTTTTGAAAAGCAAAGGCCAGGAAGCAAACTTTATTAAGTGGCTGGCCTGCCATGGAAGTAAAAGCTTAAAAGGACATAATATATATAATTTAAAGACCAGTCTTCTTTTACTATACAGAACCTCATTGGCAATAATTCATTTCTTTAATAAAGACTTGGTCTTAGCTTTTGCATTACATACAAGACAGCCTATGAATAATATTGAGATTAAAGATCGTAATAAAACAGCATAAACTCATTCATAAACAACAATGGAACGGTAAAAGTATCACGGAGGCCTCTGTAGAAAAAGTCAGATTGTATTTTGCCCCTTTTACTAAAAAAGAGAGAGATAAATTAGTTTATGTATATTAGATCAAATAGCAAGCTTACCTTTTCTGTTAAAAACTTCATTAATTTCTACTCTTAAAAACTAGCATAGTTAATGAAATAATAAGATAGTTACACATGACGTACCACGTGTAAATCATATTGACAAGTAGGGACTAGTTTTTAATAGTAGAAATATATGAAAATTTTAACAGAAAGATTAATTTACTCTTTGATCTAATATATAATGTATAGGGATTAATTTTTCTATTTTTCTAATAGAAAAAATAAAATACAATTTAACTTCTAATACAAAGACTTTCATGATACTTTTACTCGATGTCAGCCTCAATGTCATGCTTGTACACAAAAAAGTTATAAAAACATGGAATCAGTGGATGAAAACGAAAATGAATCACAAACATAGGGTTTTTTTTTTTAACAAATAGGAGAACTGAATACAACTAGAACATGTGTGTATATAAAAAGGGAGAGGTGATCCTTGGCATTTGAACAAAGGGGTTTTGGAATATTACCTGACAAATTATAAAGTAAAACCAAAGAAGCGAAAAAAAATGAGAAAAAACAAGGTTAGGAGGGTATGTTTATATATTGGAGGTAGGATGAAGAAAGGTCAAAAACAGGTGTTATATAATAATAGAAAAAAATGTAGCAAAACAATGTGGGTGGGGATGCCGTCAGAGAGCATAAAAGAGTGAAATTTGATGATGGACAAAATGAAGGTCCAGCGGCAGCGCCAGGGTGTGCATTGCGGGCCGTCTAAGATAATTAAGATTAAAAGTGGGGTTGGAGTCAGAGCCCATCCACTTTCACTAAGTGGACTCCCCTCTCTGGAGGACCTGCGTCAGCCATGCCTTATTTTTTTACTACTACTAGTGTCTTAAATTAATTATGCATAACCATTCGGTTTAAATTATAAATCACGAGCTTAAATTGATTGACTTTTAACTTGATTAGTATAAGTATTGTTGTCAACATAGAGGAATATAAGTTCGAGTGCGCTAAAGCGTATTCTCTTCCTATTTATAGATTAGACAATAACTTTGAATAGTTCTAAATATCGTGTTAAAAATAACACATATAATCAACTACTACTTATTAATATAATTTTAACCTAAAAAACACACGTTTGTATAAGCATGTGTTAGCCACTGCTAGTGTTTCCATTTTTCATTGAGTGCATATCTGTAAATATCCTACATTAAATTCCATCTCAACAATGTGCCGCCGACCATTCCATGTTCAATGTATCCGTTTTAACAATCATTCATAACACACACTGAATTACATTAACAGTGAGGTCGGCAATTCCAAAATATTTATTTAATTTCTCTCAATGTTTCAAATATTTGATTTCTTATTCTAATCATATATATTTTGTTTTGTTTATCAAGTTTATCTTATACTTAGTTTTCATTAGAAGGTTTTCAAAAATGAGTTTCAGTTTATTGAGTATTAGCTCAATTAGTTGTGTATTATCATTACTGCAGAATAACGTGGGTTGAAGCGTATTATCCTCTTATTTATAAGCTGGAAAGGAATTATAGGTAGTTCTAAGCATTGTGTAAAAAAAGAGCAAATATATTCAGAACCTATAATGAGATTGTTCAAAGAAAAAAAAAAAGAGCTCCACTAAATTTATCATTATAGTTACATAAACGGATATAATCAGGGTAAAACCAGAAAATTACTAGAATTAAAAATGATTAATAAATTTTTAGAAGAGTCAAAGTGAAATTTTATCATTTGAAGGCTAAAACTACTTATTACCCCATCTTTACCCATAAATATAATTTACGTCTAAAATGAATTTATAATAATTTTAATTAGAATTGTAATAATATATTTGACAAGATAATGTGTAATGCAATTTGAGTATTAGTTTAATCTGCACCAATATATTTTTAGCTTGCAAGTCAAGCAAACTAAAGCACATAATGTCCTCCTCATGTAGGAGCGAAGTCTGTGCAAGTAAGGGTTTTGGTTCTCTTAATTAAATGAAATAATTATATTTTTATCACTCCAAAAATCAATAATTCAATTTAACTTTTTAGGGAAATGTTGTTGAAATAAGATCAATTTGATTTAAAAACAATCAATGTATCGATTTGAACAAAAAGATTGAATCAACCTATAGCGAATCTGTTATAATAAATGTCGATAACGACAATAGAATGATCATAAAATAAGAAGGAAAAAAAAAAGAACGCACAGATTTTACTTGGAAACCCTTTTGAGAAAAAACCACGGGTAAAAGAGAAGAAATTTATTAATGTTGAAAAACGAATGATACAAAAGGAGTTTCGACTTCATCTATTTAAAGGTTGAATAACCATATTCTAATCAAAATCAAATAGTAGAAGTATAATTCTATACGAACTCAACTTATGCGAAAAGTTCCATACAGCTCTCGGCCTCTCGCCCCCACAGAGCCCCTTATTTTACAATAAGTAACCAGATTTAAGTCACACAAACTTTAACAGAATCCTTTGAATTAATAAGAACATGAATTGATTAATTTAATTTATGTCCCTCCAAGTTAAATCACATATGCTAATCTAATACCTAACATATGGATAAATAGGAGACCATTAAGCAAAAACAAATATTGTTAAAGTTTGAGGTCCTTTGACCAAATTTTATTTATTGTTTAAAAAAATGAATTTATTAGTCACCCTGAAAAATGCATGCATGTTGAATTAATAGGTTGAGCACTAAAGTAGTGGTATATAGACTTTTTCTACATTAAAACATTGTAAATTAAATAGGTAGTGGAGTAGAAATCTTGACTTGTTGGGTCACAATATAAATTCACCAATAAAATGGGAAATGGAGAGGTGAGTGGATTTGATTGGATTATTGGTGGACTATTAGATAAAATAAATATTGTATGGAAAACACTTATTATAAGTAGTAATATAAGAAGAAAAAAAGTAAGTAGTAGTAATAAAGCAAGGCAATTGCAAATTATGGTGAGGAGGGATTAAAGTCAACCTTATTGGATTGGATAATTGTGATCACAATCTAAAATGGGATAATATAAGAAATTAATATTTGATATATTGATAAGGTATAGTTTTGTGTCTGAAGTAAATGATGATATATTGAAAATTCGCAATTAATAGAGATCTGTGGTAAGTGATATGAGTACATTTATTGGGACACTAATGGATAGATACAAAAAGAATGAAAATTTGTTATCGCAATGCAAATTTAATTTATGTTTGCGGGGCCTTGTCCTAATATTCAAATACGATAAATGATTCATGCACAACCTATTTACTTTGTTGTGGAATGCTTCAAACTTATCCTATCACTCAATGAACTCATATTTCAACCCGACTCGAAAAGTTACCTTTAATATCAATTGAATATTGCACTCTCTTCTTCCTATCCCAAATCTCACATTTATAGGCTACATAGTTTCAGTAATGAGCAAGAGATAAATGGGATAATTATCATATTCACTTATTGATTTTCACCATTTGAATTTTTAACAAAGTGATCATCAATTATTAATAAAGTCAAAGTGCTCATTCTTATCCACCATGATAATTTTTGGGATGTTTATGATCATCTATTAGAGGAAATTCAACTAGAACTTTGCTATGTTGAAATTTCCTTGAATAAATCAATGTAATTTTGTTGTTAAAGCCAGTTCAAATAACATTCTATCACAAAATTATTACACTATATTTGATTGGGGGAGTAGAAATAGATTATAGTCTAATTCAGCAGGCCATCACCAAACTAATGTTTGGTTTGTTGTAATGACCTATTACAACCTGTGTTGAATAAGGCTCTATTTCAAGAAAAGGTTGTATAGTCATTCCCTTCCCTCACCACTGAATAGGCATTCAACCCATTGGAATAAGGAAAATTTTAAAACAGAACATAGTCTATCTTAAAGGTATGGAACAAAATGTGCTAACATTTGCATCCATACTACTTGACGCGTAGTATTTTGTACATCAATTCATATCATTTAAATTTTTTAAAAATAAATCCACTTACTTTTATTCAAAATGCTTCAAATACAAATATATATATCCAATACGATATATTCAACTTTTGAGATAAAGAAATGATTTAATGGGGTGGTTTGTGAATGTCCCATTATCAACTACCAAACCCACCTCCTCATTTGAAACTAGCACTTTTTATCCCAATTGAATATTGGAGAATGGTGAGTTGTTTGGTTTATACTTGTTATATATATATATATATATAGTACCCTAGAATCCATGTTATAGTTGAAAAAATGAACAATATATTTCCTTACCCAAAATAAAACATTACCACCTAATCTCTACCAATATATTCTTCACTAAATGTTATTCAACATACAAAATTTAAAACCAATACCACCCACTTAATGATGATCATCTCTCAGGAGAACTTTTTTAAGATACTTTATCTAGAAGTTTATATGAATTTGAATATAGATATTATAATGAATTATGTAAGTGGAACGTTGTGAAAAACGTTGTATAGTGAAATGAGAAATCGAGTGAGGTTGTGTGGCTTGTAAGTTGTAAGTCATGAACTTATGCAAGTTTGGGTAACTATGTATTGTTCATCCACACTCTCAAGGGACGAATCCAATGAGTAGGTAGGGATTTTGGACTCCCTTAAATCATATGATGAAATTGCAGTTAAAGAATGACAATTATAGTTCAGATTTTGATCCTTTCTTGAAAGTTAACAATTCAATATGTCTTTCTAATAAATAAAAATTCGTCTTTAATCAAGGATGAAGTTAGAAAATTTCTCTAGTGGGATCGGAATTAAGTTGTATAATTTTATAAGAGTTAAAATGCAATTTCTTCATTTAATAGTTTATATCTTTATAGTTTTTGTAGGATTAAATCAATTTTTTTATTATTTTTAAAGGACCAAAATATAAATTTACCATATACTAATAAACTTTATAAGTTTTAAAACAAAAAATTAAATTTTTCATTTTAGGACCCTGCCAAATATATTTATCTCTATATATATTATACAGATATATGGAGTATGCAAATGCAATGAATCCAACAATCTTATAATTTGCCACCAATTGTACATGCCTTAATTTGCTTCTCTTCTATATCGCTGGGATAATCTTATTTAATTTATCTATCAGTACCGTTTTACATTGATATATTGTATACATAAATAATTATATTAATTTAATATAAAAAAATATACGTATTCATTTCTTTAAATATGTATTATTAATCAAAATCAAAATTTTATGTATCAAATTATTATATATAAATTTAATATGTATCCCTTTTTGTACCCAAAATTAGCTGGAGGGACATGCACATGTAAATAGCAAGATCCTTATGTTGTGTTAAATAATAGTAGAATTATGGGAATATAATAAATAGGGAAAATATATTATATTGCAGGTCCAGGATGTATTAAGTTGGTTTGTAGATCCAAATTTTGTGACCAATAATTGATGGCACATGCAGATGCAGACCCAGATCTCACCCTTGCTATTTCTATTAGCATTAGCAGCTCCACTGGACCTGCCTGTCTCCTCTCTTTTCTTGGTTACTTCCTTGGTTGATAAAAGGAAACCAGTTTTATTTATTTATTTCGACAAGAAAGCCAAACTACTAATATGCAAAATCCTAGCATATAGAAATAATTCTTCAATTTTTTTAAATAGAGAATAAAATGTAATTTGACTTCTAGTACAGAGATCTCTATAGAACTTTTTCCTACTCATCATTTAATTTCACATCACTTAGATGAAATTTTTTTTAAAAAGTCAAATCATTAGCACAAATAGATAAATTTTTTAACGAGATAACCAATTTATACTTTTTCCTAATATACATGAGCTAATGTGACTATTTTTCATAGACGAGATAAAATACAATCTGATTTTTAATAAAGAAATTTTCATAATAATTTTACCATTTTATAAATATAAATTTGATCTTATCATTTTACACCATTGATATGGTTGCGTGGCAATTAATATAAATTTAATTATTTGAATTAATTATTTTAAATCCAGCTATCATATAATCAATTGAGTTTAAATTTAATTGGTATCGGTATTATTGTCAATGTAGGAAGATAAGGGCTCGTATGCGCTAAAACGATTTATCCTCTTATTTAAGGGTTGGTGAGAGACTATGAATAATTCTACATATTATATCAAAAATGGCAGACATCATATGATAAATAATATATATTTATATCCACTAATAAAAAAAATTTAGTATAAATAAAGGAATTTGACCATTAATGAGTGTAGTAAATGTTGAACAAATGATCATATATTCAACGAGAATTTTATAATTTCAATGTCTATGCGAATTATTATTTAGGTAATGTTTGAAAAATTATTAATAATTGAATTTTAGTGTAATTATTTGTAATTATATAATGATGACGTATTTAGATAATTATTGTTATTGATAGGTCTCAACGATTTTGGTGTAATTGGAGCACGTCAATTATATTTTCTAATTCTTAAGGGGAGAGTGGGAATTTATGTACGTAATTACACTTGAACCTAATTTTAAAATTTATTTTTATGCAATTTATAAAAATTATATTATAAGAATCAACATGTATAAGTTTTGGGATTGTTATGGCAAAAAAAATCCTTATATTATAAATCCTAAAAATTATAAAAATTATTTGTGTATTTTATAAAGTTATAACAAAAATTATATTATTTAAATCATAAAATATGTCTAAAGTTATAATAAATTATTTTCTCATAAATTTTTTTTTACATGTTATAATATATTTATTTATAAAAATTTATGATCGAGAAGTATGATCATAACTTATTTATATCTTCATGTTATATATTATAAAAATAATATATTTATTCATAAAAAATATTATAAATTTTTTATCATAACTTATTTATAAAAAATAACCCGCAAACAATTATATTATTTATAATATATGCTAGGAAAGTTACAAGAAAATTTATAAAACTTTATTTATAAAGCTTATATATTATAAAAAATATAATTTAGAATACATATTTCTCCAATAAAGTTTATATAAATTTTTATAATTAAAGTTGTAAACTGTTAATTTGAATTGTGAACTCAAATATTACGAGGTTGATGCTAATTATGTAAATACAAAAGATTTTCTTGCATCGTATAATGGGGTATGATACTATTTAAGAGAATGGTACTATAGATAGCTCGCAAACTCTTTAATTTGATATATTCAAAGCTTTAGAATGTGATTAAGAAGACATTTGTTATTGTGAAAAAATATTTCCCATATTGGCAACATCACTTTAGAACCAAAGTCATGTGCGGAAATGAGATAATATGTACTTTGAAGAGGATATGGAAAAAAGGATATTGATTTATTTTTTTTTTAGAAAGAGATATTGATAATCTTAATTATGTAAATTCAAATTCAGATGACCATGAACTCAATCAAGGACTGCTGATGATAAGAGTATACGTTAAATATTACAGAGGAAATAACCCAGCAAATATGCACAAGTACAATTAGATAAAATTGCATATGATGTTTATTTTTTATTATTTTTACTATTAATCATATTATCAACCACAATTAGATAATGAATCTAAACACATTATATAAATATACTCTTAATATATCAAATATAAATCTACTTTTTATTATTGCATTATTTTTTTATGTAAATTAAATTTATAATAATAAATCCGCTACAAATTTTGATACTAAATTTAAAAAAAATATATTAGTTGATTGAGTGTTTAATTCGATTAGCATAGATATTATTGTTAATACAAAAGGATATGAGTTTAAGTACGCTAAAATGTACTATAATAGGTTATTTATAGGTTAAGGAAAGGGTTAAGGAAATTATATGGATTATGTCACAAACACACTATAATTATTGAGATGTTAGCTGCCGTATAACCAAAGATTTTAATTTTATGTCAAATTCTAGAATTAGTCCCTATAATTTTCAATTAATTGAAAACAATGCTTCTTGGGTAATGAATGGAATCCAACATATATGGTTTTACACCTTTGCTGTAATATTGTATGGACTTTTTCTAGTAATATCTTCCGTCATTAGTTTCAATATAATTAGCTTTCTAATACAAGGCATAAAATCATTGCGAAGATTAAGGGATTTTCTTTGGCTTATCGTTTCCACTTATGGTTGATATATATGGGTATTGGAATTTTATTTTATTTGCCTCATTTGAACATCATGTTTTGAAAATAAAAAAGGAAAAAAATTAATTGGAAAAAGTACAAGGACTAACTAACAATTTAACCTAAAATTAAAATTCTATTGATGAAGCAAACGTGTCTAATCAAATAGATGTTACATCATTAATGGGAGATGAGCATTTAGTAATTTTTTAAAGTTAAGTACCTAAAGTCTAAAACCTCATAATTTAAATGATTAAAATTATAATTTGCCCTTGAACCGACAATTGATGAGTTTGTCTTAAGTTTATTAGTTGATTAGATTTTTTTAAAAAAAAAGAAAAAAACAAAAAACAAAAAAAAAACCAAAGAGATATAGTGACCGACGGGTTCGGACTTGGGACTAACCGTCTTTTGCTTTTGCATTGGCTGTTTGGCGGTTGATCTCTCCTCTTCTCTTTACAAAGAAGCCAGTATCATTTTTTTTTTTAAATCTTAAAATCAGTAATGGCCTTTGGAGCAGTAACTCACTAGGACTGGTACAGCCAAATCATTAACCAAGATGATGAATAGGAATCTGAGGGATTCATCTCAATCTCTGTTCGGTACCGCCAGGAATAACATTTCGGCACATCATCATCACCGTCGTCGTCAAAGTTTGAACGGTGGATTACCATTCCATAAGGGTTCCGATGATAATCTAGATCTCTTCTCAAAAAACCGTCGTAGCTTCTCCGTTGCTTCCTCCGATGAATTCTCTGATGGTACTAACAATTTTTAACTTCTTTGCGCGCCAACCTTTCCGTTTACGTCCTTACTATTATTATTAGATTAGTTTGTCGGGTATAAGCGTACGATAACCAAAAATTTCAATTCTGTTTGCAAATTGCAGTGGACGTTGTAGTTTTCAAGTGTTGAATTAAGTTTGATGTTTGGATTTTGGTGATTTTGATTTTTGAAATTTCAGTAAAATTGGGAAGACTATCACTTGGATCAGCAAAAGTGAACGGTGGGCTTGATGATCTACTTTCGTCTACAGATGGAGGAAAGCATGACTACGACTGGTAAATCATTGCCACCGTTACTCTTTCATTTCCAAAATTTAAGCTAATCAATTGCATCATATTCTCTTTGGATCTGTTTGGTTGCGGAATCTCTTAGCTCTTATCTTAGAAAAGTCAGAATGTAGATTCTCCCATCTAGGTAACACATTTCCCCAAGAATGATTTTGAAAGAAAAAGGTGAGAGCTAAATGCATTTCCTTTTTAAGGAATTGAACAGTCACAATCTATAAAGCTCTATGGAACATAGTACTAGGCACCAATATCACTTTGAGGTTGCTCTGCGAAATGGAATGCAGAATACTAACATCTAAATGAACTAGCTCCATGTGACTTTCTGCCTGTCACCATTTTTACAAATATCAAGTTGTCTTTGGTTGGTCTGAAGCTTAATCGTATGATAATATTGTTATACATCCAATCTTGACTTACTCAAGGTCGAATATTTAGGCCCTAAGTTTTAATATGTAAAGTTTAGTTGCTTTTGTGGTCAAATAACCATTTGAACACATTTAGGTGATGCGTTACTCAATTGAGAATTTGGTTTGTAATCGGTGTTTGGAAGTCCTTGTCTTTCTGGTTTGTAATAACTGCTTTTGTTGTTAGGCTTCTGACTCCTCCTGGAACTCCATTTTTCCCTTCATCTGAGGGATCTGAGTCTCAGTCTGCAACGGTGTCAGTAGCTCCAAGAAGCAATTCCAAAGTTAAATCAGTTTCAACCACAAAGGCTTCAAGGGTATGCATTTACTTCTTAAATTTAAACTTGTTTTCTCTGACTTTTATGTTACTTCAAGTTTTGCCAAATTATTTAGGGAAAAATATTTTATGCTGTTGCTCTCTCTTTTGGTTGGGATTTGATTCCTATTGGGTAGCCTTAGGATTGGCCAATGCCGCAGTCATGTGTTATTTTCAATGACTGATTCATCTCTTCTTTCTCTGTTTCAGCTTTCAGTTTCACAACCTGAGAACAATCATTCTGTAAGACCTGCTAGAAGCAGTTCAGTAACTCGGTCTTCTGTTTCTTCATACAGTAACTATTCCTCGAATAGGGGAACTTCAATTCTCAATACAAGCTCAGCTTCTGTGTCATCTTATACAAGACCATCCTCTCCCATTACTCGATCATCTTATACCAGACCATCCTCTCCTATTACTCGCTCTCCATCTACAGCTAGACCTTCAGCCCCATCTCCCCGCTCAACATCACTGCCCTCAACCCCTGCAAAAATCCGTTCATCTCCAAATGGATCTTATATTGACAAGAGTCGGCCCTCTCAAAGTTCAAGGCCATCAACTCCAACTTCTAGGCCACAAATCCATGCAAACTTGAACTCAACAGCTGTTCGCTCAAATTCTCGCCCATCAACTCCCACACGTCGGAATCCAATGCTATCTTCTGAAGCTGGTGCTTCACCTTCTACTGGGCGCACTGTTTCAAATGGCCACAGTGCAGGTCCAGCATCCCGACCAAGCTCCCCAGGTCCACGAGTCCGGTCCTCACAACAACCTGTCGTGCCCCCTGACTTTCCTCTTGATACACCAGCAAACCTTAGAACAACCTTGCCTGATAGGCCAGTCTCTGCTGGAAGGTCTAGGCCTGTCAGTTCTGTCACCATGAAGGCAAACCAAGACACTACTAGCTCTGTAAATACTCCAAGAAGACATTCATCACCAGTTGTCACGAGGGGAAGACTTGCAGAACCCCATGGAAGGACTCGTGTTCATTCCAATGGGCATCCATCTGACATACACGAGTCACGAAAGAACGCACCTGTCTCTGACTCAACTGTGCGGAGACATTTAAAGTCTTCAACAACCACTGCAGATAGCCCGGGATTTGGGAGGACCATCTCAAAAAAATCACTGGATTCATCTATTAGGCATATGGTATGGCTACCCTCTGCTTTTTATTGAGTGAAAATGTTAACTCCTCATGAAGATCTGCTTACTGCAAATGCTAGCCATTTGATGTGTTCCAAAACCTTTTCTTAATCATATGCTAAGCAATTCAACTGCAGCTAAGGGGTAGGAATAGCATCATTCAAGTAGATAATAGATGTTGGTTTACCCCAGTACCAGCTCAAATATTTTTATAGTCTACTAATGCCATGGACAACATTACCATGATCCAGAGGTTTTAGCAGAAATTGTCAGTGTCTCGAGTTTTAACTTGGATTTCTAGATAAGAGCATTGAGTTGCAATGGCATGTTTTAACACTTGGAATTGGTTGTGATTTTTCCAATAGATGCTTCTGCGCTAGTGAGAGACTGAATCATGTTAGGTTAATAAAAAACAAGTGTTGTTGATGTACTTATGATGCAGGATAATCTTAACACCATATATAATCTCCAATGCAGGACATAAGAAATGGCACAACAAACATTCGATCCCTTTCAAGCACGACTCTGTTTCCTCAGAGCATTCGATCTGCCACTGCTAAGACCCAATCTCTTCGTTCCTTAAGTGCTTCAGACTCTGATAATAGCAACGGAAGCCCTGGTAGGTTGAAAAACAGAGACTTGCCCGAGAATGGAAATAGTATTAGCAGAGCTGCAGAGTGTGGAAGTGATTTCCATGATGGAAGATATTCTGCCAAATTAAATGAGGTGGACATCTACGAGAGTTCCCTGTATGATGTTATATTGCTAAAAGAAGACTTGAAGAATACCAACTGGTTGCATAGTATTGATGATAAATCCGATTTAGTATCCATCTCTGATGGATTTGAGCCTCTGCCTGAACCTTTTGGCCTATTATAACATTCTTTTTTGTCCTTGGTTGTCATCTATTTTAATGTTTATAATATTGTGATTTGTTATAATTATTTGCTTACTTCGCAAGAATTTAATCTGGTCAGGTGTTTATACTAAAAGTTAGATTAGATTTTGCCTCTTCTATTAAAAGAATATGTAAATTAATCTTTGCACGGTAGATTAAAGAACAAACTGATGTTTTTATTAAAAATTTTATTTTTATTGTTAAAAATTAATTACTATACTCGAGAATAAGGTATACATGATACATCACGGTAATTATATTATCATATCAGTTTTTTAATAGTAAAATAGATGGATAAAATTTTTAACAGTTAGATAAAGTAAATATTATATTTTTAGCGGAATTGAAACCTTGCACTAAAAATGGCCAAGGACTTGATTGAGGACCACAAGGCCTATGACGACTGAGGATGTTGATGCTCTCCCCAACAAGCCCATGTTGTGGTTCTGGAAGAAGGACAGAGTTGAGTGCAGAGCTGGACATCATTGCGGCAACACAACTTACAGTGGAGGCAAGGATTAGATTCTTTCTCACACCATCCCGAATCTCTAAATATCCCAACTCCCAACCACTCGGCCCCTAAATTTTATAATTTCAAGGAAACTAATAAAAGCCAAGTTTTCTTCACTAATAAGTCCCACAGGTTATTTATAGCTTAAAAACTAATAAATAAAATATCCATATATTTATAAGCTTAATCATTTTTGCTATATAAAAGGTGTCTTGTTTAAGTATGTACTAATCACTAATCTAATATTTTTTGGGACAATTATTTATAAATAAATGTTGGAGTTCACGATAATTAAGCTTGTAGAGTTTAAAAACTCTACAAATTTTACTCTAAAATAAAATAAAACATTTTTAATATTTTTAACTCAGACATGTGAAATTAAAATAAATAATTTTAATAATTATTTAACTGTATATTATTTGTAATTATAATTATAGAATATATATTTGAATTTTACCCTATCTATTAATTAGAGCTAACAAACTATACTATGATTTAGAAGTTTAATTGAGTTGATGCTTATCTATAAAGTGAATCCTAATTCTGAAATTATCAGATTAAGTACAGAGTTTTTTGTATAATAATGGTAAAATCCAATAAAAAATAATAAAATAATATATCCTGATTGTCCTAATTATTGAGTTTTGAGTGGGGACAGGACCGTGTCAGGCTCTGACATGTGTGCAAGAATAATAAGATCTGGAAACCCTAATTCACAATTTCTCTTTCATTTTCTCTGAGTTTGAAGCTTCAAGTGCCAAAATCTAGGGATTTGCGGGTGGAGAAGACGAGAGCCCATCTCTCTGCTTCAAAGTTTGTTCATTCATTTCTTTCAAAACCCTTTCCTTTTCTTTTTTTTTTCAACTTGATTTCATTTTCTCAGATTTGTTTTTCTTTTTCTCTCTCTTTAGGCTCCTGTCCAGGTAGAATTCTCTTCTTCCCTTGCGTTGTGTTCTTTCCTCTTCAATCGCCATGGCTTCAAAGCGGATTTTGAAAGAACTCAAGGATTTGCAGAAAGATCCACCCACTTCTTGCAGTGCTGGTAACGTTTCATTATATCTCTATCCCATCCTCTGAAATTTCATTGTTTTTCAAATTGCGTGCTTAATTTAGCTTATGAATATTATCGATTTAATTCCAAGTTCCAAATTGATTTGCTTTTAGAACTATATATATATATATATATATATATTTGCATACACTAGCTTGCCTTATCCACTCGGGGGTTTTTTGCTGAAAGTGAAAGCCTTTTACCATGAACGAAGTTTCAAGTCCCTTCCTTTAAAACCTTGACTTTCAAGTGGATGTGATTTGCAAGCTTTTATGTTCTTATTTATTATTGGTAAAAGTACCATGGTGGCTCTCCACTAAGAGTTTGATTTTAGAAATTTTCATTCATTTCCATTGTTAGAAATTAGTCTAAGGCGGCATGTGTCACTGTTTGGTTATTCTGTCAGCTACGTCAGTTTTTAACCATGCAAATGGATAAAAATTTTAACAAAAAAATTAATTTACTCTTTCATCTAACATATACGGACTTATTTGTTATTTTAGCAGAAGGAACAAAATGCAATTTGAATTCTAATACAGGAGCCTCCATTGTACTTATAACTATTATTAATAATGAATAAAAAGCTTTTGTTGACTTGTTGGGTATAGTTAAGTGGTATCTAAGCACTCACCCACTTGGGGTGGTTGTGGATTATATGATTCATTGCCATTTCTTATTATTATGATTATCAATGAATGTTACCTTTTGGATGCTTGCATTGTCTATAATAGGTCCAGTAGCTGAAGACATGTTTCATTGGCAAGCAACAATCATGGGACCCTCAGATAGCCCTTATGCTGGAGGTGTGTTTTTAGTTACTATCCATTTCCCTCCAGATTATCCTTTCAAGCCTCCTAAGGTAATATATTTCACCTGCAATGTTTTAATCCCTGTGTGAAAGCTTTGTTCGAGTGATGCATACTCTTTTCATGGATTTAGGTTGCGTTTAGGACCAAGGTCTTCCATCCCAACATCAACAGCAATGGAAGCATTTGTCTTGATATCCTCAAAGAACAATGGAGCCCTGCACTAACCATTTCCAAGGTTTGTCTTTACTCTTGCTAATATGATGGTAATTATAGTACAATATATGTCCGGAATCTCTATTTTGGCTGGCTATGGCATGCATTTCTTTCATACATGACTCGAAAATGAGTGTCAATTGGTTATTGGTTAGACTTATGCATGTACAAAATTTAAGTAAACCCTATGGTTACTTCCCGAGTTCAATTTATGTTTATATATATCAATGATGATTGATATCAGAACATTAAGATGGGAATATGCAACAACGTAAGCCACATTCGATGATGAACCACTATGTCATTATTACAAACCCTTCCATGCATTGACTTATGCTGCGGCTTATTGGAATCTTTAAGTAATTCTATTCAAAATCAATAGAGCTTGTCTGAAAATAGGCAAACAATATGGAAAAACTAACACAAGTGCAAACCAGGTTCTGCTCTCAATCTGCTCGTTGCTGACTGATCCAAACCCTGATGACCCTCTTGTTCCTGAGATTGCTCACATGTATAAGACCGATCGGGCCAAGTATGAAGCCACTGCTCGTAGCTGGACCCAGAAGTATGCCATGGGATGACAGTTGTTGGTGTGTAATACGTATCGGCTTTCTTATGTTGTCAACTGTGTCGAACCATTTTATGTTTTCTTTTGGGGAAGGGAGGGGGTGTTTTTTCTTAAAGGAAATTGTCATTGTGCTTTGGATATGGGAAGATATGGACATTCTTTTTATTTATTCCGCGCTTTATAACTTGTGTGAAACCCTTGTTCCATTCTCGAAGTCGTTGTGAAACCCTTTGTTTCGTTCAATGTAACAAAAAGGTCTTTGGTTCTATACTGCTCAACTTAATACTGGGTATTGAACTTTGTGCAAGGTAAGTCGGGGTTCTTTATGGCTTTGTTGCGATTTCATGAATGCTATATGGAAATGGACAATATGCAGTGCTGTACAGGCTGTTTGGTTTTGATCATAAAAACTTTGCTTTATGGACATCTCTCTCACTTTTTTTTTTTTTTTTTTTAATTATGGCTATGGCAAATGACAATTGGAGATAGAACCCCTCACCTCATGTCTCATAGGTAGGACGTAACCATGACCACCACCAATTTGAAAATGGTTTTGTCAAAATTTTCAGTATGGCCAGGATCATATATTACACTTTATCACACTTTTCTTACGTTCAAGTTCAAATAGTAGCATATATATGCCAATGGTGGAGACAAAGGGGAACCGGTTTGTTGTCGATCATGGCTATTCTGTATGTTCTTCTTTTTCAACATTGAGGTCATCTTTAAAATTAGTCTTTGTATGAGGTACACATGCATGTGTCACTATCTGATTATTTGTTAACTACGTCATATTTTAACCGTATCGTTATTTGATTTAACATATAAGAATTAATTTATCTATTTTTTAAATAAAACAAGCAGAATGTAATATTACTCCTTATATAAAATTCTCCATATGATCATTTTACTATACAATACTTGCTTTTTCAACTTGCACAACATTGTTATCATCACTAGATTGAATGTGGGATTGAGGGATACTACCAGCTTTAGCAGTAATTAGACTCAAAGTTTTCTTAACTTAACATCAAAATAATAAGTTCCAAAAGTTATTTATAGCTTAAAAGTTAAAACTCAACAAATAAAATATCCATATATTTATAACTTAAAAGGTAAAAATAGAATTTTGTCTTTCATAATATATAAATCATGTATAACTTCTCAATTTTAGTATCAATTTAATACTTCTTCAAAAATTATATTACACATATATAAACAGAAAACTTGTAACATTTTTAATCGTGTTTGTGAAATCTAAAAACACATCAAATTATGCATCGTTTAATTACTCTATAATAATACAGTGACAAGTTTATCAAATAATTATTCTAGTTGTTTATAATAGTTTTTGATAATTGTTGGAATAATGGTTCTGTGCCAACTATGAGGCATGAGGTGAGGGGTTCTACCCCCAAAAATAATAGTAATAATAAAGGGAGATGTCCATAAAGCAAAGCTTTTAACATCAAAACCAAAGAGCCTGTACTGCACTGCATATAGTCGTCCATTTTCATATAGCTTTCATGAAATGGCATCAAAGGCACATTTCTTATAAAAAGAACCCCAACTACCCTTCCACAAAGTTCAATACCAAGCATTAAGTTATGCAGTGTAGAACTAAAGACTTTTTTGTTACATTGAACGAAACAAAGGGTTTCACAGCGACTTTGACATTGAACGAAACAAGGGTTTCACACAAGTTATAAAGCGCGAAATAAATAAAAAGAATGTTCCATATCTTTCCCATATCCAAAGCACAATGACAAGTTACTTTAAGAAAAAACACCCCCTTCCTTCCCCAAAACACATAAGAAAGCTGATAGGTATTAGACACCAACCACTGTCATCCCATGGCATACTTCTGGGTCCAGCTACGAGCAGTGGCTTCATACTTGGCCCGATCGGTCTTATACATGTGAGCAATCTCAGGAACAAGAGGGTCATCAGGGTTTGGATCGGTCAGCAACGAGCAGATTGAGAGCAGAACCTGGTTTGCACTTGTGTTAGTTTTTCCATATTGTTTGCCTATCAGCATAAGTCAATGCATGGAAGGGTTTGTAATAATAACATAGTGGTTCATCATCGAATGTGGCTTACGTTGTTGCATATTCCCATCTTAATGTTCTGATATCAATCATCATTGATATATATAAACATAAATTGAACTCGGGAAGTAACCATAGGGATTACTTAAATTTTGTACATGCATAAGTCTAACCAATAACCAATTGACACTCATTTTCGAGTCATGTATGAAAGAAATGCATGCCATAGCCAGCCAAAATAGAGATTCCGGACATATATTGTACTATAATTACCATCATATTAGCAAGAGTAAAGACAAACCTTGGAAATGGTTAGTGCAGGGCTCCATTGTTCTTTGAGGATATCAAGACAAATGCTTCCATTGCTGTTGATGTTGGGATGGAAGACCTTGGTCCTAAACGCAACCTAAATCCATGAAAAGAGTATGCATCACTCGAACAAAGCTTTCACACAGGGATTAAAACATTGCAGGTGAAATATATTACCTTAGGAGGCTTGAAAGGATAATCTGGAGGGAAATGGATAGTAACTAAAAACACACCTCCAGCATAAGGGCTATCTGAGGGTCCCATGATTGTTGCTTGCCAATGAAACATGTCTTCAGCTACTGGACCTATTATAGACAATGCAAGCATCCAAAAGGTAACATTCATTGATAATCATAATAATAAGAAATGGCAATGAATCATATAATCCACAACCACCCCAAGTGGGTGAGTGCTTAAATACCACTTAATTATACCCAACAAGTCAACAAAAGCTTTTTATTCATTATTAATAATAGGTATAAGTACCATGGAGGCTCCTCTATTAGAATTCAGATTGCATTTTGCCCCCTCTGCTAAAAAAATGAACAAATTAGTCCCTGTATATTAGATCAAATAGCAAATTGGTCTTTTTTGTTAAAAATTTCATCCATTTGCATTGTTAAAAACTCACATGGCCGACAAAATAAGCAAACATTGATACATGCCGTGTCATGTGCATCTTATGTTGATATACAAGGACTAATTTTTAACAGTGGAAATGAATGACAATTTTCAAACTTATAGGAACTAATTTACCATTTTTTGAGTAAATATGGGACAAAATGCTATCAGACTCAGAGCCACCAGTACTTTTACCAATAATAAATAAGAACCTAAAAGCTTGCAAATCACATCCACATGAAAGTCAAGTTTTTAAAGGAAGGGACTTGAAACTTTGTTCATGGTTAAAGGCTTTCACTTTCAGCAAAAAATAATAAAGGCAAGCTAGCATGTATATATATATATATATATAGTTCTAAAAGCAAATCAAGTTTGGAACTTGGAATTAGATCGATTATATTCATATGCTAAATTAAGCACGCAATTGAAAAACAATGAAATTTCAGAGGATGGGATAGAGATATAATGAAACGTTACCAGCACTGCAAGAAGTGGGTGGATCTTTCTGCAAATCCTTGAGTTCCTTCAAAATCCGCTTTGAAGCCATGGCGATTGAACAACAAAGAACACAACGCAAAGGAAGAAGAGAATTCTACCCGGACAGGAGCCTGGAGAGAGAGAGAAAAGAAAAAAAAGAACAAATCTGAGAAAATGAAATCAAGTTAAAAAAAAGAAAAGGAAAGGGTTTGAAAGGAATAAAGGAACAAACTTTGAAGCAGAGAGATGAGCTCTCGTCTTCTCCACCCGCAAATCCCTAGATTCAAAACTCAGAGACAGAGAAAGAGGAATTGTGAATTAGGGCTCCGGATCTTATTATTCTGGCACACATGTCAGAGTCTGACACGGTCATGTCCCCACTCAAAACTCAATAATTAAGACAATCAGGATATATTAATTTTTAGCGTAAATATATATTTTGGTACCCCAACTTTACTTCAAGCTTCCATTTGGTATTCAATGTTTTTTTTTTTTTTTTTGGGTCTAAATTTGGCTAATTAATGTAAATAATTAAGTACCAATTTGGACTAAAATGTCAAAAAGCCAAATTTAGATACCTAATTAGACCAAAATAAATTATAGGAACTAAATTGAACCTTTAAGTTAAGTTCAAGTACTTAATTAAATAAAAAATTAAGCACTAAATTAAACATTGAAGTCAACTTTAAATACCAAAATTTATATATTTATCTTATTATTATAAAAAAATGATATAAAAATTAAACATGGTTTTTGGTTAAAGAGGTAATTTTTAATGTTTTGAATTTAAATAATATTGTATTTTTTTAGATTTTATATATAAATATAAAAATAATCAAAATAATATTTGTTGTTTGTTGTTTTATAAAAAGATAAATTACATCTAATATTACTAAACTATTAGTAAGGCTTTAAAAAGTTACAAAATAATTACTAAACTATTTGAAAGTTTTCATTTAAGTTATTGGACTATTAAAATAACTATTGTACGACCTTCTAAGTTCTCAATGCCTGCACCAATCCGAAGTTCTTATTCCCCTTATTTTTTAGAATTCAAGATTTTTTTCATGAAATAGCTTTAAATATTACAAATCTACAATTAAAGTCCAAACAACTTTTTTTTCCGATCTCTAGCACTGGCCGTCTGATCAACTAACATAAAGTATGTTCTTCGACTTATTGATGGGTAATAATCCACTATACCGATCATCATCATCATCAAATCGTCACATAAAGCTCGATAAACAACCCTTCTTTTTAAATAAAAAAATATTAATACCTCAATGATTTAAATAAAAACTTTTAAATAATTTAGTGATCATTTTGTAACTTTTTAAAGTTAAATGACTAAAACATAAATTACTAATAGTTTATAACTATAAGCATTTGGTTGGATGGATTAGCATCTGTGATTCACGTGGATACAATACCTGCTTTTAACATACACGACATTGAAGCTCAAAACAAGCATCTGGTTTGTCAATTAATCAGCTTGTAGGATTGAAATGCATGAATTGTAATATTGAATCAGCTATTAAAAATTATATCAACAATGTAACTGTAAACAGCTGCAGGGAGATGTTGAAGGCTAGCAGCAAAGATCATATAGACAGGGGTAAAGATTTTTACACACTCAAAACCCGAATTTCGAAAGAACAGCAGCTGCCTGGTCACCACCCAACAAAAAGTAAGGATGCCTTAAAGCAGCAGCAGCAGATAAACGACCCCTTCTAAGGGAACCTCTTTCTGATATCAGTTTTGTTGCTAAATCCCATCCTCTACCAGACTCCAGATCCAAAATCGTAAAATCCGGCCTTAACCGTGTTCTCTCCCTCCATTTGTTCAAATCATATTGAACTGCTTTTATTTCTGTGTTGAAGTTCTTTAAATACGCTGGTGATCTTAGTGAAGGTATTGCCATTTGTAGTAGTACAATGCCGGCCGAATACATATCGAATAGATCTGGACTGTTGAGCTGCAACAATGGTTACCACTTACAACTGTGAAACACATAACAAATATATGCAGCTCATGGAAGCATTAACCAAGGAAGGTGCTCGTACCTGCCACAAAATTGGGGAAAGAAGAGCGGCAATTGGCTCGGGAGGAGGACTCGGTGTTTCTTCCGGTAGGACATATAGTTCCGGGGGACAATAATCGGGATCAAGCAGTCCACGGTTTGGTACATAGTTTTTACCAATGCGAAGGTCAGTTGCTGCACCGAAATCTATGAGTTTAATCTGTCCACGTTTTGTCACCACTATGTTGGCCGGTTTTACGTCACGATGAACAATACCCGTGTCATGGATTTTCTTAAGCGAAGTAATAATCTGGCGTAATATTTGCTTGATGATTAACGCGTTCCGTTTAACGGATTCGACTCCTTGTAGTACACGTCCGAACATTACAGACTCTATGTTTAAAGGGAAGCTACGATCTTTCATGTAATCGGCAAGCGTACGATCGCCCTATCACATGAACACCTCTACAAATTAGTGCTAAACCAAGAAGAAGAGTCCTTACATGAACTGATAATTGTTCAATAATCTGCATGCATTTACATAAAGACACAGTTGCAGACAATGAATTAACCAGTAAGATCCATCATATATAGGCCATAAAACTTAACTGCACATTGTATGGTAAAAGTACTATGAAGGCCCTTATACTAGGAGTTAGATTGAATTTTGTCCTTGTACATAGATCAAATAGCAAACTAGTCCTTCTATTAAAAATTTCGTCCATTGCCGTGCCAGTTTTTAACGGTAGAAATGGATGAAGTTTTTAACAGAAATGATTAATTTACTCTTTGATCTAATGTATAGGGACTAATTTGCTCATTTTTTAAATAAAAAGAGTAAAATACAATTTGACTCCTAGCACAAGGGCCTCCATGATACTTTTACCCGCATTGCACATATCCTCCATGTTTATTAAAACCATCCCAAGTATCATGTAATCTAAGGAAGTTGAATATGGCTATAATAATACCTCAAATTTCCAAACAAGCCACTTCCCACCCTTCACAAATTGTGAATTTGTTTGATCAGCAACAAAACTTCCTAAGAACTCAGCACATGTCTCAGGAGCTGCTCTTGAAAGCCTGTAATTAAACCATTCCTCATAGTCTCCACATTCTTCAGCCCCTTGCACACCAACTTTAACCTGCAGGCTCCCAACAAAACAATTTTCAATTATATACCATTTTAGAACAGAAAGCATCGAAGTTATATATATAGAGATATATATTATAGTTGAGGGGATCAACTCTCTTCCGAAGAAATCATCAAAATGTTATTCACTGAACAGTCAATCAGAATCTCAAACAGTAGAGTTGAAGTGTCTATACTCAGTTCTAACCGTCATCCAACTTCAAAGAAAGATCAAGGTTCACGAAATTTGAGTGTTCTCCCCACCAAAGTAAAATGCTAAACATTTCCTTCGTAGTGCCATGAATTTTTTTAGCCTTTTCTAAATTAAAATTCGAATATAGACATCTCGAGCATAATACATTTACCATTTAAAAATTGATCAATTATTCGACTAACAACACTTCGAAAACATAGCCGTAAGAGAGTCACTCCCCTCCAACAATTATATACATATATATTCCAATGTATATGAAGAGGACAAATATGATCAAACAAACTAAATTACCTTTTTAAGAATAACCTTTTCTTTAAATCTGTCATCATCAACCAATGCTTTTTTTGCTTTGCCTCTCTTCGGTAACCTATCTTCAAGTGAAGCATTCTTAGGAACAATAACACCAGAATAAACAATACCAAAAGAGCCTTCTCCTAGCTTATCCCCAACCAAAAAATCACTCCTTTTCAAACTCCTCCTACCAATCAAGCTATCCAATCCTAATTGCAAAGGAGCAAGTAAGTAAGCATCAATGGCACCTACAAGAACACCAGGCCTTGCAGTCAAATAAATCCATGTAAGCCCTGCAAAAACAATGAAACCCCATTTCTGCACTTCGTTTAATTCCCCAGTAACCGATTCAAACTCGGATTTAACAACAGGGAATTGAGATAAAGACTGTTGCAATAAATCAAATGCATTGCACCTTGCTGTGGTATTTTTGTGACGCTTTGTTAAAGACAAATGATTAACTTGAGAGATAGATTTAAGAGGAGAAAAACAAAGAACCCTATGATTTTGCTGAACAGTTGCTGAAGTTGGACAGAGCAAGGAAGCCATGGTTTTTCCAGAAAGGTTGAAACTTTATGTTCTGTTTTTTCGAAAAATAAAGCGTCAGCAAAAGGGCCAAAGGCTGGTCTTTTTCCACGAGTATTCCATTTTTTTATCGGTTTAGGAAGGATTTAATATATGTGGATATCAAAGGTGATAACTTTCTAAAGCCACCGCACCAATGCCTTCCTCATAGAAAATGACAAGCATGGCGTCTCTATCTAACTCTAAATTTATGTTCTGTTTTCTTTTTACACCCCTTGAAAGTTTTTATTTTTACTATCCATCAAATCAATTTAAATATAAAATTTACCATAATAATTTTCGAATCATTACTTGTAACTTAATTGATTTAAAAAAAAAGTTAAATTCTACTATTAGTCTTCGTATTTTTTGAAAATTATGGTTTTGATTTTTATATTTATATTTGATCATTTTTAGCTTCTATACTTTTCAAAAATTAAAATTTTAGTCGTCACAACACAGTAACTATTAAATTCATTAAGTAAAGTTCTACTATTTCTAAAATCTGATGTGCCAAACATAGTATCATATGCGTAAACTTATTATTTTCACATATTGTTCACTAAAAAGTCAATTAATGGATTAAAGATCATCATTTGTGTTAAAACTGAAATTTTAAAATTTAAAAAATATAAGGATTTAAAAGGGTCCAGTTAGAGAAAATGGACTAAATCTATAACTATACATATAATACATGACTAGTAATTGAATTTAACTACTATAGTTCGAATTTAACAACTATAGTTCGGGTCAGGACAAAAATTTAAAATTTGAAAAGTATAGAGACTAAAAATGATCAATTTAAAAAGCATAAGGACTAAATTTGGTGGAATAAAAGTAAAATAACTAAATGTATAACTTTTGTAGAGTAATGACCAATTTTTTTGATAAAAAAATCTCTCTCGGTTTCTCTCAAATTCGATATTGAGCATATTGATCTTTCTAAAAAAAAGAAAGTAGTTTAATCTTTAACAATTTTAAAAGTGAGCAATTAATGATAATTAATCACAAAAGTAATATTTTTCACCAATTTTATATAGATTTAACTCTCATAATTTACACGTTCTATCAATTTGGTCATGATTAAATAAATTTATAAATATGTAAATGCTGAGGTTAAATTTGTTAAATTTTTTAGAATCTAGACTAAATTAACAAAATATATAAATATAAAGGGTTAAATTTATTATTATACCAATCAAAATTATTTACAATTGCTCACTTCCAAAATTGTCAGGTTGAGGGATTAATTTGATAAATTTCGAAAATGAGAAGGACTGAAAAGTTTTTTACCATTTTTCCATAATTAGATGATTAAATAAGAACCTCGAATTATGTAATTTAACATCAAAAAAAAAAAAAAAAAAAGTGAACATCGATACAGCATGGGAAGATAAAGCTTGAGCCTTCGAACTTGAAGAAATATTATTAGCATGTGCAATTGCGTCCCTTTGAGCCCCTTTCCCTCCTCCATCGTCCAAATTAGAAACCCATTGCTCAAAAATCCTCAAATTTCAGATACCCATTTCCCAATTATCACGAATAATGGCCGATTACAGTTCCTTGGATGCTGTATGAAAGCAACCCCATCTCCAAGTTCAAGCGTAGAGGGAGATGGATATGGGCAGTTGGAGTTTGACGACGATGAATTGGAGCTCAAACGACGTCGTACCGATGCTACCTTGGAGAAAATTAGTGACAAGGAGTTGAAGGGGAAGAAGGGCAACAAGAATGGGGATAAATTGGTTAGCAGGAAGCAACTGATGAAGAGATCAAATATGGTGGCCAAGCAAGTGATAAGCATCCAATCTGCTCAAACCTTAGGCTTTGTGTCTCAATTATGGGTGGATACTACTTCAGTCAGTACTTTCCTCTTCATACTATTATTATTATGATGATGATCCTTATTCAAGGCTAAACATGTTATTGTTTTATTCCCAATTTGCAGCTGAATTTGAAAATTTGGATATCCATGAATGCAAAATGTTTTCTTAGGGGTAAAAGTAGCATATCTTTGATGTAATGTTCAGTCACTAATTTGCCCATTTTTTGAATAGAGGGTCAAAATGCAATCTACCACTTAGTACAGAGGCCTACTTAGTATTTTAACCTTTCTTGGGGTACTGATATTTTAATAAAATCTTAACTTTTGAATACCAAAATGGTCTATTTTGTTTCTATGATGGAAACTTTATGTTACAACATGTTTCTCATTTTAGCCATTTGTTTAGTTTTAAACAAATATGCTTGTGCTTCCTTCTTCTTTTTTTACTCTTTGCTTATTGATTTTAGCAACTTTACAGGAAAAGAAGGTATGTAGCAAAGTTTACAACTAAAATTAAACATAGGTTATTTAGGCAAGTTGTTTAATACATATTTGTATTCTTTCATTTTTATCAGTGGTTAGTGTTGGCTATGGAGGTAAGGCCAAGCTTGCTTGCTGGGGAATCAGAAAGGATTCTTCTACAAGATATCAACAAGGTAATGGATTAATAACATTTTTTGCATTTGCATTTGCATTTTACTACTGCTAATAAAGTTTACTTTTAAACATACTAGAGTATGTATCTATTTTTCAAGGATTATGCTGGTTTCATCCACTATTACCAATTACCTTCCTTGCCTGTAATTTTTGTTTTTGCTTTCGAAGGTCGGTGATGTTGTCCTTGTTGAAGATGAGAGAGTGATGGATAATGACTTTAAGATGGTTAGACTCGAGACTCTGGTAGGTTTCGGTACTTGCTTCTATTGTTTGGGTGTAAATCTCGTCATTTTTTTCATCTATAACTTGCTGATTTTTCTTATGCAAATTTTCTTCCATGTGTTTGATTGGTAAAAGTACCATAGATGTCCTATACTAGGAGTTGGATTGCATTTTGTCCCCTCTACTCGAGCATATTAGTTCATGTACATTAGATCAAAGAGCAAACTGGTCCTCCTGTTAAAGTTTTCATCCATTTTTACTGTTCAAAACTGGTATTTGTATGTGAGAATGTGATACACTTGGCATGCCACATGTAACTGTTTAATTATTTTGTCAGCCAGGTCAGTTTTTAATAGTAGAAATGGATGAAAATTTTAATAGAAAGGTCCAGTTTACTCTTTAATCTAATGTACAGGAATTAATTTGCTAAATTTTTAAGTAAATGGGATAAAATGCAATCTGACTCCTAGTACAATGATCTCCATGTTACTTTTTACCATGTTTGATCCTATGAAATTCTCATGCTGGTATTAGCCATTTGAAATGGAGTTGTACAGTTTCCACTTGCAACTATTAGTTGATTTTTCTTATGCAAAATTTATTCAATGTGTTCGATCCTATGAAATTCTAGTATTGGTATGATGCAGAGATGATTATTAGTTGTTCATTTGAAGTGGAGTTGTATTGTTTCACCTTGCAACTATTAGTTGTTTACTTGAATTGTAATTTAGAGCACAGTTCATTTAGACTGCAACCATCAACTGTTGAACAGTATCATGATTTTATCTCTCTAGACTTTATATTTCTTGAGTTTAATTTGCTATTTTTTTTAGGTAGGATACCGAGTTGTAACACCAAGATATCGAAACATCGGGAAGGTAAATACATTCTTTATACGCTAGAAACTCTCTGCCTATTTCATTATATATATATCTTATCATATATCTCATATAATTATAGGTTCGGGGCTATACTTTCAACATTAATTCAGGGGCTGTTGAATCTCTTGAGCTCGATTCTTTTGGGATATCCATCATTCCATCAAGTTTGGTAGTCTTTTTTTCTTTTCATATAGGTGATACCAAGTCATAAAGATTGCAGATTATCAGTAGTTTTTACCGACATAACCGGATTATAATTCCAGGTAAGCACTTATGCTTTGCTTGTTGAGGATGTGCTTGAAGTTATAGCTGACAGAGTAGTCGTTCACGAAGCTGCAGCCTCACGCTTACAGAGGCTGACAAAGGTATCTTACTTGTCACTGAATGTTCTATTTCTCTTTTTCGGATCCAGTGGTGAAGTTTTGAACTAGCCCTTGCTTTCTCAAACACATCTACTCGAACTCATTTAGAGATCCATGCCTTTTGGGGCCAGTTCAACTCAGCAAATCCCACCTTCTGCAACAAAATTCCCATGAACATGCACTTAGAATAAAGCTTAGCTCATATTGTGGCAAACAAGCAACTTTCCGGAGCCTGTTTGATAAGCGTACAATTTTCTACTATTAGAACGATGTATTGAGACATATGTATATAGTAGCATATCAACATCTTGGGTAAAAGTATCATAGAGGCCCTTATATTAAGAGTCAGATTGCATTTTGCCCCCTCTACTAAAAATATGGGCAAATTAGTCTTTGTATATTAGATCAAAGAACAAACTGGTCCTTTTGTTAAAAATTACATCTATTCTTACTGTTAAAAATTGGTTCATATATGTCGGCATGAGGTACCCGTGACATATCCATAACCCAACATGCAATCTGACTATTAATACTGGAACCTCCGTTATACTTTTACCCAACATCTTGTATGTTTGTGATTATATGCATCCATAACCCAAACTTGGTTTAACACCCTAAGTTGTCTAATGACTTCTCTCATATATTTAGAGCAGTTGATATATGTTTTAGAATTGGAATTTTTTTTTGCTTGTAATATGTTTCATTTTATTTATAGGGTTAGTATTTGGTACACTAAAGTGTATTTTTCTTATTTCACAAGCAGTGTACCGAATATTATTCCTTATTTATAATGTAAATAACTTAGGGTTCAAGTACCACAGAGACCATGTTTCAAGAGTTAGATTGTATCTTACTCTCTTTACAAAAAAATGGGTAAAGTAATTCTTGTACATTAGATTAAAGAGAAAATTGGTCTTTTTAATAAAAAATTTATTCATTTCTACTATTAAAAATTAGTCTTTGTACATCAGTAATTTTATCAGTCATACCAATTTTTAACAGTAGAAATAGATAAAAAAAATTATAGAATGATCAATTTACTCTTTATATTACATACATAGACGAATTTGTCTATTTTTTAGTAGAGGGGTAATCTGACTTTTAGTACGGGAGTCTCCATGATATTTTTACCAGTAATTTTGCCATTAGTTAAATCTGTGACTCGCTTATGCCAGGGTTTTTGGGATGCCCAAAGTTCGGAGGTGTCCCTAGAAGAACACATAGAATATGGTGGTGATGAAGGGTCGGAGGAATTTCGTGATGGTCGGAGAAGTAGGCGACGTTCCCGTGGCCGTAAACCACGTTCGAAGTCAAGGGAAGCAGATGATGATTGGGAACTTCCAATCGATTATTTTTGAATTTGTTAAGGTATCCATGCTTTCTTCCATAGATAGATGTGTATCAATTGTAAACACTATAAGAAGATCACTAATAAGAAAAACTAATTTCTTAGTGAAGTTAAATTAGAATAGATTTGTATTATTTACTTCTAATCATTCTATTAGTACTAATACACAAAACTCTTGAAATCTGAATTTCAATAACATTGTTAATCACTGCTAGTAGAATTTAAGAACATTCGAAGAACTAATAACAAAATAGCAGATCGTCTAACTAAGACAATTAGTGATGATATCGATTGATTAATGGTGTTTGAAAATTTGTCATCCAAGATTGTCATCCAAGATTAAGTTTGATTTAGGTTTGGCTTATTTTCTTTTCTACCGAAAAAACTATGGTCAAAATTCTTATTTGATATTTTAATGTTGTATAAAAAATACTACTTGATCCTAAGGATCTTATGGTTATTTATTTAGCAATATTACCCCTTTGTACGGTCATTCGTGCCCCACTTCTGAAATTTTACAAAATCGAGGCGTACACTATGCCTTGTTCAATGAACTTTCTTCTTCCTTTTTTTTTTTATTTGCCTAATTTTAATAATTTAAATAAAAATTATCAAATAATTTAATAATAATTTTAAATTTTAAATTAAAAAATTAAAAAATAAAATTTACTAATAATTTTATAGTGGAACATGCACCCATCGTCAATAGATATCAAACTTTTTTTGTGATGGGCGTTGCATGTATTCAATAGCTCATTTCATTCCCTTTGCAGTTTGCAGACAAAACACAATTTGAATAAAACTCGTAATCAACATGCTTTTAATCTGATGAACTTTTAATGAAGCTTAAATAAATGATTAATTAGCATTGAACCAATCATGTCTGATTTGTCTTATTGTATCCAATTGAAAGCATTTAATTAAATTTTGTAATTCTGAATCTCACCAACTCCACACTCCATTTATTCCCCTCCACCTACCCCTCACTGACACACCATCAATTTTTAATAACCTACGTTTCGAATCCTATGTTTTTTTCATCATATTTTATTTAAATATTCTGATACTACTTATTCAAATACCCTAAATATCGAATTAACCCTTTTCTCATTTAGTTGTTAAATACGATATTTAAATTATTAATTTTGTTAAGTGTAAATTTACGGATTTAGTGGCGGAGTTAGAAAATTCTTTTTGGGTCTAAATTAAATTGTATATTTTTATCATTTTAATAGTTTTTATCTTTATGATTTTTAAAAGGTTAATTTAGATTTTTATCATTTTTTGAGTCAAATATAATTTTACCATTATTAATTTAAAATTTTACAAATTTTAAAAAACTTAAATTAAAAATCTACCATTTTAGGAGGGCTATGACCCCATAGGTCTCTTAGTAGCTCTGCCATTGTATGGATGGCTCAATGAGACCAATATTAGTTCTAAGGTATTCATGTTCAATTTTATCTCTTTAACTTTGTAAAGAATCTCGAGGGATTCATTGAGGAGGAAATGCCTTTCTTTGGTAGTTGAAGGTGCTACCACATCATGAATCTCTCAAAGTTCTCAACGAAGTTGAAAGATCAAATTTAAAGATAAAATTGATTACAGACACTTAGCGAATCTCTCAAGGTTCTCAACGAGTCTAATATTCTCTTAATAAATTTTGTCTCATTTTATCTTACACTACAATATCGAAATTGATAGTTTATATTTATCACATTTTAATAATAATAATAATAAGCTAAAAACTTTTAAGTAAATGAAAAATAAAAAGTTTGAAAGCCTATTTTTTATTCAAATTCAAACAGCGCATGTCTCTCTCCTCTCCTTTTCTTATCTTCCTCTCATTTGGACCATTCTATTGTCAAATCAAAATCTCATATTTCTAGCAATGGCGACGGCTCATTTACGTCTCAACCAACGCATGCCTCTCCATCCATTGAATAACAATAACACTGCCACTGTTACTGCCACTGACTCTGTGCTTGTTTCGAATCCCAAGCAACAGTACCGGATTCTCCATTCCGACGAACGGAACCTACTGAACCATCAACATCCGGTTACGGCCACCGCCACCGAGAAAATGGAGACGACGGCGTTAGATTTGAATTCGTCGTTGGCGGAGGAGCTCAACGCCGTAAGGATGAAGACGGAGCGTTTGAGATTGGATAAAGAGAAGACGGAGAAGAAGTTGAAAGAGAGGGAAGCATTGCTTCTTTTGCAAATGAAAGAGATCGAAGAGCGAGGTCAGATTCAAAGACACCTCGAAATTCAAGTTGATAGGCTCTTCAGATTGAAGGAGCTCAAATCTTATTCCATGGTAATTAATTAATCAATTCATGTTTTTTTTTTAAACAAATTTAATGATTCAAATTCATTTATTTGACATTTATGATGGTTTTTGAATCAGAGGATATCTCCATTAAAATCACTGAGGGAAAAACAACGAAGTGGTTGGAACATGAATGAGGTGCATTCGCTGGTGAGTGTTTTTATGGCTGAAAATGCAATCCTCCTATATATTTATTTAAAAAAATTCGATTCTTTTGAAAAAAATCTGTAAATTGTCATTTGTTTAGCGTTTTGTATACTCTGCCAATAGCTTGAATGTCTGAAAAAGGTGATGATGGCGGATTCACAGAACTAGAACACCTTAGCTGCCAAAGAAATCATTTGGGGCTCTTGGCAGAGTGAGAGACAATATCGGGTATCACGGAGTCGCATTTTGTTCATTCTATTTTAAGAAATATAAATTAGTCCCATGTATTATATCAAGGAGCAAAAGATTTTTTTTTTTTAAATTATCTATTTTTATTATTAAAAATTGATCCCGACAAATTATAGATAATACATGTAATTGTTTGATTATTTTATCAATTAGTTTGCTCTTTGATATAATGACATGAATTAACTTGTCAATTATTTTAAATAAAAAAGTCAAATGTAATCTAACTTTTAATACAAGCATCCGTAGTACTTTTGCCAGAATACTAGAAACAACATTTCACAGGTTTCTTTGAAAAAAATTATCTCATTTTCTACTTATATTCAAATTTTCTTCAGGAATTAAAAGAGTATGAATCCAGAGATGAAAACCCACTGCAGGCTTCAACCCCATCCAATTCTTCTCAAAGATTTTAAAGAATAATGATTCAGGCTTTTTTTATCTTCTCTTTTCCTTATCTTTTTGTCATTTTAAAAGCAAACATTATAGTATAATATCTCATTATAGTTGTAACTCATCTTGTTGGAAAGTGGTAAATTATACCCAAAATCTTTGTTCTTTTTAATCAATGTTTCTTTCTCGGTCTTTGAACATACATTACAAATTATTAAATTATTAATAAATTTATGTCTTAATCACTTATTTTAAAAAATTATTAAAAAATTATTAAATTATTTAAAAAATTTTATTTAATTCACTGGACTATTAAAATTATTATTATATAATATTTTCTATTCACAATCACTTTTATCAATTAAAAGTTCACATTCCCTTTTTTTTTTCTTTTTTTTTCATGAAACAGCTTTAAATATCACGAATCTACAAACTAAAACTTAAACAAATTTTTTTTAATCTTTGATACTAACCGTCAAATCAACCTAAATCTAAAATATGTTATTCTACTTATCAATAATTTCGCTAGCCGATTTTAGAAAAAAAAGTTAAATGACTTAAATAAAAAACTTTTAAATAATTTGTAACTTTTTAAAATTGAATGACCAAAACATAAAGTAATTTAATGAACCTAAATGCAATTTACTCTTACACATATTTTTTCTTCTTTATGATATGCATGTACAAGGTTATATACAGCATTAAATCATATAAATATTCATGAAAGTTGCATCAAAAAATTGTAAACGGGAAAAAGAGTACGAAAATGATACAAAAATAACAGCACTAGAAAAATTAAAAAGCATGGCTTGCATTGTTATTGGTAAACTAAGAAGCCTAATTCTACGACTACCCTACCCTACCCTACCCTTTGCAAATGAATAAATCCCGAGCTGTTATGGTGAAAAAGGACAACCATTAAGCACTTCACATGAAAAGCCTTTTATAGCCAGAGACTGGCACGATATATGAAATATAGCCAACAGGAGCCTCTCTGGTTGCATCCAAAGCTCAATACCTAGTTATCCCTTAGTCCCTGTAGTAGAAAAATATATATGAATGAAAGATTATTTTAAACTTATCAAGATTATCAACCCTACATCTTCACAGCACGAATGACGGATAATCCGGATTCCTCTCGCAGAATTCCCATTGGTTGTTGCAGTTTACACACGTTATGTATGTTGTCCTAGGTTCATCTGCACTCCTAGTCTGCATTTGATAGTAACTGGTGTCCCGTTTCCCACAACGACCGCACTTAAATGGATCGCGAGATGGAGCTTTTTCTTTTATTTCTTTATCCTCGCGTTGCCTTTGCTCGCTGGCCATTTCTTCTGGGGTCATAGTGATAAGCCTTTCCGGATTCACTTCTCCTACAAGAACTTTCCTCCTTAAGTCTGGATTTTTCGGATCCTTCATGTTGAACATTATCGATCTATATTTAATCTTGTTGGTGCCATTTGATTTACCCATCTTCCTGAACATCACAGATTCCACAGTTACCGCAACCCAGATGGGATCACAAGCGTTCACTTGATCCAACATGTCTTCATCAGTCTCACTGGGAACTTTAGACAAGGCCTTTACTAGAATCTCCCGAAATTTATCACACAAAGGATCATTACATTTGACCAATGTAATCAACTTTGGAGCACTCTTCACCTTTGTTTTCCCATCGATATAAATCTTTTTAATCTTACCAGTCTCTCCGCGATTTATCTTCTCAGCCATTGCTGTATTTCCATCTGCTTCCTTTTTCTCAACTTTGACGTGCTTAGTTGAACCACCGTTAGGCGCTTCCTTAACCTTTATGGTTTCGGTACTGGAGATCTTTTCAGCCTTCAGAGCACTCAACCTCTGAATTTTCTCAACCTTGACAGCACTAGCAGTGCCATTTTTCTCACTTTTGGAAGGCTCTTCAATAACAATTTTTCTCCATAACTCCAGCAAATCCGAAGCCATTCTATGAGTCTTCTCCGTAGGATGCTTTGTGAGAGATCGAAGCTTTCTCAAAAGCTTCGTAAAAAAAAATAATAAGAGGGTATCGTAAATGAAGTTGTTATAAATCATACTATTAAGGTAAAAATATCATGGAGGCCCCTGCAATTAGTCTTTGTAGTTAGATCAAATGGAAAACTGGTCATTTTGGCTAATAGTAGAGATTGATGGAATTTTTAATAGAAGGATAAAGACTTTTTTACCCATTTTTGAGTAAAAAAGAGTAAAATGTAATCCGACTCCACGTACTTTTACCTACTATAAGATAAGACATGAAGAAAAGGGCAAAAATTTTTAAAAACACTACCTACACTAGTTCTCCTAAGTCCTAACATCCTATTCATCCACTTTTCTATCATTCCTTTATATCGGTAGTCAAAATCATACTAAAAATTGTGAGCCTTACTATGGTAAAAGCATAATACATTCAAGTATTTCTATATTTTAACTGTCCAAAGATTCTAAAAAGCAGCAATATCAGACTTCAAATTGTGAATTTCTGGGTGTGCGCAAAATCAAACAATTCATGCAATCTCTAAATTTTTTTGGATAAATATCAAAATTGTACATGAACTTTGATTCAATGTGCAAATTAGTACATAAAATTGGATTTTATGCAGTTCCACACCTTAAACCTTAAACTTTGATTTTGGTTCAAATGAATAAATGAATGCATCAATTTATTTTATATTGGATTTACAAAAATTTAATCAAATCAAAATGTCAAAGTATAAAATTGAAAAAAATCAAATTTCATGCCCTAATATTTTTTCGCCTAACATAGTTGATTATACTTAACTGATCACAAAGAAAACAATTAAATCACCTTTCCACAGTTTGTAAACTGCACTGCTAGCACATACATGTATACATCCATGTATCCATGCATGCATGCATGCATGCATATAGTTAAATTCTCAATCAAACAAATACCGAAATTTTGTAGTGAAAGAATTTGATTTCCCTCCTAATCCACAGTCACAAAGATTAAAACAAGGTAAAAATCTATACAGGAAATTATTCATTGATCGGAAATTTTATTTTAAAAAAGGAAAGAAAAAAAAAGAGAGTAAAACATATATTGATTTCGGAGAAAGTGAAAAACCTGAGTAGAAACAAGAATGTCGTGAGTGACAGGGAAAGTCTTGAGCTGGTTCAAGGCGTCGATGCATCTAGAAACTTCGGGACCCTTGGAGGAAATGCATCGGAGGCGGCGGCAGCCAATTCCGCGGCTTTCCTGGCTGCCTCAAACAATTTCATGAGCTCTCTCTCCATTCGCCGGCACAGAATTTAAACCTAAAGAGTGAATGAAAAAGGTAAAAGAGATATGGAGGGATTTCCTGCCGTTGTTTTACCTTCTTAAAAGCGAAGGATGTCGTTGAAGAGAAACCAAAACCGAGAAGAAGGTGTTTTCGTATGGTTAGGAGTGTTGGAACCGGATTGGGTCAAATATCAAGGCATATGGACCGCAACTAACATATCCCTTGGATCTTAAGGAATGGACGGTCCATTATTGAGCTTGCTTCCTTTATTTCATTTGGGCTTCTTATTGCTGCCCTTTTCTCTTATTATGCATAGGAAAATTTTACAAAAAACCTTTAACCTCCTAATATGGCTTTCCACGAGGTATATTATATCAAAGGTAACTAAATTATTAATAAATTTATATTTTAGTTATTTAATTTTAAAATTTCATAAAATAGTTATTGAGTTATTCGAAAGTTTTTATTTAAGTTATTGAGTTGTTAAAATTGATGTTGCATGGCCTTCTTTGTTCGCACCATCTGCACCAATCGAAAGCATTTATTCTTCTTCTCTTCTACATTTAGTTTTTTTTTATGAAATAGTTTTAAATGTTACAATTTTGCAAGCCAAAGTACAAGTAGCTTTCTTCTTTGATCTCTAATATTGACTATCAGATCGACTTAAATCTAAGATATATTCTTCTATTCATTGATGGATACTGATCCACTATAATAATCATTAAATTATTGATTGAAGCTCGCTGGCCGAACTTTAAAAAAAAAACTTAACAACTCAATAACTTAAAAGAAAACTTTCAAATAATTTAGTAATCATTTTGTAGTTTGTTGAAGTTGAGTGACTAAAACATAAACTTACTAATGATTTAGTGACATAAGGTGTAATTTACCAAAAATTTGACATTGCCAATGAGACCTCGACATTGTTGGTTGAGGTAGAGATCTTGAGCTTTTAAACACCTATGTTTAATTGTTAAAACATAAACAAATGGAAAATATAGAAAAACTACGTTAAAAGAAATGAAGAAGGGAGGAAAACAAAGGGAGAAGTGAAAGAGAATGAAAAAAAAGTTAAAACAACATAAAAGAAAAAAAATTTAAATTGCTTAAAATGAAAAAAATATAGAGACCAATTGTAGAATTTAACTTAATATTTTTATTTGAAAAGATGATTTAATGTGACACGTCAACTTACTATTACACCATTAACGTCAATTAATGGCTCAGTGACTAAAACGTTACAACACAATAATGCAATATGTATAATATTAAATATTTATCCCATTTTTCAAATTTTTATATGAAATAAATTTTTGTAATTCAGATAACTTTTAAAATAAAATTTGAATTCCTTTATAGATTAAGATTAATTATATCTTTTCTTATCTATAATACTATAATATATATATACATAAATTAAAAAAAATGAACTCATAATTATAATATTACTAAATTTACATTTAAAAATAATTATAATATTTAGTTAAAAAATGGAAACAAACTAGAAGTTTAGATAATTATATTTTTAAAAATGATTATAATTTATTAGAAGTTATTAAAAAATGTGCTAATTTTCTTAATTATAATTGAGTTATTATTTGGACTAAGTTTGAATCTTAGAGTCATTATTGCTGGGAGAGCTTTACTAGAATATCACACTCGGTTCGAATAGGACTACACTCAAACCGTAAAACGGATGAGGTCCTTTGTGGTTATATACCAAAAGAATTGTATTATTTGAAATTTTTTTATTATAATATTTGAATTGATAAGTTAATATATTTTAATTATACCCAATAATTTAAATTATAAATATCATTTTACATCAATTATTGCATATAAAAAAACAATATTTTAAAAAATAATTAAATATTAAACACGTAAAATTATATGAAACAAATGTGACATTCGAAGCTAATTATTTTAAAATAAAAAGTGGTTGTAATTTTTTAAAATTCAATAATATGCATGACCTTATATTCTAAAAAATATATAATGATCAATTTAGCCTTCAATGTTTATAAATTTTTTCAATTTGGCCATTATTCTTTTTTTAAACTAAAACATTAATATTTAAAAAATAGTCAAAACGCTTTTTTAACGAAAATGTTGACTAAAACATTATTTTTTAACAATTTTAGCATGACAATCCACATGACGGTTATATGTACTTCATGCTGACATAACATTATTTGTCTTATATGTCATATTAATAAATAATTTAAAATTTAAAAATAAATTCAAATTTTAAAAAATTATATTAAATTCATAATTTTTTTTAAAAAAAGCATGAAATATACATGGACTATCATGTGGGCTACCATGTTTAAAAAATTAATGTTTTAGTTAATATTTTCATTATAAAAAACAATATTTGGATTGTTTTTGAAATGTTGATGGTCAAATTCGATTTCTTTTAAAATGTTGAAGGCCAAATTTAGCTAAAAAAAATAAGGGTCATATTAATATAATATATAAATGTTAAGGGTTTAATTTATCATTATGCTAAAAAATCATCAACTTGTAAATATTTTGTAAAACACGAAAGAATTACTTGAAACATTAAAAGTTTTTAAGAAATTAAGTAATTCGTAATATATGAAATAATTGCTAAATGTTTTTATGAAATTGATGTAATTTTAAACGTTTCTAAGATATTAAGTAAATTGTAATACATGAAAGTATTACTCAAAACATGAAAAGCTTCTAAAGTTTAAATAATTAACAATACACGAAATGACGGAGGATCTTCACTCAGTGATTGGTTTCATTTTATAACAAAACCAATCACCTATTCGCTAAAACCCAATCAACCATTAGACCTAGAAGTAATTGCAACCCCAATAGATTGTCTCAACTTGTTACAACCACTCACCCAAAACCTCACATACAAAGGTTGAATCTCTTACAAAGAAAGCCTACTAGTTGAGTGTGGAATTACAAGGGAAAATATAAAAAAAATAATCAAGCAATTTAACATGGCACTCTCTCTCAAAAGATGTATCTTTGATCGCACTCGGCGTGGTTGAGAATCAACTCGGCGTACCTGTGATTTATGCCTATTGTGTGTGATTATTGTGTCTTTTTTTGTTTTGTTTAAATCTGAGTACGAGTAACTAAATCATAGGTGGTTGGTTGATGTAAATGCTGGGTAGTTGATTTTTGGGTTTAGGGACTAAATTGCAAAATCAAAATTAAATCAAATAGACTTCAAAACTTAAGATTGACGCTCCTAAGGGAAAATTAAGTGAGTGAGGCTGAAAGGAGATCTTATCAAACACCAATTTGATAGCCTCGGGTTAGTTTAGTGAGGTCGAAAGATAAATCAAACTAATTTGTCTAAATTGGTAAAATTAAGGCCGAGAGGTAAAATTAAGCCAATTTAGGAGTAATAACGATTTAAATCCCTAATTCAAAGGTTAACCAAATAATTAATGAATTTAATAGTTATCGTTCAGTGATGACCGAAATTTTAAAATTTAAAAAAGAATAAGGACTAAAAAGTGACCAAATTAAAATACGAAGATTAAATTTATAACTTTCACAAAGTACAGGGACTAATAACAGAATTTAACCTTATAACAAAAATCTTTTAAATTTTTGTAAATAAATTATAATAAATAAATTAAAAGGCAAACATAAAAAAAAAAAGTAAAAAAAAAAGGGGGATCTGTTAGTGTTATGGAATAGCTAATTGAAATACGGAAGTGATTGTTGTTTGGTAGTAGGGGAAAAACAGAGCAAGCAAGATCCATGTTTTTGATCTGTCATATATTCATTTTACCCCCCAAAAATTTAGAAAAATAAGTAAATAAAATTTAAAAGTACCAAGTAGCCAAGATTGATGCTAAGCCATCCATCCAATCTCTTTTCCGATTTCCTCGCATTTCGTGCACTTTCTAACAAAACTGAACTTTCACCATCGCTCTGCTTTGCTTCTCTCCTTCGATCCGAGATCTCTTCTTCTCTCAGGTTTTTAGATCTCTTTTCCCTTTTTTTTTCTTTTTTTTTTATCTGTTACTTTATCTGCCATTTCACTATGATTTCGTTTTCAGTGCATTGATTCGTGCTCAGCGCTTTTCCCGATACGATAATCTCTTTTTTTTCTTTGCTTCTTTTTAATTGTGAACTAGGGTTTTTAGGGCTGTATTGATAATTAAATGCTACAAGTATTATTATAGTCATAGCCATCATTTGGAGTTTTCAGGTTTTTCTTTTACTTTTTCTTTTTAATTTTTGTTTTGTCAGTGTGTGTTTCTAGTTTTGGCATTATATGGAATAGAGAAGGTCTGTGGAGCTGAATTGAGTTGTTTTTAGCAGAGATCTGTCATTGTTTTCATTTAATTTTCCTTTTTCTGGTTGTAGGACATGGTTTGAATCTCCTGTTCTTGGATTGGATCGACAATTTTTGCATAGGGCTTGTTACCTTCTTTGTCTTTGTCTTTATTTGTTCTTGGATTTTTGAGATGCGTTCTGTTTTATGCCTGAATTGAAGAAGAAACGAGATTGTAGCTGGCAAAGCGAACGAAATGGAGGTTTTGGGATGTAATTCCGTTACTTGTTGTTTGATTTTGCTGGCGACGGGAATATAAGAACAAAACAGAGGTAGTTGCCGCATACTAGTAGTACTAATAGCATTCTCCTATGGGTATGGTGTCATTTGAGAATTGTATTATTTATGATTTCAGGGCAAACTTTACTGCCTTCATCTGATTCTTCCTCTGTGGTGGTGCATCACTAAGGTACTTCTGCTTGCTGCTTGCCTTCCTTTAGCTGCCTCGGCTGCCATCAATTTTCTTTATTTAGAAGACCAACAGGAAGAGGTTCTGGAAGAAACTGCTGTCTGTGTGGGGCTACACCACATTGTCCTTTGAGACCTCTTTCCTCTCTTGCGCTTCCCCTTTCTGTTGTTACCTCAAAATAGTTGTATTCTGCTGACTGTCTTTCCCGTCAGCAGTTCTCATTGGAATGCCCCGCCAAGGATAGTGGAAATCAGGTATCCTGGGGTTCCATGGAGCTGCATAACAACGATAACACTTATACAAGCTTTGATATTTCCAGGAGTTCATCTCAGGCTCAAGAAAATTTGAGCAAATCACGGAGGATCCGCAACAAAAGTGTGGATTTTGATGATAATCTTCCGTATTCAGAAAATCCAAGGTTGATCTACATTAATGATCCAAGGAGAACTAATGACAAGTATGAGTTCACTGGGAATGAGATTCGGACCAGCAAGTATACGCTCATCACCTTCTTACCTAAGAATCTTTTCATTCAGTTTCATCGAGTGGCCTATTTGTATTTCCTGGCAATTGCTGCTCTCAATCAACTTCCACCTCTGGCAGTCTTTGGGAGAACTGTGTCTCTTTTCCCACTCTTGTTTGTGCTTTGTGTCACGGCAATTAAAGATGGTTATGAGGATTGGCGAAGACATAGGTCAGATAGGAATGAAAACAATAGGGAAGCATTAGTTCTCCAGGTGGGGGAATTCCAAATGAAGAAATGGAAAAAGATAAGAGCTGGAGAGGTTGTCAAGATCCATGCTGATGAGACAATTCCTTGTGATATGGTTTTGTTAGGGACGAGTGACCCTAGCGGACTTGCCTATATTCAGACTATGAATTTGGATGGTGAATCAAACCTGAAGACGAGATATGCTAGGCAGGAAACAGCTTCTTCAATATTTGAAGGTTGTAATGTATCGGGGTTGATCAGATGTGAGCAACCTAATAGGAATATTTATGAGTTCACAGCCAATATGGAGTTCAATGGACATAAATTCCCTCTCAGCCAATCAAACATTGTTTTGCGTGGTTGTCAGCTGAAGAACACTGATTGGATAATAGGTGTGGTGGTTTATGCTGGGCAGGAAACAAAAGCAATGCTAAACAGTGCAGTTTCCCCTTCAAAGCGAAGCAAATTGGAAGGCTACATGAACAGGGAAACATTCTGGTTGTCCATTTTCCTTCTTGTCATGTGTTCTGTTGTTGCTGTTGGTATGGGCCTTTGGCTCCATCGTCACAAGGACGAACTTGATACCTTGCCTTATTACAGAAAAACATACTTAAGAGAAGGAAGGGAGAATGGTAAAACATACAGATATTATGGGATCCCTATGGAAACTTTTTTCTCCTTTTTAAGTTCCGTTATTGTCTTTCAGATAATGATACCAATCTCTCTTTATATTACGATGGAGTTAGTTCGCTTGGGACAGTCTTATTTCATGATTGAAGATAAGCACATGTACTGCAGCAACTCTGGCTCAAGGTTTCAGTGTCGATCGCTGAACATAAACGAGGACTTGGGTCAAATACGATATGTGTTTTCTGACAAAACAGGGACACTCACTGAGAACAAAATGGAATTCCGAAAAGCAAGTGTCTATGGGAAAGATTATAGGAGCTCCAATCTTACAGATGACTCACTACAGGACAATAGCATCACAGGTATAACATAATAATCCCTCTATCATTCAGTAATGACCTTACTATATGCTACAAATTATAATTTAGTGTTGGTTAGGACTTGTTAGCTTTTCTTTATGTCTTCTTTTTTATTTGTTGTTTTTGCGATTGTTGTGAATTTCAATACCTTAATATCCATATATTTGCAGGACTGGGTCTGCTATTCTTGGATTAATTTAAATTTATTTACTTATATCGTGTCCTGGATTATTGACTTAATAACTTGAGTGGACATATCAACAAAATCTTTCTTCCAACTTTTGGTTGAACTCATGATTTGATAGATTACTTAGCTTCCTTCTTGGTTGCTTTGCTTAATCTCTGCATCCTTCAGGTGGCAACCCTACTCGTAAATTTTATAAAATGCTAGGTTAAGTTGGAAAGGTATGGCTTTGCCTTTGATTGGGTTGACATGCTTTTCTATGCTGTTGCATTGGTCACCTATTCATGTATAATGGAGCTCTGTATCTATGAAAAATTCCGTTTTAATTCCTCATCCTCAAATTCCGTTTTAATTCCTCATCCTCTTGGAATGCACGTTACATTGTTAAGTGGTATTAATTCCAATCTTTTGTAAATCCTTGCAGATGCAGCAGTCCCAAGCAGATGGAAGCTTAAGTCTGAAATTTCTGTTGATTCTGAACTTATGGATTTGTTGCATAAAGACTTGGCTGGAGATGAAAGAATTGCTGCACATCTGTTTTTCCTCACCTTGGCTGCGTGTAATACTGTGATCCCAATTGTTTCCCAGGATGCTTCTTCTAGTCATGGAAGTAGTGACTCATGGGGAGAGGTTAAAGCTATTGATTATCAGGGTGAATCTCCTGATGAGCAAGCACTAGTTTCTGCAGCCTCTGCTTATGGGTACACTCTCCATGAGCGAACATCAGGTCATATTGTGATTGATATCAATGGCAATAAACTAAGGTATATAGTTTTTTCTTCTGTCTTCATGCAGCCTATTAGATTATTTTCTACTGATCCTGCCCTAGTAACTTTTCCAAGTGTTGAGTGGTTCACATTTATTTTTATCTATGCAATTTGTGATGTTAAAATAGAACTTTCATGTTGCAGGTTGGATGTTTTGGGGTTGCACGAGTTTGATAGCGTGCGCAAGAGAATGTCAGTTGTTATTAGATTTCCAGACAACACGGTCAAGGTGTTAGTGAAAGGTGCTGATAGCACAATGTTTAGCATTTTAGCAGACACCGAGAAGGTTGATCAGATAAGACAAGCAACTCGAAGTCATTTGACTGAATACTCATCAGAAGGTCTTCGAACTCTAGTAGTTGCTGCAAGGGAACTTACAGATGCGGAACTTGAGCAGTGGCAATGCCGATATGAAGATGCGAGCACTTCTTTAATTGACAGAGCTGCAAAACTACGTCAAACAGCAGCTTTAGTAGAATGCAACTTAAAATTACTTGGTGCTACTGCAATTGAGGATAAGCTACAAGATGGTGTACCAGAAGCCATTGAGTCTCTTCGGCAAGCAGGAATAAAAGTTTGGGTTCTGACTGGAGATAAACAGGAAACAGCAATTTCTATTGGACTGTCATGTAAACTTCTGACTGCTGATATGCAGCAAATAATCATAAATGGCAATTCAGAGGAAGAATGCAGAAATCTTTTGACTGATGCAATGACTAGACATGGAGTGCAACCAGCAAACAGAAAAAAACAAAACTCGAAAAGGAGAAAGAACTCTGAAAATGGTTATCTTGAGATACCGGATGATACAAAATCATCCAATGTGCTACAGCAACATTCTGGAAAGGAAGAACCAGATGTCTGTGCCCCCCTGGCACTTATAATTGATGGAAACAGTTTGGTCTATATTTTGGAGAAGGATTTACAATCAGAGGTAAGACTAATTTTTATTTGCTAGATTGATTAAATGCTTATAGTATCTGTAGCGTGTTGTTTTCGAGATGGTTCTATCTATGAATCAGTTTTTGGGCTTGCTTTTATTTGTGTATTTACTCTCATTGTTTCCTAATTCCTGAATATATCTATTCTTCTTTCTACACCTTTCAACAGCTTTTTGACATTGCAACTTCCTGTAAGGTAGTGCTCTGTTGTCGTGTTGCACCCTTGCAGAAAGCTGGAATTGTTGATCTTATCAAGAGCCGCACTGATGACATGACACTAGCTATTGGTGATGGTGAGTCTTGTGTGTTATTTGCTGTGTTTAGATTTTGCTCCAGTGGTTCCATTAGTTTCTACAGTTTACATGTTTTAAGCTAGCAGTGATATTTCTCTGATAATTACATTTTGACAGGGGCTAATGATGTTTCAATGATCCAAATGGCGGATGTTGGTGTTGGAATATGTGGTCAGGAAGGACGGCAAGCTGTGATGGCATCAGATTTTGCTATGGGCCAGTTCCGGTTTCTGAAAAGATTACTATTGGTTCATGGTCACTGGAATTATCAGCGTGTTGGTTACTTAGTACTTTACAACTTCTATCGCAATGCTGTTTTTGTATTGATGCTATTCTGGTATGTACCCTTTTTTGTTGTGAAATCTGAGCTTTTTGAATTTCCTGGGTGCATTGCTCAAAAGAAAGGGGGAACATACTAGGCAATTTCCCCACGTGTTCGTTATGCGTTTTTAGCTGAATTAACTGACCAAATTCGGTTTGTTGGTTAACCATAAAAAATTCAGTTTGGTTAACAGAAGAGATTTTAAGAAAATTTGATATTTGAATGTTATTTTGGTTTTCAGTTAGGATTAGTCCTGTTAAGTTTTTATACCTTCATTTTATTTGTTTTGAACTTTTAGTATGTGTTAATTTAACATCTGATGGTGATTAATATCTTCATTGTATCGTGCTTCTAGATTTTGATTTGTTCTGATATTTTGGTTGGATATGTAGAATTATCCATTGAAAAAATGTTGAAGGTTAATTTTGTTTCGTCAACGAAAACCAACCAAATTAACTGAAATATTAAGCTGTTCTCCCTTTTCCTGCAAATTTGTAGTTAACGGATTTGGGTTTCACGTTACATTATTTTGTATGTTGTAGGTACATATTATGCACAGCCTTTTCAACGACTTCTGCATTAACAGACTGGAGTAGTGTATTTTATTCTGTCATATATACCTCTGTCCCTACTATTGTTGTCGGCATTCTTGACAAGGATTTAAGTCATAAAACACTCCTAGAGTATCCTAAACTTTATGGCGTGGGGCATAGACATGAGGCGTATAATCTGCAGCTTTTCTGGATCACAATGATTGACACACTATGGCAAAGCCTTGTTCTGTTCTATATACCTCTATTCACATATAAGGAGAGCACAATCGATATATGGAGCATGGGCAGTTTGTGGACTATAGCAGTTGTTATTCTTGTTAATATACACTTGGCAATGGACATTCGGCGCTGGGTATTCATTACTCATGCTGCAGTGTGGGGATCAATAATTATCACATATGCCTGTATGGTAGTATTGGATTCTATACCTGTCTTCCCAAATTACTGGTTAGTTTCACCTCAGAATATGTTTTCTTGATCTTTAGTTATAAACTTTTATTGGATTGATTTTATATTCTTCTTATATTTGGCAGGACAATCTACCATCTGGCGAAGTCACCCACCTATTGGCTCACCATTTTGCTTATAATAATTGTGGCTTTACTTCCTCGTTTTCTTTTCAAAGTTATACATCAGATTTTTTGGCCTTCAGATATCCAAATAGCTAGAGAAGCCGAGATATTAAGAAAAGTGGCTCCTAATTTGAGGTCAAAGCCAGATGAAGATTCCAGTTAACATGTACATTACACCCTGTTACTCAAGTCTATCCTTGATATGGTTTTCCTGTGGCATGCAATTGTAAGTTATGGTAAGTGCATATTCTAATCTTTTTGTGCTTCAAGTTTCATACACCTGTTTCTAATGAAATGAGTCAGCATTAATAATGGTTGCCTCTGTGAATGTTTTCCCACAATTCCCAACTTAACAATGAAATGAACAAACTGTGATGATCCACTTACTAATATCATAAAGAATCTTTTCTCGGCTGTGACATTAAGTAGATATCTTTTTAGAATTTTACTTCAAGAAGGTTCAATGGAATATTTTGTATCTAATTCTGATTTCATGTTGTATCTTAAAACATTGCGTGTGAAATAAGCTTTTTCCTCGTATGTTATTACACTTGTAACAAAACGTAGCATATTTGTAATCTTATTGATGTTATGTGATTCTATGGTTTCCTCAGATGATGAGTTTGGAAAAAAAGCTGAATTTGCAGCAGCTTGTGAAACATGAATGAAAAGCACAGCAGAATAATCAATCGAGTTTCTTATGGAAAGGGAAAGGGTTGGTATAGGGGAAGTGGCCTGGTGCTTTAGATGTCTGATGAAGAAGGAAACAAAATGTGGAAATTTGCCTCCCCCAACAAATAGTCTTCTCCAGAATTCGAGGAAAAATATAAAAAGGGTGAAATGAATGCTTGGTTTTTGTGAGTAAATAGAAGAAGTCCATCTAGAGTGCTTGTTAGGAGGGTGTTAGCTATCACAGAGCATTCAGAGTGAAATGAGTCCATTAAAGGAAACTAAAAAAGGTGGATAACTGTATACGTATATATAATATATATTAAAATAGCTGTGTAGAAATCAGGTTACCCTTTTAACCCTTGTGTTTTTTTTTTAATTATTTTTTATTTTATATTAATTGCAAGTAGAATAGTGGGGGTTGGATGGAGAAGAAAAACATGCATGGTGGTACTGGATTTGAAATGAAATCAGAATTCCAATCCCGATGGGCCTAATTCTTTGGAATCATGTCTGCCTAAGGTAAATAGCAACCATATAATGGTTTTGAGGGTAAGTTACATCTAATCTTAATTTATGATTTGGTCATTCAACTTCAAATGGTCACAAAATGGTGTTACTAAACTTCAAATGGTCACAAAATGGTTACTAAACTATTTGAAATTCTTATTTGAGTCCGTGAACTATTAAAATTGTTATTTTATGGCTTAATTTTTTCACATTATTTACACCAATTAGAAGTTCTTTTCTGTTCTCTTTTACAAGCTTTGAATATTATACGAATATATGAACTAAATTTCGGATGGTGTTTTTTTAATCTTAAATATTAGCTGTAAAATCAATTTGGATATAAATCATGTTGGCCTACTTGTCTAGTGGTATTAATTTACTATATCGATCATTGAGTTATTGTTTATAACTCGTTAGTCAAACTCTATTCAACAACTTGAATAAAATTTTTAAATAATTTAGTGATATATTGTGATTTTTTAAGATTAAATGATTAAAATATAAATTTATTAATGACAAGAGTTGTAGTGGATTATATTAAAATATATACTGGTCGTGTGATCTACAGAGGAAATAGGAATATATGTTAAAAAGCGAAAGGAAGTTGTTGGATTTGTGGTAATGGGGACAAAATGAGTCCCCCAATAAAAGAGGATGGTCGTAGATTGGGTTTAAGGTTGGTGAGTTATAATACGTGACTTTGGATCTGTTTCTGACGGTCTTCATCGTTAGTAAATAAATAAATCTATATATGAATACTTGATGAAAACTTGAAAGTCAAAAATCCTTTTCATTCTATTCAAATTTCACAATACTCAAGGCCTCCACTCAATTTGTCATTAAGAGAGGACTACGCAAATTATCACCATTTCCATGGTGTAATCTCCTGAGATTTCATTTGTCTAAGCCTACACCATTTTTGTGAATTATATGAACCGGTATTACTATTCGGTAAAAGCATCATAGAGGCTTCTGTATTAGGAGTTAGATTATATTTTTCCCCCTTAATTAAAGGAACGAAAAAATTAGTCTTTGTACATTAAATTAAAGAACAAACTAATCCATTTTATTCAAAGTTTCATTCATTTTTACTGTTAAAACTGGTGTAGCTGACAACATAACCATACATTTACATGCGAAGGGACCAGTTTTTAACAGTAAAAATAGATGATATTTTTAACAAAAGGACTAGTTGATTTTTTAATCTAATATTCAATGACTAATTTACTAATTCTTTTATTGGAGGGAGAAAATACAATCCAACTCTTAATACAATACTACGGATAACATTCATATTTAGATAGCTTAACTACTATCTACAATGAATTCAAAGGCGGATGCAAATATCAAATCTTAAATATTTATTAATAAAATTTACTTTAATTTTGTACATAACAAATTTTGATTTGGACATCTAAATCCAACCATCTACCTTTTTCAAGTTACTAAATTTACATAATTAATTAATTTAGATATTCAATTTAAAGAAATAATTTCAGATAAATCAAATTTAAGTTAAAAAAAATAAGAAATTTAATACAAATAATAAATAGATGTAAATTCAAATTAAAAGAAAAACATATATTTGACTTGCAACCATATGTAAGCTTAGTAACACTGACATGTGATCCACCTCTAATGCACCATTTTCACTATATTTACTGATATTACATCATGTGACTTCCATTATGTCGGTGAAGACAAAAATATAAGAAAAACCTATTTACGGAAATTTTAGTTATTAGTTAAGTCATGGGGTGGAGTGCTAAAGTTTGTTCTTTTTTAGAAAGATAGTATTATTAATAAAAATCATGGAAAATAAGATATAAAAAAACATGATATATATAGTATAAACAATAAAGAAGATATTATAAATTAATGCATAATTGTTATGTCTGTAAAATAATTTTAAAAAAAGAGAAAGATAAACGGGCAAAATCCACCACTTTGGAAGACTTTAGAAACAAACAAACAAAAGATGCATCACCATAATCAAATCGCTAGAAATTGCATCTAAGGTCCATCATCATCAGACTAACCTAACAGTGAACTCTAATCAACCGAGGAACTATTACAAAGAATCCCAAAAGACCCACTATATTAGTAATACATAAAAGGTCAAGTCTCAAATGATCTATCCTACTCATAATTTCGGATTCCAATCTTACAAACACCATCATTGTGCTTTATCATAATAAAGCCCTTCGAAAACGGTTCTTGATATATCTAGTGATACACTTATTTTAAAAAATCTCATATATATATATATGTACATTAGAACACGATAAAAAAATAAAAAATAAAGTTAAAACCACTATTACCTTCGAAAAAAAGAAAGTGGACAAAATAAAAATCACGATTAAAATTAAAAATAGAAGAAAACTAAAAAATATTGTTTAAAAAGTTACAACCAACAACCAACCTGAAGATCAACCCCATCACAATCGCCCACAAGTAAATATTTAATTTAAAAATGGTCAGCAATTAATTTTTTAAAATATACAAATTCATTCAATTCCATCTTTAGATATTTAATTGTTTTTATTTTAAAATATTTATATAAAAAATATGAAAAATAAAAATATCGTTTATTACTTCTTCTTTTTTCCCACTACTTATATCCTCAATTCATTAAATTGAAAAATAATATATGCTTAAACGCGTTTAAATTTACGTCCTTTCGATTATCAAAATCGAATTAATATTTGATCAAAATTGATTAAAATCAAAACATGATCTAATCCATCAAGATTCTAAAGCATATGCTACATGGATGAAAATGAGGCCTCACCGCACCCTATCATTCCTACCCGCATGTTTATCCACAATCAAGCTATTTATTTATTATATATTTGTATTTCCATAAAAAAATTGAATGTTTTTATGATTATTAAAGTTTAAAACGAGTCATAACTCACTTTTCAAAAAATTCCAATTTAGTCCCTATAATTCCCCTATTTTTTAGATTTTAAAATATAAATTTAACTGTTATTACTATTAAATTTTTTAAAATTCAAGTTAATTATAAAGTTATTTTTGTAATTACATTATTATCATGCGAGTTTTTTTATTTTAAAAATGTCATAGCAACAAATTTAATAAAGATAATTTAACGGTATTGACAGTTGTATCTGAATTTTGAAATTCTAAAAATAAAAAGACTAAATTCTATTAAATAAAAGTACAGGGACTTGTAGCATATTTTAACCATTCTTAAACAACCCAGCAATTGTGGTATATTATGCCACCCAATAATGGCCTTAAAAGTTGATGCAATTTACCTCGACCACCAGAAAAATCCATCTCGAATACCAGTGTAATAAGGGTAGTTTTGTCATATGATTAAAAGTTCTGACAATTTAAAGTAAATATAATTAAATCAAGTTGTAAAATTTTTAAAGGAAAATGCCAGGTGGGTTGTTAATGACGTAACAAGTATGACACAAGGTTGATGACATCATTAAAACCATTGTAAGAGGCTCTCCATAATTTTCGAACATCTCTCCCACGCGTTTCAAGTTAATGTCTGCCCATTTACTAATGACATACTTAACGTCCGTCACACTTCCATAATCACTGTTTAAATAGTATATATTATATTAAGATCTTAACATAAATTAGGTTAAAATATCTCATAGGATTTTATACTTTTCACAAATTTATAATTTAGTCCCTATATTTTATTTTCAGAGATTTAATCTATTTACTTTTTAAATTTCAAAATTCAGATTCAAGTATTAACGTTGTTTGGTGACATTGTAACTACAAAAATACTATTGTAAATGAATTTAAGTTTAACAGTATTAACAGTTGGACTCGAATTTTAAAATTTAAAAAGTAAATAGACTAAATTCATAAAAATAAAAGAATAATGATTGAATTTCAGATTTATAAAGAGTATAGGGACTTATAGCATATTTTAATCAATATGATTTTTAATATCTCTTTTTTGTCATTTTAACTAAAGCTTCATTTATTATTATGTAATATTTTTTATAAATATATTAATTATATAATTTTATTTTTCACTCATATCATGAGTGTACCATAATTTAATATAATGTTAAAATCTTAATTCTTCAACATTTCAATTTATTTTGGTTTCAATGATATTATTTACAAGCCATGTCTAGATTTCACGACTCCAATTCAAATTAAGGGTTTACTATTAATGTCAAAAAATGCTTTTGAATTTTTTTTTAAACATAACGTTATAAAGTAAAAGATATGTCGAACTTTTTTAATGAGAATAAAAATAATAATTAAAAAAATACTTTTACAAAATGTCAAAAGCTAAATAAATTGATTCTTTTGACTTTGGTTTGAAAAGTACTCATTGTTTGAGATCATGAAACTCATATGAGATACGGAGGAATAGGCTATTAACACAACATAATTTAACACATAATATTTACTCATCCACCCTCAAAGCCTTAATAAATGCTACCAACACTCTATTGACTTAGCATATGAGTCATTTTTTATAAATATTATATTTTTAATGATATTTCCTTTAACAATCAAATTACCTAAAATTTCAATTTTATGATACTCAATTTATCAACCTATCAACTAAGGATTTTAATTTAGGGCTAAGGAAAAAAAAACTTAAAATCCAAATTTAATATGAAATAATTAAGAATCGAATTAAATTATCATGTAAAATTCGAAACAAAATTCGATTAACTGAATCAAAGTCAGTTGTAAATTCTATTTATAAATCTAATTTACTTTTTTTTTTAAATATTTGTATAACTATAACAAAATTTATATTATCGATTGAACCACGAGTAAAGTAACTTAATCAAAGTCAGTTGCAAAAATAAAAATAAAAATGCAGTTAACATTGCAAAAAATTTCAAAACAATACAACAATTTTGATATTCAACATGCGAAATTTTGATTTTAATTCACTTTTCAAATATCATTATCGATATAACATGAATTTACATTTTGTTGGTTTCAACTAACATTTATTTTACATTTATTTGTTATGACAAGAAAATAATTTGATTTATTTATCATGTATAAAAAAAATCAAAATTTCATACATATAAATTTACACTAAATCAAAATTTGTGTTTTTTTATTTTTATTTTTTTTATCTTCATACTTAAATGGAAATCAAGAGTTTAAAAAAAATGAAAATCGAGATTTAATTATTATACTTTAAATTTTTTTTAAAAAAATTAAAACCTTTTACTTTTTTAATTTAAAAAATTCTATTTTACCAGTAAGACCATTAATACACCTCTATAGAATGTGCATAGATGATATGGTAAGTAAAATTTGACGAAAAATATTAACAATGTTAATTATTAAATTAATATTTTTAAATTAAAAAAATTAATAGAATTTTAAGTTTTACAATTTTAACCATGTAATTCATTAGGATTGGTTTTGAAAAAAAAATAGCCTTAAAGTGTTTTCAATTTTAAAAATTGTATACATAAGTGAACCAAATCGAATCGAATTCGATTAGTTGAGATTGAACCAATTAATTAATTTTGAAAAATAATTTCTATATATTTCAACAAACAACTTTAAAATTTACTAAATCTTATAAGACATCTGTCAACCCGTAATTTTCCGAACCAAAAATTAAACCCAATACATTCCAATCAATTTTTAACTTTCTCTCTCTTAAAACCCTAAATTGACAAAAATGTTTCCACCTTCAATAAAAGTTCCAAACTTGCGGACCAGACAATAAATACATGAGACAAGCTGCCATCCATAGTTAGGGCGAGTATATAACATTCGCGCGTGGGAAAATACACTAACTTAACCAACAACAACAATAAAAAGAAGTCCTCCATTCGTGGAATTTTCTCCTTTCGTTCCCTTTCTCTTCCATGAATTTGCTATGCACCTCTTCCTTTTTCACCTTTTTACTTAGTATTAAGCCTTTTCTTTCTCTATCCCCTTCTTCATTTTCCCCATAATATCATCATTACCCCCCCCCCCCTTTCAAGCAAACATGTCTTGGAACACAAAGAAAGCAATCGAAGAACTTGTCCGAGGCAAAGAGTTAACCAAACAGCTACGAGATCTGCTCACTAAATCTTTAACAGATGATGGTTTTGTGAACAGTGAAGATCTGGTCCTTAAAATCTGTGACACTTTTGCTAATACCCTTTCCTTATTAACAAACTCTAACACTACTACTACTACTGCCGTCGCCGATTATTATTACAATGATGATCTTAACGACGTTTCTCAAAAACCTACCATTAACATCACTTCCGATGGTCGGAAATCCGAAGATTCCGGTGACAGCATTAAAAGTCCTCCCTCTACACATAGAGATCGAAGAGGATCTTACAAGAGAAGGTACCTTTTTCTTTTCCTAATTATTTCTTATTTTAATATTTTCTTCCATTTTTTTCAATATTATCCACAAAAAGAAAATGCATTTAAGCCTTTAGCTTAGGGTAAATTCTTTTTTTTTTTTCTTTTTTCGATTTAATTTGCTTAAAAGAAATGCAAACATTATTCTCAGTTGATTATATTATATGCTTTTTTTAATATATATTTTATTTTGAAAAAGGATAAATATAGCTTTTTTTCCCAGTTTTTCAGCTATAATTTAGATCTATATGTTATAGTTTGAGTTCATCCTTTTATCTGTATTTATATATATCCAATTTAATTACATCATTTAAAAAAAACAAAAAAAAAATTACTTACTTTAAGAATATATTTCTTTCATCACTTTAAAAAGTAATGAATAATTATTTTACTTTGAATTTTTTCATGAATTTCCTAATATTTAGAGCTGGCTGGCTGGCTGATGAACAGTGATTTTTTTAAAAAAATTTGGATAATGGAATTTATGACTATATATATTTATGTACAGGAAGTGTGTTGATTCAAGGAAAAAAATCACCTCAGCCCATGTTGATGATGGGTATGCATGGAGAAAATATGGCCAAAAACAAATCCTTAATGCCAATCACCCAAGGTACTATGTCATCAAGATTGTGATTTAATTCATATATATATAATTTTTATTTGATATTTTTTTTCGGTACAAACAAAAAAACACCATTTTTGATTCTTAAAAACTTTTTTGAAAATATTACCATAAGAAATACAGTAACTCTTCAAATAGTATAGTCTTCTCTCTCTCTCTCTCTCTCTCTCTCTCTTTTTGTTGTCATATATTAGAATAGACACAAAGTTGCTTCATAAATGAAGCATGTTTCATGCCATGGATATATAATCTTAGTGAAAAAGTGATGTGCCACAATTATAGTAAATAGAGCCACTTCATGTCATTTCAACATATTGATTAGATTCCAACAGTCCTTCATTATATTCTATCTAAGGAAACAACAACATTCTTTAATCTTTTTAGGTTAAATAATGGTTTTTTGTTATAGTTTTGATTGCTTTTACTTTTTATTATTATTTTTTTATTTTCGAGACCAATATGAGTTTTTGATTTAATGTGTAATTTGATACATGAACTTTAATTTAATATAATTATATACATGAAATTTTGATTGTGATTCAAATGTATATATGAAACTGTAATTTTGATTTAATCATATACATTTAAAGAAATAAATACTAATAATTCTCGGATTAAAAATTTTGAATTTCCGGTTTAAGTTCTTTGGTGTAGAATTTAGTAATTTAGCCACTATTTATTTTAATTTATTTAATGATCCCTTAAACTAATACTGATAGACTATATGTATGTATATGTATTTGCAGAAGCTATTTTAGATGCACCCACAAGACAGATCAAGGTTGTCAAGCAACCAAACAAGTCCAAAAGCTTGAAGATGATCCTCCAAAGTATGAAACAATATACTATGGTCACCATACTTGCAAAAACATGCTCAAGCCTTGTCATTTCATGGTGGATGATTCAACTTGTAATAATGATTCCTCTATATTACTTAGCTTTGCAAACAACAGTACTCTCACAAACAAGCAAGGCAACGACAACCCTTTTTTCCCATCGGTGAAACAAGAGAGCAAAGAGGATTACAAACCAATCAGTGAAATCACTTACAATGGATCATCATCGTCTGAGTATCTTTTGTCACCTCATCATCATCAGTTGAGTACCTTTGATCTGTCATCAGCTGATATGACAGTGCTGTCACCTGATCATGATGTTCTATCTGATGTAGTAGATTCAGTAGATCTTGATGATTTGCTTCAGTTTTGAAAGGCCGGGGGGGAGGGTTAGCTTGCTTTGTTAGTGATCTTGATTATGATGATGATGATGTTAGGCTTTTTTTTAAAAAAAGAAAGAAAGTTAAATCTCTTTGTAATCTTAATGTAGAAATATTGGGTTATGCTTCTTTTTTCTTATAATAAGAATAGAGCTGCAAAGTGCATACAGCTCTTTCTCCCTTCTCTCTCTCTCTCTCTATATATATATATGTATGTGTATATGTGTTATGTTAATGTTTCAATCATGCAAATGATAAAATGTTATATATATCGCAATCAAAGTCCTTTTATATGCTAAGCTCTCCATTACCTAAAATGGATATTGCTGCTGTAGAAATTTTAATATATCTACACCAAAACAAGTTGCTCAGAGAAGACAGTGGAGATTTTTAATATTATGCTTTAATCATTTTGTTCTCCTTTTTATCAAAAAAAAAAAAAAAAAAATTAGGTGAGGGAAGGCCACCCTAATTCAGGATCAGCTATGCCACCAGCTTCCTGTATGGCTAAAAGTGATACATATATATCATCCATGAACTAATTAATTTTTATTTTTTTTAGGATAAATCACCGACCTTATAAAATACTAACGTATCATCTATCAAATGAAGTTGATAATAAAATTCAAACCCTGATGTTTATTATAAAAGAATAACAAAATTTAAACTCGTACTATTTGAGTGATAAACTACCTTATTATCATGTCCATGAAATTTGATATTTTTTACTGTGTTGCTTTTAAAGAAAAGTGAATATATGGTGGAAAAAGAGGAAGATAGAAAATGATCCATGATTTTCAAAACAACATCATCATTAGAGTGTATTTACTTTTGTGGGTTTAGAGAGAAAGCAAAAATCATTGATGATGACAATTAGTGCTGTAGATAGAAAGTGACTTAATTTAGGATTTGAACCAACATGCTGTTGGTTTTATATGGTGAACACTAAAGACAAGTTACACATGCAACTATCACAAACCATTTTTCCAAATTCAACAAAATATCTTTCTTATGTGATTCAAACTATTTAATTCAAATCTAATTATGGTTTGAGTTCGAATCGCGCTAATCGTGTTTGTTGTTCAAATTTTATTTTATTATTATAATTCAAAAAAATATTTAATTAATTTACACAAATCAAACAAGGTTAAGAAAAGGACTGTATATATAATAAGTATACAAATTATTATACCTAAACAAAAAAAATGCTTTCTTATTACTTACTTCACTAAAATACAGCTTAGCATGAAAGTGATATATATGGCATATAGGCAAACATAAGCAAATGATTTTCTATTAATTTGACTTTATTATCATAAAATTCATTTACTTCTCTAGAAGTTAAGTTTAACTTTTTGAAATTGAAATTTTTTTTTCTGTTATATACTAGAAATTCTGTTATACGCGTATACATATAAAAATTACGTATTTAGAATACAAAGATATAATCACGCTTGAAGAAATATTTATTCCTCTTTTTTCTCTGGCATTTTGTTATATAATTTAATTTAGCTAAGATGGATGAAGATAGAATTATTAATTGTTTGGTCACGCTTGAAGATCCACCCCTCTCTGTGCGGGATCTGTTGGAGAAGGATATCTATAATTCGAGCATGGAAGAGAGTTGAAACTGTTAAGCTCGTTCAACTAGATATGTTCTAATCTATTCTTGTACCAAAAAATATATATAATTAAAAATAACAGATAATAAATAATGAAATGTACGATGTGAAATTAATTCATAATAATATATTAAAATGAAAAAATAAATAAAATTATGAGTAAAACGAAATTTGAATATCAACTCAATCAACAACTTTATCAATATATACATTAATCGATGGAGGTAATAATGTATGTATAATAAAATCAAAATGTATAAAATATGTTAAGATAAAACTTTGATTGAGTTGTAAAATTAAAATTTTATCCATGTAAATGGTATAGGTTCGACTTCAAATTCCACCCTATGGAAATATTTTATCGACCTCTTTTAAAGAAAAAAACTAAAATATCGAGTTGATATCTGATTAATTCATGTCATCAATTAAATAAAAAATTATAATAATATATAAAGAGAGAGTAGGAATATGAATGGCACCCATAAAATGAGAATGATGCATATATATATATATATATATGTAAATGGAGGATGGGGAAGTTCTTTTAGGACAGCAATGGTCACCCAGACCACTTACATTAAATAAATGCTTTCATCCATTATCCACCCCACGGATTACGATTGAATTTTTTGCTTTTTAAGAGACTAGATTTTAGGTCAACCGTGCCCATCGGGTCGAAGGCAACTTCTTCTTCTTCTTCTTCCTTTTTTATTTATTTTTTTTTTAAATTTTAAATATTGGGGTTGAATTATAATTTTTTATTAAAAATAAAAATAATTTTATAGTTATACTAATTTATAATTTTATAGGGTCGAAGGCAACTTCTTCTTCTTCCTTCTTTTTTTTTTAATTTTAAATATTGGGGTTGAATTATAATTTTTTTAAAAATAAAAATAAAAATAATTTTATAGTTATACTAATTTATAATTTTATAAATCTTCAAGGGATTTAAAAATAAATTTATCAATTGTAGGAGAACTAACTGCCAAAGACAGTTGACTACCTTCTTGCATTCCCCCTTGCCTGTGGTGTAATACAAGGCCGAGGCTAGAGGAGGTAGATAGATCCTTGACCTCTCAAAATAGAAATATTTCCTTTAATCTCTTCAAATATTTCAATATTTTTAAGTTAATCCAATGGTATATTTTTATTCACCCCTTAAAATTTAAAGTTCAATTCTGACCCTCTAAAAATAGAAAATTTATAGTTTAGTCCTTTAAGAAGTTGTGAAATTTTATATAAAAATGATGATAAATTTACATTTTAACTCTCTTAAACATTTATAATTCGAAACTGTCCTCAGAAAAATTTTTATGGCTTCAGATGCCTCCCACCCTTATCAGGGGCGAAGCAAAAATTTTTTTTTAGGGGGGTGAAATTAAATTGTAACTTTTACGATAGTAAAAATACAATTTCACCATTTTAATAGTATCTATCTTTATAATTTTTAAATGATTAAATCAAATTTTTATCATTTTTAGGGAGGTCAAAGTGCAATTTTACTTTTACTAATTTAAAATTTTAAAAATTCTAAAAGGCTTAAATAAAAAAATTTCATTTTAAGGGAATTAGGGCCCTGCCAGCCTTTGATTTCGCCTCTGACCCTTATTTTAAGATTTATTTATTCAAAAAAAATTTTAAACACATTTAATAACCAATTGCAAAAACGTTTCACAATAGAAAAAATAAATTGTAAAATTTTTTTAAATGGAAAGTGCGAAATTTTCAACACTTAACTTTTTAGTATCAGTATTTTCAATTTATCAAATAACACGTAAAAATTATTAATTTTCATTTAGAAAAGGGGTTATTGAGAGTCCATGGCTTGTTGGTTAATGCAAAGGCAAAATAAAATTCTAAAGAGAGACCCATCCATCCATAGATTAAAAAGAATGGAATTTTGTGGAAATAAGAAAAAGCAGTATGATGAAAATGAAAGAAATTCTTACAACAGCCCATCCTTGTCTCCATCAGCTTTAAGGATTATGTTCCATATTTTTCCAAAGGTCTGAACAGGACAAAAATTCCATGTTCACATCTCTGGTCTTACCTAAATCTGCTTTTGAATTCAAAACCCTAATGTGAAAGTTTAATTGGTTCCCACTATTCTACACAACAAACATTAAATCTTAAATTATCTTATAATTAAGGAAGCTATTCTCTACCTGCTTTCTCCCTTCAATATTTTTTAATTTGATTTTTAATTTTTTTTGGTGAATTATAATAATAGGAAAAAAACCCGAACAACAAACGCGACTTGAACTCGGACCACAACTGAAGCGTTGAACACCCTAACTATCAGGCCATCACATGGAATTCTAATTCGATATATTTTATCAATATAGTTTGTATTGTAATTGTATAATTACACTTATAATAACCATTTTTGGGGGTCATTATTTCGTTTTAATATTATGCATGGGATCGTTAAGTTATGTAATAAATATATTTATTAAAATTTTATATGAAAAATAAATAGCAAAAGTCGAATTTAGAGCATCAAAATTCTAAAGTTCCAGCCTTTGACAACAATGTCAAGATCTCATTGATAAGTTGAGTGAAATATTCCAACCAACTTTCGGAAAATTTCCAAGCTTTTTTAGTGAAATACTAAGTAAACAAAAAATTGAAAAGAAGAGAAATATAAATTACAAAAAATAAAGAGCAGATGAGGGGGGTGAGATGTTAGACCACTTGAGGAGGTTTCAGGTTTAGAAGCATTTTGGTGCAAATACGAAGACCTTCACAAAATCATATTAGACAAAATGAAAGGCATATAATGAATAGCATCCAGTGTTGTTGTTTGTCTTTGATGGCCCATTCTTGAGATGGTTTTGTTGGTGAATCAGAAAGCCATTCTCTGGTTTCCTTTGCTGCAGTGGACTGAAAATTTGAGCCCATATATATCTACTTACAAACAAATAAACTTCCTGCTGGATACAGTATTTAACCATTTGGCATTTAGGCTTCATCTTAACTCCCCTCTTAATTCAATATCTTATAATTAAACCATTTTATAATTCTTTATTTTTATCAAATTTTAATTTTCGTTGAATTATTAGGACTAATTTTCAACTTGAGATAAGAACTTTTTCTCTAAAAAAATAGTTTATTTAGGAATACTTTTATCCCAAAGTATTCCTAAACTAGGTCTTAATAGGACAAAATATTCAGTCATTGGAACCAATACAAGATGAAACAAGCATGTCACTAGAACAGTGGATTTGTATGAATAGAGGCTCCCAAGATGATTTTTAATATTAGCCACTAACTTGGAACCAACAAAATTCACATTACAACAATTTGATATGAAACCATGATTTTTTTTATTACCTTTTTATAACAGTTTAACAGGCAAGAAATCCACATTACTGTTAGAATGGACATATAGTAAGAACCAAAAAAACATTTTCATCATATCATCGTGAAACACTCTCTCCATTCTTTTAAATTACCTCTCACAACAATCTTCATATAATATATCCTAATGGTTTCACAACAAATCCGAACAAACAAAACTAAGTCACACCAAAACCTACAATGCTGCAACTCCATATTCTTCAAGAGCTTCTACTTTGTTCTTTAGCTATCGATTCTGCTTTCTTCGGAGCCTAGAATAATGCAGTATTTATATGTTCTTTCTTCACTCCCTGGGCCAGTTTAAGATTAAACTTCTCAGAAAAATGTAAACGAAAACTGGAATATTTCAGCACTGGAATCAGAAATGGATGGAAGTACACTTCCTTAAAAAGATTTGATCCAATATCTACCGAGAAACAGAGTGTTGGTGGGTGCATGGGGGAGGGAATGCTTCTCGAGTAGACCTGTCAATTCTGAATCACATCCGAAAACCCAAACACAAACCTGATTTGATCAAGCCAACAACCCAAAACCATCCAAACTAAAAACAAAACAACCTGAACCCGAAATGACCAAAAAAACCGGAAATAGCACAATTAAGATTGACCTAAACTCATGTAAAAACATCGAAAAGAAAAAAGAAGAAGAAATGAATAGGCGCATACTGGTTTGCTCAATACTCAAAACCAGCTCTATATGCAGCACATTTGAGCTCTTATTATAAAAGAAAAGAGGTAATGAACAGACAAGTTTCCTACAATGAACCAGACAGTGGCCATAGATGGTGATAGAACATATCGTACATGTACACATGTTGGGAAAAAAACAGAGGGCGCAGAACATGCATACCAAAATAAACTAACCTCAAAAGAGCACATCAATTTCCTGTCCCAGGTTCCAAGCGAGGCTTGTCCTTCGATAGAAGCTTATACATATAGAATGCTACCACCGCACCACTGCATATAAAAAAGCAAGCTGTTAGACAACTTGAACTTTTCTTTACTGCCTTCACAAACTAAAGATATACCGCGCACTAAAGAACATTAACACATGCAGCAAAGCTAATTATGTTCTACAAAACCGAAGGGATGGAAACTTATAGTCATCAACATCAAACCCTTAGCCACAGATAAGTTTTAAAATATGGAAAGAGTTATATTAACCTGATTACGGTTGTGAGAAAGGAGCACAGAGTTGATCTCTGCAAAAAAGAATAACAAAGGCAAACACTAATTGTAAATAAGCTGACAGTAAGGTAAACAAAGGTTTTATACACAAAGATAGAAGCCCCACCAAAATCAGCAAGCTTAACTCCCTCAAAAATAGTACAGATGAGATCACTGCAGAAAACATAATCCCATTAATACAACATAACTGATAGTAAAATTCATGCAAATTAAGGAAATTGTAGCAACCTGCTTGTCCTTTGATGGCAAGAGGAGACGACTCTCCTCTTTTATGAGATTTTAAGCTCGATACACTTAATGCCAAAAGAGCTCCACCTAGAATAATACCAAACCTAATGGCAGATATACTCCCTGTCACCATGAAAGAAAGGAATCCCCCAACTGAAAGAATAAAACCTGCCCAAAACCAAATACACAAAACAAATTTCGATGGTTGAATTGATGCAACACAGTTCATATAAAAAAATATATAAAAAGAATCCAAAGTAAACACCATACCATAAGGTATACCGACATGAAAGTCATGAACTTTGGAAACGTCATTGAAATCTTCGGCGGAGGAAGAGAAGGTCTCAACGATTTCTTTGACTTCAGGAGGGGAATTCTCGGCAGCCGTTGAGAGGTATTCTTTGCCTTCTTCACTCATTTCTTTGACTACTTCAGTCAAATCATTTCTTGCCTTTTCAGCTTGAACCTTGAGAACCTCCGAAGTTTCTTTAAGAGTAATCAAAGCTTTCTTGGAGTGAACTTCGTAAGCTTCAAGGGATACGCTTTGCAACTTCAAAGCTTGTTCCTTAAACGAAGCTAAAGCTTGTTTCCATGCTTCGTTTGATTCTTCTTCGCTCCCCATTTCCAATTCATCCTTTTCTCTTTCAACTTCCATTTCTGAATGCTTCTAAACCCCAAAAGTTAAAAAGAAAACCATTTTAATACTATCATTACCAATAACTACAAAAAAAGGAGAAGTGATTTGAATTAGAACTTACAGATTCCTCGTGAGAAGCTGCGAAAGCGACGACGGAATGGTGGAAGGGAAGCCGTGACTGGAGTGAGCGAAAACCAATTGCAAATCCTTTGGGAGCGGCGAGAGAGACTCTGTAAGCCAGCGGTCTGAGCCGTAACGACGGTGACGAGCAAAGTGCCATCGGAGAAGAAGAAGAAGAAGCACGATGGAACCTCTTCAAGGGTTCCAAACCGGAGCTAGGGTTAGGGTTTTTGATCGACAACATTTCCAGTATTACCAAAATTTCTTACCTTCTGCAGTGAACCTATGATTTTTTTTTTTATTATTAGAGACAAATAGGAAAAAAGCAAGGAATGGGCGACATATTCTAGAAATAATTTTGCCATTAGTCCCGTGTTTTTTCCATTTTCTTCAATTTGATCATTTTAAGTCCTACTTTTTTAATTTTTGAAAATTTAATGTTAATGCAAATGATAGTTATTCTCTTAATTAAATTTTTAGTGAGTAGCATGAAAATAACGAGCTGACAAAACATTACATATATGATAATATATTTTTCACATTAAATTTTAAAAATAATAATACCTAATAGATTTAATAATTATCATTTGGTAAGGACTTAAATTTTAAAATTTGGAAAGTATAAAGATTTAAAATAATAAATTAAAGTATATAGATTAAATCTATAATTTTCATAAAGTATAAGGACCTAATAGTACAATTTAACTTTTTAAAGGGTTTTATTGGAGTTCTTTAAGAAAATATAAACGGTGTTGAAACGACGTCGCTACTGAAACACTGTCATCAAAGTGTTCTTGAGATGCTATGTTATGATGACACGTAATAGAAAAAAATTATACCAGCCGGACCCATGACCAGTAGAATCGTGGTGGGTGGTAGCTGTGATCCTCCACTCTCGGCCTCTGGATTTCTTAAAGTTCGTGGGAGGTGCTCTATTATAGAGACTAAATCAAATTAGTTGCTTTATTATTAAATTTAACAATTTAGTCCATATACTATTAAAAAGAATCAAATAAGTCTCAATTGTAATAGTTTCTATATAAAAAATGTCTTAAATTATTTTGTCAATTACAATTCAACTCAAAATAAAAGATTTCATGTACAAAACCATAAAAAAAAATTAAAAAAAATTATCTTTGTTAAATAATAAACTATCTTTTTTAAACAATGAATGTTAATCTATTCTAATTTGACCTTATTTGATTTTTTAATTATTTAGGGACTAAATTGATCCATTTAATAATAGACGGACTAATTTTATCAAGTCCCTATAATAGAAGGACCTCTTGGGTACGTTCATAGTAAATTTTTTTGTTAAAATATGTTGTTAGTTCATGTACTTTAAAAAAAAGATTTAATCATTGTACTTAAAAAAGTTAAAAAAATTCAATCCTCTTTTTTTATTATTTAAAAATCTCGATCTAATCATTAAAACCATAACTATTTTCTATAAGAATTTATCAACTTAAAATTTTAATTAGATTGTCCTCATATGACATGGCATATAATTAACAAAATTTGACGGAAACCATTAACGACAATAATGATTGGATTATGGTTTTTAAATTTTAAAAAAGTAAGGGGATTGAATTTTTAACTTTTAAAATACAGGGACCAAGTCTCAAATTATATACAAGTACATGGACTAATAACACATTATAACCTATTTTTACTACCTTTCTACATTTTTTAACCATAACAACAATATAAACTAGAAATTCTATTACATACTAGGCCTATTTAGAGCATAAGGTGCGTTTAAAATAATATATAATAAATAACGAAATGAATTATTTGAAACTTATTAATAGTAATATCACCTGGAATATTTAAGAGAAATAAAAATTTTGATTAAAATAGATAGAAAAAAAATATTTTTTTCTTTTTAATTTCTACCCAGCACACTTTTCATGGCAGTAGTTTATAGTGCTAATTTCAGCCTACTAATAAAAGTACAAAAATAGAGGAACAAAGTATGTGAAATTAGAGTTGAGAAATCAAAACCCCCAGATTTTAGCATTGCATTAGGGATTAAAATCATAATTAGACCTTATATTTAAGGTGCCAAGGGCAAATGCTGTAACCAATAAGCAATTTCTATATCAAGTTACCACTCCTATCTCTTTTGATGTCAAGTGATTCACTTTCTCCTATAAAAGAAAAGGTAAATTACACTTGTATCCACCAAAAAAATAGTAAATTTCTTTTTTAGTCACCAAATTATGAAAAGTTACAATATTTATTTAACTATTCGATTTTTATTTTATTTTTTGGTCACTAGTTGTTAAATGGTTTACGGAAAGATGCTCTAATAGGTTTTAAAATTTCCATATTAACAACTTTAACCCTTAAAATTTATACATTATGTCAATTTAGTCTTGATTCTAAAAAATTAATCCTCAACATTTACATATTGTGTAACTTGATCCTTTTTAAATTTTACTTTTCTTTGTGACACTTTCACCTAAAAAGTAAAAAAAAAAAAAAATCTATAAACTACATTTGATCGGAAATATACCAAAAATAGAAACACTTGAAAATCCAAGATAATAATTTTAATCTTTTCTCATTCTTTTAGAATTAACCCTCAATATCACAAATAAAAGTAAACCTGCAAAAAAGGACCAAATTACACAATGTGTAAATGTTGATATTTTTTTTTGGAATCAAGACTAAATTGATGCAATGTATAAATGTTAAGTGTGAAAGTTACTATTATGTCAATTTTAAAAGCTAACAAAGTTTATCTTTTTGTTAGAAATTCAACTGACCAAAAAAAGAAAAATTTGAATAGTTGGGTGATAATTTTTTGTAACTTTTCATAGATGAGTGGCCAAAAAATAGAATTTACTAATAGTTGGGTGGCTATCGGTGTAGTTTACCCTAAAAGAAAAATTAAGGCTAATCATCCCAATCATTCTCCCAGCCATCTTTATTTGAAGACCTAACAGTGAGGCCATTTGCTGATATATTAGCTACATTTCGTCCCAATGGTGACCTCACAGCCATGTCTTCGTCCCAATCATCATCCCAAACCTGGTCCCAACCTTCAGCTGTTTCTACATTGGTAGTTGCCATAGATTCAGGCAATCCCATTTCTAGCTCTTGGTAAGGTATACCACTATCATGTCGTCTACTCTTCCTAAACATGCAACAAGCCAATGATCCTCCGAATATTATAAATGCTACAATCAAGAAGTAGGCACCATTTATCGGAGTCAACAGCTTGTCATACGATGGGAGCTTTGAGAAAAAGTATGTTTCAGATGCCTGAGCATTTAGAGGAAGGAAACAATCTCCATTTCCAGCAGTTAACACTAGCGCAATGGGTTCACTAATAGTCAAAGAGATATTCAACTGAAACAAACAAGCAAATATACATATTACTACTGGATACATATAAGTATATGGAATGTGGTACAATTATTGAGCATGAACGGTAAAAGTATCATGAGGTCTTAGATTGCATTTTGTTCCATTAACTCAAAAAATGGGCAAATTAGTTCTTGTATGTTAGATCAAAGAGCAAATTAATCATTCTTGTAAAAATTTCATCTATTTCTACTATTAAAACTGGTGTGGCTAATGAAATAACCAAACAGTTACATATGGTGTGCCATGTGTACTTCATTCTAGCATACAGGGACCGGTTTTTAAAAGAATGATCAATTTACTCTTTGATCTAATGTATAGGGACTAAATTGACAATTTTTTTAGTAGAAGAATTGACAATTTTTTTAGTAGAAGACGCAAAATCTAATTTAACTTCTAGTACAAGGGCCTCCATGATATTTTTACTTCAGAGTCAAAGTGTGTATCTTCATGCCTAATGAACTCAAAGTTATTGAACACTATTTAATATTCAACCGGGAAAAGTCCTATTAAGTGCTTTCATCTAACATTAGATCTTAACTTAGATGGTATATTTTGTCATACTTAAGCGGTCACCTTTTTTTGGTCAATCTTAAGAGGCGACCTTAACAAATCTGAAGTTCCAAGTCCCAACATCAACAATATTTCTTCCATACTCATGTTATAGCCTACCAAAAACAAATATATATACATATATATATTCTGAATCTTATTCCTCGTGAAATAGGTCTCACAAGGTCTAAAGATAATGAGGAAAGAGTGACAAAGCATAAGAGAAAGATAAGATCATACCTTTTCAATACCATGTTTTGGTACTCTAAGTCTCTTGGGAAAAGATGCTCCAAAAGGGCCTATAAGATTGACATTCAAAGTTTTTTCTCCCTTATTATGGACCAAAATAACCCCTTCTTTGGACCCTGGAAAGGAATAAGGAAATCGAATTAATTATTCATCCATTAGAAAATGTAGGAAAGATTATGTTACTAATGGAGTCTTCTTGTTGTCATCAATCAACATGTGCATATAAACATGTTCACCCTATTCCTTATATTTTTCACTTGGGAAAGAAAAAGGGATGGGTATCAAGCTGATTAAACACATAAAACATTATGTACTACATAAAGCTTTACACATATGTAAACACCTCTGATCTCTACTGAGATCCATCACTTAACACTGGAGTAACAATCTAGCATACCATATTTAATCCAACCAGGATGTGGTAAATATGAAACCACAAGGCATACTATTTTATTGCCTTCAACGTGGTAAAAATGAAAATTTTCAAACAAATATTTATTGATTTATTGCTTTTAATTGATTATCTTTTGGATGGAACAAGGTTAGATAATACATCTGAATTAAACATCACTGTTAGCATAAATTTCCCTTTTTCTTATGGCAACAATGACAAAATTAAAAATAAAAATTCAACACCAGTAGATGACGTGTCAGATTTAAAAAGGAAAAGCATTTATGGAGGAAGACATGACATGAAACACTACAGATTTAATAAACACATGTTTACTAATTTTATAGTGTCATATTTACACAGTTAACATGCCATATAAAACACAAACATGGGTTGTCAAGTTTGATGGAGGATGGAAATATACTTAACAGATGCAATACATGCTAAAAAAAGGAAAAAGAAAAGAAATGAAGGGACACTGGTGCTAAAACTAAATATCGGGTGGTGAATCAAGACAAGGACACAAAGGGAACTAGGAACAGGTCATGGAGAAGACGGTGAAGAAGGGAAGTGATTGTGAAAGATGATGGAAGAGAGAACAATATAGTGAGCAACAGAAAAAGGAGACAGAGAAAATAGAAACAAGCACTTAACTGATCTATTGTATCTGTCAAAATATGTTCTCTCAACATAAGAAGTATTAATGGAAAAAAACCTAGAACCACATTATTTAAATCAACACATTCACATGAAAAGGAAAACCATAACCTTATAATCTAAAGATTTTAATTTTCATAAAAAACCAGATACCTAACAATAAGATTTCGATCACTTATATTTCATTGGGGAGAAACAACTCCTAAAAGGGAGTTGTAATCCACTATTCCTAGTATTGATCTTTTCCATCATACCTAAATTTTGCACCATTAAGAAACATCAACATTCTCACCGTTTTTACCTTATTGACTCCAGGTTTTAGCCTCCAATTTGTTTTCCCTGAAACCACCTTACATCAACAACTTCAAAAGAAAATAGAAGGAAGGTTATTGCCTCTCTATCATCCATGTTTTGCAGAGGATATTATCATATTTGGTTCTAGTAATATTTCAATCCTAAGCTAGAACTAGATGGCTTATTCAGACCATGTTGTTTAGGGAAAACTGCAAGTAGCCTTAGTAGCAGAACAAGTTGCAATGACGGTTCGATAAAGGATCAACCCAAATTTAAGGCTACAACAAAAGCCAAAAGTTAAGAAATTTGGGATTGCACAATTAGTGTACAAATGGTGTAGCCATATGCGACTTTAACAATCAGTTCACGGATTACACAGTTACCAAACAAATTTTCTTTCTTCCTGCAGTAGTTACAAATATTTCATAACTCTATTTCTTCAATCATTTTAGATGATTAAAAATCAAGAATTTTTACTGTACATAAGTACACTATTAGGCATTCAATGCATACTCAATTCCACTTCTCATTTCTATAATAAAGGCAAAACAACACATATAATTAGCTTATTTGAAGTTCCATCAATGCATTGAATGAATAATAAAGAGAAAAATAAATTACCAGTTCCAAAATCCTTAACGCATGCAATCAAAGAGTTTTGATCTTCACATCTACTAGCTATGCCGGCACATGTATCATCAATCTCTGACTTGGAATCATTTCCAATTACATTTGACTTTGTCGTCTTCTTCTTTTCCTTATCCTTGTTTGTATAACCTCTTTTCACAGTGTTTGTACTATTTAGATTGTTTCCACCACCTACATTATTTTTCTTCTCCTTATTTTCCTCCATTGTTTTATCACTTCTCGGGTTTGAAGTTAAACTTGGATTGTTTCCACTAACTTTTTCCTTTTGAGGAGATGCACTAACCTTCTTCGGTTTGCCCAGTGGTTTTGGATCTTTCTTGTCACCGAGAAGTGGCATCACAAAATCCGTTTTATTGGATGAATTCGGATCAAGTTTTGGATTCAATTTCTTCTTGCCTGAAGCCGATAAAAGAATTGGCAACGGAGAGCTCTAAAATCCCAACAACAAATAGTTTTTTCTTAATCTCTTGATGAATAAAAACAAAAAACGAAAATAGTAAATGAAATAATAAATGATGGAGACAGATTAGATTGGTAGAACGAAAAAGAACGTACAGGCGGCGTTGTAGAAGTAGAAACGGTGTCATTCTTTGATGGAGATTCATTAGCTAAGTATCTAAGCTTCAAAGGCGACGACGAAGAAGCATTGGAAACATCAGTGACAATTAAAAACAATAAAATCGATGTTGTCATTGCATTTCTATCCATCACCTTCTTAAACAACAACAATATAATAGATCTGGTGGAGAGCCAGAGATGAACAACCTTGGAAAAAAGAAGAAGAATGGAAACAACAAGAAAATCAGAAATTAAAATAAAATTATGAAGAAATGCTACAAAATTCAGAGTTCAGTCGATGCCAACGCTTATGTTTTACGAAATTTTGGGTTAATTTTTTTATGAATAATAAAATGTATAATCTGAGATATATGCCTATAATAATATTATAATCTGAGATATATGCCTATAATAATATTAATCTCTGACCTACAAAAATAACAATAAGTTATATTTTATTAATGAATAAATATAAAAATCATTTCATGCAAATTATTTTCGTGTATAATCTGAGACATATGCCTATAATAATGATTTGATTCAGGTTTACTTTATCTGGATAAGGCTCTTTTTCCCTGTTTTGCTCGCTTTCCTGCCACTCAGCTGATTTTGTCCACCATACCTCTCTCTTATTCTCTGTAATCATAATCAGCCATGTCTTCTTTATTTCATAATCCTTCCATTTTCTGCAATCCCACGAGAACCCATGGTTGCAAGCTTCATGTTCTTACAATGGTTTCAATGCCTTCCAAAGCTCATGGAGCCATAACATCACCAGGCTGCTCTGATGAAAGAACAGCCAGAATTCGGGTTGTGAATTTCCTGGACAAAATCAAAGCAATACCCTTTAAAGACACGAATGGAATTCTCAGCTTGATGGAGAAAGATGCGAGCAATTGGACCTTATCAGCTTTCAATGGGCTGTTAATGGCATTGCTTACAGCAGACGAGGCTGATCTAGCCATGGAACTGTTCTCCAATGCATCAGGTTTGGGTTTATCACCGAATGGTTGGACATTTTCCATCATCATTAGATGCTTGTGTAAGAAAAACGACCTTGATGAAGCTCAACGAGTTTTACACCACATGATGGAAAATGGGTACAAACCAAATGTGATAACATTTACAATTCTCATTGATTCATTGTGCAAAAGAGGCAAATTGGGGTATGCTTTTCGAGTTCTTGAACTAATGGGTGGAATTGGGTGCAAACCAAATGTTCAAACATACAATTGCCTGTTAAAGGGATTATGTTATATTGGGAAAGTCGAACAAGCTCATGAAATGTTGATGAACATGGAGAAAGAATCAATAAAACCTGATATTTATTCATATACAGCTATTATGGATGGTTTTTGTAAAGTGGGTAGATCAGATGAGGCAATGGGATTGCTTAACCAAGCTTTGGTTATGGGGTTACAACCAAATGTGGTCATTTTCAACACTCTTTTCACGGGTTATAACAAAGAAGGAAGGCCACAACATGGGTTTAAAGTGTTAAAGCTTATGAAGGACAAAAATTGCAGCCCTGATAGTATTAGTTACAGCACCTTAATGAGTGGGTTATTGAAATGGGGAAAAACAAGAGCTGCATTAAAAGTGTATAAAGAAATGATGGGTATTGGCTTTGAAGTTGAAGGAAAGATGCTGAGCACTTTGCTTAGAGGTTTATGCATGAATTCATGGGAAGAAAAAGACTTGGTTCAAGATGCGTACCAAGTGTTCGCTAAAATGCGGAAGAGGGATTCTCTCATTGATCATAGTAGTTATGGGTTTATGATTCGAACGCTTTGCATGGTGAGGAAAATGGAGGAGGCTGTTTACCATTTGAAGGAAATGATTGGAATGGGGTACATTCCTAGGACGATAACCTTTAACAATGTGATTCAAGGGCTTTGTATTGAAGGAAAGATCCATGAGGCATTGGTGGTGTTGGTTACTATGTATGAAAATGGTAAAATCCCAAGTAGAACATCGTATGACATGTTGGTTAAAGAATTTAATCGACAGGGATTGTTGTTGGGTGCTTGTAATGTTTATGGTGCTGCTTTGAAGCAAGGTGTAGTCCCACATAGGATCCCACTAAGACTAAAATAGCCATAGTTATTGACTCTTCCTAGCTAGACCAATGGATCTCTCAACAGATTGGTTTTGGGCATGAAGTGTTTATATTGGATTTTATCTTTGGGATTTTCCTCTTGTTTTCTTTGGGAGCTTTACTGAATTCATCAAATCTCACTGAATGCAAATATTGAGATCTCTTTAATAGATGAAATGAAAACGCTTTTACTCCATGAATCCAACTCAAGATAAAATCGAAAATAAGTATCTCGGACCTAATACTGGACTTGTTGAAAATTTCAATCGGTAGAGCCAATTGTTGGGTGCTTGTATTCTCTACTATGCTGCTTTGAAGCAAGGTGTAGTCCCGCATAGGATCCTCATTAGATTGCCATAGTTGTTGTTGAATCTTCCTTGTACTAGGAAGGTTGAAATATCTCATAAATTTTTGTACTCTTCATAAATTTAGAATTCAGTATCTACACTTTTCGTTTGAAATTTAGTCTTTCTGCTTTTTAAATTTTAAAATTTAAGTCTAATTGTTAACATTATTATTTTTATTAAATTAATTGATATAATATTTTGAAATATAAAAATACCAATTATAACTCTCTCTTTTTTTTTTCTTTTTTTTTAAATGTTGGATTTTTTGTATATGGAAAAAAGAGAGAGAGAATGTTGTTGGATATTGAAAGTGTAGGTGATGACCACCATCCCACTCAACATCAAATGGAATTTTCCTTTGCTTGAAAACAAAATAAACAAATCTGTTAAGTGGAAGAAAAATCTTGTGGGATAAGAGGACATAAATCTAAACATATTGTCTCTTTTCTTTATATATAATACTACATAATTGAATGAGCTAATGTACATCACAAAAATATATTTATTATTCTTTTAACATAAAAATAACTTCACCCACATTCATATACATATAATTGAATCAACACAATACATCATGCTGACATTTTCATGAGTTTTTTTCTTAAATTACACTTAGAGTTATTAAACTATTAAAAAGTTTATGTTTTAGTCATTTAATTTTAAAAAAGTTACAAAAAAAGCCAATGGAAGTCTGCTAATGAGGCCCAAAAGACGATTTGATGATCTATATGGTGGATTAATATCTATCGACTAGTGGAATAACCTATCTTAGATTGAAATTGATCTGACGATCAGTGTTGAAGATCAGAGATGAAAGGTGTTTGGATTTTAGTTTGCAGATTCGTGATATTCAAAGTTATTTTATGAAAATATTGAACTATAGAAGAGAAGGGGACAAAGAGCGTTCGATTGGCGTAGATGGTGCAAACACAGAAGGCTATACAACAATAATTTTAATACCCTAACAACTTAAATGAAAACTTTTGAATAGTTTAGTGACCATTTAATAACTTTTTAAAGTTAAGTGATTAAAACATAAACTTACTAATAGTTTATTGACCTTAAATGTAATTTACCATTATTTTTTTCATAATACCATATATATATATTAATTAAACATAAGTAGAAGGAGATAAATTATGGTAAAAACTATCGATACGAACTGAATATTTGAGCACTAAAATTTTTATTTTCGTCTTTTCATAAAATAAAACCTATACATCTAAAGATTTAACACGTGTTTAATAAAATTTATATACAATTTTTTTCGCTTTACTTATAATCATGTTAAATAAAAAAATTGTTTTTTTTACTTATATTGCGAGCGTGGCATAATCTAGTCATCGTTACTCATTAGCTTGACATTTTTTTGGCTTAAATTTTAATTTAGTTAATAATTACATTTTCTATCAATTTGACTATTATTTTATTTTTCGAGCTAAATTTAGTTATTAACTTTTCAAAAATTATCATATTAATTTTCTTTAATAAAAATATTGACTAAAAAATACTTTGTACTGACATGACACTATTTATATCATGAGTCACGTCAATAAATTATTTAAAAATTTAAAATAAAAAAAAGTCTATTATATTTAAAAATTAATATTTTAGTCAATATTTTTATTAAAAAATAATTTATTTTCTGTTTAAAATATTATGATCAAATTTTTTTTTTAAAATTAAAAATTCAATTTAACTTTAAAAAAATAAAAACTAAATTCACCTTAAATACTAAATTTCACATTATACTTCATTTTTTCCTAAAAAGCTGTTTAGAGCCGGTTTTTAAGAATTTAGGCGCAAGAATCGAACTGGTTCACTGTTTCATTACATTCTACGCGCGCCAATATGCGTGAAGTCACTCATCGAACGAGAGCGTTCGAGTTCACCGGCGCGTGCGTTGGCCTTTCTCTTTCAGCGCGGTAGGTAAACCGGGAATCCAGTGGTAACCTAACATCAGCACGTCATTAACATGACGTCATAGACAAAACGTGAAAAAAAGAATCAACGGTATAATGATCGTTGACAGTTGACGAGTGTGCACACTGAATCCCGTTGACGGCGTGGGCACTCAAAATACCAGTTTCTCCAAAGGAAAACAACAAATTCTCGTGGTTTTATACTAATAAAAGGATAGAGTTGAGGCTATGTTAGGAACTTAAGTCTCATACTTATTGCATGAGAAGTGGCACACTTTACGGTGGTGTCCACACGCCGTATATATTTATACGCTTTCGAAAAAATGTAATTTCGACGCAATAACGTAAATTTATAAATTATTTTTTATTATACTTTCTCTCAAAAAAGAAATTTCTATATATATTTTAATATTCTGATTATCAGTTCATATATAAAAGGAGAATCTAGTTCGTCGCATTCAAATTTATATCTTTTTACATTAACAACAATACTAATGTTAATCAAATTAAAACTCAATTAATATTTTTTATTATATTTTAAAATTGTCAATTTCTATACTTTTCTTTTAATTTATCAAAATACAACATTACTTTTTTTAGAAAAATTGTACTCGAAATAAACATTTAATATAAACCAATCGTTTATTTAAACTATTTTTATTTAATTAAAATAATAAAAATTGAATTAGAACAAAAAACATAATAACATAAATACTATTTTTAGAATTTTCAATATTTTGATAAAAAACATATTTTCATATTTTAGAAAATTTTCTAATTTTTTATTTTAATATAAATTTTAAAAAGGAAAATCAAACTTATAAAAAATATATATATTAATTTTTTTCTTAAGTTCAATAAAAACCAAAGGGAGATATAAAAAATTTGGGATGAAAATTAATAAATTTTGAATATATTTGCATATTTAAATTCGCATAAGTTAAAAAATTTTAACTTTTCGGTTTAAGTAAATAAATATATATTAATATAGACAATATTTTAAATCGATATGATAGAGATATCGGATTAATTTAAAATTTTATATGAATGACAAATATAAATATATTGATAAATCAAATGGTTGAATTGTTAAAATATTAATTATAAAAAAAAGTCATGAAAAGGTATAAAACCACTGTTTTACACGAATATAAGTGAATCATTCCCTTATATATATATATATGTATGTATGTATATGTGATTTTTGGTCTAGTGTGTTTGATTTGGTGTAATTATATACATGAAACTTGAATTGTAGTTCATATGTATAAATAAAAATTTGATTTTGATTCAGTTATGCACATTTAAAGAAAGTAATACATACATTTATTTTCATATTGGATTAATATAATTATCTGTGTATGCAATATATCAATGTAAAATAGTATTAATTCGATAATATTGTTAGTGATTTATAAAAATTGAATCAAATCAAAATTTATGTATATTTATCACATCATTTATTAATTTATTGATAAAAATAAAAACAAAAATATTTTATGTATAAAATGTTAATTTAAAGTATCAAATTATCTATCTATACTATATTTAAGCATTTTACTGAGTTAGTGTCACTCTGAACGGAATCATCAATTCAGCTATAAAATTATAGAAATATTGCTTCTTTTAAATTATCTATTTATACTTTATTTAAACAGTTTACTTAGTTGGTGTGATTCTTAATCGGACCACCAACTTAGTTATAAAATTACATAAATATTATTTTTTTAATTATAATTAATATTTTTATAATTTATGGTAATAATGTTGTCTTTTCATACCATCTTCGGATTAAAAAATTACAAATTATAAATTCAAAAATCAAATGAGTGCTCTAATGTATTAAAATACAAATTTCTTACCATTTCACTTATATTTATAATTGAATAAATTTTTTTAAAAATATTTTTAATGTAAAATCTCTTCTTTAATTAATCATGTTACAAAATTTAAGGATATAGATACAAAATTGAAAATCTTGTAAAATATGAGGGGCAAATATAACATTTAACCAAAAAAGAAGGTGGGGAAGGAGTTCGCCGAGTCTTGAAGTATCATCGTGCATGCAATTTCCATTTTTTTTCACAAAGTACCAAATTCTCTCTCTCTCTCTCTTTTATTTTCTTTCCATCTTCTCTCTTTTTGTTTTGCTTTTGCATGCACACGATTTGTTTGCCGTTACTTCTTTTCATCGCCGATTTGTCTTTTCCGTCGTCGGAGCTCCTCGTTTTCACGGTTCTCTCCATATACATATATTCAAGCATCGTTAGTGAACATATATTTAACGCCGGCAATAGTACAACGAAAAGGAAACTTAGCATGTTTTCCTTTTGTAACGATATTTAACGCCGGTGAAGGTAGTTGCTGTTTCTAATTATCTTCTTCGAAAAGGTTATATTTCTTTTCGTTTGTTTTTTTTTAAAATTGATTTAGTCTCTTTGTTTGACCAATTTTGAATCTGTTCTGTTTTGCTTTTAGCTTAGTCGTTGATTTTCCTTGAGAGAAATTTATCTATTGCGGGTGAATTTTTCACTGTTTTTGATACATAAATTAAATTTTGAAATTTTTGTAGGAATTAAGTTTGGAGTATGGCTTCGAAGAGCTGCATGAATGTACTCTGCGGCGCTTCCACATCGATTGAGTGGAGAAACGGTTGGACTTTGCGATCTGGAGATTTTGCTAGTCTCTGCGACAAGTGCGGGTAAATTGTAAAAATTATAATCACTTAACCGTTTTTTTTTAAGCTTAATAATTAGATAAGCTTGTGCTGACGAGTCTTAGACAGAACATTTGTAAATTTTGCTTTACTTGATTTTCGAATGGTTAGAATGTTTTTGTTCTTGTTAGTGAAGCTTATAATAAATTGTTCTATAGTGAATTGGAAATTTGGAATATAATTCTTCTTTCATGGGAGATAAAGAGTAACGGAACAGTTATTTAACACTGCCAAAAGTTTGATCATGTTTTGAACCATATAAAGTGGTTAAATATAGCAGAGGAATCCAAACAAGACAAACTGTTTTTGCCCAGCTGGTGCTATTTTAAGAACGCCATTGTTAGAAACAATTTATTTATGATTTTGACTCGCTGTAGGTCTGCATATGAACAATCAATATTTTGTGACGTGTTCCACTCAAAGGATTCTGGGTGGAGGGATTGCAATTCATGTGGCAAGGTTGGTCACCCTAAACTTTTAATTTCTTGCCTTGTTCCCGTCAATACTATGGTGCTTAATCTCAATGCTTTTGCTGTTGGCAGCCTCTCCATTGTGGATGCATTGCTTCAAGGTTTTTGCTCGAGCTTCTTGATGGTGGGGGTATCAACTGTGTAAACTGTGCTAAAAAGTTAGGATTTAACCATGTAAGATCAGCTTATTCAATCTTTTCCCTTTTAAGAAGATCAAATTGTAACCCTGCATTATAGTCTCATGCCGAATTCAACGATAAACATGACACTGTAAGGTTTATGGTAATGGGACAAACATTTTAATCGGGGTATGCCTCTAACATACTTCATTTTGTCCCATCTGAATTTGATTCAGTTGTTATCCCAACCCTGTGATGTTCTCATCTGTGATCTATTACAAATTACTATATTAGGTTTGATTTGAAACAGTAAAAGAAACAGGCTCTGTATTATTTCCATTGAAACACCTTGGCGTTTAATCATTTCAAATCTGAGTAGCCTTGCACTGGTTGTACCATGGCCTATGACCTGTGTACTCTATTCTGAGGGTAACTGAGGATAATCGATTATAAAATGAATGATACAAAAAGGAAGATAAATGGTATCTGTCAAGATATTGACTGTTTTCTGGTTGATATCTTTGTTATATTAGTTCTATGATTCAGTCTATTTCTGTTTGATTATTGCTTAATGATGCTTGATCTTTTAGGCCTTTACATGTAAAAGTTCAAATATTTATGATGAAGCTTATGTATTACAGATGATTGAAGATGAAAAGCCTAATGGGTTTTGTATGGTGAAGGCCGATGCTGGTCAGTTGCACTCAACCTCTGCAGACAACCAATTGAGTGGTGCGAGCATTGAAAACCTACAGCTTATGCAGTTGAGCAACAATGCAGAAAGCATTGGGTTGAGACAATTGCTTCAGCTGCACAATGATGACTCAAGTGGGTCTCTCGGGCAAATGAAACAGGAGGAATTTTTGCCTCCTCCTAGAGAAATTGGAAGCACATGCTTGACAAGTATTAATCAAGCATCTAATGGATCAGTTCAAGCTGTGAAACCTACCACCAGTAAAGTTAATATTTTTGATTCATTGCCACAAACCAACTTGAGTATTTCTTTGGGTGGCTCGTTAGGGAACCAAAATGGCTTTCCTAGTTCAGTTGTAGATGAAAAGAGTAAGATGTCTTCAGTCTTGCAACAGGAATCCAAATCTCGCCATCTTCTGCCCAAACCTCCAAGGTCCGTCCTTGCAACAGGTTTGGAGATGAATGTAGGAATGGTACCCCAGATACGTGTTGCTAGGCCCCCAGCAGAGGGACGTGGACGGAATCAGTTGCTTCCTCGTTATTGGCCCAGGATTACGGACCAAGAATTACAACAAATTTCTGGAGAGTATCCACCATTGTGTCATTATTGGTTTATGTGCACAACCATGTGTTGAATGTTAGACTAAAAAAATTTTCATGTCTATCTAATGACCTGGGGAGTCATGTCAAATCCTTAACCATGTAATTTTTCAGTTCAAATTCCACCATTGTTCCACTTTTTGAAAAAGTTTTGAGTGCAAGTGATGCTGGACGGATTGGTCGTTTGGTTCTGCCAAAAGCATGTGCTGAAGTTAGTTTCTATTCAATAATGCTACACTTGTAACTTATATTGATTTACCTTGTCTGTTCAGAAGAGCTGTTGCATGTAAGTTATAACAAAGAATGAATTGGCAGGCTTATTTTCCCCCCATATCTCAACCAGAGGGTCTTCCCCTAAGAATTCAAGATGTGAAGGGAAAAGAATGGGTGTTTCAGTTCAGATTCTGGCCTAATAACAACAGCAGGATGTATGTTTTGGAGGGTGTGACTCCTTGCATACAGTCCATGCAGTTGCAAGCTGGAGATACTGGTACGACTCTGAACCTGGTTATGGAACAATCCAAGCATTTTGTTGTTAGCTCTAATTGAGTAACATCACTTGTGGTTCTCTTATATAGTAACATTTAGCCGTAAGGATCCAGAAGGGAAGCTTGTTATGGGGTTTCGTAAAGCAACAAACACTGCTGTGGTGCAGGTAAAATAACAATCACCTTCCATGTTAGCAAATTTGATCATATAGTATTGATATATAAATTATCAAATAAACAGGAAACCTTACCACCTGCCATTCCTAATGGCACTCTTTCAAGTGAAAGTTATTTTTCGGGTGTTTTTGAGAACCTGCCTATAATTAGTGGTTACTCTGGCCTTCTTCAGTCATTGAAGGGAAGCACAGATCCCCACCTAAATGGACTGTTAAAACATTCGAGTTTAGCTGGTGGTGATATTAGTGGGCATAAATCTGATATGCATGAGGACAGGATCAGGGAGGACTTATTACTACCATCTATGTTAACCCCAGAGAGAAAAAGAACTCGGAATATTGGGTCCAAAAGCAAGAGGTTGCTGATTGACAGTCAGGATGCTTTGGAGCTGAAACTTACTTGGGAAGAGGCTCAGGATTTGCTCCACCCACCCCCCAGTACCAAGCCAAGCATTGTTACAATTGAGGATCATGATTTTGAAGAATATGATGTGAGTACATTTCCTGGAATACTTGGGGTTTGACAATGCTTGTATGTTGGGCTGTTTTGGTGCACTTGGATGATTGTTCAAATACCAGTTTTCTTTTGTGATTCCACTCTATCCAGTGCATGAAAAAATCAGGCAATTATGCTCTGAGTAAGACGTAGTTGCCAATATTTTTGGTACTTTTAGTTAAAATTTAAAGAAAAAAGGAATTTATTGTTCTCTTTTGAGGGGCGCGAAACCATTAACTGATCTCTTTAATCTCACCATGTGATAGAAATAAGGTCTGCACATGTTTATGAACACAATGTTTCTCCTGGAAGAATTATCAATTTTCAGCAAAGCAGTGTGATTTATGATGTAACTTTTCATACATGTTTGTCCTACAGGAACCTCCAGTTTTTGGGAAGAGGAGTATCTTTGCAGTTCGTTCAACGGGGTGAGCATACACATTTTTGTTTCTTACACGTTTAGTTTCTGTTTCTGAGCTTGGAAGGATCGATTTGTTTCTCAAGTTTATGGTTGTGTATATCTATCTAGTCTTGAATTAGTAAGCATGATCTTCAGGGGACAAGAGCAATGGGCTCAGTGTGATAATTGTTCTAAATGGAGAAGGGTGCCTATCGATGCTCTTCTTCCACCTAAGTGGACATGTGCAGACAACAACTGGGACCAAAGCAGGTCAGCATTTTCTATATCTTAGTTCATTCACAATCCTATTTTATCCTTGACAAGTTCCAGAAGAAATCTGTTTCCTTTTCTCTGCATGTCAGGTCTTCATGTTCCTTACCCGATGAACTCACCCCAAGGGAGCTAGAAATTCTTCTTAGATTGAACAGAGGTACATTCTCAGAATATTTTCCTCTTAAAAGATTGTATATAACTATGCCAGATTTCTGCCTAATCTTTATTCTAGTAGGCTATGACTGCCCACAAATAAATAGTGTATTACACTAATTACGGGTGCATAGGTAAAGCCGGATTCAAGTTAAACTAGATATTCTTACTTGAAGACTATATAAAACAGTGCTTTTGCTTATTTAAATTATTTCAGTTAATTCAATCAGTTAACCTAATTAACTGGATTTTAATTATTCTACATTAATATGCTAATATTACACTTCAAGATATGTTTAAGATATATATATATGATATATAAATGATGAAGTTTAAGCTATCTTTTATATATAGATTTCAAAAAAAGGAGAATCATAGCATTTCATAGGCAAACTCAGGAGCATGAATCATCACCTGGTTTGAATGCTTTAGCCAATGCTGCAATCCTTGGAGACAATGTAGCTGATTCTGGCACTACGTCGGTGGCGACAACAACTAAACACCCGAGGCATCGTCCTGGTTGCTCCTGCATTGTGTGCATCCAGCCTCCGAGTGGGAAAGGAAAACACAAGCCAACATGCACGTGTAATGTGTGCTTGACGGTTAAACGTCGTTTTAAAACCCTCATGATGCGCAAGAAAAAGCGTCAGTCGGAGCGTGAAGCAGAGATTGCTCTGAGGAATCAGCAAGCATGGGGTCCCAGAGAAGAAGCAGAAGTTGAAAGCAGCTCTAAACATGTATCATCGCACCACGATCCTTCTGAGAACGAAGCAAGGTCAGTTAACGAGTTAGAATCCAAGAACCAGAGCAACAACAACAAACTAGTGTCCAAATCGGTTGAAGCCAACAAGGGACGGATAGACTTGAACTGCGACCCTTGTCGTGACGATGATTCGCAATTTGCTTCCTCCACCCGCATGAGCATGATGAATCTTCTTCATGTTGCAAGCCTTCCATTGGAGACTTACCTTAAGGAGAATGGCCTTACAAGCTTGGTATCCGATCGGCAAGCAATCTCGACGTCACATGCTCCACCACAGACTGGCAATACAAGCGAGCCACATGACGATCAATGTTTCCATTCTGCCACCGAAGAACATGAGACTAGGGATGAAGTAAACACCGAAACTAAAACGGTTAGAATCAATAACGAGATCGATCCTTGATGAATTTCTACTGTTATTTTATTTATAATCTCTTTTAACCCCTTTGGTGTTCATTTTACTAGTAATGTCTATAGGCATTTGGCATTGTTTCCATTAGAGGTTGCTTTTGCCTTTTCAATCCCCAAGTATGTATTATATACAAAACTTGAAAGACCCACAAAACTATATACATATATACAACAAATCTCATCAAAATGTCGTTTACATTGCTGAATTATCTACTAAATCAAACCAATTATTTTTTTTTTGGAGGCGGAATTAAATTGTATATTTTTACAATAGTAAAAATGTAGTTTCATAATTTTTCTGAGAGGTGGAGTCCAAAGTGTAAATTTATCATTACAATTTAAAATTTTATAAATTATAAAATGATTTAAATGAAAATTTTCCAATTTAGAGGGGATCAGGACTCTGCCAACCCCCCTTGACTTTACCACTAGCTTAAGTTCAATTCGACTTGAAATATAAGCTTAAAATTTTACTTAAGCATAATCATATTTATAAATGGTTAATCTAAACTCATTTTTTTGCATTCAATTTTTAAAAATATTTTTAAAAAATGTTTATATTATTTTTAATTTAATATTTTTTCACTTATTTAATTTTTGTTTAGTGAAATGAATGTATCTTTTATGTCCATTTTATGATGAATGAGAGTTAAAAATATTTATTGTAAAAGAATAGTGAACTAAAAATATTTGAATCCAATTACCTGATTTCTTTCTCTGAAACTATAATGTATTTTACCATTACACCCAATACTTTTTAGTTATTTATTAAAATTTTAAATATAGATAACTTTAATTTTTTTTAATTTTTATAAATATATGTTATAAATAACATAACATATTAAAAACTTAAATAAACCTTCAAGCTCGAACTATGGCCTAACCTTTTATCAGTTATTTACTAATGATATTAAGGTAAAAAATCTCTTTGGTCTCTTTCAATTTTGATATTGAGTAAATTGATCGTTCTAAAAAAACATACCAATTTAATCCCTGCTAATTTCAAAAGTGAATAACTAAGGACAATTAATCACAATATTAATATTTTGCATCAATTATACATCTTTTTAAATGGTACAATAATGAAATTAGCGCTTAAAGTTTACACATCTTATCGATTTGATATTAATTTAATAAATTTAGCTCATAACATTTATATATTCTGTCATTTTTAATAAATTTAACATTTTTAATAAATTTAACCTGTAATATTTACATATTCTATCAACACTTACATAAAATATAAAAATGTCGAGAACTCAATTTTTTACTGCATGAATGAAAATTATGTACAATTGACAAAAACGTTAATGCTGACAGATTAAATTGCTCCAATTTTTTTTATTACTGTACCAATAAAAATTAATGACCTAAGGGCTCTTTTTACTTAAAATAAAGTTGAATGAAACAAATATCTAATATTTACCATAAACAATATGGATTGGCACAAAATAATGGAACCATTTTCAGATTAGATTTTCACTCTTATATACAGAATTTAAATGAATAATTTTTGTATATGTTGGATTGAAATGAATAATTTTTTTTTTTTTTAAATGGAACAAATGAAATAAATCCATATTTATAAACAATCAAAATCCTTCCACTTCCACGCTAGTCCTTCCAATGGTTGTTGCTGCTGATCTTCTAGCTTCTTGCCTTTCAAGTTCTTGTAATGAAAGTGTAGAAGAACAAGCTCGGGACGGAAGTGCCGATACCGAAGTAGGTGGTCTTGTCAGAGAAATGAATAGTCCGGTTCTTGACGGTGGCGATGGTAAGAAACTTAACCCAGGTGCCGGAGTAATAACCCCGTTAAAACTAGGTGACCTTGACATTTGTTTTCCGACAATTGTCGCTGGCTCTTGTAACGGAAACCAGCACGAATATTTTATATCTTGGACGACTTTGAGATTCTCAACTACGGTTCTCATTGTCGGTCTTTCGGATGGATCCTTTTGGAGACATCTTTGTGCAATGTCAGCAATATTGCGAGCAGCTTTCATAGGAAAACGACCTTTAAGATGAGGATCCATGATGAGTGATAATCTACAACCATCGGCTAAGAATGGCCGACTCCATTTCACTAAGTTCCTCTCTTCTTTAGGATAACGGTTATCGAGGTTTTTCCGGCCAGTAAGTAATTCCAGTAAGACAATTCCGAAACTCCAAACGTTGCTCTTTGGAGTTAACCATCCTTTCTCCAAGGTCTCGACTGAAAGATTTGCCACAGCCTGCACAGATGGAAAGATAATCAAACACCCGATAACTCAAAACACCAAGATTTGTCTTTTTACAAGAACAAGGGAAATGACTTACAACTGCATTAACAGAAATCCCTCCTGTCTCAGGTATATGACCAACACACCCGTATCCCGATAGCTTTGCACTGAAATCTTTGTCGATTTGTATGTTGGCAGTTGAAAATTCATTGTACATTGCCTGCATATACATGACTCATTGTCATCGTTTTAATAATCTCGAAATGTAGATGCACGGAGATATTTATATATATATATACCAGAAACGGTCCTTCCTCATGCAAGAAAGCAAGACCCTGTGCAGAACATAGAGCGATTTTCGTTCGGGCATTCCAATCAAGTGGTGGTCCATCAGACCTCCCGTATAAAAGCTGCTCTAAACTTCCATGAAACAGCCTCTCGTAGACCAACATTCTTTGTTCCGAACTATCACGTGCATGGTATCCAAGCAATTTACAGAGGTTTGGATTTTGCAACAATGCAAGAGTGTTTACTTCGTTGATAAACTCCCTTAAACCCTACACGAACACATAAAAAAACACGGTCAGAGAAGTGAAATCATCTCGTGAGCCATAAATTTTCATTAGTAGAAATGATCTCCTACCTGAGTAGACGAGTTAAGGCGAATAACAGTAGCTTCAAACTTCTTTGAACTCGATGCATCATCTCCAAAAGAAGCCTTATACATAACAAAAGAAAGACCCTCGGATATGCATCTATCAGAAGCGAAATGATGGCAAGCCGCAGCGATTTCTTTGTAACCAAAGTTTCGTAGTGTTCCACAGGGAGGCAGGGGCAATGGTCCGGAAGCAACCAAAGGGACACTAGCATTCGCTAATTTAAAGCTTCCCATTTTCTTCAACACGGTACCACGGGGAGAAGGAAGTGGAAGAGGTTGCGGACTCGGTGACCTCGGTTCCTTCACTAATCCAACATGACTTTTGAACTCTTCCTGTTCTACGAATTCAGCAAATGTCAGTGCATCTTGCTCAACAGCATCAAAGCTTGATGGGGCAGATAATGCATGCGTCCTATCACAGGTTGTCTTATTATTAAGATGAATCAGTTTCACTCTGGTTCTAAAACTTGGGGGCGCCGACCGCAATGACCGGGTCTGAACTTGGGGCTCAGGCAGTGCTGTGGGCACAAGCTCCTTACGAGCAATCGGCTTTACAAAAACTACCTGCTCGGACTTTTTCTTCTTACTTTTCAAAACTGTAAAACACCCCATCATATATGCAAATCCCATACGCTTCTGCCACAAGAAAATAAAAACACGAATCAACACCGGTTTTGCATGGCCGAGAACATAACGCCAATATAGGCATAAGAACTCTATTGCATACAGGTCAATGTCTTATCATACAATAGGAGCAATTTATGTCCGCCAGCAAAACCAATAATACAAAATATGGTAAAAGCACCGTGAAAGCTCCTATACTAGGACTCACATTGCATGTTGCCCTCTATACTAATAAAAATTGGGTAAATTAGTCCTATACGTTAAGATTTGAAAGCAAATTAATCTATCTCTTAAAATTTTCATCCAGTTCTATTGTTAAAAACCAGTTTTCTCTTTAATCTAATATACAGGGACTAATTTATTCATTTTTTGAATAAATGGGGCAAAATGCAATCTAACTCCTAGTACAAGGAGCTCCATGTTACTTTTACCTTCATATAGATAAGTACACAAAGATTGCATTGCAATTTTACATCATGTCCAAATCAAATCAAACCAAACCCCAAAATTTCCAATTCAATAAACTGCATAAAATTTTACAGCAGAGGCAACAACAAAACCTGATCAAAGGAAAGTGTTTCAAATTCAAATCTTTAATAACCAACACAGTGATTAAGCTGAACCAAGTAGATATTGTCTATAAATCATTGAAAATAACATCAATCTCATGGCACAAAACACTGCAATTCACTGCTCAAGAAACCATTTCCATGGCCCCAAATCACCATAGGCTAAACTGGGCAACATGAATTTGAATCAACAAAAATAGAAACAAGCCATACCCAGAATACAAAATAATCCAAACAACAAGGGGCAAAAAAGCAATTTGCAAATCTATCATAAATGAATTTGCAAATCAAAACAAGACCCATTAAAGCAATGATAAAACCCATCATGAAATCATCAATGAATTTCAACAAAAAAGGTTTAAGAAATCAAACCTTGTAAAGCAGGTCATGCAAGTTAGCTTGAAAAAAAAAATGGAGAAATATACAAAACCCAGAAATCCTGTTTGGAAGTCAAGAAAGTTACATGGGGAAATAAAAAAGCTGTTGAAAGTTCAGAGATTTTTTAGAAAGAAAAAGCATGTAGAAGATGGGAAAACTATGTTATTACTAAATATTAATATAATTATTACTATTTTATTTTCGAAACAAATTGAAGAGAATGGAGGGTGACGAACACTGGTCAAAGCAACCAAAACCCAAATTTTGATTTACCAAATTTGAAATTTTAGAATCATTTGTTATCATCTCTTTACAACAGAAACCTGCCTTCAATTTTTTTTTTTTTGACATTTTCGTCCTCTTCGCTTTCTAAATAGGGTTAATATATTTTTTAGTGTCTGAGTTTGGCTTTAATATTCAATTAAGTACTTAATTTTTTTGTCCCAATTTGATACTTTAGTTTGGCTTAATGTTCATTTTGGTACATGGGTTTTTTCAATTTGATACTTTGAGTTTTTGTTGCCTCGGTTAAGTATTTAAGTTTGATTTCAATATTCAGTTTGGTACTCGAGTTTTTATTTTGTTACAATTAAGTACTTATACTTTTCTACTAGATTACATGCGTCAAACATTGATGGGGCCATATGAAGCCATTAAATGATTTGATTTGATTTTGGTACACTGTTAATGGAGTAATTGAGTAATTTAGAAATAAACATATATTATGTTTTAGGTTAAAATATGTCATAAGTCTTTGTACTATTCACAAATCCGAAATGTAGTCCCTATACTTTATTTTCAAGATTAGTCCTCCTATTTTTTAAGTTTTAAAATTTAGCTCCAATTGTTAATATTGTTAAATTTATTGGTGTGACATTTTAAAATTTAAAAATATATATTTACTTCATAACAATGTAACTAAAAAAATAACATTATAATGAACCTAAATTTAACAAAATAATTTTAACAGTGTTAATAGTTGGACCTTAATTTTGAAAATATATATTTACTTCATAACAATGTAACTAAAAAAATGACATTGTAATGAACTTAAATTTAACAAAATAATTTTAACGGTGCTAATAGTTGGACCTTAATTTTGAAAATATGAAAAATTAAGAGACTAAATTCTAAATTTACGAAAAGTATAGGGACTAACAATTTATTATAACCTATATTTTGAGGTAGTGGCATAAAGGAAATATTAAAGGAAGAGTGGCGTAAAAGGGTAAATTCAGTACCTAAATTTTACAAAGAAGGGTGCCTCGATTTAAGTGATTGGGCAGTCAAAGTTCAGGGAAAAAATAGGGTTTTTGTTTTCAAAAAAGGCAAGTTTCGGGTGTGGTCAAACTTAGATATCAAGGTAAGCATTTGATTTTAGGAATTGACCGTCTGATTCGTTCTCCGTTGAAAAATGCATCGGTTAAGATCTGTCCTTATTTTTGTTTGGTGGGACCCAAATTGACTTTCAACAATTTTTTTTCCTTTGCCTTAATCTAGCGGTTGTACACGCGCCTACGCGCTCATGAGAAGAAAAGGGAAAATTACAATAAAATTGCGGAGGGGTCTAATTTTGAATTTCATCATTTTACTTTAAGAAAATTAAGAAAATAGTCCTTTTATTTTGATGTGTTATAGTTTGATCTTTGTGCTTTACGAATTAATCCAATTACTATTAACTTATGAATTGGTTAAGTTGAGTTGGTTCTTAATGATTAAATTTTAGGTAAAACTGAAATATTAGTAAATTTATATTTTGATCATTTAATTTTAAAAAAATTATAAAATGATCATTGAACTATTCGAAAGTTTTTATTTAAATCATCGTGCTATTAAAATCATTGTTCTATGGCCTTTGTTGTTCTCACCGCTTGCACCAATCGAAAGCATTCATTCACCTCCTCTTTTACAATTCAACTTTTCTTTTTTGAAATAGCTTTGAACGTCATGAATCTACGAACCAAATTTCAGACAGCTTTCTTCTTCGATCTTCAACACTAACCATCAGATCGACTTTAAACCTAAGGTACGTTCTTCTAATTGTTGTTTGGAGCTCACTAGCTAAACTTTTAAAAAAAAAATCTTAACAGCTCAATGATTTAAATAAAAACTTTCAAATAATCTAATAATTATTTTGTAACTTTTTAAAATTGAGTAATCAAAACATAAACTTACTAATGGTTTAGCTCGTTTTAGCTTTTAAATAGTTATTTTAACCTTAAATTTTATGATTATTTCGAGTTTAAGTCTTGTCAAGTTGAATTTAACCCGTTTTAGATTCGAATCGTTTGAGTTTAGCATTGAAAAATTTCAAATTAGATCATTTAAGTTACTTGTGTTGTTATTCAAGTTAGAATTCACAGCAAAACAATGATCTAAAATCTATACATCAAAAACCATCATTTCTGTTTGAGTTTCAAAATATAGGAGAAGAAGATATTAAGAAGACCCAGAATCAGGCGACAAGCTGCAAACCAAAACCAAAAAACAGTACATCCATGGGCATGGCTCCATGGAATCCAATTCCAAGCATGTTCTGAAACATAATCTTTGCCTAAATTGAAGACAACCCAAGAAACAGCTGTTCCAACCATCCAAAACCTTCTTTTTTTTCCTCTGTTTAAATACAAAATCCAATACAACGACAATAAAATAATGCATGTATGAATTATAATTCCTTTACCATCTTTCTTGGAAATCGATTGCTGCAGCAAACTGAGAATCGCAATTACCAAAGAACCAGCCCAGTTTGATTTCTACAAAAAAAAAAAAAAAGAACCTTTTAATTGTGTGTTTCAACTAAAAAAAGGTTAAATTTTGATTTCGGTCCTTTCTAATTTGGTATAATTTAGTTTCCCTACTTATTAGTTGATGAAAGTAAATAATACTGGGTTAAATTCTGCTATTGGTCATTGTACTATGCATTTTGAACATTTTTAGTTCTCTTTTTGAAATTTCAGCCTTACCAAAAAGATTTAACTATTACCATTTTAGGACAAAATTGAAATTTCATAATTCATAATTCATGCATAATATACATTAAACTCAATTGCAATTAATTATTCTAATTAAAATGTAGAGGTGGCTTTTATTAAAAGCACATTTTTCCAAATAAAAAAAAAATCAATAGAGCCAAATTATGTCAAATTATAGGGACTAAATATTAAAATTGAGTATAGTAATGGGATTAAAACCATAATTTGACCAAAAAGAAGACAAAGCAAAAACTTCAAATACCTTGTCAGCGAACTGCTTCACTCGATTCAGCACCGATTTAACATCTGGGTGTTGGATCGTTAGCCCTTTCCTCTCACGGCGAAGTCGGATTTTCTCGAGAAAACTGAGAAATCTGGATTTGAAGCTTCGTTTTTGCTGAGAGGAAATTGAAACCGTTGACCCTGATTTCAACCGGAGCTTGAGGATGAATTTGTGCAGCCTAAGGAGGAGCGAGAACCGTTGGAATTCGCCGGTAGGTAAGATTTTGGTGGCTTTTAATTTGAAATTGAAGATCTGGGTTCGGGCTTGGATGTTTAATTTCCAGGATTGTTGCATTTTTTTTAATTCGCGAAAACGCATTGATCGATGAAAGAAAAGAGTAACTAGCAGCAATATAAGCTTTTAAACCATAGCTATCTCAAGCTAGCCGTTGTACATGGAATATTTAGGGTTTGGTTATACTTTCCTTTCTAGGATCAATGACAAATTTAATCCCTAACATTTATTATTTTTTTCATTGTAGTCCTAATTTCTTTTAACACTTTGATTTTCAATCTTAAGAATTTAGTCAAATTGTTTTGTTTTGGATGGGAATATAGATTCAACTATTAACATTTTAATAGCACTAATGTAATAACTTACGTGGCAGTTTATATGTACTTCATATAATATCGATAATTCTTTTTTTTTTAAATATGTATTTTTTTATTAATTTCGTTGAATTTTCTATTTTTTGATTAATTTTTTTTAAGTACACATGGATTGCTATTCGAGTTGCCATGTTAGTGCCATCAAAATTTTCATAGTTGAATCAACTTTTCCATTTAAAAGAATAAAACAATTGACTAAATTTTAGGGGGTGTTTAGTTTGTCGAATGTAACATTACGGCCTATAATGTCACATTCCAAAATGAGATTATAATATTTGGATTTCAACATTCCATTCATTTTGTAATCTCACATTACAATCATCTCGTAATATGGGGTGTAATCTCATTACGGTTAAAGGTGAGAGTTCGACCGAATCGAGTCAAGTCAAAGTAAAAAAAATTAGATTTAATAAAGTTGACGAGTTCCATTTTATCACCCTAACTTGATTTAAAAATTTTTCAAACCGAGTCAAGTGAAATGAAATTCGAGTCGAGTTAAATTGTTCGAGTTAAATTAAAAATTAAACATGTCAAATTAAAATATTATTAAAGTATAACTAATTCCATGTTAAAACATATAAACTTGAAATCGTATATATTTGAAAATTATTATTCTAGAATTTTTTTAAAAAAATTTAACTTTTTTTACATATTCTTTAGAATTTTTTAGAATTTTTAAATTTTTAGTTTATTTAAAAATATAAATTTTAGAATTTTTTAAAATATTTTGAATTTTTAAAAATCATTTTGAATCTTTTTTTTTGTAATTTTTGTTGAAAAAGAAACCAATTTGCTTATTTTTAAAATTGACATGGACTTTGTTATTTGAGTTATTCGAATTGTAAAATTTAACTTGACTCAAACTCGAAACTCGAATTGCTTACTCAATTTGACTCGAAAAAACTGAATAAGTCGATTCAATTAACTCAAAATTCAATTTTTTTTCAAATATTTCGAGTCAAATCAAATTTTGCTCACCCCTAATTACAGTTCATTCCTAAGTTAACATCATAAAAAAATCACTTTTGTACCGATACTATTCATACAAATCAAAATACCCCCATTTTGATAGTAAATTGGAACGACAAATTATAGCTTCCATATCGGTGTAAATGTAGGTCAGTATACCAAAAAGTTTTAGTCCATTCTGATCAATATTGATTTGTATTAGTAGTAAATTGGGATGAAAAGAGTTTTTTTTTATTGGTACATACAAATTATAGTTAAAAAACGGTGCGTTTATTAATACGATACCGACTATTTTGAATAAGACTAGAAGCTCGATATTTAAGGGCTTAACCCAAGCCTCAACCTTTGCTAACAATGCCAAGACTCTGTATTTAATTTTCTTTAAAAGAAAACCATAACTATTTGGACTAACTTATAATATTATAAAAGTAGGAGATCAATTTGTTAAATTTCAAAGATAACAATTTGTTAAATTTGAATATGTGAATATTGAAATGTTAAAGAATACAAATAATGGGCCAAAATTAAACCTTACGCCAATTTAAAGTTTAGGGTCTAATCCTTAAATTTGACCAGGGACCTAAACGATATTTTGACCAATAATTTCTAAAAGCTCCAATTTCTGTGAAATCGAGATACAAGATGATGAACTGAACAGTTCTATCTTCAATGTAACTCTCTAACCAACTATAATGCAATAAACTTCAAACTTGTGAGAGTTACCAAGAAATAAAAAATTATTCCAATATTTGCAATTTAGTCCCTAAAGATTGCAAACTATAACAAACAAGTACCATGAAGCAAGAATGTACTACCTTCCCTGTTGAACAACTATAACAACATCGCCACTATCCGTCGGTAGCCGGTCGGGACTGGCGATAACATTCCGGTTCACCGTCTCATGTTCGAGCAATGAATGTCGACAATTCGGGCACGATGAGTTCGACATTAACCATTTGTCTATACACTTCACATGGAATCCATGGTTGCATTTTGGTAACACTCGTACCTTTTCCCCATCTAAGAACTCTCCAAGACAAATGGGACAGTCGGTGGCCGTAAAGCTTGTGCCGCCAGTCCTGTAAACGGCCACCGGGATTCGTTTCAAGTCCCGTTTATTCAACCCCACCGTCGCCAACTGAGTCGCCGCCGCTCGTTCCGGATTCTCCCTACAGCGACCATGGATGAGCGAATTCAACTGAACCAATAATATCATTGCAAAAAGAAGTACCGCCAATTTCATAATCGCATGGGAGAAGAAATTCTCCATCGGGGTAAGGAAAGGATCATAGGCTTGATCCTCATTGGATGGTGCCAATGTACTCATTTGTGCTACGCCGATCAGTGATGTGGCTTAAAAACAATAGATATGGCAATAAAAAGAAGATTGAAATTTGTATTTATCTGAACTGGGGACCGATCACCGATGTAACGTTCATCGTACTGGAACATGTTTCTTTATACATCCCCCCCAAAGACTTAGCTTAGTGTCTCAGTTTGTGTTGAGGAAGGAGACCATAACAACCAGAACTCTAATTAATTTTATATGCAGTCGCCGCCGAGTTGCAGTGAAACAATCGGTGGAATCCTAATTTATATGAAACTGATTGTTGCGTTTGTGGGGTGAATTTCTTTTCTGTTTTCGGAGATAATTCAGTGTTTGGTTGTTATATTATATCTTAGTAAATTTCGGATTTGAGTTTCGGATTTGAGTTGAGTTGGATTTTTTCAGTAATTTTCGTACTAATTTTGGGGGTTTTGAAAATTTTGGACTAATATTTAGTTTATTATGAGAGAAATTTAGCATGCAATATTTATCTATTTTGTTAATTTGATTTTGATTTAATAAATTTAACTCGTAATATTTACACCTTTTATCAATATTTTCATTAAATATATAAACATTGATGCTAAATTTGTTACTATACCAATCAAAATTATGTACATTGACGGAAAACATGAACACTATGGTTAATTGTTCTTAGTTGCCCACAGAGGGGTTAAATTGCTCGATTTGCTTAGTATCAAAATTGAAAGGGATCAAAGAGGGGTTTTTATCCAATTTTGAGTATAATGACAAATTTAATCCTTAACATTTATCTATTTTATCACTTTAGCCTTAATTCTTTCTTTTATCAATTTGGCTGAACTATTATCATTTGAATTGGCAACCCGTGTGATAGTTTATATGTATTTCATTGTTGATATTAATTTTTTTTTTTAAAATATAAATATTTTTAGCTTGGTTGAATATTATATTATTATTATTTAAATGCACGTGAATTATCAAATCAATGCCATTAAAACTTTCAGAATCCGATCAAATTTCCTATTTTAAAAATTGACTAACATTTAAAAGTAGAGGACCAAAGTAATCGAAAAGATAAACATTAAGGATTAAATTTATTATTATACAATTTTTTTATTGTTTTAAAAGTGAGTTTATATTAAACTTAAGACTAAAAGATTACTAGTTCGGTTGACATCAAAGAAAGTTAATTCCATATTGATACCATTTGTATCGGTGAAAACATTCTATTCCGATAGTAAATTGGAATGATAAATTTTAGATTTTATTTTTATCTAAATTTTAATCAGTATTAATCATACCAAAAAGTTTCAGTCAATTCCGATCAATACCAATTTATATCTATAATAAATTAGAACATAAAGAGCTTTTACCAGTACGATACTATTTTGAATAAGACTCGAATCTTGGTACTTAAAGGCCTAGCCCGACCCAACCTTAACTTTTGTTAACAATGTCAAGATGTCGTTTATTCGTATTAATTTTTTTAAAAATATATATATAATAGGAATGCATAGTTAACTAACCTCCCTTTTGTACCTACCCCATCGAGACATGTGTCTCTCCAATTGATATTGTTTCTCCTATTTATCTTCAATTATTTAATTAACACTTGCAACAAAAGTGAATCTATGAGCCAATAAGGCTCTTTTAAACACTGCAAGTTGCAAAATGGGCCACACATTTACTAATAATATTGATCAAGATCCCTCTAATATGTTTGAATTTGGGATTTAGTCCTTGTACTTTTATAATACAGTTAAAATACTACATGGAATCCGTTCCAAATTAAATTTTAGGGGCTAATCATTAAATTTGACCACAGTAGAGGAACTAAAACGATATTTGACCAATCATGATACAAGATGATGAATGGAACAGTTCTATCTTCTATGTAACTCTGTAAGGAAACTATCATGTAATAAACTTCAAACTTGTGAGACTTGCAAGAGACAATGAAAAAGAAATCCTAGTATTTGCAATTTAGTCCCTAAAGATATGCAAACTATAACAAACAAGTACGATGAAGCAACGAATGTACTAGCTTCCCTACTGAACAAATATAACAAGATCGCCATTGTCCGCCGGTCGCCGACCGGAACCGGTGGTGACATCCTTGTTCTCCGTCTTATGTTCGAGCAAGGAATGTCGACAATTCGGGCACGACGAGTGCGCCATTAACCATTTATCTATGCACTTCACATGGAACCCATGGTTACATTTTGGTAACACTCGTACCTTTTCACCATCCAAGAACTCTCCAAGACAAATGGGACACTCGGTAGCCGTAAAGCTAGCGCCGCCCATCCCGTAAACGGCCACCGGGATCCGTTTCAAATCTCGTTTCTTCAACCCCGTTGCCGCAAGCCGAGCAGCCGCTTGTTCCGGACTCTCCCTACGACGACAACGGTTGATGGAGTTGAACACCAACGCGCATAGCACCGCACACAAAAGTGCTGCTAATATGATAACCATATTGGTGTCGAAATTCGTCGTCTCGGTAATGTAAGAATCATCGGTTTGTTTCTCATCTGCAGGTACTAATGTACTGATCTGTGTCTCCCCCATGCTCCGCCGATCCATTTTTGCTGCTAACATAACAAGTGTTGTGTCTTAAAAAGAACAGATAAGCCAAAAAAAAGAAGGGAAATTGTATTTATCCGAATTCGGGACCAATTTAACGTTCATCATACTGGAACATGTCCCTTTATTTATCCCAAAAAACCCAACAATTAAAAGTGAGAAAAAAGAAGAAGATTTTTTTAATAGAAAAAGATGTTTAAAGCCTTACTTTAATGTCTGTTTTTGTAGAGGAAGGAGATCATGAGAACCAGAACTCTAATTTAACTTTATATGAAATCGCCGAGTTGCAGTGAAACAATCGGTGGAATCCTTATTTATATGAAACCGATTGCTGTGTTTGTGGGGTCAACTTTTGTTTTATTATTTCGAGACAACTCGGTGTCTGGTTCTTATATTATTGGCTCTAACTAAATAAAGGTGAATTTGCTTTAAAGGTCCCTCTATTAAAGGGACTTGATTAAATAGATTAATTTAGTTCAAATAATGTCATATTGGAGTAGAATTAACATTTGTTGTTTAGTAAAGTTAAAAAATTTTAAAATTTTATGTTTTTGTAAATTAAATCTTTTGTTCGGAAATTGAAGAAAAATAATTTTTAATATATTTTTTATACAATAATTTTTAAGTATGTTACAATTTGAATTCATCTGATTCTTTCTAATAGTATAAGGAATAAATTGATCCGTTCAATAATAAATAAATTAATTTAGTCCAGTTCTTATAATACAGGGACTTCCTAAATACTTTAACCAATTAAATTTAGAATTAATCTGAGTCGAAATCTCTATTTTAATAGGGTTAATTCGATTTGATTCGATTGAGTATTTTTTTCTTTAATTTTTCGAATTAATTTTTGTACTACTATTTATTTAACTACAGGAGAATTTTTCACAAGTAGGTTCTAGACGATTACAACACCTAAAAATTTAATAAATAAATAAATGGACACCTATCATTATTTTAACTTTTTTTTCTTTTATGTCTTTTGACTCTATTTTGATAAAAAAAATTACTTTATTTTGTGATTTTTAGATATTATTTGATAAAATTTCAAATTTTTTTTATATATTTTTTTAAAATTAAATAATTTTATATAAAAAAATAAAAAAAATTAAATTTCAATTCAATTCGATTAACCACCATTTTTTTACTTAAAAGAATAAAAAATCTCCCAAATATCACAGATTGAATTTCATTTCCTCAACCTTATTTTATAAAAGTCTTTTTTTTTTATTCACAAAACTTAAACTAAAAATTTTATTTTCAAAACATCAAAAATTTTATCACTCGAATCGATAAATTTTATTAATAAAAAAAAAACTTTAAAAGAGATACAGAAATGAGTGATCCAAAATTTGTAAAAAAAAAGTAAGAGATACAAAATTGAAAGGTTTAGTTTGGGTAGGGCAGTGTGATATATACTTTTAGTACCAAATCCATTGAGTATGCCATTGATGTAACAGTTGTTTGATAAAACCTTGTAGTTGCACCCAATCACAATAGCTTTGGTCATATAGTGGGAACTTGGCTGCCATCTTCTCATTGGCTTCTTGCATACCACTTTTGACATCATCATAAGGAGATAACTATTTTATATATATATATATATAATTTTATATAATTAAGTTTAAATCTTACTGATTGAGTCTTAACTCGATTGATATCAGTATAGAAGAATGTGAGTTCGAGTGTATTGAAATGTATTATCCTAATATGTGAATGTTCAAATTATTCCTATTCTTAATTTGTTTGTATCTTATATTTATTTTATAATTACTTAAAAATATTTTAAATTTTAAATTTTAAATTAATTATCTAACTAATCAAAATAAATTTACCTAATTATCCCCAACCTTAATTTTGTCAAGTGAAAAGAAGATGAGTCTTATGATTGGTACAATCATATCCTTTTGGTCTTTTCCTCAATAGAAAAGTGAAATCCATCTTTTGACAATGGATGCAATTTTTCATTAAAAGAAAATGCAACTTGGATTTATATATATATATATATATATATATATATACAAAATATTTTCCAAGTTGGGCAAGTAACCCCAACACCCTTCTAATAATAAAATAAATTGATTTGTATTTGATATTTTAACCGTCTATAAATTATGTTATTAAAAAAATATATCATCAAGAATCTCGTATGTTGACCTGATGGTTTGGGTGTTGTTAGTTACTCTTAAGATTTTACTTTACTCTTGTAATTAACCCAAATAAATACATTATATGTGACGTAATATGGTTCGTTGTTAGTGTATAAATTTATATATTGATAACCCAAAAAAATCCTATTTTTACAAAGCTAAAATATCTGTTTTAGAGTACTTTTATCTTTTTTATATTTTAAAATATAAAATCTATAAAAAAAAATCAATTTATTTATTAGAATCTAAAACAATATGGGATCCAACACATCAACTATACAAATTCAACCAAAGCTTTACTTTTTTAATATAAATACTATGATAGATATTTCTATTGTATAATAATGGGTAAACTATTTAGTTGATTACCCAATTTTTAGAGCGTTTTTATTTTAATTATTCAAATGTTAAATCTCTAACGGTTGATAACTGCATAGGTCATATTATGTTTGTACTTTCATTTTGGTTACCCAACTTTTAGGTCACTTTCATTTTAGTCACTCAAAAAATTTTTTTTTAAGTATTGATTGGTGTAAAAAAAATCATAGATTAAAGTGAAAAAGCGGTAGAAACTAAAATAATATATAATATATCCAATTGAATGAAATTTCTCATAGATCTATCGATTTGTCTCGGGTTAACCAAAAGGGGTTAATTACATGAGTTTCAAACTCTAATTTAGATTAAATTAATAATCTGGAAACATAAAAAAATTAAAATTTAAAAGGAGATTAAATTAAAAATTTTAATGGTATAATAACAAATCAATTGACATTATTAATGGATAAAAAATTTTCAACAATTTATTCATTTTATTTTTGTGTATTAATTTAGTTTATCGTTTTTTTTACTTTAATCCTTGATTTTTTTGGTCCAAATCAATATTTTAAAAAAATAAATTTTTTGTGACTAAAATGAAAGCGATCAAAAAATTGAGTGATCAGAATGAAAGTATAAACATGACGTGGCGTGCACAACTAACCATCGTTAAAGATTTAATGCTTGAGTAACTAAAAAAGAAATATCCTAAAAATTGAGTGACCAAATTACAAAAAAAAAATTAAATGACAAAAATAAAAACACCTTAAAATTTAGACGATAATAATTAATTATTTGATTTATTCCAATAAATTAAGTCACAAAGTATGATATATAAAACAAGTGGTGTTGGAATGGTTTTGTTGAATTTCAGGTTAACATCAAATGTATTTTTAAAAATTATGGTAATCTCAACTACTCTACTTCTATATAATAATAAAAAACACTACTTCGCTAATTTCGGCTTGTTATGGTTAAGATTTTAGGGTTTTAGGATTTTAGTGACAAAGTTCGAGTTTTATTATGTGGGTCTTTTATTTTAATATGTGCATTTGTTATAATTGATATTATCTAGGTTTTTTTATACTTAACGTAATGACTTGTTTGACTCTCTTATTTTATAAAAGTAATTAATTAAATTTTTAAAGGTTAAAATTTTTTTTATAATTTTTAAATAATTTTAATTTTAAAAAGTAATTTTTATAGCATGGGATTTTTATAATTTTTATAGTTACGAAATTTTGAAAAGAATTTTTTGTGTTTACGTGAATTCTGATTAGTGAGTGTGATATTGTTTTATAGCATGAGTGGCATGCAGTAAGATCGAAGAGAGTGTGGAAGCTCATAATTGATGATAAAGTAGAGCCTCCTGGATGTGGTAAAATTGAAGGATTTCCCAAACTGGGATATTATGTCATTTGTATCACTTTCTAATAATTTAATGTCATTTCAAAATTTTCAACACACCATGTTAAATTTGAATTTTTTCAGAATGAAAATACTAAAATAGAGGGACTAAAACCGAAATTAGACCTTTCTTAAACAAGTTTTATGATTTACCTGGCAAGTGTATATATACATCTCATGTAGATAAAATTAAGACATATTTCTTCCAAGGTTATTTCTACATAATTCACAGCACTTGAAAAATGTTTACAAGACACAAGTTGCTACCAAAATTGTAAGAAAAACTCCATGTTTAAACATACATATCCTAAAAAACCACTCAAAATCAAATTCATCAAAACACAATTCTTTACAAGCATGACGAACACGTACAGACGTGCAAAAAGAAAGAAAAACATCGCCTCTACTTAAACATGGACCGGCACGAAACCATACTAAGCATATGCCAAGAGATTCAATAATTCAATAAGGAGTACTTTACCCTTAATATGATTTTGCCTTTCTCGACACCGAGCTTTCCACCGGTTACTAGCCAATGACCCGGAGGATCTTGTGGTCCTTTGCTCATCTCAGACATATCAACGAATTTAGCCAATTTGTTTACGACATTTTCTTGTGAACCGGAACTTGAATCACCGGAGTTGGTAGTACCTATAGTAGCAACAACTTTCTTCGATTTGTCATTTGGACAATGGTCCCACAACGATCTTCGTATCGTGCAACCCGGAAGCCTAGAATACAAGAGCCTCATGTACAAGACGTTTCTTGACCCGAAGTTCCAGACTCCAAGTTGTGCCCCAGTGACAATGTAGACGCCAGAGAGGTCACCTATAAAGGTTTCGGGGTTTTCAATTGGTGCCGTACTAACATGAGAAAAATTCTTCCATTTCACAGGTTCAAACCATCTGCTATCTTGCTCCTCTGGTCCTTGCCATTTAGGAGCACCGATTGCAACATGGGTGTCCCAATGTGGGAGTAGGATCTTCGGAAGAGAAGCTAAGTGTTGAAGATGAATACTCAGACGGTTCTGCTTGATTCCTTCTAGTCGTAATCGCAAGCCTGTTACTGGCTTACGTCCAACCGAGACCTGCAATTTACATCAAGCACCAGATTAGATGCAAAATATTTTTATAACAATTCATGTTATCAACCAGTATCTCTTTCGTGGAGTGGTCTATAACCAATGCATTTTAGTTATATATGATACACCACAATTATGGCTCTTAGAATGACCTTAGAGGTTATGCAATTGCTATCGAGCTTAGATAAAGCTCAACTCAATGCTCCGGGAGAAAAAGAACAGCTACTAATGCCGGTTAAGTTTCTCATGGCACGAGACATCACAAAGATGGCTTTCATTATTAAACATTTCATGACAGGGGTGAAGGGAAAACCCCCCAAAAAATGAAAAATTGCAGCTTTAGACCCCCAAAATTCATAAAATCTTAATTTAATATATGATAAAATTATAGTTTACCCCCCAAAAAATGCTAGAATTTCGATTTAGTCCTTTTAAAACCCATAAAGATATAAGCCAATACAAAGATGAAATTACATTTTAACTCACAACAATGTATAACTTAATCTCGGCCCCCCCTAAAAGAATTTCTGACTTTGCCCCTGTTTCATGACAATGAGCTATCCGGGGGCAGTAATAACCATGAGCCTTAATCATGCTCTTTCCGTACTTATGAACACATTTCACCAACAAATCGAAGAGCTTGAAATTTTTAAGATCAAAACGTTATTACATAAACATATACCTGTTCTTGGCTGACATAAAGTTTTTGCCCCATCATGCTGAATTGCAAAGACGGGCAAACAGGTTCCTTCCTCTGGTGGCCAGGAATCTTGTCCTGTACCGGAGCCCATATCCTAGGAATCTGGAACTCTAAGAAATATCTAAGTTCTTCGACTGGAGGCTTGTCTGCCAAGAATCCGTCAGAAGATTTAAGTTAGTACAGAGGGTTAAACATTAGCAACATAAGGAATTGGAAAAAATTAGTAGTATTAGTAGTATTAGTAGTATTACATTCGAGATAAAGACTGATGGCACGAGTCAGATGCTCCTTTCCGGCTACTCCATCAAGTAGAGAAGTAATAGGATAGAAAGTCATTTCGATTACATCCGGAGATGACCGGACGGTTTTTGCCCACTGTGTGTGGTTTTGTTCCAGATCATCTCCTCCCCTCCTACGAAAAATGACTGTAACATCCTGCAAAAATAAGAAAGCAAGGCACAGAGTGAAACACCATCTAGTCACACAATTAGAATTGACTAAAAGAGTGAATGATAAATAAACAATTTGGCAACCAAAAGCGATAATAAGATACAATTCAACATCATCGACATACAAATATTTTAAGAGGAAAAAGTAGGCCTAATTGCTCAATTTAGAGCCAACCTTTTTGGGGTTGCTCATTTAAGGACCAAACCTTTCAAAGTAGTCATATAAGGGCCTAACATTTACCGAAGTGCTCAAATAAGAGCTTTTCACACACATCAGCCTAGTTTGTAGTAAAAATTAGGTGAAGGTTGACATGTTTAGAATAAAACACATAACAGTCGAATCAGATATTGCTTAAAAAAAAGAAAATAATAAAAAAACATAATTTGAAACCTCATATATGACATATGAGAAGCCCTTATTTGAGTGCTTTTGAAAAGGTTTGGCCCTTATTTGACCATTTTGAAAAGTTTGACCTTCATTTGATCACTTTTGTAAAGGTTAAGGCCTTATATGACTATTTTAAAAAGTTTGGCCCTTAGACGAGCTACCCCTAAAAGGTTAGGCCACAATTTGAGCATGTAGCCGAAAAAGTAGGAAGTTCAACAAGAACAACAACCAGACAAAACAAAGGTTAATCTCAGTACACAACCTTGGCTACAGTGATTCAATTTGACAATAAACAAATAACAGAATCGAATCCCAAAGATATTGAATATCCATTAGCAAAGTGATTTCCACTAATAAACCGTCAAGCCATCTAAATACCTCTTTCCCGTTAAGACATGGCGCATTGGAAGGCTGAGGGTATATCCCTTGACTATTGAATAAGCCTGGATCAAGACCCTGTAAAACTCAACAAATTATGTTAAGTCAGCAATGGTCAAGAAAGTAAAACAAATAAAGGAAGACAAACATCCAATGGAAATAGTGGAACTAGCCTTGTCCTTTAATTTGATTTGACCTGAACTCGTATGACTTTCTTTATCAGAGAATCTTTGATTTCCGATATCCTGCACATAGTTTTTAATCTCCATGGTAGATAAAGGTGAAGAATGATGTTGTTTGATGTATATCACATCTTTACCACCAATAGTTACGGAAGTAACGACATGTGTCCCAAAATTTTCAATGAAACTGTAAAAGTAGAGCAATATTAGGACTTCAAGCCTATATTCTGAGAATTTTACTAATCGGCAAACAGTTCATACCTAGCCAAGGATGATGGATCCCAAGAAGTTGGGACGGCACGTTTAACCTTTTCTTGCAACACCAATGGTGACCTTGTAAGCTGAAGCTTGGCAAGTGGAATGTAAAATCCATCCATAGAGAGCATCTTTGTGGTCGCAGCATCAATATTTGTTGAACCGGTAAAGCTAAACACAGAATTGAAACTACCGAGCGCAAAACCACCAGAAACGTTAGCTTTTTTATTGAAATACTCCACCATCTGTAGTTTGGTAAGTTAACAAAAGTGAATTAGAAAAATCTTAAAGCAATACAAATCGAAACAAATCAAGTCGAAGCCAATTATCGGAAATAGTTTAAATAATGCTTAATTCTTCATTTCATAATTGATTACAAAGTACTAAGAAATTCAATTAACATACACTCTTTCTCCTAAACATAAGTAGGCCCATCATAATCAAATTCAATGATCTAATGCTTTTTCTTAATCACCACCAAAAACAGTACATTTTAAGAAGCTAAAAGTACCATGGAGGCCCTTGTACTAGGAGTCAAACTGCATTTTGCTCCCTTCAGTCAAAAAATGGGCAAATTAATCCCTGAACATTAAATCAAAGAGCAAATCGATCCTTTCTGTTAAAAATTCCATCCATTTGCACTATTAAAAACTGGTCTGGTTGACGAAATAACCAGAGAGTGACGTATACCTCATGCTAACGTATGAAATGAACGGAATTAGAAGGACTAGTTTGCTAGTTGATCTAACATTCAAGGCCTCCATGATACAAGAAGCAACATAATTTGGAATCAAATCACTAATAATCAAACATGACCTACATACTTCCATAGGAGATAACATGTAAGTCCAAACAGAATCAATTGCCAGCCTTTAGGCTAACCATTAACACTAATGATAAACACCACTGCACTCCAAAAGAGAACTTAAACTTGAGCCTGGAAGTGATAGGAGAGATAGCTACGAATCCCAAAAGAAATTCCTAAAATTTAGTCATTATGAATCATAAAACGGACATGGAGATACATTGGTCATTCCCAAAAGAAACATTCAATTCTACCATGAATATGATCAACCAAAGCCATAGAAAAAACACAATAACACAATAACTTAATAAAAAACCCAAAGTGAAAAAACTAACAATCTACACCATATTTGATGAATAAAACATGCCCAAAAGCCGAAATCACAACATTTACCTCATGAAAATTACAAACCCCAGAACTATGACGACCAATAGACTCCTTGGAGCTCTTAATATCTCTAGAAATATTAGGTAGAACAATTTGATCATCCAAGTAAATATCCCTAACATGTTCTTCATCAATTTCAACTATCCTAGAACCCATCACACCTTTACAGTACAATAACCTCGTATCGTAATTAACATCAAATCCTCTCCCCAATGCTTGAACCGCGTTTATTGCTGTGTGTAAAGCAGCTGCATTTCCATTTTCCCCCATTTTTGTATCCCCCGAATCCCACTTTAAATACCAACTTTTTCCTCGATTAGAATCATACCCAGTCCATCAAATAAGCTCAATTGACCAAAAAAAGAAAAACCCAATTCTCCTATGGTACTGAAAACAAAAGAAATCGAATGAATGGTGAAGATAATTCGAGTTGCAGTTCACCAAAGCACATAGAGAAAAAAAAAAAAGTGGAGTTGACTCAGTGACTATTACTAGAGATACGAGGATGAGGGAACCAAGGATTTTAATTTGTAATTTGGTGAAAAGATCTAAAAAAAAAAAAAAGATTACACAATTTAACTCGAATCCGATGGTTCCTCTTGAAATTCTCTTCTCTTTTTTTCCCCTGTTATTGTCGGGTTCTTCAAAAAAATAAATAAAATATGTGTTCCACTGTAGAATATGTTTTTGTCTTTTTTTTTTAAAAAAACATTGACTCTTAAAAGAAAATGAAAAGAGTAAATTTTGGCAAATGGACGATTGAGATCGTGGCGTATACTTTTTTGTATGAAATCTCAGCCGTTTATTTCTTCAAGACCCAGTCTTGAGTCTCTCGATTTCATCCAAAGGAAAGTTATTTCAACTACTTCCATATTTAGCTCATCGAATTAGAATTGTTTAAGGGTTTAGCTATGATTAGAGTAGAAGGCTTATTGAAAATATTTTAAATTTTTTTGAAAAATTAATTTATATTTTAGGATTCACCATCCAAGCTCGATTTAGTCTAATTAATTTTTAAATTTATAATATGATATTTTTATTTGGGATAAAATTATTTTTAATTTTTAAATTTGACAATTAATTCCACTTTAATATTTGTATTTTTTTAAATTCATTTAGGTATTAAAAATAATTAGATCTATTTTAGTCTTTAAATTTAAATTCCGTCAAAATTTATTGATGTGATCAATGTACTTATTGATTGGTCAAGTTGATTGGACCAAAAACCAATTGGTATATCAGTTTAAACAAAAAGATTTAACTAATTGAATCAAGAACGGCTTGAAACTTGTAAAATATCAAAAACTAAGACAAAAACCAATAATTAAACTTTTTTATGAATTTTTAATTATTGTTCTTCTAGCAATTGAATTTATCAAACTGATTGCATCAAAAATCAATGATCTGAAAAGTTTAACTACTGATTAGATTATCAAATCGCTGTATGTAAAACTTTAAGATTATACCATATCATCTGAAAATTTATATACTTTTTTTTAAGTAATAAGGTGACACAATCTCATAACAACACATAATCAAACTTTTTTAAAAAAAATTAACTACTAAAATAGATATAAGAAAAAATACAAGTAACAAAGTGAACTTAATTGTCAAATTCATAAGCCAAAAATTATATTATCCATTTCTATTTATATATTATGTAAATTATATCATGTTAAATATATTATATTATATTATAGAGTAAATATTAAAAAATATGTTATTTATGTTTAAAATTTTAATAATATGTATAATGACAATAAATAAAACCAACAAATGTTGAATGCAATAGTAAAATACATTACACCTTAAGATAAAAATGCAAATTCAATCCTTGAAGACGACATTTACAAATTTAGAATTTGAATCTCTATTATATTTCATATTTCCAAATAAAAGTCGATGCCCAAGGCTTCAATATGATAAATGGTGATAGCAATACATTGCAATGCAACTAAAAGTGTTTTGAGTGTAATAGTAAGATATATTGACACTCTTAACGAGAGAACGTAAATTCGAATTTTAAAGACAACATTGTTAGACGGGCAACCACAAACCACGAACAATTTAGACCATAAATCAGACATGTCTGATACCAAAATGAACACAGAGCAATGCAATGGCGAACATAATAACAATGCAGAGCACTTTTCAAGTATAACATGCCGAGTTCAAAGTTACCAAGGCAATTTAGAACAAATCAAGGCAGACAAAAGAAATTACCACCATTCTTAGATCTGCTACTCTGGCTCCTCATGCATCATTGCGATCAACATCGTGATGTGAAAAAGCCAAAACCTATTCATTTGTCGCCATTCTGGCTTCGTTAATAATGCCTAAAGCACAAACCCGAGCATCTGTCGAATCTAAATGAATCACATGAAATGCATACCATCATCTCATTAGGAAACAAAAACACGAATGAAATGCACTATAATAGCCTTCTTTTTTCAGATGAAGGGTAACATTAATATGAACAGGGAAAATTCGAAATCGTATACCTTCTTTACAACAATGTCGACTAGACGACGTAAATGGTTCTATTTTTGTTTTATTTTGCCAAGTTACCCCCAAACAAACATCTTTCCTACATTTACTTGATGAAAAAATCATCACTAGAAGAGCTAACTATGAAGAGGTTCAGTTAGAACATATATATCTACTATCACATGCCAACTTTCTTGAGTTGGAACAAAAAGAAACCTTTTTTTTTTTTTTCAAAATTTTACCGGTTTTACCCTCATTATCAGTTCCTTGTCCTCTTTGCGGCGAACAATTGGCGTAGGAAAGCAAATTTCCCCTTTGCCCGAACAGATAACTCAGTTATGGTTCCATTACTTGTTCCTGCTTTCTCGCTAGTGTCGGATTCAGGTATTGACGATGGAGGAGATGTGAGTGTGAAGAGAAAAGCATTCAGCATACGTACTATCTGACTAAAGCTTGGCCTCATGTTAGGGTCCTCAACCCAACATGATTGTATGATGAAAGCGAGATCAGGGGATATATCCTTCGGAAGGCTCGGTCGTTCTTGCTGCACATTCATGTAGCATCAACCTAGTTAGCTATCTGTTAGTTTAAACATTTATCTTGTATAACTGTTTCCATTGAAAGAGTTTTCACCTTAAAAGCAGCAGCATAAGCTGCTTGCAAATTCGACATGCCCTCAAATGGCATGCGATTGGTCAATAATTCCCATAAGACAATTCCAAAGCTGTAAACATCAACCTTGTTATTGTAATGCTTTTTTTCCCCTCGCCGCAATGTCACCGTGCTATACAACTACAACAAAAGTCACAAATCATTTATTACCTAAACATGAATTGTCAAGCAATCTCTAAAGTAAACTGCGAGGATCGTAAATTTTTGGCATAAAGAGTAGATCATTCGGTCTGCAGCTAAGGGTATTCACTATCAATTGAAATGTTCAAATATAAGCATATATATAAACGCATGGGCGTATCGGCATTAGAACATTAGAATTTCATAACTAACATCACTCAAATAATTAAACAGAAACAAAATGCTTCAATCTTCATTATAAATAAAAGAATAAACTACTCCCAATGTCACTAAACTATTAGTAAGTTTATCTTTTTGGTCACTCAACTCCAAAAAGTTACAAAATGGTCACTGAACCATTCAAAAGTTTTCACAAAGTTACAAAATGTCAATAAACATCCAAATTGTTTCATGAAAAAAAAAATGAACTGTAGAAAAGAAGGGTAAAGAGAGCTTTCAATTGGGGCAAACAATACAAACAAAGAAGGTCATACAGCAACGATTTTCACAGCTCAGTGACCAAAAAGTTTAATAACCATTTTGTAACTTTTTGAAGTTCAGTGACCAAAAAATAAACTTACTAATAGTTTAGTGACCTTGAATATAGTTTACCCTAAATAAAACTTCTCATTTTTGCTAATACAATAGTGACGCAATTGCACAAACCTCAGGGGCCATCCAACGATAAGTCCCAGTCTCAGCAGTCATCATCTCTGTCACGGATTCTTCCCTCGCAAGACCAAAATCTGCAAGTTTTACAGACCTCTGGTTTGCTGTAAGCAACAAGTTATCTGCATGGATAAATTCCAACATATATTTGCGATTAGCAAAAGGAATCAAGAAATACATACTGAACTACGAACAAATGTATTACACCAATGAGTAAATTGCAAGCTACATTCCGCTCTCAGAGGCAGAGATTCATTCAGATAGGCATCTGATGGTAAAATGCATGTAATTGCACATTCAGGTGTTCCAGTTTTCAAGCACACAGTTCAATCAAAACATAGGAAACAGTCACAGAAAAGAGACAACTGAAGCGGCAAAGAATTCGAAAAAAAAATCATTTAAGCCACTAATGCACAGAAAAGAACAAAAAAATACGAATTAAAGCAAATTAGTTAACTGCTGTGAAGATTTCGTGCACACATTCATGAAAGGGACAGAGTGAGATCCCAATGCCGCCATAAAAGGAATCACTGCATGGCCTTTGAATTATACAAGCCAGCCTCTCCAATCACCAACTAATATTCTATATAGAGCGTTTAACATAATTGATGAAGAATATTCAAGAAGTACCAGGCTTCAGATCTCTATGTATAATCCCGTTAGCATGCAGACAATCCATGGCACGCGCAATGTCCAGTGCAAAATTCAAAGCCACATGAGGGTCTAAAACTTTCGGACGAATGCTTATTAAGTACTTGCGGAGGGACATTCCTGGTAATAACTCGGTTACTATCGCCATCAGCGGGTCCTTACAAGCTCCAAAGAACTGTCAAGGTAAACAAATCCCGTAATTCGCAGGTGAGAACAACATATAAACCGCATATTCCATCGATGAACAAGTTACACAGAAATGCAAGTTTCAAAGAATCATCACCTTGACAAGATTCTCATGTTTCACTCGAGACATCATGTTAACCTCACGAGCAAAGCGACTCTCGAGGGCAGCTCTTTCCTCGACCGTACTCCCACGGTGAAGAACTTTAATGGCAACAATCCGATCACCATACCTGGAAAAAATGTTAGACTCACCCCTATGTAACTAAGAGGATACCCTTATTTGCACAACCATTTTTTTTTACATTGTTTCACTTGAAAACTCCACAAATTAAAATGTCATATCCATCATTTTTGTCTTCACTCACTAAAATTCGTTCAGCAATTTTAATAATTATTACGAAGAAATAGCAATGTTTTTCATATATTGATTTCTACTGTTACATCCACATAAGAGCATAAAATATATCTATTTTTTCTATCTAAAAAAACAAATTAAACTTGTTAATTTGAGGATAATTAACTACAAAAAGTTCGGATTACAATAAAAAATAATTATATAAATAAAAAAATCTTTACCAATACCATCAACCATGGCTATTACATATATATAATTTTGGCGTCTGAGAAAACATATATTAGTAAATTAATACAATTATTATTAATATTTACAAAGGTGTTAAGAGACTGACCTTCCTTCGTATACTTTGCCATGAGCTCCTTCGCCGATTTTGGAGCCGATAAATAACGATTTCGGGTCAATAAGCAAATTTTGATCGATAGTCAACTCATCAGCACTCGTTATCAACCCATTTGAAACGGCGACGCTTCTCGTTTCTGCTTCGCTGCAACTCATAGTTGCAACTCCCGCAAGTTTTTTTTGAAATTTTCAATTTCTAAAGTATCCCCGAATTCCTCATTTCAATCAACGTATCTTTTAAAAAAAGAAAGCTTCATTAGATTTCTACATAACCTTCAAACCACAGAATCTCGAAACGATTTTAAATTCCACAACGATTTTATATCCATATTTGCTTTGAATTTTCGCTTGAGCTTCAAATTCTCGTCACTGAAGATTTTAAAAACCTAACAAAAAGGGAAAAAAAAACAAGCAGCTTAGTGCTTACAGTGCAAGCAAAACAAGAACCAAAACACAAAAAAAAAAAAAAAAATTCTCAGATGAGGCCTAACCTATCGCTTTAAAACAGTGAATTTTTTTCAATACATCAAAAGGAAGAATAATTTTTTTAAAGGGAAAAGATTGAGTTGAGATTTGTTTGAAAACCTAACTATCAATCAAATATTTAGAAAAAAAAAAAGAGTAAGAATCTCTTCCGATGAAGATAATATTCCCAGATTTTCTTTTTCTTTTTTTTTTTCTTCTCTGTGCGTCTTTGCTCCGATGAGGGTTTTAATAAATTTTTTATTTATTTATTTTTAAAGAAGGAAATGGAAAATAATAATAGAGAAAATGGGGGGAAAACAGTGTTTTTTTGAGACGAGTAAAGGACTAATGAGAGAAGAACACGTGGATAACAGAGAGCTTTTCAATTAAGAGCCGCCTGTGAGCATCAGTGATTTGGACGTGTCTGGTGGAGCTCTCGTATGGAAAAACAATCTCCTCTCGAGAGAGAGAGACTTGACTCGGCTTTATTATGCTCGGCTGAAGTTGGCTAGGCCTTTTTTTTTTTGTTAAATATCCAACTTTTCTTTTCTTTTAGGAAAATTTATAAAATAATTACTTTAACTATTTTTTTTCCTTTTTTGTCATCCAATAATAAAAATTATAAAATAATTATTTAACTATTTAATTTTATTTTTTCTCGTTATCAATTGATTAATATAAAAATAAAAATATCCAAAAATTTAAAATGATTAGATGACAAAAAAGATAAAATTAAATAATTAAATAATAATTTTATAATTTTTCATAATTTGATGACTACTAATATAATTTACATTCTTTTCTTTTTAATTATTGCCTCGTTTTAATTAAGTAGAAATGTTCATGAGTTAAAAGCTTAAGGTGGATTTAAATGAATAATACTGTACGATATGATTAACTTACTTTTTATCTTATACTATAATATCTAATCTTATCGCCACAATATATTTATGCTTTAAAAAATATATAGGTACAGCAGATACGGGTGTAGTAAGTGTATTTTATACGATGTATGGTTCTGACTTTTGACCGAGTTGTGTTAATGGTTATCACCTTGGAAGGCGTGCCTCTCGGCTCGGCGGCTTCCAATCTTTAACAAAGCGGCTCAATTATTTTGGCAATAAATATTTCCTTTATTCTGTCTCTTCTCTTCGGACCAAGCTCCCTACTATAACATTTTTAATTTTTGGAATTATTAAGAATATTATATTAATAAATAAATTCCTTTTGCTTTTATTTTATAAAAAAAATTTCGAGTTGTATTTTTTTATAATATTTGGTTTAATTATCGAAAAAAGAAAATAACACCTAAAAGTTAGATTTAATAATTTATATAATTTATATGATAAATGGAAACTTTCATCCTAGAAATTAAATTGCGTTTCGTTTTCTCTATTAAAAAAATGAGTAATTTAAGTCTTACACGTTATATGATAGAGTAAATAAGTTATTTTGGTAAAAAATTAATCAATTTTGACTATTAAAACTTGGTCTCTGTATATCAACATGAGATATACGTGGCACGTCGTTAGGGGCGAAGGCAAAAATTTTTGGGATTAAATTGTATATTTTTACGATAATAAAAATACAAATTTACCATTTTAATAGCCTATATTTTTATAATTTTAAATGATTAAATCAAATTTTTATCATGTTTTGGATGGTCAAAGTGCAATTTTACCATTACTAATTTAAAATTTTATAAACTATAAAGGATCCTAAATAAATAAAAAAATCTATTTTAGGGGGGCCGGGGCCCCTACCAGTCCCCTTGAATTTGTCACTGCATGTCGAATATAACTATATGATTATTTCGTCAACTACGTCAGTTTTTAACAGATTTTTATCGGATATAGCCTGATTTAGTCTTTGATCTAACGTACAAGAACTAATTTACCTATTTGTTTAATAAAGAGAGCAAAATATAAATTGACTCCTATTATAAGGAGCCTCTTTGATACTTTAGCCTATTTGTTGCGAGGGCTTTCCAAATAATAAAATGATTAGCCAATAAATGTGCTCCATTTTTAAGGGATAACAGTTTTATGTTTTAATCAAAAAAACTAATCTATTCAGTTTTTTCAATTTTAGTTTAGTCGTGTACGGTAAGTTGCTCGTTTTTTACCTCAATTTAATCAGTTAATTCGGTCAATTATTGGATTTTAAATGTCAAAACTAAATCTACCAAAAAAAATATCAATTTTTTATATTATTTTAAATTAAGTAAATAATATTTATATTTTATAAAATATAATAAATATATAACTTTATAATCTCAATTTGATTTAATCGATTTTTTCAATTAAATTCATCCACACAATTTTTTATATTAAAATTAATTAAATTAATTCAGAAAAAACTCATCAAATCGATTTCTTTATTTTTATAAGCGGGAATTAAATATGATTAATGGAAGCAACCAGTATGAGAATGGCAACTATTATGATAAACACAAATATTTGTGATAAGTCATGGATGGTTTTGTTCAATACAATTGGTGGTGGCACCTGATAAACGGGCATGAAGAGCATTAATTGAGAGGTCCCACCTTTTCCAAAAGACAAATAATAATCATTTTACCAAACACGACAATGGATCCTATAATATATATCCAACTCGACACACTTGCAAGATGACGTGGCATCAAACAATACGTTGTTTCTGCAGTGCCGGATAAGGTAGTTCAAATTTCACATTTATAAATATACATGGCATTACTCAGTTGAGTTTGAACTCGATTAACACGAGTATTGTTATCAATATAAAAAAATGAGTTTGAGTGTTGAACTGTATTATCTTTTAATTTATGGGTTGGGGATAAATTATAATAGTTCTAGACATTATGTAAAAAAAATAGATATAATCAAAACTTATAATATTTTTTATTATAGGGAATGCTAACATATATATATCAACATTTTTATTCGAACAGAAATTTAGTGTTTGATTGCAACTTTGAACAATATGTACACATGGCAACTCATTAATGTGACAAATGGCAACTTTTAAATTATGCGACATTGAATTACTTTCCTAAATTATAACTTTATATTATTTTAGTGTATATATATATGATGTGGGTTTTGATTATGTATAATTTAGATGTCATTCGAGATTTTAAATTTGAGTTCTATTAAATACAATTTCGTATATGTATCTTTAATTTCACTAAATGCAATCATTATAAGTAGGTTTGGTCTGATTTTTTATTTTTATGAGCTTTGTGATGTACAATGAGTGAATATAACTCCTAACAACATGTGAGTCCTTGCCAACATGGCAAATTTAGGGGTAGGTAGTTGCCTTTCCCCATCCCTCAAAAATTTGAAAAATTTATTTGTAAAGTGCCATGAAATATTATCAAATTATAAAACAGTATAAAGATAAAATTATATTTTGACTCTAATATTATTAGTATAAGATAAAATTATTGATTGGATTGAGAATCGACTTGAAAAATGAATTTGAATAGGTTAGATCGAGAACTGGTACGAATCGATTAAATTGAATCGATTAGACAAATTAAACTGATGACTTGCTATTTCGACTATCATAGAAAATAACGTCACTTCACCCAATATGAAAATAATACTTTTATGATTTTATTTATTTGGTATTACTTTTAGAATATACTTTGCTTTTCTTTTCTTTTTTTATCTTTTTTTTTTACAGATTTAATCTATCTACTATAATTTGATCATTTGTGGTCATTCTCTCTCCGAAAAACATGTACTCCATCAAATAATATGACGTGTTTTCTCAAAGTACGTGATGACGTGGCATATATACATGAAACACAGATTTTAATTTTATGCAATTATATATATATGAAATATTGATTTAATTATAAGATTACAATTTATTAACACCATTATTGTTGTAGTAACATTTTATGTTTGTATATTGTACGCATGAACAATTATATTAAACTAACGTGAAAAATAAATAGACGTATTTTTTTTTCTAAACGTGTACATTTGAATTAAAATAAAAGCTTAAAGTTTACAATTGAACCAAAACTAAAATTTCACACATATAACTACGCTACATTGAATCGAAATTCACCGATAAATTTGAGATTAATTTCTTTTTTTCAAATATACAAAGAATTTTGATTGTAAAAAAAAGAACAGCTAAATTGTATATTTGCATGATTAAAACAAATAATAAATTCCAATTTATTTGATAGAATTAATGAAAAAATAGGCTCAAAATTAAAAATACATATTTTGAAAATCAATACAAGATTAAATCCGTTAAAAACACACAATACAAGGACCTTTTATAGAATTTAACCTATTTATTCTGTTTCCCGTAGTTTGTCGGATACAATGAGCCCTTGTACTCTTAACTGTGGGTGATTCTGGCCCAATCCAAATCTTGAAACAACCACGTGCCCATGCGTGGATGGGTCACGTGATGTTATCTCATAATTAGTAAATTATTTTTATAGTTTTTATAGAATTTCAATATATTTTTATAAAAATATAAACATTTCGAATATGTTTTATTAATTTTATAAGATTTTAAATATTTTTTTATAATTTATTAGATTATTTAAATTTTTTATAAGTTTATATTAGTTTTCATATTTTTATTATTTAATATTTTTTATATTTTTTTCTATTTTTAATTATTTTTTTGTAATTTTTTTATGAGTTTGATATATTTTTGTGATTTTAATTTTTATGAAGAAATTATTAGAATAAACCATAAGCTGCCATGTGTCATAATCTAATTGGATTGTCAATTTATTTTAGTCGTCAATGTAATCGATGATGGAAACTGTTAACAGAAAAACTTAATTAATTAGATGTGAAATTAATACATTTCTTAAAGAATTTTGTGATATAAGCCTAAACTACTATTGAAAAGTGTTATGCTTTATAATGATATATTAATAAATTAATACCTTAGAAGTTATTGAAAAGGACACATAACAACTTTTTAAGGAATTTTCATTCTTGATTAAAGTCAAATATTAAAAGTGTTCATTGGTTGGATTAAGTTGAAATTCGATTTCAAAAAAAAAATTCAAGCTTGAACTTAAGTCCTACCCGCTTAGACACGCCCAAAAGACTCGTTTTATTATTAAAAAAGCCAATAAAAATATTTTTAATTTAATTTCATTTATAAAAATATATAAATATTAATATATCTTTTATTTTTTATTACTTTTAAATAGTAAACCCGATTTGACTCAAATCGAGTTGGCCCGAGGTTGAAAAATATGAATACATCTAGTTGAAGCCCTAAGACATTGGATATTCATGTTCGGGTTCCTCCAATAATGAATCTAAGAGGCAAACAATGGCCTTGGCTCACCAAAATGATAAAATGGCATCGAAATACTTCTAAAAATTGTAAAAATATAAGTTAGTACAATGTAGAATTAAGTTTTAACCTCCCAAAAATTTATAACTTAAAATTATCTCCCTAAAAAGATTTTTTAGCTTCACCCCTAAATTTACCATGCACATTTGTGACAATTGACGTATAGATCTTCGGTCCCAACATAAATTTACAATGAACGAGTTCTACCTAGTTCTATACGATTCTTCATCTTTTGTACTCGAAATTGCATTTGTATTGTATTTGTAATAGTAATAAACTTTCATAAAAATATATAACGATATTTTATCTCATTTATTAAGATTTTTTAACTTCTCGAGTGGAACAAAAATAACTTTACATTTTTTAAATTTATTTTTTGTTTACATATTGAAAGTTGACATGGAGATATGTTTAAAATATTATTTAAGTTGCCGAAATATGTTAAATTATTATGAAGGTTCTTGTACTATAAGTCAAATTATTGTCCCGTTTATTAAAAAACGGATTATTTAGTCTTTATATGTTAGATCAAATAGCAAATTAATCATTTTGATTAAAAATTCCATTCATTTGTGCTAGTAAAAATTGGCGTTGCTAATGGAATAACCAAATATGTCATGTGTACTTTATGTTGACGTACAAAGACCATTTTTTAATAGTATATTTCGATAAAAATTTTAACAATTTGACGAAATTACTATTTGATCTAACATACATAACCTAACTTGTCTATTTTTTAAACAAAGGAGTCAAAATGTAATTCAACTATTAATACAAGAGCTTTCATGATGTTTTTACCGTAGTGAAAAATTTGTATAACTATATATAAAAGTACGAGTTTAGAAAGAATTTTGAACTACGATAATACCTAATTTTTATTTTAGAATTTTTAGTTGAAGAAAATTGAAATAAAATGTATGATTTAAAAATAATTATAATTTAATAGAAATTACAATAATTACATATTTAAAAATACAATTTTAATCATATTAATTACCACTTAATTAATATTAAAATTAATTAGTAATTATTTTGAATAACTTAACTTTGTATTAATTAACAAATAAAATTATATTAAAAATATTTTAATTATTATTTAAAAATGTTCTATTATAATATTTGAATTGATAAGTTAATATATTTATAAAATTAAATAAATAATATTATATTATTTTAATTACTACAATTAAAAATATAATATTTTAAAAAATAAATAAATATTAGACACAAAAAATTAAATTGTAATATTACAAGTTAGTAATAATAAAAAAAGTTGAACAATCGTCATTAGATAAATTCCTAAAAGAAAAAGGTTTAAAATAACTCGTGAGAGCACACTTTTAGATTCTACCTTTTTACAACCATTAAATTTATTTTCCCCAAATTTCAATAAAAAGAAAAAAGAAAAAGATAATCCACAGTTTTTCACCGTCGTTTTGTCGTAATTTCCCCTGTCGTTTTATTTCCTTTGTCTCTCCCCCACCCCCTTCCCCTTCCCCTTCCCCTTCCCCTTCCCCCCGAAACCCTGATCGTGAATAACAATAACAAAAAATAAAACGTGTTTTTAGATCAGAAGGGACGTTGGTTTAGGGCGGCGGCGGCGGCGACGACCTAAAGCGAGTTGAACGATCGGACGTTCCGTTGAGACGTGAAGCGGCGGAATTGTTTTTTCCGTAGGGAGGAAGAGGGGAGGCAGTTTTTTTCTTTGTTGTTGATGTTTTTGATGGGCGATCTCCGAGATTGGTCGCCTGAACCAAACGGCGTCTCGTCAAGAGACAGGTATACATCGTCATCATCTTCATCATCGAATCAAACGGGGATTAGTGCGGAGTATTGGAGAAAAGCCGAGGAAGCAACGCAGGGGATCATAGCCCGTGTCCAGCCAACTGTTGTTTCCGAAGAGAGGAGAAAAGCGGTTATCGATTACGTTCAGAGATTAATTAGAAATTATCTTGGTTGTGAGGTTAGGTTTTTGAAGGAAAAAAAAACATTAATTAAGTTTTCAATTATGCTTTTTATTTATTTAAATGGATAGAATGTTGACCTTTTCTCGAAACTAGTAATTTAGGTGGAAAATGGAAATGGCTACCGTATTTGTTATATTTACTAGTACAAGAATTTTCAGGATGGAGTGTAAGTTTTGAACTTAATTCTTGTGTAGTTTGGAGTAACCTAAGATAAAAAATGATTAGTATTTGTTGATAAAATTAAAACTAAGGATGGCGGTGGAAGAACCTCTAATTCGGCTTAAGATAATGTGGTTTCCGACGAACTGAAGCTTCATTACTTTAGTATATTGAAAGTGGGGGTGTTTGTTATTGTTAAATCTCCGTCATTCTTTAATAACCATGTGTCTGTTATAGATGGAAACTGTTAATAAGGCTTAATACTTGTTGTAGAAATAGATGAAAACTCGGTTCATATAGGTTACGTTATAGCGGAGTACTTAAAAGGAATTACCTATAATGGTAAAATTCAGTTTGGAAATTTGTCATTTAATGTTTGCAGCTGAAAACAACCTGGCTGTTAATGGTAATATGACACATACATTTCTTTTTTCAGTAATATGGTGATAATTGTCTCGTATATAGTTTTTGTCGTTTTGCGGTCCTGGTTTTCTTAGCTATCGATTAGTGTGGTCACGAACCTAAGAGCATTCATTTGAATTAGCGATCGGTTTGTATAGATATTAATCCCATAGCTATCGGTTTTCCTGCTTCAAGAACCTCTAATTCGGCACAAGATGATGAACTGAAGCCTCATCACTTTAGTATATAGAAAGTGGGGTGTTTGTTATTGTTTAATCTCTATCATTCTTTACTAAACAAGTGTCTGTGGTAGATGAAAACTGTTAATAAGGACTAATAGTTGTTGTAGAAATTGACCGATGTGGAAATTGCAAATTCTCTACCACATGGATGAAGTTTTTATCATGTTAATGTTCTACTTTTACGAATATCACATGCAGCCAAAGTCTCATCCATTGGGAGTTAGATGTGATAATGGGGCTATTCATTGGGTGCTCTTGAGTATTTGACATATGTGATTGACCGAACTCGGTTCATTTATATTACGTTATCAATGGGTGTTTTAAACTTCAATTTAGTGGAGTACGTAAAAATAATCACCTGTCATGGTAAAATTCAGTTTGGAAATTTGTCATTTGATGTTTCCAGCTGAAAACAACCTGGCTGTCAATGACGATATGACTTGATACATTTTTTTTCAGTACTATGGTGATAATTGTCTCGTATGTAGTTTTTGTCGTTTTGCTGTCCTGGTTTTCATAGCTATCGATTGGTGTGATCATGAACCTAAGAGCATTCACTTGAATTAGTTGTCGGTTCGGATAGATCTTAATCCTTTAGCTTGTATTTATTACAGGTATTTCCATTTGGGTCAGTGCCCTTGAAGACCTATCTTCCTGATGGAGATATTGACTTGACAGCCTTCGGTGGCTTAAACTTTGAGGAGGCTCTGGCAAATGATGCTTGTTCTGTCCTTGAAAGAGAAGATCGTAACACTGCTGCTGAGTTTGTGGTGAAGGATGTTCAATTAATTCGGGCAGAGGTTTTAACTTCAACTGATATGATTCTGTAGATCTTTGCTTAGTCAAATTATTTGTTTTCTGATGCATAAGAGACTAACCTGTTTACATAAGGTTTACTTCATTCTTTATTCTTTTTGTCGACGTTTTACATCTATTTTTATTTTCAGTTTTCCCTCCTTGACTATTATTTTAACGTTGTTATTAAGTAGAAAATGCAGCAGGAAAAGGTCTTGATGCATTCACATGTTTTTCCCTTTTGAATTTGATGAGTGGTACTTCTGAAAAGCAAGAGGACTAATTATATCTATGCTCTGACCAGATAGCGGAGTTATATTTTTTCCTCACAAGAGTAGAAGTAAAGATTTTAAAAAGTTTATGAATTTATATTTTTCAGATATTATTCCAAGCTTTAGTAAGAGTTCACTCTTCTTTTTTGCATTCTGATATTTGTGACAACCATTCATTTTATAAATATTGGATATAATGGTTTTTGCGGCCAGTTAATTGTTTTCTCCTAAATAAATACTTTCTTATAGCTTATCAGGCTGATCTTATTTGTCAAAATATGGACTGTGGTATATAGAACATTTTTCTTCTTTAATTGATCTTGCTGAAGCCTCTAAGTGAGCAATTGTTTTGTGGGTTGTTAAGGTTTTCCTTCTTCTCCTTTCTTTGATTTTAAATTTCATTTACTCAGTAATTAATAAAGTGATTAGAGATACACCCCCTTGCATGATTTACATCATACTGTTATGGAACAACCGAAGGAGTGCTCTAATTGCATTCACAAGTATACTATTCTTTCTCATCCTTGCCAGGTTTTTGTGCAGTTCAAGCATTTTTAATGGAATAAGACTTCCATTTTTCCCCGTTCTGCAAAAAGGCAAAAATAATTTACTACAGAAATAAGAAAAGTAGGTATTCCCACAAAACCTAAAGAGGCATCAGGGAGCTTAGTCAATCAGCAGCCCAACCTTGGTCATTGTAACAGTTTAGAATTTGGATGTGAATGAATTTTCTATATGCTTATGTTATATGTGATCTTCTTCATGGTTATTATTTAAGGTGGTTAATTATTGTTACAGTTTTCGATTTGGAAATCATTTGTATCATATGTAATTGGCCATGTTAAGTTTGGCTTCTCTGGTGGCAGGTTAAGCTTGTAAAGTGTTTAGTGCAGAATATTGTGGTGGATATCTCATTCAATCAATTAGGAGGGCTATGCACCTTGTGCTTTCTTGAGCAGGTAGGTTTCATCATAAAAAAATTGGGTGTCAATGAAAGCTGTTTTTCTTACAAGTTGGTTCAGTTCATTTTCAAATAGAAAGAAGAAGTATCTGCAATGTTTAGTTGCTAGTATATATTGGAAACATTTTGATGCAGACACACGTCTTTATGTTTTTTGGTTTTGGATCTTTTGGTGCCTTCTAGTATTTCTTCTTCATTTTTTGGAAGTAAAAAAAGATGCATCCATTGCATTGGTTGAGAAACTTGAGGGATGAATATTCTTCTAAGATCATTGAAGCTTTACTATGTCAACTGAGGAAATTTACCCGATTACTTCTGCAATATTTATATTTTATTTAGTATAATTGACAAATAGTTTTCTGTTTTTATTTCCCTAGTCATTGTCAGTTTAATATCTCTATCTCTTTCTTGTGCGCAATAAATAGATGACAATACCTCTTTCCTTTCCTCATTTCTTTGCTAATGTTTGCCAATCGATGTTATATTTAGATATGGACTTCAGATCTCTGCTATTCAATCTTTATATATTTATATCTATGTTTATATTTATATTTGCATTTGCACATACTGGTAGAGCTAGCATGCGTACGAGGGTGGCTAATTGGCTGTATCATATTGCAGTAACCAGAAATGCACCTTTATAAAAAGTTTTAACTTCGCTGATAATGTTACAGGTTGATCGTCTTATTGGAAAAGATCATCTATTTAAACGTAGTATTATACTTATCAAGGCTTGGTGCTACTATGAGAGTCGTATTCTGGGGGCTCATCATGGCTTGATTTCTACCTATGGTTTGGAGACTTTGGTGCTGTACATTTTCCATCTATTCCATTCATCCCTAGATGGCCCTTTGGCGGTGAGTACTGCAGGATTTGGGCAGTTTAAACTAACTGATTCAATTACTTTAACTGATTGAATATATTGCAGGTTCTGTATAAGTTTTTGGATTACTTTAGCAAATTTGATTGGGAAAATTACTGCATTAGTTTAAATGGTCCAATCCCTATATCCTCCCTACCAGATATTGTGGGTAAGCAACTATATTTTTCTTTCATGCCACATCTTGTTTGTTCTACTCAATACAAGATTAAGATGCTTATTTCATTATCTTATATTTTGCAGTTGAGACGCCTGAAAATGGTGGGGGAGATTTGCTGCTTAGCAATGATTTTCTCAGGGAATGTGTGGAAACATTCTCAGTTCCATCAAGGGGATTTGACGCTAATTCACGCATATTCCCTCAAAAGCATCTAAATATAGTAGATCCTCTAAAAGAAAACAATAATCTTGGTCGCAGTGTGAGCAAAGGTATGATCTTTTTTGCATAGGCAAATGCCATTTTTCTTTTGTTTAACTCAGAACTTTTAAGTCTTGAGAATTGCTGAAATATTTCTTTAGATATTGTGATTCTTGAACTGATTTAGAGGGATAAAAGTTAATCATGGTGTAAGTTTTCCTCTCTAGGGAACTTTTACCGAATAAGGAGTGCTTTCACTTATGGGGCTCGGAAGCTAGGGCAGATCCTTTCCCAGTCTGAAGAAACCCTAGGAGATGAACTTCATAAGTTTTTCTCGAACACTCTGGATAGGCATGGAAATGGACAGAGGCCTGATGTTCAAGATCCTGCTCCATTGTCTAGATTCAGAGGACTTGGTGCAACACCATCAGTGTCAGGTACAGAGTCATGTCAAGAAGATCAAAACTTCTATGAATCAGAATCTTCAAATTCAAGTACTGTGACTGGGAATTATAGATCTTCTGATAATGAGGGATCATTGTACAAAGTCAATAATGGTAATATGTCTGAGAGGGAAACAGATGTTGGTATAACCTTTAAGGAGCCACAGGGTTCTGCAAATGCATCAAGTATTTCAGATATCCGTCTCACAGGGGATGCTAAAGACCTGGCAACCTCCAGAATTCAAGGTCTTGTAATTTCAAATGATGCACATAAATCTTGTCCTCCAAATGCAGCGGACGGTTTTCTCTCATCAGGTACTGTAAGGCATGCACCTCATCTCTATTTTTGTAACTTGTCTTTGGATAATGGAGAGATAAGAAATGGAAATGTGGAGTGCAAACAGTCTGAAAATTCTGGTTTGTCTGAAGAGAATGCAACTTCTGGTATTCTTGGTGAAAGCAGTGAGAAGATGGGTGCTGATGTACATGGTGATCACAGTGAGAATCTGTTGGTTTCTAGTAGAGGGGTTCAGTCCCCTGTTGTACCGAAGAATCATCCATTGAGTTTGAATTCTGCTTGGTCATCCGAGGATCTATATCCTGGGTATTCTAGTAATCCAGCTTCATGTAGTGCTGCTCCAAGTCAGGAACTTTTGAGCTCATTGTCTGATCTCTGTGGGGATTACGATGCTAACATACGCAGTTTGAGTTATGGCCAGTGGTGGTTTGACTATGCCTTTAGTGCAGCTGTTCCTCCAATTTCTTCACCTTTGGTTTCTCAGTTCCAGAGCAAGAACTCATGGGATGTAGTACGCAAGTCAGGGCAGTTCAGGCGAAATGCAATTTCCCCAATGAATGCCAATGGTGGTGTCCCTCGACAAGCCTACTATCCTATTAACCCTCCAGTTCTACATGGTTCTGGCTTCGGAATGGAAGAAATGCCAAAGCCTCGTGGAACAGGGACATACTTCCCCAATCCCAATACGGTATACTCATTCTAACCCTTTGGATTTCTGGTGCAAACATGCAGCCTCATGATGTTGTTTTGCCATTGTTTGTTTTACTACTACCGATATTACTATTATTTGTTAAAGTTTCTGTTGGGCCTTGTTGCCACAATGTGGTTTTATGTCAAAATATTTTTGCAGAACTATTACAAGGATAGGTCCTTGGCAGCAAGGGGAAGGAACCCAGCATCGGCAAGATCTCCTCGCAACAATGGCCGTGCCATTACATCCCCAGAGCCAAATTCTCCAGAGAGAAGCAACCGTGAGGTGGCACAAATGCATTCAGTATATCAGGGTGTTGGAAAATCAGGGTCATCGGAACTCCGCCACTCCGGTTCTGAAAAATCATTATCCCCTAATTCCAATGGCTCAATGCATCAACCAGACAGGCTTGTAGAATTCGGGTCAATGAGGGCCCTACCTTTGGTTCCAACCTTTACAGAAACTGGCAAGCCGCATAATCCAGGATCTCCTAACGCTCAAAACTCAACTGGAATGGAAAGGCTAAAATCAGCTGCGAGCATGGATCAAGACAGGTTCGACAATTCATTGTTTCCATCTAAAATACGTATTACTATTCTCTGTGCCTTTTTTTCTTACTGCTCCTAACATGCAGGATACTTGTACAATCATTCCATTTAAAAAACGAAGAAGATTTCCCTCCTTTATCCATCTGAAAATCACCGAAGAATAGAGACAGGTAAAAACGCTAACAAAAGCCACAAAGCCTGAGCCCTCAGCTCGTGTGAATATTGCTCTCGGAATATAGCCATATTCCGAAGCTCGTTTACATGTATGGAGTTTGATTAGTTTTTGTGTGGTTCAAAGGCATATAATGTACATTTCAACTAATTTTATTTTGGTCCCTTTTTAAATCTGGTCGTAGCTGTACTTTTTATAGTGAGTTATTGATGTATAGGATTGTTGAATTATGCCTTTTCTTTTGTTGTTAATTTTGCCCAGGTTTTGATATCTTTGCCACTGGTTTTCTGGCAAAGAAAAAAAAAGTATAGAAACAGATATTGTTATTGCTCATTGTTGATGTAACTTTATACTGTCAAGTAGTCTTCTTTTAGCTGTCTATAATGTTGTTTTATTAATTTGTTGTTTTACTATTAAACTGAAATTTGTTGTTTTACTATTAAACTGACTCGAATAAATAATCCGGTTTTTGGATAGGTGTAATTGGGGTAAAAGTATCATGGAGTCACTTATATTAGTAGTTGGCTTGTATTTTCTTCTATCTACATAAAAAATGAGCAAATTAGTCTTTGTATGTTAGATTAATAATGAGTAAATTAGTTTAGTTAAAATTTTTATCCATTTTTACTATTAAAAACTGGTCCCTGAATGTCAACATGAGATATGCTTGGCACTTCAGGTGTAATTGTTTTGTTATTTGGTTAACAATGTAAGTTTTTAGAAGTAGAAATAGATAAAAATTTTAATTGAAAGAATTAGTTTACTTTTTATTTAATGTACGAGGATTATTTTACTATTTTTTTAAATAAAGGGAGCAAAATGCATTTTAACTTCTAGCACAAAGACTTTCATGATATTTTTACCATTCGATCTATATGTTAAATTGGCCCATAAATGTATCTTAAAATCAAGTAAATATGCGTTGTAATAAACATTGGGAGGTAATAATAATGGGGAAACTTCTATACTTAAAAGTAGACTGCATTTTGGACCTCTTTATTGAAATAGTGTGTGAATTATTTTTTATACATTTTAGAACGTGTAATTTAATTTTTCCGTTAAATGATAATATGAAATGTTAAGTCAACGCTAATTAAATATTTTTATTACTTGGAAGCTTGAGTTGATGTGAGATTTTTTTATTAATTTAGTAACAAAATGAACCCTTTAATGTATACATATTTTATCAATTTGATCTTAAATATAAAAAAAATTAATAAATTTAGTCCTCAATGTTTACAAAAAAATTCATTTTAGTTCTAGACCTTCAACATTTATTAAATTTATCAATTTAGTCTCAACTTAAAAAAGCAATTAAAGATTACTTTTAGTTCTTTATAACCCATTACGTGAAATGTTAAAGAAAAGAGTATTCTCTTTTTTAAGTCACTTGCAAAAGAACTTGAAAAAATTAAAATAAAACACAAAAAGAATTTAAAATCCAAAAAAAATAACAACATTAAAATTAAAAATGTTATTTCTTTTATTGATTTACAGTAGAGATCATTTTAAATTCTTCCATACCAATACACTAAATATAGCATTTAGAGCATGAAATAGTGAATAATTTTTTTAAGGCCAAACCACTACTTGATTATTTAATTAGCAAGTAATTAAGTTCCTTGAATTACTTTTGTAGCAAAATATATACTAAATTTGAATATGGCAAACCATATAAACTAAATAAGGCTATATTATTATAAACTATTACTCAAAATTGATATCCGTGAATCTGTGTATTGGTTTAATGGTTAAAGTATTTACCGTTCTGGATGTGATTTGAGTTCGAGTCATCCTAATTACGTTGCTATTAGAGCTTTACCCTCATGGAATTCATCCAAAAAAATTTTCCTTTAATTTACTTTATGCTAAATAAGTTTTGAGTTATTATCCTTGATTTATTTCTTTTAAAAACAATCATAACTAGGTTTAGAATAACTAATAATATCCCATATCTTTACAATATAATAAAATAATATTCAAGTTTTTTTTAAAAAATTTATTTTAATATAAGTAGTCAAAATATGCTTTTTTTTTTTAATATTATCTAAAGGCACAGTTTATGTAATAAAAAAGACACATAGCGGTATATAAGGCATTTGCATTATTGGTTAAGACCAATACTAGAAGTGTTCATTAATCGGACTAAGTTGAAGCCTGATTTTAAAGCCCAAGCTTTACTTGTCTAGACATGTCCAAAATAACTCATTTTACTATTCAATAAATAATAAAAATATTTTTATTTGATTTCAACAATAAAAGTATATAAATATAAATATAAATATATATAAATATGAATATGAATATGAATATGAATATCAATATAAATTTATTTTTTTATTAATTTTAAATAGGGAAATGGGTCACTAAAACAGATCCGATATTCAAAATATAAACATCTGTAGTTAAGGTCCCAGGTCAATAGATTTCCAAGATCGAGTTCCATCAGAAGGTGAATTTAAAGAGTATGCAACAACCTTGCGTCTAGAGTGATATAAAAATTATAAAAATATAAATTAGTATAATGATAGAATTGCACTTTAATCGTTAAAAAATTATAATTATAATTTATCGTTTAAAATAATTTTTTGATTTAACTCTAAAATATATTTATAATAAAAAAATTTCACCAAAATATAACAAATAAAAATTTACATAGATTATACAATAAATTTAATTTCTTTAAATTAAGACAAATAGTAGAAGGGCAATCAAGGCCCAGCCCAGTCCTAAAAGGAACAAACCCTAACCACCACTGTTTCCAGCCGCCGCCGTGATCGCACACTTTTAGATTCTACCTTTTTACATCTATCAATTTTATTTTTCCCCAATTTCAATAAAACGCAAAAAGAAAAAGATAATCCACAGTTTTTCACCGTCGTTTTGTCGTAATTTCCCCTGTCGTTTTATTTCCTTTGTCTCTCCCCCACCCCCACCCCCTTCCCCTTCCCCCCCCCCCCGAAACCCTGATCGCGAATAACAATAACAAAAAATAAAACGTGTTTTTAGATCAGAAGGGACGTTGGTTTAGGGCGGCGGCGGCCTAAAGCGCGTTGAATGATCGGACGTTCCGTTGAGACGTGAAGCGGCGGAATTGTTTTGCCGTAGAGAGGAAGAGGGGCGGCTTTTTTTGTTGTTGAGGTTTTTGATGGGCGATCTCCTAGATTGGTCGCCTGAAACAAACGGCGTCTCGTCAAGAGACAGGCATTCATCGTCACCATCTTCATCATCGAATCAAACGGGGATTAGTGCGGAGTATTGGAGAAAAGCCGAGGAAGCAACGCAGGGGATCATAGCCCGTGTCCAGCCAACTGTTGTTTCCGAAGAGAGGAGAAAAGCGGTTACCGATTACGTCCAGAGATTAATTAGAAATTATCTTGGTTGTGAGGTTAGGTTTTTGAAGAAAAAAACATTAATTAAGTTTTCAATTATGCTTTTTATTGATTTAAATGGTTAGAATGTTAGCATTTTCTCGAAACTAGTAATTTAGGTGGAAAATGGAAATGGCTACCATATTTGTTATATTTTCTAGTACAAGAATTTTTAGGATGGAGTGTAAGCTTTAAACTTAATTCTTGTGTAGTTTGTAGTCACCTAAGAGAAAACATGATTAGTATTTGTTGATAAAATAAAAACTAAGAATGGTGATGGAAGAACCTCTATTTCAGCGTAATCAGGCTTAATAGTTGTTGTAGAGATCGATCCATTTGGAAGTTGCAAATTCTCTATCACATGGATGAGGTTTCTATCATGTTAATGTTCAACCTTTATGAATGTCACATGTAGCTAAAGTCTCGTCCATTGGGAGTTAGATGTGATAATGGGACTATTCATTGGGTGCTTTTGAGTATTTGACATCTGTGATTGACTGAATGCGGTTCATATATGTTACATTACAGTGGAGTACATAAAAGGAATTATCTATAACGGTAAAATTCAGTTTGGAAATTTGTCATTTAATGTTTCCAGCTGAAAACAACCTGGCTGTTAATGACGATATGACGTATACATTTTTTTTCAGTAATATGGTGATAATTGTGTCGTATATAGTTTTTGTCGTTTTGCTGTCTTGGTTTTCATAACTATCGGTTGGTGTGATCATCAACCTAAGAGCTGTCTTGGTTTTCATAGCTATCAATTGGTGTGATCATGAACCTAAGAGCATTCATTTAAATTAGCGATTGATTTGTATAGATATTAATCCTTTAGCTTGTATTTATTACAGGTATTTCCGTTTGGGTCAGTGCCCTTGAAGACCTATCTTCCTGATGGAGATATCGACTTGACTGCCTTCGGAGGCTTAATCTTTGAGGAGGCTCTGGCAAATGATGTGTGTTCTGTCCTTGAAAGAGAAGATCATAACACTGCTGCTGAGTTTGTAGTGAAGGATGTGCAATTAATTCGGGCAGAGGTTTTTAACTTCAACTGATATGTTTCTGTAGATCTTTGCTTAGTCAAATTATCTGTTTTGTGATCCATAAGAGACTAATCTGTTTACATAAGGTTTACTTCACTCTTTATTCTTTTTGTTGACATTTTATATCTATTTTCATTTTGAGTTTTGCCTCCTGAACCATTATTTTAGCATCGTTATTACGTAGAAAACTCATCAGTAAAATGTCTTGATGCATTGACATATTTTCCCTTTTCAATTTGATGAATGCTACTTTGGGAAAAGCAAAAGGACTAATGATTTCTATGCTCTGACCAGATAGTATAGTTGTAGTTTTTTCCTCACAAGAGTAGAAGTAAAACATTTAAAAAGTTTATGAATTTATGTTTTTCAGATACTCCAAGCTTTACTAAGAGTTCACTATTCTTCTTTTGTGCATTCTGATATTTGTGACAACCATTCATTTTATAAATATTGGATATAGCTGTTTTTGCAGCCAATTAATTAATTTCTCCTAAATAAATACTTTCTTATAGCTTTTCAGGCTGATCTTATTTTTCAAAACATGGACTGTGGTATATAAAACTTTTTTCTTCTTTAATTGATCTTGCTGAAGCCTCTACGTGAGCAATTGTTTTGTGGGTTGTTAAGGTTTTCCTTCTTCTCCTTTCTTTGATTTTAAATTCCATTTACTCAGTAATTAATAAGGTGATTAGGAATACTTTCTCATCGTTGCCAGTTTTTTGTGCAGTTCAAGCATTACTTCGTTGGTTATTGCGTTTTAGATTGAGAGATATGTCTATGCTTTTCCCATTTTAATGGAATAAGACTTCCATTTTTTTCCATTCTGCGGAAAGGCAAAAATAATTTACTACAGAAATACGAAAGTAGATATTCCCACAAAATCTAATAAAAGAGGCATCAGGGAGCTTAGTCAATCAGCAGCCCAACCTTGGTCATTGTAACAGTTTACAATTTGGATGTGAATGAATTTTTTATACGTTTCCATTATATGGGATCTACTTCATGGTTATTATTTAAGATGGTTTATTATTGTAACAGTTTACAATTTCGAAATCTTTTGTATCATGTGTAGTTGGCCATATTAAGGTTGGCTTCTCTGGTGGCAGGTTAAGCTTGTAAAGTGTTTAGTGCAGAACATTGTGGTGGATATCTCATTCAATCAATTAGGGGGGCTGTGCACCTTGTGCTTTCTTGAGCAGGTAGGTTTCACCATAAAAATTTAGGTGTGAATGAAATCTGTTTTTCTTTCAAGTTGGTTCTGTTCATTTGCAAATAGAAATAAGGATATGCAATGTTTAGTTGCTAGTATATATTGGAAACATTTTGATGCAGACACATCTTTATGTTTCTTGGGTTTGGATCTTTTGGTGCGTTTCTAGTGATTCTTCTTCATTTTTTTGAAGTAAAAAAAGTTGCTTCCATTCCATTGGTTGAGAAATTTGCGGGATGAATGTATTCTTCTAGGATCTTTGAAACTTTACTATGTCAAGTAAGGAAATTCACCTGATAATTTCTGCAATGTTTATATTTTATTTAGTATAATTGACAAATAGTTTTCTGTTTACTTTCCGTAGTCATTTCCAGTGTAATCTCTCTCTCTTTCTCATGCACAATAAATAGATGGCAATACTTCTTTTCTTTCCTGATTTCTTTGCTAATGTTTGCCAATCGATGTTATATTTAGATATGGACTTCAGATCTCTGCTATTCTATCTTTATATATGTTTATATCTATATTTGTATTTACCCATACTAGGAAAGCTAGCATGCGTTTGGGGGTGGTTAATTGGCTATATAATATTGCAGTAACCAGAAATGCGCCTTTATAAAAAGTTTTTACTTTGCTGAGAATGTTACAGGTCGATCGTCTTATTGGAAAAGACCATCTATTTAAACGCAGTATTATACTTATCAAGGCTTGGTGCTACTATGAGAGTCGTATTCTGGGGGCTCATCATGGCTTGATTTCTACCTATGGTTTGGAGACTTTGGTGCTGTACATTTTCCATCTATTCCATTCATCCCTAGATGGCCCTTTGGCGGTGAGTACTGCAGGATTTTGGCAGTTTACACTAATTGATTCAATTACTTTAAGTGATTGAATATATTGCAGGTTCTGTATAAGTTTTTGGATTACTTTAGCAAATTTGATTGGGAAAATTACTGCATCAGTTTAAATGGTCCAATCCCTATATCCTCCCTACCAGATATTGTGGGTAAGCAACTACATTTTCGTTCATGCTAAAACTAGTTTGTTCTACTCAACACATGATTAAGATGCTTATTTCATTTATCTTATATTTTGCAGTTGAGACGCCTGAAAACGGTGGGGGAGATTTGCTGCTTAGCAATGATTTTCTCAGGGAATGTGTGGAAAAGTTCTCGGTTCCTTCAAGGGGATTTGAAGCTAATTCACGCATATTCCCTCAAAAGCATCTAAATATAGTAGATCCTCTAAGAGAAAACAATAATCTTGGTCGCAGTGTGAGCAAAGGTATGGTCATTTTGCCATAGGCAAATGCCATTTGTATTTAGATATTGTGATGGATATTTTGGCAATCTTGTTTTAGTGGTGTTTAGTGATTCTTGAACCGATTGAGAGGGATAAAAGTTAATCATGATGTACGTTTTCCTCTCTAGGGAACTTTTACCGAATAAGAAGCGCTTTCACTTACGGGGCTCGGAAGCTAGGGCAGATTCTTTCCCAGTCTGAAGAAACTCTAGGAGATGAACTTCATAAGTTTTTCTCGAACACTCTGGATAGGCATGGAAATGGACAGAGGCCTGATGTTCAAGATCCTGCTCCATTGTCTAGATTCAGAGGACTTGGTGCAACACCATCAGTGTCAGGTACAGAGTCATGTCAAGAAGATCAAAACTTTTATGAATCAGAATCTTCAAATTCAAGTACTGTGACTGGGAATTATAGATCTTCTGATAATGAGGGATCATTGTACAAAGTCAATAATGGTAATATGCCTGAGAGGGAAACAGATGTTGGTATAACTGTTACGGAGCCACAGGGTTCTGCAAATGCATCAAGTATTTCAGAAATCCGTCTTACAGGGGATGCTAAAGACCTGGCAACCTCCAGATTTCAAGGTCTTGTAATTTCAAATGATGCACATAAATCTTGCCCTCCAAATGCAGAGGATGGTTTTTCCTCATCAGGTACTGTAAGGCATGCACCTCATCTCTATTTTTGTAACTTGTCTTTGGATAATGGAGAGATAAGAAATGGAAACGTGGAACGTAAACAGCCTGAAAACTCTGGTTTGTCTGAAAGGAATGCGACTTCGGGTATTCTTTGTGCAAGCAGTGAGGAGATGGGTACTAATGAACATGTTGATCACAGTGAGAATCAATTGGTTGCTAGTAGTGGGGTTCAGTCCACTGTTGGACGGAAGAATCAGCCATTGATTTCAAATTTTGCTTGGTCAACCGAGGATCGATATTCTGGATATTCTAGTAATCCAGCTTCAAGTAGTGCAGCTCCAAGTCAGGCGCTTTTGAGCTCATTGTCTGATCTCTGTGGGGATTACGATGCCAATATGCACAGTTTGAGTTATGGCCAGTGGTGCTATGACTATGCCTTTAGTGCATCTGTTCCTCCGATTTCTTCACCTTTGGTTTCTCAGTTCCAGAGCAAGAATTCGTGGGACACGGTACACAAGTCAGTGCAGTTCAGGCGAAATGCAATTTCCCCAATGAATGCCAACGGTGGCGTCCCTCGACAAGCCTACTATCCTATTAACCCACCAGTTCTACATGGTTCTGGCTTCGGAATGGAAGAAATGCCAAAGCCTCGAGGAACAGGGACATACTTCCCCAATCCCAATACGGTATACTCATTCTATCCTTTGGATTGGGCTTCTCAAACTTAGTCTGCTGTAAACATACAGCATCATAGTGTCATTTTGCTATTGTTGGTTTTACTACTACCGATATTATTATTTGTTAAATTTTCTGGTTGGGCCTTGTTGCTGCAATGTGGTTTTATGTCTAAATCTTTTTGCAGAACTATTACAAGGATAGGTCCCTGACAGCTAGGGGAAGGAACCCAGCGTTGGCAAGATCTCCTCGTAACAATGGTCGTGCCATTACATTCCCCGAGCCAAATTCACCAGAGAGAAGCAACCGTGATCTGGCACAAATGCAGTCAATAAATCAGGGTGTTGGAAAATCCGGGTCTTCGGAACTCCGCCATTCTGGTTCTGAAAAAGCATTATCCCCTAATTTCAATGGCTCGATGGATCAGCCAGATAGGCTTGTAGAATTTGGGTCCTTTGGAGCCCTACCTTTGGCGCCTGCCTGTACAGAAACTAGCAAGCAGAAAAATCCAGGATCTCCTAACACTCAAAACTCAACCGGAACGGAAAGGCTAAAATCGGCCGCAAGCATGGGTCGAGACAGGTTTGACAATTCATCTTTTCCATCTGAAATATGTAATACTATTCTCTGAGCCTTTTTCTTACTGCTCCTAACACGCAGGATATTTATACAACCATTCCATTTAAAAAACGAAGAAGATTTCCCACCTTTATCCATCTGAAAAACACCGAAGAATAGAGACAGTAAAAACGCTAACAAAGGCAAGCCTGAGCCCTCAGCTCGTGTGAATATTGCTCTTGGATTATAGGCGTATGCAAGAGCTCGTTTACATGTATGAAGTTTGATTAGTTTTTGTGTGGTTCAAAGGCATATAATGTACATTTCAACTAATTTTATTTTGGTCCCTTTCCTGAATCTGGTCATAGCTGTACTTTTATAGTGAGTTATATTGATGTATAGGATTGTTGAATTATGCCCCTTTTTTTGATATCTTTGCCACTGGTTTTCTGGCAAAGAAAAAAAGAGTATAGACAGATATTGTTATTGATGTTTGTTCATGTAAGTTAGACCGCAAATTAGTATCTTTTTTTATTTTTTTTTAGCTTTCTATAATGCCTGTTTTTGTTTTTTTTTATTCATCGGGAATTTGTTTTAGTATTCAAACGAGCCGAATAGGTCTATTAACAAGTGAACTCTTACAAGCCTTTTTTTTTTTTTTTTTTTTATAAATCTCAAAAGCCGCCTCTTTATTGATAATTAAACAAAGTAAAAAGACAATTAAATAAACCCTCAGATAAAAGGAGAACACGAAAAGGAAACCCTCAGTTATGAGATTCTGATCGACTGCTGTTCAAACAAAACATTAACAATACCAAGGAGAGAGCAATCAAAACAAAAAATGAGGCCTTCGAATAGCAAATCTTCACTGTCCTTCAAAGAGAATTAACATGAAGGCGACAGTCTTCTGCAGCTGCCGCTTCTACCAGCACTGGAGCTTCTTTGATCTAGAAGCTATCCTCATCTCGACTTAAACCCTCTTGTGCTATTACATGTGCTGTTTTGTCTACCAACATTGGAGCTTCTTCCATCTAGAAGCTATCCTCATCTCGACTTAAACCCTCTTGTGCAATTACAGGTGCTGTTTTGTTACCAGATCAGCAAATGAAGTATGATAAAAATCAAGTAGATTTGTGTTATAATAAAAAAGAAATTGTGATATAGTAATGATCTTATCATGTATCTACTCTTTGTTTTTATGAAATTATACTGTACTGGATAGATCGCCTAAGGGAGCCCAAAACCAGAAATAAAATTACAAAACAGAACAGACCCAAAGAAAATAAAAGAACCGAAAAGATAAATTCCATCATTTCACGCATTTATCGCCCATACCAAGAGATAGCAGTTTCCAGAAAAGAAAAAAAACCAAAAGCCTCTCCTCTGCTACAGAGAGCTCGTCCATACAGCAGATTAGTTGATACATTGTTATACTTTCTACTCTCTTCTCATTGAGTATTGTGTAAATGCTAGGCCTTGAACTCGTCACTTGAATTTTAGGGAACAAATTAATGTGACTGCACCCAAGTTCCGGAGTTAACATAACATTTAGCAAGAGGAATCAAACTAGTCATTCTCTCTCTCTCTCTCTCTCTCTCTCTCTCTCTCTGCAAATGCTGCAATTTGCATTTGCGTCCTTCCATTACTAACAGACTTACCCACCGTTTTACAACCCAACCCTAAATATATTCTCTTCTTCCTCCTCTTCGTCATTTTCCTCATTGTCCATGGAGGAAGACAATGAAGAAGATGATAAAGAGGAGGAGGAAGAAGAGACAGCTAGTGATGATGAGATCATGGAGACAAATGGGAAGAGCTGTAAGAGGAAGGTCCACGGAGAAAGCTTCAAAACCCAGACAGCAAAGAAACCGAAGCAGAAGAATGATAAACAAAATACTCTTTACAAGCCAAGTAAGGGAAAAGAAGTAAAAAACTCCAAATGGTCTGCTCAGAGGTGAGCTATAGTGTTATTGATTTAATGTTGTTTTTAACTTACTAAAACCAAACTGACCTCAAACTCGAAGTGTTTAGCAGCTTTAGTTTATAAAAAGTGTTTAGCAGTTCATTTAATACGCAATAAAAAACATTTTTCATTGTATATTGTGGAAAAAAAAAAAAACAAACCCGTCTGAAGAGTGGTATTGTAAGAAGAAATCTAATTTAGTTTATAAAAGCACATTTTTTTTTATTTCTTTAACAATCAAAATTTTAGACAAAACTGAAGTAATAATGTGTCTGCTACTTCAGCACGTCTCTGGTCTGTTGCTATAGCATGTTTTGGTTTTTTTTTTTTTAGAGTTTTTTAGTTTGGTTTTCTTGGTTTTGGCGACGACGGTAATTCGTTTTGATACATGTCTATAGAGAATGAATTGGCTGGCTTATCGTTGGAGGACGAGAAAGAAGAGATTTTACAGGCTCACTGAAAAAATTGAACTATCAATTTAGTATTGTTCACACACAAAAAAAAAACTATCAATTTAGTGAAAAGTATACATTCTTATTGGCAAAACTGATAGTTTTAGTATGAGAATTAAGGTATCAGAGGGGAACTAGTTGATCCATTCATTTGGTCAACGACTAGCTCACTGAAAAGATTCTTTCATTTTCCCTGGAAAAATTTTGGACAACATTTTTTTTATGTTAATCTCTTAGGTATGTATGTATGTATGTATGTATGTATGTATGTATGTATATATTCATACAGTTCAGAGAGATTCTGGGTAAGGAGCAATGAAGACAGTGTACAAGGCATTTGATGATGTCCTTGGAATGGAAGTGACATGGAATCAAGTGAAGCTCGCCGATGTTTTCCGTTCACCGGACGAATTACAAAGACTTTACTCTGAAATCCACCTTCTCAATTACCTCGACCACAGTTCCATCATGCAATTCTATGAGTCGTGGATCGATATCTATAGAAAAACATTCAACTTCGTGAACCGAGATGTTCACCTCCAGCACCCTTCGAGGGTAAAACCGCATTTAACTTAACCGTCAATCCAACGAAACCTTATTCGGAGTACCATTTTCTAATACGTAATCATACAGGTATCGGCAGCGGCGCCAGCGTGTCGATATACGAGTGATTAAGAACTGGTTTTGCCAAATCCTACGTGGTCTAGCTTATCCCCATTGCCATGATCCTCCAGTGATACATAGAGATCTCAAATGTGATAACACCTTTGTCCATCGTCACCTCGGACAAGTAAAGATAGGTGATCTCGGATTAGCCGCCATCCTTCATGGCTTGAAACATGCTCATAGTGTTATAGGTACGCCGGAATTTATGGCACTGGAACTATACTAGGAAGAGTACAATGAGCTTATAGACATATAATCCTTCGGTATGTGTATGTTAGAGATGCTTACTTCCGAGTATCCGTATAGCAAGTGCTCGAATCCAGCTCAAATCTACAAGAAAGTGACTTCGGTGAGTCGATTTATCGGTTTTGTTAACACGGAATTCAATCTACGACATTTTCTTTTAACTTTGTAAGTCATTCTACAAGGTTCGAGATGATGAAGCTTGGAGATTCGTAGGGAAGGGAAATGCCTCGACCATGTTTCGAAGAGATTGCATGCTTACGAGCTCTTGCTCGATCCGTTTTTAGCCTCAGATGAAGAGAATTTGCCGAAGTTTCTGCCATTCCCATGTGTCTTGAGCCAAAAACAAAATATGTTAATAACTGCCACAATGGACCCTGTTGATGATACATTTTTTCTCAAAAGTGGTATTAACTTGTTACTTTGATATGTTGTTTATAAGACCGATCTAAACCCGGGTTTTGTAGGTCATGCTCGGAACATCTATTTTCCGTTCGATACAGTGAACGATACTGCAATTAATATCGCCTCGGAAATGGTGAAAGAATTGGAGATTAATGATCGGGAGCCTTTGGAGATTGCTAATATGATTGAAAAGGAGATATCTTCCCTTATCCCAACTTGGAAAGACTGGGGAGCCTATTGAATTCATCACCGACACTGCCATCCGTTCTATGCCGTCTCCTCCCATTCTTCCCATATCTCCCTCCCAACACCTGTTTCACGTTTTCGTCATGGGAATGATGCAAGTTCAACTTGCTCTACGAATTCGTTCCGATACTCTAGCATGAACTACGAAGATGACTTCGATTCGAATCTCCGACAAGGTAAGCTTCTTGACATCCCAAAGACTGTCAAGTCTACGAGGTTTTGTCTATCAGAGAGCACGAGTTCTTACAGCTACAAGCAATACGACGCTCAACTCGATTCATGGAGATCTTTGAACGTAAACGGCCAGCGAAAGCTAACAAAGATCCGTTCACTCGTCGACATAGGTAGCCGCTTGCTTCACCATTACGTAACGGCAAAGATAAACAAAAGGAGCTTATTTAAAGACCATCGGAGCCGTCGAGAACATTGGATTTCAGGAACCGTCCAGAATGGAAGGATTTCAAGATCATTAGTTGGTAAAGATCCAATTCATCAAATCTCTAATGTTAAATATTATAGTTGTTTTGTGGTGTTTTTCAATATGATTAGTGATAAAGCATATATCCATAGTGGAGCATAATGTGATTCTTGTTGAATCGTGTGACAAATAACTTCATGCATTGTCTTAGTTAAAATATAAGAGAATTTAGACAAAATAATAAAACTTAAAAAATATACTTTAAAAAAAGAAATTAAATTAATTCAAAATATGAATGAATTTTGATAAAATTAAATAATGAATTTTAAAAAAGTGGAAGGAAACTTGAAGTTCAATGAAGCTTGTTGTCGGTTTTGACAGTTCATTATTTTAGTTAAAATGTCGATGTTTGGAGGCACTGTTTAAATTTAGTGATTTAACACATTAAAGATTTCAGTTCATCTATCAACAATCATAATCATATCATATATATTTATATTATATTTATACTATAATATAAAAATTATATCTATATTATTATTTAAAAGTTTGATTGAATTCTCGTTATTCATCGATCACTATTTTTCACAAAGTGTCAGATATTGGTATAATTTATAATGATGCTTTTATTTGTAGATAAACTATACTTAAAGTTCCTAAACTATTAGTAAGTTTACGTTTTAGTCATTTAATTTAAAAAAGTTATAAAATGATCATTGAACTATTCGAAAGTTTTCATTTAAGTTACAAAGCTATTAAGTTTTTTTTTTTTTTTTTTTAAGTTTGACTACTGAGCTCCAAGTGACGATTCGACGATCGGTACAATGAATCAGTACCTATTGACAAGTAGAACGTACCTTAGATTCAAGTCAATCTGATGGTTAGTGTCGAAAATTGGAGAATAAAGTTGTTTGGATTTTTGTTCATATATTCATAACGTTCAAAGTTGTTTCATGAAAAAAAAAAAAACTCAATTGTAGAAGAGAAGGGAAGGAAAGCTTTTTATTGATGCAAATGGTGCGAACATAAAAAGTCATACAACAACAATTTTAACATCTCGGCAACTTAAATGAAAACTTTAGAATAGTTCAATGACTATTTTATAACCTTTTGAAGTTGAGTAACCAAAATATAACATTACTAATAGTTTAATGACCTTGGGTGTAATTTACCCTTTTTTTTTGTTTTTTTATATCAAATTGGAAAAATAAACACAACCAATGAAATTATTATTTTGACCAAAGCCTAATTTCAATTTTAAATTAAATTTTTATTAATATGTTTGTTACATAACTTTTTAACTTAATTATTATTAAAATCTTTGATTGAGTTGATATTATGACTCACGAGTTAACTATACATAAACTCAACTGAAGATAACCAAAAATAAATTTACGTTCAACTTTTATAAAAATATAAAATAAATGGTATAAATAATATTTAACAAAATTCAATTGAACATATGAAAAGTGTCACCCATCAATTTATTACTTTGTCAAAAAAGTCCACCTAAATTAAATCAATTCACACTTAACAATTTTAATGGCCATGTTGGGGGTCCTAATCCACTTGACCTTTTGATTCTCTTTTCCCCCCTTATTTTGGCTTTTCATAATGCCAAATGAGTGGTGCTTCTTACATTCCTCTTTTCATGTAAAATACATGTGATATTAATAAGTTATATATGTTCAAGATTTTATCGAATACTATACGTAATTATTTTGTCAAGTTAATCATTTAGATTAGAGAAGATAATAAGGAGCTTGTCTAACTCGGATTTAAGGAGCTACCTTACTCAGAGGGAACACCTTATAAAATACTGGGTGATTGTCATGATTAGATCATGTCTCTTGAGAATTGCCAAGTCATGTTAAATTCTAGTCAGCCAATTATAAAATCATGAGAGGCTAAAATATAAATTTATCATTGCGTTAGTTTAAAACTTAACAATTTCTGTAAAGGCTACCAATTTTCGTCATGACTTAACTACGAATTCCTGTTAGCAAGACATAGATGTAAAAAAAACTCTAAATCTAATTCATTGGCTAAAGTTACGTACCAAAACTCCGCCAAAAGCTTCTTAAAACTTCCCATACCTCTCCAAATTAACTACAACAACGAGAGACGAATTCAAGGAGACAAACAGGCGGGGGTCTTGGCCCTAAAAGTGGAAAACAATCTTAAATCACTCTTGACACCCTCGAGTGAGCCGTCACGAGCTTCATCACCAGGTCCTTAACCAAGTATTGGTATTGCAAAATTATAAGAGAAAAAAAGAGGATGGAATTGGCAATAAAATCCAAAAATTGGTAGTATGTGTGTTTATTAGATATGTGTATAGATTCGTCGTTTGTGTTGGAAAAATATGGAGAGAAAGGACATCAATAATAGAGACAAACTAAAGCTAACTTCTTCAATCTTAGATTGCCCCAAGATTTTTTGTCCCCCACTCGTGCACTTCATCTTTGTAATAAATCCAAGTTTTTATTTTTTTTGACTAATTTACAATATTAAATTCAGTGAAACAATTAAATTATACAAATTATTACCATTTTCCTAATATCTTCTATCATTACCTAAAATATTGTTGATTTACATAAATTATTACAACATTGTAATTAATTACAAAACACGACTCCATGATACAAATATTTTTATATCTTGTACTGTTTTTGTAACACTAATTACGCGAAACATTTTATAATTACATAATTATATTAGAACTACCCATAATCCTTTCTCAACCTTTAAATAAGAAGATAATGCGCTTCAACACACTCAAACTCACGTCCTCATGTATTAACAACAATGCTAATGCCAATTAGATTAAAACTCAATCAGCAATAAAAAAACGTAATTTTTCAAACTATCGTAAATCTCTATTCATATTATTAGGATCAAATTTTAGAATCCACCTCAAAATTAACGTGTGCAAATTTATATAATGATTATCATCGGTGGGGAAAGTGATTAAAGTCAACGCACAAAGCAAATTAGCTGAAAAAAAAGGTATTATGAACCGCAAAATTAGGGATTATGAACAGGAAAAAACCCTATTACCAAAATCTAATTTATTTTTATTATAAGATTAAAAATAATTTGATTTTCTATATTATACTGTGTAAGTAAAACTATTCTAATTTTCTTTTAAACAATGTCTGGAATTATCTGTATTCTCTCCTCAATCTTTAAATAAGAAGATAATGCATTTCAATGCACTCAAGCTCACGTCCTACTGCACTGGCAACAATACCCATACCCATCGAGTTAAGACTTAATCGACTGACCTATTATAATTTTATTTAAATTATTTAAATATATTTAACATTATTTTTTTCCCATCATATTAAATTCAATTTTGTTTAATAAAAATTAAATGCTTACTCTCTTTTCATAAAGGATAAAAAGGGGAAAAAGAAAAGAATGGTAAAAGTATGTTACCATGAAACAAAAGAGTTCTCAAAAGCTTCATTAAAGATATTGGATTATAAATTTGTAGGGGGTTAAATGTAACTTTATATTTTTGAAGGGACTAGATAAAAGATTTTCATTGGGTAGAATAAAGTGCAATTTATAATTTTATAATTTATAAAAGGATTTAAAAGTAATTTTTTTTTCAAATTTGAGAGGTTAAAGTCTCCGCCGCCTATTTGGATTTGCCCGAAAAGAGAAGTAAAAATTCGAATTTAATATTAAATCTATACATTAACTTTGATCCAATGTGTAATTTAATACAATTGTACACATGAAACTTGAATTGTGGTTCTTATGTACACATGAAACTTCGATGTTGATTCAACTATACACGTTTAAAGAAATAAATACATATATTTATTTTCATATTGGGTTAATATAATTGTTTGTGTATGCAAATTTCAACGTAAAATTGTGCTAATTCAATAATATTATTAAGATTTGTGAAAACTGAATTAAGTAAAAAATTAACGTACAAAATCACATAAAATCAAAGTTCATATATGATATTACACATTGAAATGCTCCAAATTCCACTTGAACATCTAAATCTGGATCAATATCGATAAAAAATCTCTGAACAGGGTTCTAGCACCATGCCAAATGTGTCCAAAGAAGAAAAGTAAGACAAACGAAGCATGCCCAAAAGTAAATCAACCCCTCGGTCTGTTACGAAAAACACTATTAAATTGTAAAATAGCACGATCTAATTCAAAAATTTCACTCAACTAAGCACCTCTAGCATATTTTTCACAAACCCACTCCATTGAATTCACCTCCATGGAACTTAACAGTTTCACACAATCACAATTATGTATAAGTTTATATATATATATATATATATATAAATCATGAACATATTAACATGAATATAGGCCCGGATTTCAAGAAACATGTTGGCTTTTGTAATAACCGAAGCAACTTTAACTTTATTTCAAGAGATCAAATTTTCAACTTTAGGTAAAGTTCTATGCCTATATCCTCCGAGTCCAACCAAATTTAAAAATTATATATTTTAAAAAAATAAAAAAAATAAAAAGCCTTGAGGCTTTAACACAGTGCAGAAATTTGAATTCCACACTTCTCAAAATTTACTTCATCTTAGAATATTTTATTTATATGTATGGGTTAATACATTATTTTGTACATGAATTTGGTTCAGATGTTCAATTTAGTACCTAAATCAAACAGCATTATAGGACTGAATAAATATTTGATACGTGTACTCTAATAAACAAGCATGTGTTTAATTGGAACAAAAGTAACTCAAGTATAAAATTGAAAAAATTCGGGTACCGAACTAGAAAATACCAAATTAAATATTAAGATTAAGCTCAAGTACCAAATACTAAATTAACCCTATATGTATATATAAATTTGAAACGATGTGGGAAAAGAGGACATTTTGGGTGGAGAAGAAAAGATTAAAGAAAAGAAGAATTGTGGTTAAAGACTATCTTCTTTTAGAGCCCAAAACCCTGATGGAAGAAATTGTCAGTAAATTGTCTCATAGGACATTGTTGGAGGGACCCCTTTTACAAATTTCAATTTCTATTATTTTTTCACCATTTTTCATGTATCTATTCACAGTTTCATCAACAATTTTAAAAAAAAAAATTCAGGTTCAAATATTAGAGACGACAGTGGTAGTATCGATAGTTACAAACTCCTAAATTGCTTCCGAATTTTTAAAATATTAATATGATATAAATCAAGTCATTTTATTGGCTTAATAGCGATTTTGAAATGACATTTTGTATATGTGTCACGTTTTTTACTACTATTTATTGCCGCGTTATCAATTTGGTTAAATTCTGTTATTAGTTTCCTTACTTTATGAAAGCTGTGAATTCAATCTTTATACTTTAATTTGGTCATTTTTAGTCCATATACTTTTCAAATTTTAAGATTTCAGTCCTTACCAAACGATAATTGTACGAAGCAAAGATAATATTATACCATATCAACTTATTATTTCTACATATTACTCATTAAAAATTCAGCTAATAGATTAAAGATTAAAATTTCAAATTTTGAAAAAAGTATAAAAACTTAGAACGATTCATTTGGGAGATATGGACCAAATTTATAATTGCACGCATAATATACGACTGATAATTGAATTTAACCGAATAGATTTAACTACTATTTTTTCGAGTCAGGACTAAACTTAAAAAATTCGAAAAATTAATGGTATTAAAGTATAAATAGTTTGCAAAAAGAAATTGAGTATTTAAGGGAAATAAATTACAGAGAGCAATTACAGTAAAGCATATTCTAAAATTGGAACCTCATAGAGAACTGTTGTTAGAATAAACAGTCTTCATCCACCGTTAAACATCATAGGACATCGATCAAATCGAACCAGATTTGCTTGAAAACCTTGATGATAATTTCATGGTATTCATCGGAATTGAGAGAAAGGTAACAAGCAAGCAAATCCTCCAAATCCTTAGATGCTCTAATGTTATTCTCCATTATCATCTCCACCATTGATTCCTTAAAATCTCTTTGAGGATCGACCGACGATTTCACCACTGCAAAACTCTCCGATAAGCTCCTCCTCGAACTTGAACTCGAACTGTTCGACGAAATGCTTCGCCGAGCATGACCCTGAATTAATCTCCTATTCGCAATTTTCGGAGAATTCACTCTCAGCTTTACACCCGAAGGACTGTGACCGAATTTTTTTGTTTTGTTCTTGATGTCCTTCACCATGTCGTTGAATTTAGCCGGTTTCGTTACGATCGGAGGGAGTTCGAGCTCCGGTAAGAACTCGTCGATTTTCTTAACGTCCGCATCGGAGATTATATCGTCGTTGGCTTTGGAACTTGACCACACCAAGTTATCGAACGATTCTTGCGGTAAAGAACTGTCGTCGGAAGACGATAAAGAAGATGAAGAAGAAGCTGAGTATTCCGGTGGAGAATCGGGTTTATTCTTGATAGTTTCACGGCAACTACAACCGGCAGAGACGGAAGAAGTAAGCACCTTTGACGGCGGTGACCGGAAATTCCTTCTGGGATTTCGTTTCTTAGTGGATTTTCTCAGTGGTTGATCTGGGGAAACATGAATTGGAACAAGCTCTCTAGTGAAATGATAGGATTTTCTGGGATTAAAATGGGGTTGTTCTTGTTTTGATGATGATGGGGGGTGTTGTTTTTTTTCATGGTGTTTGGATTTGTTCACGTCTTTGAGTTTGTAAAACCAGAAATTGGGGAACATGTCTGATAACTTGAACCTGGAATTACCCATTGAAAATGGCAACTTTTGTATGAAGAAAAAGGGATTATTTTGAAGAAATATGAAAACTTTGATGATGATGATGATGATGATGATGATGATGAGAGGTATGGGGGGAAGTGATTGAAGAAGAAGGAGAGAAAGAAGATGTATAAAAACAGGGAAAGTGTGATTGAAAATAAAGAAAAGAAAAGTTTGGGGGTCCACAATGGAAGAAAAAATAGTTGGCATAAAGGGAAAATAAACATTGGTCCCAGGTGGTAACTAGCTTTTTGCTTTATTTTTTTATTTTTTATTTGCAAGATTTTTTTTATTATTATTTCAATAAATATTTGGTTAAATTCTTGTAGTTTGCAAAAGTTATGGAGTAATTTGTCCATTAATGTATATATATTTTGTTATTTTGGTCTTAATTCTAAAAAAAATTTAACAAATTTCGCCTCAATAGTTACATAGTTACAATATTGCGAGAAAGTTTTATTAAATTAGGACCAAATTGCAGGATGCGTAAACTTTGAGGGCTGTTATAACTACCAAAATCATGTATAATTGATAGAAAGCATCAATGTCATGATTAATTGTCCTTAATTGCTCATAGGGATTAAATTGCTCTAATTCTTTTAGAGGGAGCAATTTGCTCAAATTCAAAATTGAGAAGGTCTGAAAAGATCTTTTTCCCCATTTTTTGATTAGAAGGGGTAAAATACGATCTCACACTTAATACAGACACCTCCATGATACTTTTATCCAGTTAACCTAGTTAAAATTTCGGGTACCAAAATTTGAATTTTAATCCTTAATAAAGGCTTCAATTTTCTTTATAAAACAACCTTAACCATTAAATTAACATATAAATTTTTAATTAGTTAAACATGATTAATATAATTTTCACGTGGCGCTAACTATATAATCGAATAACAATAATTTTTTTTTACATCGTCACTTTAGCAGTAGAGCTAACGATATTGTCAATTTAGACCTAATAATAACATTATAAAAATAAGTAGACCAAATTATACCAAATAGAAGAATTTCCAATCAAGTCCTAGTTTAGATTAGCACCATTGTTGTTAAATTAGACAAGACGTCTTCCTACAATTTAATTAGTTTAAAGGTAAAGGGTTTATGGATGGATCAGAAAAAATATATAAAAAAAGTAGTGAGATTAAATTTAAATATGCTAAAAGGACTAAAACCACAATTAGGCCTAAAATTCGAACTACTGCTACGTTTGTTTTGGTAGTACGGCTAAAATAGTGGTTTTGCATGGTTTTCCCCATAAGTTCCTTCGACGTGGCTATCATGCAGGCCCTTGGATTGACCCCACAAACATTTCTCTTTTTTTTCTTTCCTTTTATTTTTTTGCCTACAATAGAAATTACCTATTAATACAATTTTATAAATTAGCTATATATTTTTTCAGTAATTTTATAATTAGCTTACAATTTTATAATATTTAAAAAAGGGAACCCATCGTGAAACAAAATTTTTTATTTTAAGCAGGTCGAGATAAAATTATAAAAATAAAATCAAAATTTATATTTAATCAAAGGTTAAAAGGATTAAATTGAAGCTTTTAATTTTTGAGAAGCGTAAAATAACAATTTGCCCATTTGGCCAAGGGAGGCCAAGGCTTCATGCCTTAGGGTGCGTAAATGAAATACTAGTGCTTAGAATACTCGAGATTGATTCGAAAAAAATCGAACTTGATTAGGTAATTATCGAACCAAGCTCGAGCTGTCAATCGAGCCGAATTTAAGCTTAGTAATACTTGACTTGAACAGTTTGTGACCCTTACAGAATTTTTCATAATTTTATATTATTAAATTATGTTATTACCCTTAATATATATTATTAACCTTAAGCTTAATTATCGAGCTAAGCTTGAACAAGAATTTGATTAGCTCAATTATAACTTGAGTCGAGTTTGAGCTTAAAAACATATGTTTAGTTTAGTCCGAACTGAGTATTGAACTTCAAATTTTGAGTCGAGCTCAAGCTTAACAACATTCAAACTCAATTAGACTCGATTACACCCCTACCATGGCTATGCCCTTGAGGAAGGCTCTTAACCACTCTTGGTGCCTTCGACAAGTAAAGTAGACAATAAAACCCTGACTCTAAGGCAAGGTTGAGATTGGGTAACTTTCATGTTCAAGTTTTCTCTAGATTTTTTTTTATTTACTTATTTTCATACGAGTGCAACATCACGATTTTTAGTCTTTGTTTTTTGATAAAATGCTTAGAATTACCCATAGTTCCTCCTCAACCCTTAACTAAGAGGATAATGCACTTTGACGCACTCAAACTCATGTCCTTTTGCATTGGCAACAACGCCGATGTCAACTGAGCTAAGACTCGATCGACAGTTTTCTCTATATTTATTCTAATTAGTTAATGAGTGAACTATACTTAAAGTCATTAAATTATCTGTAAATTTACGTTTTGATCACTTAACTTAAAAAAAGTTACAAAATAAACATTGAACTATTTGAAAAATTTTATTTAAATCCCTGGGCTATTAAAATTATTGTTGCATGGCCTTTTATGTTCGTACTGCTTGCATTAATTGAAAGCTCTCATCCCCTTTTCTTCCACAATTCAAATTTTTTTCATGAAACAATTTTAAATATAAAAATTCTGCAAACTAAAATCCAAATAGCTTTCTTGTCATATACACTGACTCTCAAATCGATTTAGTTTTAAGATATATATTCTTTTACTCGTTGATAAATATTAATCTACCGTATTGATAATTATTACAACCTTATCTATTAGATAAATTTTCACACACCCCCAAACATATCTCATCTTGACCAATTCCAAAAGCTCAAAACCTATATATGTATATATATATGCAAATGCCATCAAGACCAAGCAATCTTTTTATCTGCTCTGGGCGGTGAGTCGTCTCATTAATTAAGACCTTTAAAAAAAAAAAAGACAAAACTGCAAGTGACAACAAAACAGAAACAGCTCGAAAGCACATGAAATTCTCTTACCAAAGTAGTGATTGGCTTCAACCCACAGCCTTTTTTTTGTCCTTCCAAATCATTATCAAAGCATTCATGGTCATGTATGGCGGTGTTTCAGACTATATGCACCTTTGAGGTTTCTAGGCAACTGGTCCCTTCTTATTAGGGTAAATTTATATTGATAATCACTTAATTATTAGTATTTTTATTATTATTTAACTGTGAAAAGTAATTGTCACTTAATTTATTTTTTAGTCGTTCGTCATTAAATGAAAAATAGGAAGATGATGTGATAACTTTTAAAATTGACTACTCGTTGTTATTATATTAATTTTAAAAGTTACCACGTCAATTTCTCTTTTTTTAATCGTTAAATGACTATTAGTGTAGTTTACCCTTTTTTAAGACTTAAAATATCCTTACTATCCGTAAAAAATTAATTTTTTTAAAATTCGTGATTAACTTACTGCTCCGTTCAACACTTGTTAGTATCAAACTGTTCGTTCAGAAAAACACCACAAAAGGTTTAAGTTAAGGAAATGGTTCCAAAACACTAATCAATTGAGAGTGGGGGACCTAATGATTTGTTGTGGTGCCTGAAAATATTTTGCAGTTAATGTTGCCTTGTTGGTATCTTCAACCAAGGACAAGGAATAAACTTCAAGAAGGTTTTTTTGTTTTCCTTTTCTTTTATGTTTTTCTGCACAAAAACCCAGAATGTTTTTTTTTATTGACAATGATGTTTGTGTAGTTTTTCTGTTAGAATCTTTTTCACATTGTTGGGCTTATTGATTGTGTATTGGATTTGGAGATTGAAAGCACAAACAAGCCCTTTTTTTTCCCGAGAAAATTCTGCAGAAAGTGGCTAAGTGGGTTTTTGGATCCATTAGGAAAAAGAATATTTATTCTTCCCTACGTGGCATTTAGTTTAAACGTTAAATATCAATTCAAATGTAACTTAAGAGTATATTAAAACACATAAATCAGTTAATTGAGTTTTATCTCCATTAGTATCAGTATTATTGTCAGTGTAGGAAGACATGGATTCGAGTGTGCTGAAGCGCGTTATCTTCCTATTTAAGGGTTGCAGAAGGGTTATGAGTAGTTCTAGATATTATATAAAAAAGAGACGTATTAAAAAAAAAGAGACGTATTAAAAGAAAGAAATATGACCTAGAGCATGTTAAAACATATTAGCTCTCAACTCTCCATGCAATAAGTATACATGTACTTACAATTTGATTCATGTGTTTTAAGTTTGGTTCGTGTCAGATCTAAAACTATATTTAACGCTAAACTTTAAACATGTCTAATTTTTTTATTCAAGTATACTTTTTGGCTAATATTTTTCTCCAAATTTTGAACTTGGACAGATAACCTGCCCTTAAAGAAGCATAATAATTTTCTATCGGGTAAACTATACCCAATGTTTCTAAAATGTTAGTAAGTTTATTGTATTTGTCATTCAATTTTAAAAAGTTACAAAATGGTCACTCAATTATTTGTAAGCTTTCATTTAAGTCACTAAACTATTTAAATGTTTTTACTTAAGTTATTAGGCTATTAAGTTTTTTAAAAAAAGTTTGACTAAAGAGTTTCAAGTGACGATTTGACGATCAATATGATAGATCAATACACATTAATGATTAGAAGGATATACCTTAGATTCAATTCGATCTGACATTTCGTGCCAAAGATTGGAGAAAAAAGCTATTTCGATTTTGGTTCGTAGATTCATGATGTTCAAAGTTATTTCATAAAAAAAAATATAATTGTAGAAAAAAAAAAAAGGGAAAGGAAAGCTTTCAATTAGTGCATGCGGTACAAACAGAAAAGACCATGTAACAACAATTTTAATAGTCCAATGTCTTAATTGACAATTTTTAGTGACCATTTTATAACTTTTTAAAGTCGAATGACCAAAATATAAACTTATTAATAAATTAGTGACCTTATATATAATTCACCCTTTTCTATTTGTCATTCTGTTATCCTTCTTCCCCAATGGTTGTTACATCAAAGAGTACAAGCATTTAACAATGGCATAAAAGCAACTTAAAAAGGCTTTGATTTCTAGCCAATAAATAAATCAAGCTACCTTTTTTGTCTGCTAAAGTAGTTAATTATAGCCAATAAAGCATTGATTCTTCTTTTTAATTTCCCAACACATATAAATTAACTGTTTTAAAACTACAATAATTTGATTTTAAAATAATTAAGTCTTGTCGATCGAGCTTTAATTTAATTAGTATGAGTATTATTTCTGATGTAGGAGGACGTGAGTTTGAGTGTATTGAAGTGAATTATCCTCTTATTTATGTATCGAGAGGGACTATTAATAATTTTAAATATTTTATAAAAAAAACATATATGATTAAAAGTTAGAACTTGTAATTATAAAAAAAAATGATCTTTATCCATTAAGATTTTACAAATTTCATTCACAATTTACAATTTGACAATAAATTTGAAAAAAAAAAATTGTATCCTATCATGCTTGCAATATTGTTCTTGATGTACCAACAGTCATGGTTATCATGTTTGAACTATCCACAACATTATTTGTATCCAAATCCAAACCGGCCGCCCATCTTCGAAGAATCCGCAACAACGTCGCCGCTTTCCGTCTCCCTCTTGCGGTTCCACCACCCATCACTTCCCATATTATCCTTTCAATCCCGGGAATCACTGCCAACTCTGCTATCATCTCCGGTCCCCCTTTCCTACACATGGTGACCAAAGTAGCTGCGGCGCTTTCCCTTGCATTATCTGTCCCTTCCCTCAGGATAACACCCAGTTTCTTAATTATGTTGAAAGCCGCCGCGATTGCTGCCAATCCGCCTCTCCTAGTCACCGCCTCGAGTATTGTCACCGCTTCCTCCGGGAGCTCGTCGATGACTCCGCACACCATCTGTATCACCCCTCCTTCAACTAACCTCCCTACAGTCTCCCTATCTCCAGCCAAATTCAAGATAGCCACGAGTGCATCCTTTTGGGAGCTCGTGGGTCCGTCTTTGGCTAAATCCAACAATCCCTTTATGACACGTGTCTTCCTTCCTAAACCTTTTCTGTACGCGTGTATGCCCGATAAGCTGAATATCGTCGCCGCCGCATTCCCTTTGGCTTCCCACGTGGCACCTGAACGTAACACGTCGATAACGCCATTTAAAGCTCCGTCAGTCTCCACGATTCTCGTTTTGTTTGCTTCTAAGATGGACAGGTTAAGAATAGTAGTAACAGCGTTGACCTGGAGGTTCGGATGCTCCAAACCTACACTTGAACCTAAATACCTGACCAAGATCGGAATCGCTCCAGCTTCTGCAATGCAGGATCGGCTATCCGAGTCGGTTTTCGACAAAGCACGAAGCTCATAAACAACACCGTTAGCCGCCTCCATGGTTTGACTACCCGATAGTTTGTTGACCAAAAAAGAAACCGTCATTTTCGTAGCTTCAAAGGCGGCTTTAGTACCTTTAACGCTGTTAACTTTCTCGTTATTTCCGACGGTCTCAAACGGAATTCCTTGCTCACGGCACCACATAGCTATAAGATTCCTCAAAGCTCGGTTCGGTATAAGGTTGGTATGGATCAGGGTTTGACCCGTTTTAGGACATGTGGAATGCCCAGATTCAATCCATAGATTGATAGATTCCCGATCGTACGTCTGTCCCGTCGCCACGATAACCGGATCCCTCATCAACTCAAGAGTAATCGGACACCGGAAATCAGCCGGGATCGTCAAATCCGACGTCGATTTTTGCGGCCGATGATCCGGTTTACTTGCCGTCGAAGATCCGAACAACACGCAATTAGCGTAACGAACAAGGCCAATCAAAGAAACGATATCCGATTTCGATTTCTCGTCGACTTGATTCTGGATTTCATCTTGTAAGCTCTCGATTTCTTCTCTGCAACTCGAACCGTCACGTAATCCCAGGTCCTCGATGACTTTTTTAAGCTTCAACTGATCGGGAACGATCTCTTTTTCGATCCGATCCAACATGGTCAAAACTTCTCGCCGAAGAAACACATCGCCGGGATCCACAACCGGCTTCGACTTACCACACTGTTTCCGTACCAAAACCACGAGTTCTTCCACGTCTTGACTCAGTTCAATCTCCTTAAAAGGGAAAATATCGAGTAGAGTCGATAACTCGAGGGTGAGTTCATGAAAATTATTAGATAATACCTGGATTTGCATTAACATCCACATCTTGCTTCCATTTGAACAATCTTCGAGCAATGTTTTAATCCTTTGTAAAACTATGTACATTTCCTCAAAGCACAAAAGGGTTGAAGGAGAAAAGAAAACAGAAGCTGGGTTTTTTATCAGCTCGTCGAATAATATCGAGAGAAGCTTGGATTTGTTAATGGCGGAAACCGAGTTCCGTTTTAGAAGACATTGAAATGGTTTAAAAGAAGAGATTTCTTGTGACAAAGAAAGAAGGGACTTTACCAAGTTGATATCGGCTAGTTTGGGCGATACAAAAGCTCCGGCCGAAGGCCGCCGCTTTCTCGGCGGAAAAGCATGAGGAGGAACAGCCATTGAAACTTTCCAGAAGAAGGTGGTATAGTAGTTGATTACGAAAAGAAAATGATTTTGGGTTTTGCTTCAAATTTTAATATAAAACGATAATCATGGTGCAATTAGTGATTAATTTATATGATTTTGATAAGAGGAGTTGGTTTTTGACTGGAATTTTTAAATTTGCTGTTGGCTTGGGGCTGGCGGTTTACCAGGTAAGAATTTGTGTGTTGTAAGAAATTTTTTTTGCTTTCCATCACATTGTTTTAAAGCTCCAACACACAAATACGCCGGCTGCTTGCTTCTCATTCTACAGCTCATCTATTGGCTTATCCATTCCGGCTGGGATGCTATAATTTATGGTAATACTTGGTCGTATATCAACAGCCTTTACACAAAAGTTGAAAGATTTTTTTCGAATCGAGTTGAGAAGGACCAAAAGAGTATTTATACAAATCTGTTATTTGAATTATTCAAGTTGTAAATTTCAACTTGAACAATTCGAAATTCTGATTTTTTTTCGATTTTTTCTGATCGAATTGAATCGAGTATTACTCAGTCTCAATCGTGTAATCAAGAGTTTGATGAATGATAAACGGAGTACATTTCATGATTAGATGTTTATACTCGTGAGAAAGAGTTGTTATTGACGAATGATATTTCTTTAACTCGAATATCTCAAATATCTCCAAAATTTTAACTTATTTAACTCGAAAGTTATTTCCAAACTTAATTCATTTTTTTAGAATTTTTTATTTAAATAAGGAAAGAGATTCTAAGAATAAAAAAAAATATGGAAATATTATTTTAGTAGTTAAAATAAATGGTCCATTAAGAAAATGTCAAATTGATAATAATGAATAATAGAATTAAAAGACACAAAATAAATATGTTTTAAACAAAAATGGCAAATGAGACAGTAGGTGAAGTTTGTTGTGGACTTGTTCTCAATCACTCCTCCTCCACTTTCTCTTTTATTTTATATTTTAATGCATTATTTCTTCTTTCTCTTTTACTTTTAAGTATTAATTTATTTCAATGGTTTCGAGAATTTTGAAATTTTAAGTTCGAATATGTAAATGCGTCAATTTTCTTTTGATTCGTTTTTCCATAAATCAGGTTCGTTTTTATATTTTTGACGCTGTAAGTAAAACAATAAAATAAAGTTTTAGGTCCTTTAAAAACTAGAAAATAATATTTTGAACCCCTTTCAGCCTTGGGTCATGAGCGGCCACACCTCCATTTGACTCCTAGGGTTAGACCTGCAAAAATAATTATAATTTTTTAAACTTATGTGAAGATTAGTATCAATTATAGGGTTTCTATATATTCAAAAAATTATAATTTATATCTATATTTAAATATGTATCAAACATAAATACTTTAAATTTTATTAGGATATTTAATAAAATTCAAGTTTAATGATAAAGTTGAGATCTTGAGAACTTTTAAATTTCGGGTTCGAATCTCACTTTATGTAAATATACGGGTTTTTCTCCAAATTCGTTATCATTATAGTTAATTAATTCAAGTTTAGTTAATTGTTGAATTAACTTTAAAAAAAATTCTATATAGAAATCAAACTAATAAGGTAAAACAAGCAAGAAAAAACACCACAAATTTCATAATTTTGAAATACCACTGCCTAGTCTCTGTACTTTACAAAAGTTATGGATTTAGTCTTTATATTTTAATTTGGTTGTTTTTTCGTCTCTATATTTTTAAAATTTTTAAAATTCAGTCCTCACTAAACAATAACTGTTAGATTCTACTCTTTCCAAAATCTGATGCGACAAACATATGATCATATGCTTAATGTCATATCAACTTATTATTTCAACCTATTACTCACTAAAAATTCAGATAACGGATTAACAACTGTCATTTGTCTCAAGACTAAAATTTCAAAATTCGAAGAGTATAGAGATTTAGAATAATCCAATTGGAGAATATTAACTAAATTTATAATTGTACACATAGAAAAGGACTAGGAATTAAATTTTATGAAACAGATTTAACTGCTACTGTTTAGGTCAAGGCTAAATTTTTAAAATTTGAAGAGTATAAGGACTAAATTCAAATGTAAAATAGATGGATAATTTGGAAAGGAAGCATTGAAGATAAAATGGGAGTCAATGTCAAGAAGAAAGTGTTGATAAAGATGATTGATTTTAGATAATGCACCACTTGTGGGTTTTCAGTGGGGAAACTAAAAGATGACGCCGTCATTGGAGATTAAATGAAATCATTGCATTAATTAATTATTATTTATTAATGTCAAAATGAGATTATTATTATTATTGGTGATAAAGATTAAAAATATTACTATTTAAATGCGATGATGGATCGAGAAAGAATTATATGAAATAATGGCGTCACGTCACGTCACGTTATTTATATTTTTTTAATAGTTTAATGTCACATCAGTATTTTCATTCTGAAAAAATCAAATCCGAATGAAATTATTAAAGTGACATTAAACTATTAGAAAGTGATAATATCCATGTTTCATATGATCTTTTCTCGTGATGATTGGTGGGTAATTGTATTATGGAGGCTCATGTATTAGGAGTTAAATTACATTATATTCCATTTATTAAAAAAAATAGGCAAACTGATGCATGCAAATTAGATCAAAAGGTAATTTGATCTTCTTTTGATTAAAAATTTCATCTATTCTTACTATTAAAATCTGACGTGGTTGACGAAATAACCAGATGGTTACACGTGGTATGCTACGTATACCTCATACTAATGTACATGGACTAATTTTTACTAATATAAATTGATGGAAGTTCTGATAGGAGGACTTGTATGCTCGTACTTATAGGATTAATTTGCCTATTTTTTTAGTAAAAAAAAAAACATAATCTGACTCGTAATATAAAAGTCTCTATGGTACTAATTTTACCATAATTGGTGAAATTTGAATCTTTAAAAGTTCAAAAAAATTATACATGTGGAGGGATTTTTGGATTAGGTTAATCTCAATAACATCGAATCGAGTTTCAAAATCTCCGATTCAATTCAATTTAATTTTGATTTTGGATTAATTCTTGTTTGAGTTATTATAGATTCAGATAATTTCGAGTTATTTATTTAAATTATTTCGAATTCAATTAATTTTAAATTCGAATCACATTAAATATCAATTCAAATTTATGCTATTAATTTTTCATAACTAAATCGAGTTAAATCGAATATAAATTCAAGTTAGATGGAAACAAACCATCATATTCAAATTTGATTAACTTAAAATAATAATAAATAAATGAAGATATTCTTATCTATTAACATAATCAAAAGCTTGAAAGTGACTGCTACATGATGTGCCCATGACTTCCTATAATAGAGTTTTTCCCTTATGGGATAATGTTTCTTTGTCACAATTAATGCTTTGAGGCAATACTAAGTTGATGGGTATTTCGGATGGACGGTGAGATTAATCTCGTAAAATTAATTATTATAACTGTAAGATTAAAATTAATGGTAGAATATATGTTTCGATTTAATCGTAGTGATAATAGTAAAATGAATAATAATGAGAAGAGAAAATGATTATTAAAAATATTAGAATAATTTTTATATGTAGTAAAATTTATAATATATTTGAAAAATTAATAAATAATTAAAAATATTAAAACATTTAAGATATTATATATTAAATTAATAAAATTATTTAAATATTTAAATAAAAATATAAATAGTAAATTTCAAGTAGAAGACGAAAGAAAAAAAAAAGGACAAAAGTATGGGCATTTACACTACTCAAATATGCAATCTAAACGGATTATTGATATTGCATTTTTACTCGGATTTAAGTTTAAGTGTCGAATTAATATATATTGATAAAGAGCAAACATGTAAAATTTAGACCAAATTGATACTATTTTGGTAAGATCAATGTATTCTTTATTTTTTATTTTATTTTTTATGAAGATTAATTTTTTATGGTCCGTGATTACTTCTCCTAATAATATCATCTTTAGAGTTCGAATTTAAGTTTTTTCTTTAAGAGTGTCGCATCAAATAATCATTGATTCTTTATTGAATGTTTCATACAACATCCTTGGAAGCTATCTTTTTCATACATGTGCATTGAAATATTCATATGGATGGAATTGAAATCACAAGAAGCATTCATCAATGGCGGCCACTAGCATAGTTAGGCTTTAGATTGCTAAGTTGGGTGAATGTTGGATGGAAGTTTTGGGTTTGGGTTTGGGTTTGTTGGAGTTTCATTTTCTAATGAAAATTATACTTCATATTGAAAAGATTCTAGGCTTCTATGATAAGGGTTTGGAGCATTTTATATGTGGAAATTGATGCAATGCTAAAGGTATGGTGATAGTGCCATTTGAGCTGCTTTTTATGGCATGGTCCTCAACCACCATTATGATTAGAGGAGAATATGTATATATAATATGTATATATCATTTGTCCACACTCTCTCATCTACCAAACATACAAAGTGAGGTATAGTGAAAATATTTTATTTATCCAAAGGAAATTGATGTAGGTGGAGGAAGCTCTTAAGGATGAGGTCATTGGCCATTGGAAAGCTCAATTTATAATTAACCAAAATAATGGAAGTATGGGTTTAAAGTATAATCATGGTGGCTAAGGTTTGGCATGAAATGAGACAAAAATATCCAATAAAAAGTGGGTATCGTAGAGGCATTCATAAGGTTGGGTGATTTGGGCAATATCGTTGGTTTTGAGTCGGATATGAGTTTGAGCTAATTTGATCCGTTTTGCTTTTCTGTTTAGAAATAATAAAAATATAAAAAATAACAGGCGGAATGATAAATTTAGCCCTTAATTTGATCATTAATCTTCTAATAAAAAGTAATCTAAAACATTAATTTTTTAATGCCACGTGTATTTTATGATAACATGTCATTAAATAATTTAAAAATTATGAATATTTAAAAAAATAAAAAGTTCATAAAAATTAAAAAAAAAATCATGAAAATACATGTAGATTGCCATGCATGCTGCCATGTTTAAAAAAAAATCAATGTTTAACTCGGTATTTTCAAAAAAAAAATTTGATTCTTTTTTGAAAGTTTGATGGTCGAATTTGATTCTTTTTAACGTATTTAGGGCTGAATTTAGCTCAAAAAAAGAATAAGGCCCAAATGAATAAAAAATGTAAACGTTGAGAGCTAAATTTTTCACCAAAGTAATTTTACAGTAATGTTTATTAATTTTTATAATTAAATTTAAATACATATTTTATTTTTTGAATAGTGAAATGAACCTTTTGGTCGGGCCTAGATCGGCTGGACTCGAGCTTAAATATTTTTTAAACTCGAATATAGATCTAGGCAATGAAAAAAATACACCCTTGCTCGTGGCTCTTGGTTTTGTTGCACATTTATTGCTTTTCATTTTTTTTAAATATATCATTGAATTTTTTAAGGGTAAATTACACTACAAGTCATTCAATTATGGATTATTTTATTATTATTTAATTATGAATTTTTTTAAAATTGATGATTCAATTAATAAGATTTTTTTGTCTATTTTTGTTATGATGTGACAATTGAAAAATCAGTATAATAATAAATTTAATTTTTAATTTTGACATTCTGTATCGATTTAGTCATAAATTTAATTAGAAGAAAGAGAGAGTTACAAATCCATGTGTGGAAGACCAGTAGCTATTGCTAACACGCAATTTGTTTGTATCTAGTAAGGCATAGGGAGATTTGGGCATGGCATAAAGATAGTTGATCCATTGGGCTTTTCAATGGTTTAAGATGGTAATAAATACACCATTACTTTTTTCAGGGGTAAATTACACTATAGGTCATTCAATTATGAACTTTTTAAAATTGATCATCCAATCCCATGGTGTACCGTTTATTGAAATTGGGTAACTTCTTCGCATTTACTTGCATTTTTTTCATCTTTTAAATTTTAGTCCTTTTTATTAATTAACTATCTAAACAATGAAATTTCTTAACCAAATTTTAATATGACACTTATGACATTGTAAATATTAAATAATTAATATTTACAGACTGATATATCTGAATTGTGGTCCCGAAATCATTGAAAAATAGATTGTTACAAGAATTTTCTCTAATATGAGCAAAAGCATCTCTTGATTCATTCCTTATTCCCTAAGTTGAGAGATTTGAAAAGAAATAGGATGTGAGTGAAAAAAATAAATTTGGGGGTATTTATAGGTAAAAAATTGTTACTGTTGTCCCCCTTTTTAAATTTTTTTACCGTTGCACGACTAACATTCGAAAAGTCATTAGATTTGCCCGTTGCCCCATTTCCCTTTCTCTCTCAAAAAACGACATATTTCTTTAAATTTTTTTAAAAAATCGACTTATAAACCTAATTAAAAATAAATAACAAATAAAGCTAATTTAACCTAATCTTACCTAAATATATATATTGATGTCAGCATCTCAACAAGTACGTGGAAGGTTTAACTTTAGATATTTCTTGCATTCAACTATGAAGAAGTATGTGGAAGTTTATTTAATGTTGCTTCATAATTTTTTTTTCTTTTTGAAAATAAATCTACATTCCATATTGATAATAAAATAAATATCTCTACAAAAATGATTGACATTTTGTCATGTTGTACTGATCTGGTTTTAAACTCGAGGTGTATATAATTGATTTTATTCTCGAGTTTTATCTATTTATAATTGAAAGTAGTTCTCCTAGAATCATCTGTATTGATTCAGTTACATTGACGATTAAGATTAGAGCTTATCTATAATTGAAAGTTCTAAGAGATTTAAACTCTATACAATATTATCCCTTTAGGATTTACACTATTTACCCTAGTAACTCTAGTTCCACTAGAGTATTTCATTAGGCCATCAAGGCTTCAAGTAGATTGACTTCTCCACGAGTTCCATTCTTTTAATTCCAATGGTTAAATTTTGAGAATTTACCCATTATTTTAATTGTTGCGTTAATAATGATGCCAATTGAATTACGATTTAATCGAAATAATTTTTTGATTAATAATATGGGATTAAATTAGTAATAGAAAATGGAAAACTTAGCAGCATTTTAAGTTGCTTACTCTTCAAACAATCATCTTCTTCAACTTCCTTCTCTTATTGATTAATTTGCTTCTACATTCAGCCAAAGATATTGAAACCCATTCACAAATATTCTAGTTAAAAATCTTATCTTAAACTATATATACAACTATATATATATATATATATAGTTTGATGTCAGCATCTCAACAATTACCAGTCTTCTAAGTGTAGGTTTAACTTTAGATTTTTCTTGCATTCAACGATGGAGAAGGTTGTGGAAGCTTATTCATATTGCTTCATAGATTTTTCTTGAAAATGAATTTACATATTTAATATCTGTGATAACTTCTATATATCACAAATTGTGAAATGTGTCTCGTATTTTGTTAAAATAAATATCTATACAAGAATTAGCTCAGGTTTTATTCATCTAGTATTAATATGTGCTTCTCTTTGTCTTCAGATTTTACCTATCTTATCGATAAATGTTAGGGCATGGGTTTAAATCTGACCAATATCAAATTGTGAATTTCCTTGGTAGGTGAAGATGCTACCACTCCGTGAATACCCCCCTCCCCCTTCCTCGAGGCTCTAGATGAAGTTGAGTAGATAAAACCCAAGAGTAAAACCAAGCACAAACACCCTGAGCTTAGTACTGAATATGTCAAGGGATTCATCAGTTTTTGGCGAACGACTTCCCGAACTTCTCCCTGAACATGCATATAGAAAATATTTGATGCACCCATCAATAAAATATTCATTAAACCACGTGATGCCTTTTGGTCAAGATATACCAAATTGAGAGAAAAAAGCTCAAGTACCAAATTGAACATTGAAAACAAATTTAAGTACAAAATTGTATATTAACCCTTTAAAATTATCAAATTTTAATGGTTATCCAATCGTATCGTAGACCACCAATCCTAATTCAGCATTTGCAGATTCGTACACAGATTTTGACGTAAAACAGAATTTGGAATTTATCAAAGTCAGGTCCACTTATTCATTATTATTTTTTAACATAATTTATAATTATTTATTTTTCATTCCCATGTAAATATTAAAATATAAATTAGTATAAATATTAATATAAAATTTAAGTATAATAATACATTTGACCCTCAATGTTTATATCTTTTGTTAATTTGGTCATTATTCTTTTTTTAATCTAAATTTATTCAAATTTTATAATTTTTTTAGAAATTTGAGTTATTTTATTATATTTTTTAATAATTTTATAAATTTATTTATTAATATGACATATAAGATAAATAGTGACATGTCAGCATGAAGCACATGTGTACTGCCATGTAGATTATTAATTATTAATGTTTTTAATTATTTAATACTAGTAAGAAAAATATAATTTCATTACAAATTTAAAACTAAAAAAACTAATACAGTTGTATTGTAATGAAATTAAAACTCAGTTGAAATCAAAGGTGCCAAATTTAAATATTTCTCAAAATAAAAAAAAAGGAAAATATTTGAAATTTTTACAATTATTTTCTGGGAATATCTGGAAAGAAAATATTTTTAAAACTAATTTTATTAACAAATTAATTAAAAAATAAATTATAATACGAATTTTCTTTTTCGTTATAGTCAACCGTTAAACATAACAAAACAAAACTACTAACTATGTTTTGCAACGAAATCAACTATGCCACGTGGATGGCTACCATTTGTCTACAGCTCACTTATACGAATTGCCAACAGCTTATTCAATATAAAAATAAATTAAAATTCTAGAAAATTCCACGTGTTCACCTGATAGAATAAGACAAAAATGCCCTTAACCGTGCCCCTTAAAAACACAAAGTAAATCTCTTACCCACCAGAAAAAAGAAAAAAAAAAGAAAAAAGAAAAAAAAACTTTTGAGTACTGAGTTTAAAAGTTTTAAACTCGGTTTTGTGAACTCAGTACTCAACAGTTTTTCAGGGTTCAGACAACAATGGCGGAGACTGGAGACCGTTCTAGCACTAGCAATGACTTGTCGGAGATTTCATCGGAGATGGCGTTGTTAGGGAAGTACGAGGTCGGGAAATTGTTGGGGTACGGCGCGTTCGCTAAGGTTTACCAAGCGCGTAACATGCAGACGGGGGAGACGGTGGCGATCAAGGCCGTGAGTAAAAAGAAAGTCCTCCGTGGTAAGATGATGGCGCAAGTTAAAAGAGAGATTGCTATCATGCGCCGGCTGAACCATCCCAACATCGTGAAACTCTTCGAAGTTTTAGCAACGAAGAGCAAGGTTTATTTCGTAATGGAATACGCTAAAGGTGGCGAGTTTTTAACAAGGATAAATAAAGGCCGGTTCAGTGAAGAACTCTGCCGCCGGTATTTCCAACAATTAATCTCCGCCGTCGGATTTTGCCACTCTAGAGGCGTTTTCCACCGTGATTTGAAACCGGAAAACCTCTTACTCGACGAGAATTGGAATTTAAAAGTGACCGATTTCGGACTCAGCGCCATGACGGAACAAGTCAGACAAGACGGTCTCCTCCATACGTTTTGCGGTACCCCAGCTTACGTAGCGCCGGAGATTTTATCTAAAAAAGGATACGACGGTGCTAAAGCTGATATTTGGTCATGCGGCATCGTTTTGTACGTTCTTCATGCTGGTTATCTTCCTTTTAATGATGCAAATATGACGGTAATGTATCGTAACATTTACAGAGGTGAATATAAATTCCCGAAATGGACATCACCGGAGCTCCGGCGATTGATTTCCCGCCTTTTAGATACAAACCCAGAAACAAGAATCACCATTGATGAAATCATCAATGACCCATGGTTTAAAAACGGGTATAAAGAAGTTAAAGTTCAGCCGGTTGATTTTGATTTAAAAGAAGAAACTCAAAACAATGTTCGATTCAATGCTTTTGATTTAATTTCTTTTTCGACCGGTTTTGATCTTTCCGGTTTATTTAATGATACTGAATTTTCCGTTCAACGGGAACGGTTTGTATCGGCGGAGAAGCCGTGGAGGATTATAGAGAGAATTAAAGAAGAGGTGGCGAAAATGGAGAATGTGGAGGTTATAAGTACGAGAGAAAGTGGGATACGGCTAGAACACCAAGGGAATAATTTGGTTATTGCTATTGATATTAACCAGTTGACGGAGGAGCTAGTGGTGGTTGAAGCTGGTCGCCGGGAACTCACCGCCGGGTCAAGTGATGAAATCTGGAATGAAAAATTGAAACCCAGACTTTCCGATTTGGTATATAATTCTGAAAGTGAACTTTGATGGACGGATTTGATGGGGTAACTCTGAAAGAACCCAACCGGAAATGAAGGCTGTCAGCGCCGCCGTACCAGTCGCCGCGTCTTTTTTTCCCCGGGAAATGGGAGCAAAACTAAATTTTTTAAAAACCGGGTTTTTATATTATTACTTAATTTTTGGCCAATATGTAGGGTTCATAACTGGCCGTAGGAGATTCTTTTTATCAGATGAAGAAATGAAATATTTTTATTTCTTTATTTCTTTATTTTTAAAATTTTATTTGAGAATTATATCAACATTTTTGCAAGAGGAATTTTGGGTTTAAATGAAATAAATAAAGTGATTTTTTTAAAAAAAATTAACATTATTTTTGGATAATTTATTTGGATAATTTTTGTTTAAGTAAAAGAAAATGAAAGGAGACTAACAATATCTTATTATAAATATTTTTTTAAACATTAATCTCGTTATAAGTTCTTATCATATTTGTTCTTTTTGATATAATACCTAAAATTACCCATAGTTCCTTCCAACCCTTGAGTAGGAGGATAATGCACTTCAGCACATTTAAACCCACATCTTTCTACACTAACAATAATACCGATACCAATCGAGTTAAGAGTCAATCGACTATTATAAATATTTTTAAAAATAATCACTAAATTAACCCACTAAATATTATCTTTGTCTAATCCACCTTGAAATAAACTGTGCAAAATGCCTTGATGCCATGAGGTTGTATCCAAATATGATCCACAAATCATCCTTTACAATGTTAACAATCAAATATGTCATAATATTTTTAATATAAAAATAACTTTTAGGTTAAAATTGTTACAAGCTTTTTTTTTGGTATTTTTCGTACATTTGAAACTTAGTTGCTCTGTTTATAATTTTTTGGAATTTAATCATTCTATTTTTCAGATTTAAAAATTAAAGTCCAATTATGAACCTCGTTAAAATTTTTATGTTAATTTTAGTTCATTGCATCGTCAAATTTGATAGAATAATTCTAACGATTTCAACAATTAAACTTGCATTCTTAAATATGAAAAATAGAATGGCTAAACTCCTGAAAATATAAGTAGAGGGATTAAATTTAAAATACATGAAGAATATAGAGATTTGAAGCATATTTTAATTTTTCCCTTATTGCTATCTAGTCACATATTAATTTTGTTTAATTAATAACATTATAAAAATAGAAAAATAAAAAAATTTCAAATAAAATATTAAATCTTAAATTTTAAGATATAAAAAAAAACTAAAACCATAATTTAACTAAAAAAATTAAAATGCAATATAGAAAAATTAACACACCATATATATACAAAAATGTGAATTACACCCGAAGTTACTAGACTATTAGATGTTTTGGTTATTCAACTTTAAAAAGTTACAAAATAGTTATTCAACTATTCGGAAGTTTTCATTTATGTCACTAAATTATTCAAAAGTTTTTATTTAAGTCATTGGGCTATTAAGGTTTTTCTTTTTTTTTTTTTAAGTCCAACTAGTAAGCTTCAAGCAACGATTTGATGACCGGTACAATAAATCAGTCAATACTCACAGATAAGTAAAGGAACATAGATCCAAGTGATCTATCAATTAATGTTAGAGATCAAAGAAGAAAATTGTTTAGATTTTGGTTCGTAGATTCATGACGTTCAAAGTTGTTTCATGAAGAAAAAAACTAAATTGTAAAAGAGAAGGGGAAGAAGAGCTTTTGATTGGTGCAAGTTGTGAGAACGAAGAAGGCCAACGATTTTAACAGCCTAGTGATTATTTTGTAACTTTTTGAAATCAAGTGCCCAAAGTGTAAACTTACTAATAATTTAGAGAATTTGAGTGTTGTTTACCTTAAACAAAATAACAAAATTTATATCCAAATCTAATTTATATATATATATATATATATACACTATAGCAATACGACGTTACAAAAAAGAAAAAGAAAAAAAGAAACAAATCCTATGTGGCATAACTTATAAATTACGATTTGTCATAATAATAATCTGTCACGTGTAACAATGGACTATATTTTAAAAAATAATAATTCAAGACAAATTCCTTGTAAAAATATAACGATGAATTTGGGATAAAAAAAAATTCTTTATATTTGGTTAATATCTCAGGAAATTTGGAATCAAAAATTAATTTAAGGCAAATTCTTAGACAAAATGATAAATTTAGCCCTTAGCATTTATATTTTTTTCTCAATTTGATCCTTATTCTGTTTTTTTAGCTAAATTTGACCCTCAATCTTTCAAAAAGAGTTAAATTATTTTTTTAATATGGAAAGATTGACTAAAACATTAATTATTTAATAATGTTGGCATGATAATCTACGTGGTAGTCTACGTGTGCTTCATGCTAACAGGACATTATTTGTCTTAGATGTCATGTCAATAAATAATTTAAAAATTATAAAATATTCAAAAAATTATAAAAAATTCATAAAATTTTGAAAAAAAGATATGAAGTACACCTCGACTGTCTTACGAGTTTTTATGTTTTAAAATTTATCTTTTACTTAGTATTTCTATTTTAAAAAAATTCGATTCTTTTTAAAAGGTTAATACTCAAAGATGATTTTTTTTTAAAGTTGAACTTCAAATTTAACTAAAAAAAATAAGGGTAAAATTAAAAAATATATATTATTTTAAAATAATTAATTAATTAAAACAAATATAAAATTATAAAAATATTGTAATATTAATATACACAACAATTTGTGCATCTAATTCTTAAATTATAATAATATAAAAATATTTAAACATAATAAGACAGCCTTTGGCCCACTTTTTATGCTATGATTCAAAGCTTCTGCCTCCTTTTTCTCATACAGCCCCTATTTCCTTATCATTACGTTTTTTTTTTTAAGTTAAATTCTAAAATAATTTAATTTGATTCTCGTTAAAAGTGAATTGAGTCGTAACTCGATTGGTATGGTATTGTTATTAATGTAAGCAGATGTGAGTTCGAGTATACTGAAGTGCATTATTCTCCTATTTATAGATTAGGGAAGGGCTATGTGTAGTTCTAGACATTGTGTCGAAAAGAACAGACATAATCAGAACCTATAATGAAATTGTTCAAAAAAATTTTATCCATTTTAATAAGTTTTTATAAATTTTAAATATTATTTGATAAAATTTTAAATATTTTATAAATATTTATAAAAAATTAATTTCTCAAATAAATAGAAAATAATCAATAATTCTTATATAACATTTCTTTAAAAAATTATTTTTATATAAAAATTTAAGTCATTGTAAAAATTAAATTAATTATAAATTACATGATTCGATTTAAGTAACCGTGATTTTCTTTTACTTGTCACTTTGGTTCAGTTTGATTTTCGATTTCTCAATTTTTTCTCAACCGATGGTAAAATGTGCCATTACATTTTAGAGGCCTATTAAAAATTTTAAAATTTTCGAGACACTAATTAAAATTTTTAAATATTTTAGAGGCTTAACGAGATTTTTAAAAAATTCTAGTGGGTTTAATTAAAAACTTTTAAAATTTAAAGAGTTTAATAAAAATTTTCAAAACTTTATGAAAACTTAATTAAAAATTTTAGAAAGGAATAATATAATTTTTCAAATCATATTAAAGTTGAGATTAAATTTTATCTGTTGAGCATATATTTAAGATAATTTAAAATATATATTTTCAAATTTTAATTTGAATTCTCATTTTTATCCTCCCTAATCTACTATCACCTTAATTAAAGTGATTAAAGTTAAGGTTATTTGAATCAAATTAGATGGTCGAATTTTCTATTCGGAGAATAGGTATTGAACTGATTGATCGGAAATTAATATAAATCAATTAAATAAATTAAATTAAATGATGAAACCGATTCAACCCAACATAATCGAATTTACTGATCTGTTTTTCAACATGTTGATTAATTGACACCTTTCAATCGATTCCTAAACGAACCCAAAACCCCCCATAAATCTCTTCCTTGTCCGAAACCAAATCCATAGCTCACGTTTTCTTACATTTTCCCTTTCATTTCATCTTCACCAAATCACACTTACTTCAAGCTAAAACTTAGCAAAAGATTTCGGATCCTGGGTTTCAATGGATACTCCACCAGGATCCACAATCTATTCAATCCCAACCCGTTTAAATTCTTTCATAGCCAGCACCAAAGTAGGCAAAAGATTCAAACTAACCGAAAGAAACACCAGTTTCACCACCGAGTTAAGAGCCGGCACCGCCACTTTCCTTACCATGGCCTATATCTTAGCCGTAAACGCCAGCATATTAACGGATTCAGGCGGTTCATGCGGCCTCAGCGACTGTCACAACCCGAGCGAAACCTGCAAGTTTCCACCACTTGACCCAGGCTATGCAGCTTGCCTCGAAAGGACCCGTAAGGACTTGATTGTAGCCACAATAATATCGTCTTTTATTGGGTGTTTAATCATGGGTATATTCGCTAACCTTCCTTTAGCTTTAGCTCCAGGGATGGGCAGTAATGCTTATTTTGCTTATACCGTTGTGGGGTATCATGGTACTGGTAATTTACCTTACCAAAGTGCTTTAACAGCTATATTCATTGAAGGGTTACTTTTTTTCATCGTTTCCGCCATTGGTTTACGAGCAAAGCTTGCTAGACTTGTTCCGAAACCGGTACGAATCTCTTCGTCGGCCGGTATCGGATTGTTCCTCGCTTTCATCGGTTTACAAAGTAACCAAGGCATTGGTCTCGTTGGTTTTAGCCCTTCAACGTTGGTTACACTAGCAGCTTGTCCTAGATCTTCAAGGAAAGGTTTAGCTCCGGTTGTTACTGCGGCGAACAGTAGTTTAAGCTTTGTCGATGGCGGAACCGTGTCGAGTGACGTATTTTGTATGAACCACCGTATGGAAAGCCCTACGTTTTGGCTTGGGGTTGTTGGTTTTTGTATCATTGCCGTTTGTTTAGTGAAAAACATCAAAGGTGCAATGATATATGGTATCGTTTTCGTCACGGTTGTTTCGTGGTTTCGGAACACTTCCGTCACGGCTTTCCCCAACACCGATGCCGGAAACTCGGCATATCGGTATTTCAGAAACATCGTCGACGTTCACGGTATAAAAACCACGGCGGGGGCATTGAATTTCAAGGGTATGAATAAAGGATACTTTTGGGAAGCATTGTTAACGTTTCTATATGTGGACATATTAGATACCACGGCTACATTATACTCCATGGCTCGATTCGCCGGTTTTGTTAACGAAACCGGCGCTTTCGAGGGCCAGTACTTTGCTTTCATGTCAGACGCGGCGTCCATCATGGTGGGATCGCTCCTCGGGACATCACCGGTGACCACATTCATCGAATCTTCAACAGGGATTCGAGAAGGGGGACGAACTGGCCTAACTGCCTTAACGGTTGCGGGGTATTTCCTTTTGGCATTCTTCTTTACACCGTTGTTGGCATCGATCCCGCCATGGGCCGTCGGGCCGCCGTTGATACTGGTTGGGGTTTTGATGATGAGATCGGCGGTGGAGGTGGAGTGGGAGGACATGAGGCAGGCCATCCCTGCATTTGTGACAATGATTTTGATGCCATTGACATATTCCATTGCATATGGTCTAATTGGAGGCATTGGGACTTTTATTGTTTTGAATATTTGGGATTGGCCGAAAACAATTTGGTGAATCAAAGAACTACTGTAAATTTCAATAATTCTACTACTACTCAAGGGGACGATGATGAGATGCCTCAAGCTTAAGTAGGATATATATCTTCATAATTTTTTTTGGTTCGATTTTATGTTATTCGGACTCGATTGTAAGTGAAAATAAAAATGGTTAAAATTTAGTCTTTCAATTTTATTTTTTTTAAATTGAAAAAAGAAAATCTCATTTTTAAGTTTTAAAGTAAAGATTAAAATTTAAATTTTATCAAAATATAGGGATGGATAACATATTTTGACCATTTTAATAAAATGTCATAGTTCAAGTACAAAGCTCAATAGGCTACACACTTAATTGGAATACTTGCATGATGTTTAAATGTTAAAAATGGTGTAATAGATTTGCATCAATATTATTATCAATTTAACGAGACGTGAGTCGAGATGTGAGTTTAAGTACACTAAACTGTGTTTATCCTTTTGTTTAAGGGTTGCGAGTAGGGTTATGAGTAGTTCTAAGCATGGTACTAAAAAGAGTATAAATCATAAAGTGAACTATACCCAAGGTCATTAAATTATTAGTAAGTTTAAGTTGTGGTTACTCAACTTTAAAAAGATACAAAATGATCATTGAACTATTTGGAAGATTTCATTTAAGTCACCGGGTTATAAAAATCATTGTTGTATGGCTTTTTCTATTTGCATTACTTACATCAATTGAAAGCTTTTCTTTCCTTTTCTTTTACAGTTCGATTTTTTTTTTATGAAATAGTTTTAAACGTCACAAATTTACGAACTAAAACCCAAACAACTTTCTTCTCTGATTTTCAACATTGATTATCAAATTGACTTGAATCTTTGAGATGATTTCTACTCGTCAATGGATACTAATTTATTGTATTGATCATCAAATCGTTGCTTGGATCTAATAAAATGTGTTTATAAGATTAAGATGAATACAATGCATTATATGTCAAATCAAAGCGTGCTGGAGTTCTTAAAGATACTTTTTAAAGATAATGATATTTGATAGACCATTTCTTACTATGGCATGGGTCATTTTTATTAGGTTCTTTTACCCTTATTATTATTGTTAGGTATAATACTAAAATTAGTCCTAATGTTTACTTACTTTTTCATTTTAGTTTTAGTTTTTTTTTTCTTTAGATGATTTTGACTCTCAATCTTTAAAATTTAGTCGATTGAGTCTTAACTCGATTGATATAAATATTGTTACCAGTACAGGAGAGTGTGGGTTTGAGTGCGTTGAAGCGCATCATCCTCCTATTTAAGGATTGAGAATGGACTATAAATAATTTTAAGTATTATATCAAAAAGAGCAAATATGATAAAAACCATATATAAATCAATTCTAAATTTTTTTAGTAAAATGTCCAAATTTTATAATCATTCCATATTTGAAGTCAAAACTCCATTAATAAAAGTTGTTTGGAGTTTAGTATTTAAATGAAAAGAAAAAGAACAAAAAAGTTTGTGAACAATGGCTTTGCACTGCTCATTTTCATGTTTTCTTCAGAGATTCCTCTTATTTTTTTTATTAAAAAAATCATAATTTAAAATTAAAAGAAATTATAATTATAAATATAAATATTAAAACCCAAATTATAAATTTATGGAATAATAATTTTTAGATATTAAATTAATTAACTATCTTTAGAGTTTACCCAAAAATTTATCAACATGCCTAAAAGCTACTTTAATTTTACAATATTCCATATATTTAAAATGTATAATTATGTCCTAATTTGTAAGGACTTGTCACACAACTGAGATGTTTTAAGATTATCAGGGAGATACGTAACTTTGTAAACTTCTAATTTATTGATCGAATTGTGATTTTCAAGTTCCGTTCTTAAAATTTTAGGCAACTAAGAGATTTGCGAAATCGTTATTCAAATGTCGATTGAATAAATCAGGTAAATAACTCGACTCTCCTTTTTAACATTTAATTCCCCAAAATCAACCTTCAATGTTTTGTTATATATGTGATATATAATATTTTTGTGCATGTTTTATGAAAAATGAGTTAAGAATGCTTCCATGGTTTTAAATTTACATTGTATAATTTTGAAATATCTAAGTGCTATTCTTTTTTATACTTAAATTAGATTATTTGATTATTTTTTGAGAAATATGTTATCGGATATTGCTTTTGGTATACATATGACATCCAATTATATTTTGGTATACAGAGTATATTTTGAAAAAGTATGTCATCGATTTATATTTTTGTATAAGAAATATATTTTGTACAAAGTTATTATATTTCGGGTAATCAAATTTCTATGATTTGTATGCTATGTTCTAACTTTGTAATGGAGTTAAATATTGGTCATGCCGACATGTATTTTGTGCTTAGAAATCGGTTTCAACTGTACCACCAGTTTAGAATAATGGCTTTTTATCCATCGGTACTGCGGTGAATTGTAATTTTTGTTCCAACCCACTACCACTACGGTCATTTGTGTTTTTTTTTTTTTTTTACCTTGGTTGAGGTTAAAGTTCACCATAACCATAAAAAGAGTTCATTTTTATTTATTGGTATTTTACTTTTCTTTTTGAATTTTTTAAAAAAAATTATTAATTCGTCTTTATTATATGTTTTGATATGAAATATGCTTTGAATCATTTGTTATGAATTATCCACAAATTTAATATTTTGTCATGCCCTGGCTAACAAATTTGTGTATTTTCGTGTAATGATATTTAAACTGTGTCGAATCAGTTGGACCGGGTTGTCAATTTGAAGAAAGCTATTAGACTGATTGACTTGAGAATCATTATGAATTGGTTGAATCGAATAAAAGTTAGTTAAACTTTTTTTTCAAATATTGTTAATGATTTATTTAGTCGAACCGGATGCATTGATTGGATTGACAAAAAAGTGGGCAATGACCTAACTGATTTAACAAATAGTCCAATTTTGAAAACCTTATTTTTATGCCTTCATACTATTCCATGTTTAGGTTTAATTCGCTTGAAACTCTATTCAAACTCGAACTAGTATCATATATATATATTTAATGTGTTGTGGTACTCATCGTAAAGACACAACTCAAATGTGTAGTGTGCAACAATTAGTTCAAGCTTATCTATTTCAAGCTCCAACTGATTCAAACTCGAAATGATCTGAATTTAAAATTACCTTAATCTTTTGAAACGACTTAAACTCGAAATGATATTGACCTTGTAATGTCTCGACACAAGAAATCGAATATCAAGTCCAAATAATCTAAACTCATAATGATTCGATCTCGAAATGAACTAAATTGGAAACAAACTTAAAATTAACTCAATTCAAACTCAAACCAAAGATCTGATTTAATTTTAGTACTTGTACAAACCTAACAAGAACCAATCCAAACACAACTCACAAGTCTAGTTTTATTACACGAACCATGCATACATGCATATGTATATATAGCTTATTAAGGAAGTAGATAGTTTAAAGTGACTTAACATGGTGATGATCATCATGAACTCTGAGTTGAAACTACATGAAATGGTTGCGACTCGTGATGCTGCTCCTCCGTAGGCGGTGGTGGCGGTAGTTGTTGCGGCAGCGGCTCGCCTTGCCAAGCCCAAACGATGTCACTCAAAGCCGGTCTTATATCTTGTTTCATTACCTTTTGATACTCCAATGTATCCCCATTGCTCTTCTTTACCTCAACCAGATGGAAAAATGGTGTGATTTCAAAGATTTCGGCATCGATCCCCAATACACCTTTCCGTCCTTCTTTACACCCTTCCATTTTCATCAACCCTCCTCCTTTCTTCTTTATTTTCAGCCGTAAACGCTTAGCAACATCTTCCAGTTTTGAAAGGATAGTCGAAGCTGTTTTGTTGGACGTGAATCGGACCTCTTTCTTTTGTTCTTGTTCCCTGAATAAACCGGATAAATCGAAGCCTGCAGACAAAGAGATTATATCAAAAGCATTCAAGTTGCAAGGAGTTCCAGTTTGGAGTCCAATAGCCGGTTCTTTGACTTCAGGATCGACAAGTTCAGGTTTCGGTTCTAGCCCCTTACGGAACCATGGGTTCTCCATTATTTTTTCCATGGAGATCCTTGTTTTTGGATTCGGATCCAAGATTCTTGATACCAACCTGCGTACATCGGGAGCAAACCAGTTCGGGAACTTGAACTCACCTTTCCCGATCTTACGATACATCTCCATCAGATTCGAATCCTGGAACGGTAGATAACCAGCCAGTAAAACATATAAGATTACCCCACAAGACCAGATATCAGCTTTGCACCCGTCGTAGCCTCGTCTGTTGATCACTTCGGGTGCAACATAAGCAGGTGTCCCGCACGTTGTGTGGAGTAACCCATCTTGCTGTTTCGATTCAGCAAGAGCACTCAACCCGAAATCTGTAACCTTAAGGTTACCATTCTCGTCCAACAACAAGTTTTCCGGTTTAAGATCTCGATGACACACGCCTCGGCTATGACAAAAGTCAACAGCACTAATTAACTGTTGAAAGTACTTTCTTGCAGCATCCTCTTTCAATTTCCCTTTCACAACCTTATTGAACAATTCACCACCTTTAGCATATTCCATAACGAAATAAATCTTCGTCTTAGTAGCCATCACCTCGTAAAGCTCGATGACATTCGGGTGTCTAACCAATCTCATAACCGAGATTTCTCGTTTAATCTGATCAATCATCCCAACTTTCAATACCTTCTCTTTGTCAACTATCTTAATAGCCACGTTCATACCAGTTTCGAGATTCCTAGCACGGTGAACCTTAGCAAAGGTTCCTTGCCCTAATAACCTCCCTATTTCATACCTTCCCATCAACACAACCCTTTTCGGTTCCATTCTGAATATAGTCCAAAACAACACCAGTCTATACCTTAACTAGTACTATATATCTCACCTAGGTTACCGACTAACCGAAAACCAACCCGAAAACCCGGAAAAGTTCAACCATCTTCACAAACATCATGCTTTGACATAACATGTTCCCTTAAATTTCTAGTCAAAATACCATTGAAACACAGTTGACTATACAAAGTTAAATGTTGACTTTCATTAGGTATAGATAATAAGGGCAGTTCAAATGAAGCAATATCTTCATTAATCTCAAACAAATGGTGCTCAACTTTGAACCTCATCTTTCAGCATTCCCTGGTTTCCCTTGTGAACCACGAACCGGTTTAGACCAGACCGGACCAGACCCGGGTTTTGGATTTGGCCTAACAAAGATGGGATTTTTCACCTGAAAAAAAAGAAAGGGTTTCAAACAAAATCTATAAAATTGGTGCTTAATTAAAGATCAAATTGTATATGAAAAACACAATTAAAGGTATAATCTTTGACAAATCTAAAGGGAAAAAAATGAAATCTTTCATAAAGGTCTCTTCTTTTTTTCATTGATTTGTAGCAAAGGGGAAATTTTTATTTAACATTAAATAAATTTTGATCCACTCAATCCCTAAGTAGCATAACTAGTTAGCAACCATGAAACTACAATCTCTAGTTTCTAATCTTCAAAAAGTCTCAATTTTCCATAAAAATTAAAAAAAAAAAGGAACAGAATTTAAAGATCTGAGACAAAATTATGATACCCCAAAGTAATGAAAAAAACTATAAATTCAAGGCTGAAAATTGTACCTTCAAATGGGTTTAGAATGTTTTCTTTCTTCACTTTATTTTCCTAGGAAACAAACAGAGGCGTGAGAAAATGAAGATGTGAACAAATGAACTTTTTTTGAAAGGTTTTTGAGGTAATGTGATGGGTTTTTATGATTAAAAAAAAGGGAAGTCTACCAAACATGAATATTTTATTATGGAAAATTAATTGTTGATTTTTTTATTCGTCAACTTCAATCCACCCTAAACCCTATATCTAACCCTACTAAATATCTACTCAATTAAATTTGATTATATGTGAATTTTATTGGGATTTATTTTAATTTAAGTTAGATCACTATTAGAATGTTCATCTTTTTATCACTCAACTATTCGAAATTAAGTTTTTTAAATAAATTACACTTAAGGTCATTAAATTATTAGTAAATTTATATTTTAGTCACTAAATTGTTTAAAACTTTTCGTTTAAATCACTAAATTATTTTAAAGTTTTTTTAAGTCAATGAATTGTTAAGTTTTTTTTTTAAGTTTAGCTAGTAAGCTCCAAGCCATAATTCGATTATCAATATGGTGGATTAGTTCCCATCAACAAGTAGAAGAACATACTTTAGATCCTAGTCGATTTTATGACTAGTGTCGAATATCGGAGAAGGAAATTATTTGGAATTTAGTTCCTAAATCGTGACATTCAAAGCTATTTTATGAAAAAAATTAAACTACAGAAGAGAAGAGAAAGAAGAACTTTCGATTGGTACAGATAGTGCGAACAGAGAATGACATACAACGATTTTAGCAACCTACTAAAAACTTTCAAATAATTTAGTAAATATTTTATTATTTTTTAAAGTTAAGTAACCAAAAAATAATTTTACTAATAATTTAATGATATTGGTTGTAATTTACCCTATTATATTTTTCTTTAATATTGGAAAAGTTAGAGATTTGGTACGTAATTTTGTAGTTTAAATTTTAAATTTGTTAATTTATTTATTCCTTTAGGAGCCATGTGAAGATTCGATGTGACAACTGTGGGAATCAACAACAACCAATCATTAAACGACGCGTTGCGTTTCCCTGGGTACACAAGAACCTAGGTGTTGCCTTCCTCGGGAAACTCGTTTGCGAGTTACAACGAGACGAGCTGTCGTTAATCATGTTTCGGAGAAGCATCAACGACCAGTTGTTATCGTACACGTGCCACTAATTCATTTGGATCATGACACGTAACGTGATTTTAGTACTGGTGGGTCCCACTGGGTTTCTAGACTTCTCCTTATTGAGTGTTGTTGTTTTTTTGGTGTCTGGCAATCTGCCCGTCGTTCAATGTTCAATTATTTGTCGTTTAAGGAATGTTTGGTGTATGATTTTCTTATTTCATTACAATTTATTATATCTTTCCTTTTACATGTCAAGTCCCTTTTGTTCAACAATGATTGATGTACATATATTTTAACTGGAATAAAAGTATGGTAGAGAATTTTGTTTTCTTTATTTAAAAAATAAATAAATTGATTTTTATATATTGTGTTAAATTAAAAAGTGAATTGATTTTTCTGTTAAAATTTTATTTATTTCTACTGTTAGAAAATAGCATTGTTGACAAAATAACTAATTAATTAAATATGATATGCTACATGTACATCATGTTGATGTATAGATACCAGATTTCAACAGTAAAAATTGATAGAATTTTTAATAAAAAAATTAATATGCTCTTTGAACTAACGTATAGAGATTAATTTGACAATTTTTGTAGTAAATGAGATAAAATACAATCTGACTCTTAGTATAAAGTCCTCTATGGTACTTTTACATTTAACTGGTTTTGAGTCAGTTTTATTTAAGTTAGGTCGATTTGAATTTGAATTTTTTTTTTTTGGTTCGAAGTAATTTTTGGTTTGGACCAAATTTGAGTTGAAGTTCAAGTTTGAGATTTTTAAGTCAGGGTATTAGCTATCCTAATTTGGTAAAAATTCATCTAGGCTCTTAAATTTTGTAAAGATTTAGCTATTAAAATACATAATTGTAAAAAATATATAAGGTTCGGTTGGCATGAACATTGTTGTCAGTATAGGAGGATGTGAGGTTAAGTCCTTTAAAATACATTTATCCTCCTATTTAAAGGTTGAGAAGAGACTATAAGTAACTTTAGGCATTTGTATAAAAAATGTATCACTAAAATTTACAATTAAATTTCAATCCCAATATAAATATATTTGGTTTTGCTAATGTTTTGTGTTTGCGACATCTTTTGGTTTGAGATGTTTTAAATACGGATTATTAGAGTTTGAGCCTTGAATTCTTTTAGTTGGATCACTAGGGTTTCGGATCCAAGTTTTAAGTTCAGATTATTAACTTTTATAATTCTTTAATGATTGTATAACCTATATACTTATACTATTATTTAAGTTTTTGACTGAGTTGGTGTTACGAGTCAATCAGACGTCAACTCGATTAGAAAAATTATGAATATATTGACTAAGCTTTCATTAGCTCTCTTCTCCAATTCTTTGACCCTCATCGTTAACTATTCCATTAAAGTGCTGACATAGATTTTTTACACAACAATAAACATTTAGTTGAGACGCAATCTCGTGAGCCTACCTTGTGCATATGTGACCTTATAGGTCAATGCCTTTGATTGTAAGCTTGAGAACCCACATGTGCAAATCATTGGGACCACACACTTAACATGGACAGGATGTCTATTGTCCACACTTCACACATATTCATTCCCCACACACGATAGTCTACACCTACAATGATAAGACATCAATTAACTTACTAAATTTTAAGGAGTCCAAAGCCAATATATAAACGACACATGACTTCTCGAGAACTGTTAGAAACAATTACTTTAAAAGCTTATTGACACAAGGAAAAGGTACCAAGACATCCCTCCTACTCTTGTGCCTTCTCTATTGAATAAATTGTTACAATCCCGTATCAACAAATTCATGCCTTAATAGTGCAAAACTGAAAACACCAAAGACTAGACATCCAAAGAACACACATGCACAATCGTTTTGTAACGATCCGATTTTTGTCGATGTCAAAAAACTTAATTCAGGGTCAAATTTCTTAAATAGGACCCTTTGGGAACATTTTAATTGAGGAGTATACGAGTATGAGATTGGATATTGAACCTTTTTATTTTGTTTATAAATTTATTTATTCTATAAACGATTTGAGTTAATTTAAATCTATTACCACACATTCAAATTTAACCATAAGAATGTGTGGAATGTCGCAAGTTATTTTTAAAACAGTAAGCTTGAAAGTTGAAATGTGAATGTCTCAACCACAAAAAAGAAAAATGAAAAAAACCCAAATCGTATATTTTGTTTGTAGAGTTGGGTGATCCATCCTTTGATTATGATTGTAATATGTAAATATATACATGAAATTATTACAGAAAACTGAGGCACGTGTTGCATTGTTTTGTGGTTGCAAAATTGGATACCTTTTATAAACGAGGTGTGGAATAACCAGACAAAGAGTGTACAATGAAAATGTTTGTAGAAAGACAACTTTAGGTATAGGGTCTTTGCCTATCAGGTGTTTGATAATTTGTCGGTTTCAATTTGATGTTGTTTTTGTGATTGATTATGTTGGGTTGGGTTGGGTCTTCTACACCTTCCATCTGTAATCTTTTGCGTGGATGTTATAACTGAAAACTGAAGACCAAAGTCTCAAAACATGCCAAAAAAAGATCTGACATGTTTTTGTATTATAGGGACTAGATTAGCGTCTCTAAGGATGACACTTAAGATTTTTTTTAGAGGAGTCGGCCCTCAACAATAAAAGGCTAAATTGAAAATAAAGTTAACATTTACTAATTTAAAAATATTATTTATTGTTTAACGAAGTTAATATTTTTGAAGTTTTATGGTTTTATAAATGAAATATTTTGTTTAGAATTGAACGTTTGATCACCTACGAAGAGCCGATGTGAGCGTCTTGTCTTTGGTGGAATTCGAACCTTTAACCCAGATCATATATGTCAATTGTTGGGGGTATATGATCTCCCGAGGGACAATATCTTCTGTTGTTGAGAGATCGGGTCGGCATTACCTAGGACAACATTTCGAAGACTTCTCCCGGAGGAGTCGATCCCCCTTCAACAACATGATTAAAAAGAATTAAATAAGTCTAAATTGTAACAAAGTTAATTTTTATTGTATAAAAAATGTCTTGAAAATTATTTGTTTTAATTGCAGTTCAATTCTAAATAAAATATTTTATTTATAGAACCATAAAAAATTTAAAAATATTAACTTTGTTAAATGGTAACTCTATTTCAATTTAGCCTTAGTTGATTTTTTTTAATAATACAATGATTAAATTTATCCATTTAATAGTAGAGGCACTATTTTAATCGTCCCTATAATAGAGGAACCTTTCAAGTACATGCATCCAATTTGTTGTTTATTTTCCTTTGTCTAAATAAGGCTAAAAAATGTACGCATCACATCGTGTAAATCAAATTCTTCTATTAACTGTCAACTAGAGAGATTAATAGTGGATAATATGGATGTCATATATATAATAAGAATAATTGCATATTATTATTAACTATTATAAAAGGTTCGACTAAATTAAAAGTACTCTAATCTGAATAAATTTATTGAATTTCAATTACCAAATAAAGTATGGGTCATATATATATATAGATAGATATTTTAGAAACTAATCGATTATGAGCTAATAGAAATTAATGTTAATCTGCAAAATATTAGGGTTATGGTCTTTTTTGTTTTTACATCCTATCTTTAGAAAAAAGATAAGTCATGTTCTCTAAAATATTTGTGTATTAATTTGTAAAATCAAAACCACAATATTTTAAGATATCGATGGATTCAAGTACACTCTCGCATCTAGTCATTGTTTATGATAATCTGATAGGAAAGATCATGTTTTATTAAGTTTTTATCAGATTTTTACAATTCTAACAAATGTCATTCAAGTCATGCTATGTCAAATCACTGATAATAAATTAGTTTTTAATTATTTTAGATCCAAATTTACATATCCAACAACATAAATTGGTAGAAGAAATGATTTTTAAAGTAGGTTGAAGGAGTTCCGGGAGTATATAAGTAAAAGTACTATGGAGGTCATTGTATTAGGAGTCATATTACATTTTGCTCTCTTTACTCGAAAAATAGGCAAATTAATCCCCATATATTGGATCAAAGAACAAAATGGTCATTATGTTTAAAATTCTATCCATTTCTATTGTTAAAAATTGGTAATTGTAAGTTAAAATGGGCACACATGACATTCCATGTGTAAGCAACATTATTCCGTCAGCCATATTAATTTTTAACAGTAAAAATAGATGAACTTTTTAACAGAAAAGACTAGCTTACTCTTTGATCTACTATATAGAGTCTAATTTACTTATTATTTTGATTAAAAAAGATGAATTACAATTTAACTCTTAATATAAAAGCTTCAATGATACATTTACCGAAGTAGATATAACTCAAACAAAGAATAAGCATTAAATTCATATTCTAACCATGCAAAACATGAAAGAAACACACAAACAGGGGACGTCCTTTTTGAAAACTAAAGTTGAAATATTGAATGTCTAAAAACCACACAAAAATATGGGGAATCTCGTACATTTTATTTGTAGTGTCGTGTGATCCATGATGATGAAGCTAACATGTGTATATCTACATGAAATTTATTACAGAAAAGAAGACTGAGACACGTGTTGCAATGTATTGTGGTTGCTAAATTGGAGATCTTTTATTGCATACACAAACAAAGAGTGTAGGATGAAAATCTTTGTAGGACAAAGTTGGATATGGAGGTTTTCTTTTAGGAGTGATTACTCGATAATCGATCAGTTAATCGAATTGAACTATTTTTAATTGAATTAATCGAATTTTTTAATCTTTAACTGTTAATCGAACCAAATTTTTTTCAAAAAAAATTGACTTAACTGAACTATTTCGGTTAATCGAATTAACTGAAGTTTTTATGTTTTTTGTTTTTTTGTTAAACATAAAATTACCTATTTGCTTTGCTAAAGATTTAGTGAAAAAAACCCAGGTGGAATATCGTGCCCTTGTACCCAAAAAATCGCATAGATTAGTGGTACATTCATCAAATTATCACCATCTTCCAGACGATGAATCATCAAAAGATGATTATTAAAAGCCCATGGAGCCCAATTTAGCACCTGATCTATATCCATTTTGTGAAAAAATCGAAACAAAAATCTCTTCTCCTCCAGATCCGATATTTGGACCCTTCTAACAGGATGTCATAGATTCGCCATCGTGCTCCTCATTGTTGGGAAGTGAATTACACTTGCCATAAGAAAGCATCTTACTAGGCACAACTCAAATACCGCAGTCATAGAATAAGATTCCTTTTGAGCCTGCAAAATCTCTTCTTCCTTGTCCTCCAACGATAAGCCAGCCAATTCATTCTCCATAAACACATATCAAAACCAACCTGATTGGAAAAGAAAAGAGAACACTCCTATCTAATTAACATTGTCGCCAAAACCAAGATAACCAAACTAAAAAACTCTAAAAAAAAAATGTTATAGCAGCAGACTAGAGACGTGCTAGAGTAGTAGACACATTATTACCTCAGTTTTATCTAAGATTTTGATTGTTATAAAGAAGTGATTGTTATACGTCTCAACTCCTTAGTTTCTTTACTTCTTAAAGAGTTTTTATAAACTAAATTAGATTTCCTCTTACAATATCTCTCTACACACGGGTTTGTTGTTTTTTCCCTCAATATACAATGAAAGATTTTCTTTTATTATGTATTAAAAATTTATTATAAAAATTAAAATTTTAATAATTATTTAGGCAGTGGCAGAGCCACGTTAAGGCCCAGGGGGGCCATAGCCCTCCAAAGTTTAATTTTTTACTAACAGTATCACAGCTTTATTGACAACGCAGATATTTAAAAATATAAATATGCGATGATGTATTTCAAAAAGAGGTAAACTACGCCACAGGTCACCGGACTATGGACTATTTTCTTTTTTGATCATCCAATTATGAATTTTTTTATCCATTTTCGTTAATTGCATTAACGAGAGGGTGACGTGGTAGTTGAAAAAGCGATATAATGATTAATATAACTTTTAGCTCTTACATATTGTATTGATTTAGTCATAATTTTAAAAATTAACCCTCAATTTACAAATCGTCTCAATTTCTTGTGATGACTCTGGTCGCCTTCTCATTTTCTTAGTTGCTCTTGCAATGGTTGTACTAGAACTATCACTAGTATCGTCCCACCATCTTAAAATTTAATCAAAATTAAATTATTTTGCAAGGGAAAGGAATTAATAATTGCCTTGCTTTATTATTATTACTTCCTTAAGATTCCACCACCCTCAACCTTACCTCCAAAAATTCGAACTCTAAATATAACAAATATACAAGTACACCCTACTAAATGAATATCAAAACATTTTACAACACTTTAACTACAACAATTAATATTTTAATAAATCCAGATCGACTAATAATATTATAAAAATAATATAATATAATTATAAAGCAATTAAATTTCAAATTTCAGCCTTATAGGAAGTAGCACACACTCTCTTTGTAAGTTTTTTTTTCTTTTCATTTCAATAACTTTTAAATTTCAGGGCCTTACCCTTGCCTTGGCATCCAAACGGAATGAGAAATGCTATTGGACATATTAGAGAAAATTCTTATTATAAAATTGAAAATTCAAAGCTTTCACCCGAAACACTAAAAAACTAAAGTTAGTCTGAGTTATCAAAGTGATCGAAGAAGTTTGCGAATAGGGTAAACATTAGAATACCCAAGTATTACTACTCTAAACGCATATTTCGGAAGAGCTTATAAGTCACTATAAAACTCACCATCGGATCTGAGACTGCAACAAAAGCTTTATCTCGTTGCTTTTCAAAGGAAGAGGTTAAAGAGCAAAGGAATGAAAAGAGTTTCTACTTACACAAGGAAGAATCATGTTATGGGATAATGATTTGACTATTTTAAAGGACTGTCACTTAAACTCTCCTACACGTCTCTAAAGCCCTAAGTGGATCGTAATACCCCAAGTTACAAGTAGTGGTGAAGTCAAAACAAATTTTTAGGGGGGCCGAATAAAATTTTAATTTCTTATAGTTTATGTCTTTATAATTTTTAAAGAATTAAATTAAATTTTTATAATTTTAAGGAGGCCAAACTACAACTTTACCTTTAATAATTTAAAATTTTAAAAAAAATTCATGAGGCTAAATTGAAAATTTCTATTTTAGGGGGCAGGCCCTGCGAGCCCCCCCGGTATCAGCCTCTGGCTACAAGCCCAAATCACCTTGAATATAATCGTCATTTCAAAAACTTGCCTATATAAACCCTAATTCTAGGGCTTTTATCATTCCCTTACTCTGAAATTCACAAGAAGCAGCCGCTACGGTGTCGTTGGCCTTTTAGTTAGCCAAATTTAAGGTCCGTTTTATCTATTCCGGTCCAGCTTTTTTGTAGTTTTCTTTAGTTACATTTAAGGTCAGATCTATTGTCGTTTCGCTGTTTATAAATTTCTTTGGCATCTCTTTTTTTTTTTCTTTGTTTATGGAAGAACTAAGTTGTTTTTTATTAAGTTTAATCAGCAATAGATTATCTGTTGAGCCATGCTGCCAATATGTGATGAAAGTGTATGAATCTTAATGAACCGTTGCTGATTCTGCTGAAGCGTTTTTCTGTGAAATTCGGTGAAATGAGTTTTCTAATTCATGATCAATAATCTTTTTTTGAGGTCCCTTTTCAAGTGTTTCATTAAATATATTCAGCAGTAGTACTGTTTAATTTGTTTTTAAGAGTAGATCACTTGCTTATCTATGAAGCATGCTGTTAATTTGCAAAGTAGAAAGTGTATTGATCTCAATGAACCATGCTGCTTTGCCGAAGCTTTTTTCTATCAAATTTGGCATAACGGGGTTAAATTGACTCTGCAATGGTCGTGTTAAATCTGTTTTGAAGAGTAGATTACTTGGTTATCTGTTGAAGTCTGCTGTTAATTTACAAAACTGTAAGTGTAAGGATCTTCATGAACTTATGCTACTTTGCTGGTGCATTATCTATCTAATTTGGTGTAATGGGTTTTCAATTTTACGACAAATAATGTTGTCTTAAGGTACCCTTTTCAAGTTATTGATTTAATTTAATCAGCAATAGTCCTGTTCAATCGATTTTCAAGATTAGTTTACTTAATTATCTGTTGAAAGTTTGCTGTTAAGTTGCAAAAATGTTAGTGTATGGATCATAATGAACCATTTCTGCTCTGCTGGAGCATTTTTCTATCCAATTTGTTTAGATGGGGCCTTCAAATATGCAATCAATAATTTTGTTTTTGCTATCCTTATCGAGCATCTTAAATTCAAACTTTTTTGGGCCATGATGTTAAAAACAATGCTGCATGATTGTTTGCAGGATGGATTCACAAATTAAGTTTGCTGTGGTGGTGAAAATTATGGGAAGGACGGGATCGAGAGGTCAGGTGACTCAAGTGAGAGTCAAGTTTTTGGATGATCAGAACCGTTTTATTATGAGGAACGTGAAGGGACCAGTCAGGGAGGGAGATATTCTCACCTTGCTCGAGTCTGAGAGGGAAGCTAGGAGGCTTCGTTGATCACTTCCTCTTATCTCTGTTTTGTTACGTTAGTAATGTTTATGTTGCGCAAGTAGCTAGCTGTTCTTTATTTCTGAAAGGTATCCAAATTTTCAAATCTAGACTTGGATTTTGGGAGACTGATTTAAATGGAAGAGTTGTTTTTAAAGCATAATCATTATGTTTAAATGAACTAAGTTGGTTTTTGAGATTATGATTCTCATGTCCCTTTAATTTCTGCTGTTTCAAAATGTTCTTCATTTCTAGAAGTTGCTTGAACGTGACTGGAACCTTTTCCTTTTGTTACAGATTATGATTCGTTTTATTTTTTTAACAATTTCATTATAGGTTCTGATTATATCAATTTTTTATACGATATCTAGAACTATTTATGACTCTCAATCCATAAATAGTAAGATAATACGTTTCAGTGCATTCAAACACACGTTTAATAATGATGTTCATGCCAATTCATCAAGATTTAATCGGCAATTTTGATCCATTTTAAATAGTTACATTACTTTCAATTAATTTCTTCAGTTTAATTTGATTATATGTTTGGTTATAATGATAAATTTAACTTTCAGTTTTTACATATTATATTAATTTAGTCATAATTTTAAAAATTAATCCTCAATTTACAGATCATCTCAACTTTATCCTAATTCTAATTTTTTTATAAATTTATAATAAACTGTCGGATCCTCTCCTTGTGATGACTTCGGTCGCCTTCTCATTTTCTTAGTTGCTCTTGCAACGACGGTACTAGAACTGTCACCAGTATTGTCCACCATCTTAAAATTTAATCAAAATTAAATTATTTTGCAAGAAAAGAAATTAATAATTTCCTTGCTTTATTACTACTACTTTTTTTTTATAATGAAAAAAATACTTATAATAAATGTTTTCCATACAATATTTATTTTATCTAATAGTCCACCAATAATCCAATCAAATCTACTCACCTCTCCATTCCCCATATTATTAGTGAATTAATATTGTGACCCAACAAGTCAAGATTTCTACTTCACTACCTATTTAATTCACAATGTTTTAATGTAGAAAATGTCTATATACCACTACTTTAGTGCTCAACATATTAACTCAACATGCATGTATGACTAACATATTCACCCCTCTGGATGCATCTTTTCATATTCAAACTATTTCTTCTTTTCTTTTTATTAATTTTGTTGAAAGCAAATACAACTTTTACATAAAAACTAAATTTATCTCTTAAATATATATATATATATATAATTAAGAAATAAGATATTTTCTAGAAGACTAGATATCATATATGAACATTCTAGCTATTAGATATTTGTGAAATTAATGGTAAGGATGTTAACATGTATCAACAATCCAACGGTCACTAAACTCTATAAATAGAGGTAGGAGCTTTCATTCATGTGACTATGAAGAAGAGAGAAGTGTGTGTCATATTATAATTATATTGTGTAATAAAAGTGTTCTCTTCTCCTGTAATTATAAGTCTCGATTAAGTCTTAAATTTTTAATTTACTTATTATATTTTAATTTGATACAGTTTGATCTTTTTATTATTATAATTTTATCAGTTAACTAAAATTTTTATCACCGTTAACAATTGACAACAACCTTAAAATTCCACCACCCTCAACCTTACCTCCAAAAATTCAAACTCTAAATATAACAAACATACAAGTACACCCTACTAAATGAATATCAAACCATTTTACAACATTTTAATTACAAAAATTAATATTTTAATCAATCTAGATCGACTAATTATAAAGCAATTAAATTTCAAATTTCAGCGTAATAGAAAGCAGCTCGCACTCTCTTTGTAAGTTTTTTTTTCATTTCGATGATTTTTAATTTTTAGTGTTCAAGAACTTAGTTGAGAATGGATCATACTCTTCAAGAAGTAGCATTCTCTCTTTGTAAGTTTTTTTTTTTTCATTTCAATGATTTTTAAATTTCAAGGCTTTACCCTTGCCTCGGCATCCAAACGGAATGAGAAATGCTATTGGACATATTAGAGAAAATTCTTATTATAAAATTGATAATTCAAAGCTTTCATCCGAAACACTAAAAAATTAAAGTTAGTCCGAGTTATTAAAGTGATCGAAGAAGTTTGCGAATAGGGTAACATTAGAGTACCCAAGTATTACTACTCTAAACGCACACTTCGAAAGAGCTCATAAGAAGTTAACAAGATTCACTATAAAACTCACCATCGAATCTGAGACAACAACAGAAATTTTATCTTGTTGATTTTTAAAGGAAAAGGTTAAAGAGCAAAGGAATGAAAAGAATTTTTTATTACACAAGAAAGGATCGTGCAATGAAATAAGGATTTGACTATTTTAAAGGACTGTCAAATGTTTTTTTTTTTTTTTTTTTTTTTTTTGTTGCATGTGAAAATTTAAACATGTGTTTATGTGAATTTTGAGTGAGACATAGCAATCAAATCAATGATAAGTATGATATGATTGGGCCATGCAATTTGTTTGTATCTAATAAGGCATAGGAAGAGTAGTGCATGGCATGCAATTTGTTTGTATGCAATAAGAGGAATCCAATAACTATCCTCGATCATGAACTCATCCCTTATTTAAATCAACATTCTTTAATGAAAATTAATCTAAAATTTTTTATTAATTACATAAATGATAATTCTTTTATTAAATAAATAAATGAGCTAAAATCTAAAGTAAAAATTGATAGAGCTAAAGAGTAAATATAAGAAAAATTAATTTTTTAATGAAATAATATAAAATGATGCTACATGTATAAATATAAGAAGAATTCTATAATTTTTTAAAAAATGAAGACACTTTTAAAAAAATTATGTTTCACCAATTTCAATGTCTCTTGTCCGATTTTTGTTTCTTTTATTTATTATTTGTTTTATAATATTTTAAATGTATATTTTTTGATGGAACCATTTTAAATATATCAATTCTTCTTTTATAATTATAATTTTAAATCAGCTATTTTTTACCGGATCTTGGGCGCAATCACATTAATTTGTTCAAAGAAAGTAGCCCAAGTGACAAGAGTCCAAGGCCTAGCATTTACACAATACTGTATGACAAGTGAGTGGAAAGTCTTTCTCTATGACAAAAAAATTTCATCATTTAGAACTGAAATTATTACCATATAACAAAGAGAGTTCAATAAAATGTACTTTATAATTTTACATTTACATAATCATTTTATCAAAAATATATTACATTTTCTCATTTACAATTAAATCAACTAGACACCCTAAACATTCAAAATAATATCGATATCAACCTAATTAGAAGATTAAATGATAACACGTATTTTAAAATAATATCGATATCAACCTAGTTAAGAGATTAAATGATAACACGTATATGACGCAAAGCATATTTAAAGGCGTGGCAAATAGTTGGGATCAGGTTGATCATTTGGATCGAAATTTTTTTCGAATAACAAATAATTTCAAGTTCAAATTCGAGCAAATACATAACATTTTCAATATTTATAATTCGTTCAACACACAATTTCCAAACCTGGGATTAAAATGTTTTACGTGTATATATACACACTATATTACAACAAAATATACTTTGTGGTTTTCATAAAATAAAATCAAGAATCTGCCACTGATTCTTGCTTTCCACCATCGCAGGCATGAAGAATGGTGCAAACATCGGTAGTTTCCAAGAAGTGCTCGGCATTTGCGAGGATCAATGGCCCATACTCGAAAACCAACCGCTTACACTGACAAAAAGAACACCACAACGGCAGGTTTAAGTGTTTAGCAGAACAAAACCAATTTAAAAAAAAAAGAAGAAGCAAAAGCTAGATGAGTCGAAGTCTAAAACTGATTACACTCACCTTTTGCACATAGTTCTGCACTGAATTACATCCTTTCAAAAGAAGCTCGAGTATCTCCAACTAGCATCGATGAACAAAAGGGAGACAACTCACATTAAAACAAGAACTTTTTCAATAAAAAAGTGTGTGTATGAATTAGTCTCGAGCTAATCATACATTATACGGTAAAAGTATTATGGAGACATTTATGCTAATTGTCAGATTGCATTTTGGCCTCTTTACTAAGAAAAAGACAAATTAATCCCTGAACGTTAAACCAAAGAGCAAATTGATCTTTTCTGCTGAAAATTTCATTTATTTTTACTAATAAAAACTAGCATCGCTCGTGTACCTCAAGAACCAGTTTTTAACAGTAAAAATAAATGAAATTTTCACAGAAAAGATCAATATGCTCTTTGATTTAATATACAAAGACAAATTTGCCCATTTTTTAGTAAAAAGGCCAAAATACAATTTGACTTTTAGTATAGAGACATTCATGGTACTTTTACCTACACTATACTAATTCAACCAAAAGGAAAAACTACTCGCACGTATGTTCATATCAAATACGTATTAAGATCACACCTTTGTATCGGGATCTTGCAACTTCATTAGTACTTCGGAAATAGCACGGTGGCACATGCCACAACTATCTTCACGGAATTGTGAAGATATAAGTGCAACTTTTTGACAAAGGTTGAACTTTGTACAGAAATCTTGAGGTTGTACCGAAGATATTTCCAAGAAGAAGAGAGGTGCATAGTAGTCCACAAGTGTAATGCACTGTGCAGTATAAATCGGGTAGTGATTAATTTAGTATTTCTCGAATTTAGGAAGAGAATAGAAGAGAATGGAAGGAAGAACAAGAATTCCGTAATGTTTTATGCTTTTACCTGGAGCTCAAAAGCTCGTAAACGGGAGCAACTTTTGTGAAGAATCTCAATTATCTCAGTCTGCGTTTTATTCTGTGAAAGGTAATCAACTGCCTCAGTAGTAAATTGCTCACACAAGGTGCACACATTGTCGTTCCGAGCAACCGTTTCTATCACTTTTTCATCTTGCCTCCAGTTTACCTGGACAACTGAACCGAGAATTCCAGGTCATTAAACTAACAATTTTGTCCTCTAAACTATACCCCAATTCCTAGATTGGTCATTAAAGTTCTTTCTTTTCCCAAAGTGGTCCCTAAACTATCAATTTTGTCCTGTTTTACCAAAATATGTACAATATCCAATAAGAATGTACCATGTGTCACATTCTTATTGGTTGATATTGCTTTTATGTAAACTGGGGCAAAATTAATACTTTATGGATCACTTCTCAGGAATTGTGATATAGTTTAAGGGCTAATTTACTATTAAAGCCTCCCCCACAGCATAAAAATCCACCCTCCCTCGCTACTAGGAAAAAGGAAGTAAGAGAATTTACCTGATGGATCCGAGATTACTACCTCAACAACTTCTAGTTGTCGGGCGTTACATGCCCAAGTAGCACCCAACATGAAGAGGAACAAGAGCCCGAATCTCGCATCCATAATGCCTAGAGTTTTTCATTAAATAGGATGAGTTTCCCATAATGCTAAAGAAAGGAAAAGTCGATGTCTTCTATACTAGCATAAAAGAAGCTAAAAGATTATATAATAACAACACTCGATATCCTTAAAACTAATACATAAAATCACTCGATAGTTGGGGCCAAAACAACCAAAACTCTAACAAGCTATGTACAACCGAGGCCAAACACCAAAATAAGATTGTTGGGCCTAACACCAAGAAAGCTCGAAAACCACCACGCTTCACCTAATCACTTTGCCTAAGAGATGGTCCTAGCACATCAGGATCACCCAACAACTACACCCGAAAGAAATCTCTTAGCCAAACTCATGGAGATCAAACTACTAACAGAAAGTCTAATCATATATGAACACACATGGGGACAGCAGACCTCTCAATCACTCAGCTATTAACTTCCCATTGGTCCATCACCTATATTATGATGGATTGATCAAGGATGATATACATATATATAGTTGGACTCAACCATCCAAAACCTAACAACGTCAATTAGGTTCTCGACACCAGCATGTGAACCTCCTCCCTCTTCCGTAACTAGAATTTTGTATCAACAAATATGAAACTAATCAAACCATCCAAAAACAGAACCTTACAAGCATAGGACACGGGGACTTCACCAATCACATTTGAACCCACGTTGGGACAGAAACCTCCCAACCACTTCCAAGGTTAAGACCCTCCATGACTCTGCTAATAACTTCCCATCGGTTCAACACCTATACTACGTTGGACCGGTCAAGGAAGATATATATATATATATATATATAGCTTGACTCAACCATCCAAAACCTATCAACTCTACTTCGGTTCTCGACACCACCGTGTGAACCACCTTCCGCTTCCATAACTTGAATTTTATATCAACAAAGATTAAACTAATCAAACTATTCAAAAACAGATAATATCCAACACCAATTCTTAATAATTAATCTTATAACAATAGCATATTCTTATTTGGGTCTTCAAATTGCACATGATGAACCCTAAACATAAGATGAAACAGAAACCAAAAGCTTATCAACAAAGAAAAAGAAGAAGAACCCGTGAAAGCATGAAATTAAACAAGCAATTAGAAATTAATTGTCAAATTAAAAGAAACCCAGATTAAGATAATAAAAGATCTATGGAAGTTGAACGGAAATAAAGGAAATAATTGAAGAAAAAAGTGATCTTTTACCCTTAGGAAAGAATGGTCAGCAGCAGAAAGATTGAATGGATACGAAAATTATTCCCCTTTTTTGAGTGTTGAATTGGCCAAAGCCTTCGAATTGTCTTCGCCTATTCTTAAAGCTCATCCTTTCTCGCGGTTTTGATACCCTGCGGTCGATATCATCTTTAGTATTTCAATTTGATAATATCTCCAATTTAATCCCTAATTTTTTTTTGCTTGTATTGGTCCTAAAACTTGATAATTTTTTCACTTTGATCCTTAAGCTTGGATTTTGTTTGTATTTAGTATACTGATAATATCCTTTTTTTTTTTATTTCACAAGTAACTTTAAAAAATTATCATGTGTTTATTTTTTTAATATTTTACTTTATCCCTATAAAATATTTGTCGACCTCCTAACCCTATTTGTGGATGTCACGTCATTTTACCGTTTTTCTACCAAATCAACCACTTTTAGTAAAAAAAATAAAAATTATCAACTAATTCAATGGGGTTATTGGATATCATGTAAGCAAGAGATGTTTGTTGAAAGAACTCCAATAATGGAGAGCCATGGAAGATCCTTCAACGGCCATTTTCATTCCAGCTTTATAGCAGTATAAATTGGAGCAGACAAACCCACTGTCAGAAACATAGAAGGCTTTTCTAATTTTTAATGCTTGCATGTGTCCGACAAATATGATACGAGAAAATATTACTCAACACTTTTCGATAAAATTTTTTCAAAATATCATTTTTACCTAAATAGGTAAAACTGTCAAAAAAGAGAAAGAACTTTCAATCGGTGCAAATAAATAAGACCATATAGCAGTGATTTTAATAATCCGGCGACTTAAATAAAAACTTTCGAATAATTCAATGATTATTTTGTAATCTTTTGAAGTGATCAAATCTTAAACTTATTAATAAGTTAGTGATGTTGGTTGTAATTTATTCAAAATTTTAATAAATAAAAAATATTAAATTAAAGACAATATAAATATATTTTTATTTTTTTTAAAATAAAACGAGTCGAATTTAAAATAAATTTAAGTTAACTATTTATAAATATTAATTAACTTAAGCTTCATTTAAAATGTGTTAATATCATACCTAATCCCATATTAATCTCATTCCTAACCCCGACCACGCCTATAAACTCCTCTACTCTTAACCAATATTCCCGGGACCATTTATCAACAGAGCATACATATTTATTTATTTAGGTCCACTGTTGCTAGTCAGTGCTGCTGAGCAAAGCTTTTGTGTAGTTATTCAGAAATTCGTACCTTACTTGTAGGTATTTGTATTTGTTTTCTTTATCCTAAATCCAAATAAACAAAAATGGGGTTGCTTTATTAAATGTTATTAGTTCAAGACGCCATAAATTTTTGGAGTGCTGGTTTTGCTTTGTACTTATCTATACGGCAGCTTCCTTGGATTGATTTGATTCCCCATACCCCCCACCCACACACACACACTCATATACATATGTGTGTATGTAGATTACATGTTTGTTATCACTTATGTTCATCATGATCAACATAGTCATATCCTTGTTCATCATTCTGGTCATAGTTCATCTACTAAAACCCAAAAAACCAGTGAAAAAGTTACCTCCAGGGCCATGGAAGCTACCTTTGATAGGTAACATGCACCAACTGGTTGGTTCATTGCCTCACCAAACATTAGCAAACATGGGTAAAACATATGGTTCTTTGATCCATCTCAAAACCGGGTCCATTTCGTATATCGTAATATCGTCACCGGAATTAGCCGAAGAAGCTTTGAAAACCAACGATATCAGCTTTGCTTCAAGGCCTACCATATTAGCTTCTAAAATAATGTCTTATGATTCAACCAACATCGTTTTCTCGCCTTACGGTAGTTATTGGAGATACCTACGGAAAATCTGCGTCACCGAGCTTTTAAGCCCGAAACGTGTTGAATCGTTCCGGAAAGTTCGAGAAGAGGAGGTGTCGAGTTTTATCAACTCGATCGCTTTATCAGGGAGTAATTCAGGTATCAATCTTAGTAAAAAGATTTTCTCATTGACATATGGGGTAACATCAAGAGCAGCTTTCAGTGAGAAATGCAAAGATCAAGAAGCTTTCATATCGATCATCACTCGAGTTAGTAAGTTATCGGGAAGGTTCACTATTGCCGATATGTTCCCATCTCTTAAACTGCTCGAATTACTTAGCGGGAGACTCGAATTCGAGAAGCTGCATAAGGAAGCCGATAGGATACTCGAGGACATCATTGCCGAGCACCAAGAGAGAAGGAAAATATACGGGGCCGACAGTGAAGAAATAAAAGATTTGGTTGATATTCTTTTAGATCTTCAAGAAAACAGTGATCTCGAGTTTCCTCTATCGGTGGACAACATCAAAGCAATCATCTTGGTCAGTTTTTGAGTTTTTGTTTTTCATTTGTAGCATAGTATGCATAATTGCTTAGTAAGACTCCATTCTCCACTTTCAGGACATGTTCAGTGCCGGGAGCGAAACATCGTCAATAACTGTGGAATGGACAATGGCAGAACTGCTGAAGAACCCTGGGATTATGGAAAAGGCGAAGAACGAGGTAAGACGGGTATTTACCGGCAAAGGATATGTAGATGAAGGAAGCATTCATGAGCTGAAGTACGTGAAAGCAGTCATCAAAGAATCCATAAGGCTACATCCTGCTGTGCCTCTAGTACTAAGAGAATGCCGCGAGGATTGTCGGCTCGATGGTTACGATATACCAGCCAAATTTAAAGTCCTCGTTAACGCAGGAGCGATAGGAAAAGATCCTAAGCATTGGGATAATGCCGAGACATTTTGTCCTGAAAGGTTCCTTGATAATTCAATTGATTTTAAAGGAACGGATTTCAAATACATACCGTTCGGTGCCGGAAGAAGGATTTGTCCCGGTATTTCATTTGCTTGGAGCAACATTGAGTTGCCAATTGCAAACTTATTGTATCACTTTGATTGGAAACTTCCAAATGGAATGAAGCCTGAAGATTTGGACATGACAGAGGCTCTTGGTTTGTCAATAAGAAGAAAACATGAACTGTTTGCAATCCCCATTGCTTATCATCCTAATGTAGAATAAGGTACAGTAAAAGTAGCATAAAAAAATCATTGTACTAAAAAATAAGTAAATTAGTACTAACAGGTTAGATCAAAGAGCAAACTTGTCTTTCTATTAAAAATATCATCTATTTTTATGGTTAACAGTAGAAAATGATGAAATTTTTAATAGAAATGATCAATTTGTGTTTTGTTCTAACATAAAAGAGAGCCAATTGCAATCAAATTCCTAATGCAAAGATCCCCATGGAATTTTATTTTTACCTTTGAAGTACTTGATGTTAATGAGCTTTAATCCTTTCTTATTAGATCAACAAATTTAACGCATAGTCAATAGTTTTCATATAATTAAAGTATTTTTCATGTTTATTTTGCAGTCCATAAAGATTAATCCTTTTGAGGTTTGTGAATATTAACAATATCATCTCTAAAATTCCAACTTGTATTCACTCTCCCGAGAAAACAATTGCACCCAACACTTGTTGATATGCTTAATCGATTTATGTGGTTATCATGACATCAAACATATCTAAGATTCGAATCTCAACATTTACAAAACTATGGCAAAGTAAACAGATGCATAAAATGGCACAACATTCAAGTCATATTTCATTTAAGTTGAGCAAACATGATATTCAAACATGGCAGACATGGCCTAGAGAAGAACCTAAACAAACATAACATAAAAAGCATGAAGCTTTGAAGAGAAATGAGGTCAAACAATACAAGTAATTAATAGAGTTAGTGCTTCACTTATATAATATATATATATCTCACAGCATCTACCTCAAGTTGAGAGTTGGCTTCTTCTTTTTCTTATTTTGTTTAGCTAAAAGGAGCGAAAACCGAGCAAACCCGAACTTCTTCCTTTTTCCTGAGAACTGTTTGTGACCGGTTTCTCTCTCGGTTTTCTGAGAGTTGATTATGTAATCACTGTTTTGTTTGCCGAGCATTTGACCCAATGACACTTTTCTTTTCACAGTGCCTTTCTCTGCTAGCATCTCAGTTTCAAAGTCTTCAGGAAGAAGCAACTTTCGGCTAAGTATTTGACCTATGGATAGGGTTGGTTTCAAAACCGGGGTTGGACCGTTGTTAACCAGATTCAATCCATTCACGTCGAATAAACGAGAATCTTTTCGATTGTGAGATGGGTAAGAATTCTTGAACTTGGTAGGGTTGTGTAAGGAACGTCGTTTCTGACCATGCTCAGATCTCCATTTCCGAAGAGCTTCCTCGACTTCCAGCTTGCCTTTGTTCGCAGCTTCTACTCGGTTTAATGCTTCTTCCAAGGCTTTCTTACTCGTTTTAATTTCCTCCGTGGCCTCTTCTACTTTCTTCAAGATTTCCATTTTCGAAACATTTGCTTCATCAACTTGAACCATAGCGTCGACTACTTTCTTATTAGAAAGTTCCTCGGCGTTTTGTGCCTTGGACATCAAGGCAGAGTACTCCTCATATGAAATAGTCACCCCTTCGGCTTTTTGCACAGGATTTCCAGACGAGCTCTCCTTTCGCGAAAGGTTTTTTATCTCAGCAAGAGCCAAAGATTCAGCAGCTCGGGCAGCTTCCTTCATTTTCTTAGCAGCAAGTATCCTCATCTCAGTCGTTTTTATTCTCGTTTTAGTCTGTTCAATCTCGGATACTGCTCTTGAAACCTCCGATTTCGCTGCTTGTCCTATTTTCTTGAATTGTTCAGCTTCGGAACTTAGTCTTTGAAGTTCCCTTGATATATCCAAAGGATTATCAACCCCGGTTTTGATTTCAGCCTCTTTTGCTACTTGCAGTTTCAGTCTTGTTTGAGTTAACTCTTCTTCGAGTGACGATATCTTCAAAGAATTCTGACTCAGCCTCTCTCGAGTCTTTTCGAGAGAATTCCTTTCCTTCTCTAATTTCTTGTTTAGTGATTCCACCGAACCTCGAATATCAGCAAGATCATTAGTTGTCCTCGAAAGGTTCAGTTTTGCCTGTTTTAACTCCATCAAGATTAAACCTGGAGCTGCCGAAGGACAGGGGCTTAAACTTCCCACTAAGTTCGGATGGTCACCACGACGATTCTCTTTCTCTGCATCCGTGTTCTTCACATCCACTTCAGATGCTTCTTTCTTCAGTTTTAATTTTAGTTCTTCAACGGTTAATTTTGTTGTTTCGAGTTCTTTCAGCACGTCCAATGTTTCTCTTTCTTTAACAATGAGATCTTTCTCCAATTTCGCCGCTTGTTCCTCCAATTTCGCAATGTCAACTTCTTCCCCATCATGCTGCGAAACATTCAATGAACATTAAAAAAGTCTAAACTCGAAACATCAATCAATTGAAACTAGAGGGCCTTCGAGACAATTCATATTATAAAAGCTGTTGCATTAACAAGAAGACTACAGCAACAAGCTTCAAAGTTACAGTAATAAAGAAGCCATGAGGAAACCTAGTAAACAATGATACATATGTATGTTTGCATGCATGTATATATGTGTATATATATGTCTTTATAAGACAGCAAAATCCATATATATGTATCATTGCACTAACAAGAAGACTACAACAACAAACTTCGAAGTTACAATAATAAGAAGTCATGATGAAACATGATACATACATGTATGAATGTATACATGTATATATACGTGTTTATAAGACAGAAAAATGTATCATTGAACTAACAAGAAGACTACAACAACAACTTCAAAGTTATAGTATAAAGAAGCCATAATGAAACCTAGTAAACAATGATACATACATATATACATACATACATAGTATGTATGTTTGTATGTATGTATGTATAAGACAGCAAAATCCATACAAAACAACCCTAAAAGATTTAATTTAACAATGAAAAGCTTAATTTTTTTAGCTGCATTAAGCAAAACACAGTGGATTATTCGTTTCTAAACACTTAATATTCTGATTTTCCACCATTTATTTTACCACAAAGCAAGAATTTAAGCAAAAATATGAAAAAAAAAAAAAACACAAATTTGACAGCCAGATAGCAAATTAAAATTTTCAAAGTTAAGAACTTTATGAACCCACATTGAAAATTTAAACAAAAAAAACATGAAACCCAGTAACATTTTCCTTAAAAAGAACCAAAAATAAAAACCAAGATTTTATTTTTACCTCAGTTTCAGACATGAGCTTAGGTTGAGAGGGTTTCCAATAACCGATTCCACCAAATCGAGAAGCAGCCTCTTTAACTGATTCAAACGGCGCCGAAGTATCGATCTCAGCTCTTACACCGCCGCTTAAACCACCGGTTTTGGTGGCTGAACCACCACCACCACCACCACCAATTTCACAGCTTTCCACTTCCATTACAAAAAATAAACAAAACCCAGAATCCTAAACAAAAAAGAACACTAAAACACCTTAAAATCTGCGAAGAACTTAATAATGTTTGGTTTTTGTGGGGGGTTTCGTTTTTTGCTACTGTCTGGAAAATACAAAGCGACAGTGCTATAAAAGAGGGAACGGTACTGAACTATGAGACTGAAGAAGAAAAAGGGAAGATTTTGAGTTTTTTCTTTTATTGACAGAAATGTCCTTGATGTTTGGAGAAAATTGCGATGGGTTAAGTGGAGTTGTGAGGTAAAAAAAGCGGGGATTTTGGTTTTTGGTGGGTGCCCTTTATGGGGAATGGGAAATTTAAAGCGTGTGTGGGGGCAATATGGGGGGACACAGTGCTTCAACGGCAATAAATCTTAACGGACTTTAAAAGGACAAGAACCTCATTTTTTGAGTGTTGGACGGTTGAGATTTTCTTTTTCTTTTTCTCTGTCTTTATTTTATTTTATTTTTAATGATTGTCGTTAATTTCTTAAATTTTAGGGATAAAGTAATATTTAGTCCTTAAACTTGATAATTTTTTCATTTTGGTCCTTGATTGTTTTGTCTGCATTGGTCTTGAAACTTGACAGGTTTTTCTAATTTAGTCTCAAAACTTGAGTTACATTAAGGTATAATAATGTGACAATCTAAGATTGTGCCACGTCATCACTACACCTTAACAAAAATGTAAGTTTAAGGATCAAATTAAAAAAATTTACCAAGTTTCGAGGCTAATATAGACCAAAAAAATTTAAGGATCAAATTGAAAAATTTTGTCAAGTTCTTTATCCTTGAATATTGCTTTATCGCAATATAGTAAAAGACCCAATTAAATTCAATTAAAAATATTTTAAAATTTAGGGATAAAACAATATTAAAATTGTTGAAATTATAAACCATAATTCCAAACATTTAATACTATTAACAAAATGGTTTATAATTTCTTAATCCAATTTTTTTGGTGAACTGTAACACAAAAAAAATATTAAACTAAAACGAACAAAAGTCTCAGAAATTTTATCTCGTCCAAAATATCAAATAACTCCTTAAGTACATTTTTAATTATTTACCTTATCTCGTCATTAGAAGACGGTTTAGTAATAAAATCAGCGACTTGGTTACTTTCTCTAACCACATGTCTTATCACCCAATAATTCTTACTCAGTAATAACTGTTTAATTCATCGAAGTAAAGCTGGATTCGAAACACAGAGTAACATTATCATCTATTTTTAATTTAAACTAATTAGTTTAGAAAAAAAGAGAGTTTAAAAGAGGACAAGAAACGCTCCTTAATGTATAATTAAAGGAAGAAATTATGGTAATTTAATAACTGGTTGGTCAACTTAAAGTTTCAAACACAATCAATGCTTTATGTTTATTTTCTTTTAGCTTTAGGAAAAGTAAAAAAAAAAAAATTCAAAATTGTATGAAATAAAGAATAAAAATTATTCATTGTATTTTTTTTTAATCTCTTCTCAACATATAAATAAGAGGATAATGTATTTCAGTATGTTTAAATTCACGTTATTTTATACTAATAACAATATTCATACAAATCGAGTAAAACTCAATAAACTAAAATGATTGATAATTTGATATTTGATGTTAATCTTCTTTTTTATTTGAATTTATTGTGTTGAAATCAAGGAAGCTTTTTACTTTTAACTGTTGCATGCGTTGTGTTTTTTTTTTTTTTTTACCAGCGTAAATTTAATTATTACTCGACCGTTACAATATATATTATTAAAGTGAAGTGTAAAAAGTAAAAAATAATTGGTCCATCCAAATTGGACCCAACTTATGAGGTACCTTAAACTAAACCTTAAAACGACTTCACAAGCTTGGGCTTCGCGAGTTGTTGCTCATGCCCCACACATATGGTTCTTCTTGATAAAGTGCTCATGTTCTATGAATGCGTCATCTATTGAGGTAGCTAACAACATTTTGAGCTCTTCATGGAGTTCGAAGATAAAACCCTAATCAAGAACAATATTAACTCATTAAGGGGTTTATTAATTTTAGAAGGCTAATTCTTCGAAGGCTTCTTCGTAAGGAATTGAGCTCCCTTCAATAAAAAAGAACTAGATCAAGTGATATTAAGGTTTTTAAAATTAGACCAATGGTCGAATCAATTAGACCATCAGTTTTTAATTCTATCAATTCAATCGATCAATTTGGTTTTAATTAAATAAATTATCAAATACTCATAGGAATTAAAAAAAATAAATTTAAAATATAAAGACAATTGATTTCACTCAAAATCCAGTTAAAAGCTTTGTTCAGACTGATATAAATTATCATATAACCTTAAGTGGTACCATGCTCAGCTCAATATGACGTATAAGTTATGGGTTGGGGACTCAAACCCTCTCATAGGGAAATGCTCACATTTTATTTGGTAGATGAGTGTGCACCTTGCGTGTCCCTTATTGACGAGGCGTTTGCTTTTTTGTTGAGGGGAGACTGACTCCATTTGGAGAAGTCTACAAAATGTTGGCCATCCGGAGCCAATAAACCTCTCAATAGATCGGTATTGTCCTTCGTTGGAATTTTGTCTCTGGACTCTATAGAAAGCTTGAGTGCCAATAATGCCGTAGATTTCTATTGTTGCCATTTAAGGGGTATAGGTTCAAACCCTATCAAGTGCAAATGCTCACATTTCCTTAGTAGGTGATTGGGCGCCACGTACGGTTCAATCTAACGAGACACTCTTACTCTATTAAACTTTTCACCTCTTCAAGCATTCAAATTTTCCGTAAAATCAAGAGACAAAATCCTAATCTAAAACAATATCATTCCGTTGAGACATCCACCAACTTCAAACCGAAAACACATTAACCAACTCTCCAAAAAAAAACAAAAGCCTCCTCTCAAAATTGAGTATAAATAACAATTCAAGTAATGTAACTATCATAAAATCATAATCATCGGACCAAAATGGCGTTTTCTCATATCAGCATCCGTCGGTCCACACGCTTAAATGGGTGAAGAAGATGCCCAAAACCCACAACTTCACATAAACTATAATATCTACGTTTTAATGTATTCTTATTTAAATTTAATTATTATTAATTAATATTAATTAATTATGTTTAAATAAAGTTATTAATATTTATTTATAAATCTTCGACTATTGTTTTTGTTTATCCAATGATGATATCGTATTATTATTTATGTGTATGAAACTTATACACTAACAGCCTATCAAATATTCTCTCATATGATTAAACTTTTCAAGAGCTTTCATAAAGATTAAACAAAAAAGAAATAATGCAATTATTGTCTCCGTAAATACATTTTTCATCAAAATTTGGTATTAATACATTCATAAAATTAGGGGTGAGTAAAACTCTATGTAATTTGAATAAATTTAATTTTTTTTCGAATTTCGAGTTAATAGAATTTAATTATTCGTTTTTTTCAAATTAGCTCAAATAAGTAATTCGAGTTTTTAAATTTGAATTGATCTGAATTGTGAATATTATTAAAATTTTTTAATTAATTTTTAAAATCTAATTGATTTATTAGTATTTTTTTTCGAAGGTATAAATTATCATATCAAAACAACGAATAAATATAATGTAGGAGTGGTAAGTACCTTAGGGATACTGTTCCACAAGATCAATAGGGCATGGAGTCAGCTCATGATGGATAAACTTCGATCCATTTACATATCCAGTCTGCCATTTTACAACCAAAGCTACCATTAGCTTGATGGAATGACTTGATAGATTCGATCTTAAAAGATTAAAAACCAAATTAAATTCAGATCATAATTTAAGGACGTTGAATGCAATTAACCCCTTAATACTATGAAACCTGTATAAAGCCTGAAGCTTTCATCAATCATCATCTAGCTCCTCATATCGTCACTGAACCCCCTCAAAAAAACACCACCACCGTCCAAAAAGTCCGATCAAAACATAATGTTCATCAACACAAGCACTGATCTTCCCCTTCCCCAAAACAAGACAACACTCGAAATCAAGCATGAAGACGACAGCAAGTTCTTTGCCAAGCTTTTATCTAAACAAAACTCAATGGGAAGAAACCCTTCTTTCAGGGTCTACTACGGCGGAGCCTCCGGTTCCGTCCCTTTCACATGGGAATCTCGGCCTGGTACACCCAAACATGCATTCGCCGGTACATCTTTAGTTCCTCCACTAACTCCTCCACCGTCGTACTACACCAAGTCTAATACAAACCCCGTAAAGAAACACTCGAGATCTGGTCTTCTGAACGCTTTGTTTTGGAAAATGGTATTGAGGTTGAAGAAAGCTAATGTTGTGCCTTCATGGTCGTCGACCACAAGTTCCGGAAAGTATCAGAGGAGACGGTTATCGACCCCGAGTTCCTCATTCGATTCAAGGATGGATGATGAAGGGATTGCTGCCGTTGGATCGGGAACTTCGACTCGGTGTTTCGCCGTCGGTAGGGGGAGGAGTACTATCGGTAAGTGTCGTGGATGCTATTGCTGCTAATTACAATATACGCCAAGGTCAAATTGTGATTTTGATCCCTCTATTATGATCTTGTTTGAGATTTAATCTCAATAAAATATTTCATCTTTCTATTTTTTATGATGTTATTAAGTAATACAAATAGCTAAGAAACACCATTTTCAACTAGATTTTTTTTTCAAAAGTTAGGAAGAGTGTTTTCTTTTACAAAATTTAACACCCATCATTTTAATAATTTTTTCTCGGCCGATATAAAAATGAAAAAGATAGAAAGACGTTAGAAAATACCAACCTCTTTCAAAGACAAAAATATTACAAAAACTTCTAGAGTAATCTTTCGCTTTAATATACACTCGACTTAAGACAATCAACATCAACATTAACTCAAACCAAAACTAATATGCACCCCAAAATAATCACCTCCCGACTTTCAAAAAACAAAGGACTCCTTATACCTGCTATTGCCAGAGTATCAGCCATACTATTTCATTGCCAACTCAACACAGCTGATCAATACTACAACCAATACCAATGACTAGATTCCGCAATATCCACGTTTATAATTTCTTTCCAACTATCACTGCAATGCACACGCAAACTAGATTACATACTAATGGGACTTTCACATGCTAGCCATACCAATAATCAGCACCGACGCAATCAGTACAGATAACAGAGCACAAGCCACTTCTTATGTCTCTCAATGACATAATGTCAAATTTAGCCTTTAATGTTTATGTCTTTTGTCAATTTGGTCATAATTTTTTTTATTTTTTTAAGCTCTTCAACATTTTAGAAATAGTGAAATTTAATCACCAATCTTTTAAAAAAAAGAGTCAAATTGATTTTTTTATAAAAAATATAGACTAAAACTTTAAGTTATTAAATATGTCAATCCAAATGTACTTCATGCTATTTTTTTATGCAATTTTTATAATTTTTTTTCAAATTTTATTTTATTTTTTTCATAAATTTTAAATTATTTGTTAACGTAATATATAAGACAAATAGAACCATGTTAACTTGAAGTGTGTGTGGACTGCTACGTAGGTTACCACGCCAATATCACTAAAAAAAATTAATGTTTTAATCAAAATTTCCATTAAAAAGAACAATTTGACTCTTTTTAAAATGTAATGACCAAATTTAGTTAAAAAAGAAGAAGATCAAATTGATAAAAATATCAACGTTAAGCGTTAAATTTATTATCTTGCCAATTTATATGCATAATCTAACTTTGTACGTTGTTATTCGTAACCTACTCAATTTATCAGTAGATCAATGTAGCGGGAGCCATTATTGTCCAAAATTATTAGAACTTAATCAGATTCTTCAAAATTTTTGAAAAAATTAAATAGACCTTATTAAACAAATTCAAATCAAACTAAACTTAAGTAAATATTATGATATTATCATATACAATCCCGACCCAATTCTTAAACACTTCGAATTGTAAATGATTGATCGCAATATTTTTAGAATCGAATCGATAATCAAATTAGTCAAGTCATCCATCGATCTCACTGACTTGATAAAAAAATAAAAAATAAAAATTCATAAAAATAAAAAAGAATATTTAAAAACCTGATTTAGCCGATTTGCAATTCTACCAATTCTTTACCCTTCTTCAAACTGATATCTCGATCCAACTTGTCTATTCCGAGTCAAACAACCTTAATTGATTGGGGCATATTCTTTCTTTTTCTCTCTCATATAATTTGTGACTTATTTAATACCCCATGGGAAGATAGATAGAAGTTCCTATCTTGGTATTTATTGGGTTTTTTTTTTTTTTTCAGTTCAATGTTTTAATTTTTTGGGAGTCCTCTCAGCCACACTGCCATTTTCTTACCAGAGTATACAAATGTTGTCCTCACTTGGAAAGGAGCACATTGGTTTATAATTTAGTTTAGAATTAAGGACATAAATTTCCCCACCTACTCCAACCTTTTCATCAATATTGCCAAATTTATTTTGTGTAGAGTCACTATCCACTGTTTCCATTCTTTCATGCTTAAAGCATGGTTGTTAGAACCGAACAAAATTCATTGATTGAATCAAGAATCGGTGATTTAATTAATATTAAAAATCGGAAAAAGTTTGAATCAATTCAGACTACGAATTCTTATCCATTCTGGTTTTTTATGGATTCTTAAAATCTTTTAGATTTTATTTTTATTTTGTAACTGTTGAACATCCGATTGATTGAACTGGTCAAACCAATAATTTATGGTTTGAGCAGTTCAATCACCGGCCTCATTCTTAAAGCATTAATTTAAAATAAATTGCTAGTCAAGCCACCGGTACGAGTCAAATGATAAAAAGCTCGGCATTTATTAAAGTCCAAAGTTCATTCTTAGTGTATATAAAAAGATAATGCCGAAACCCTTTTTAAAAGGATTCAACTCAGCTCAACTTTAAATTTAATTAAGATCCAATGCAATTTCTTAAAAATCACAACAAGATTGGAAAACCCTAACTTTTACCTTCACTAAAATACTACCATAACCTGCCAAAAAACCCCTAATTTATGAACAGTGTTTCAAAGATAATGATAGTGTATAGACAAAAAGCTCTTACATGAACATGAAAAACAATGAATAATGTACTAAAAACAACTATCATTTGAACATTCTTTTAAATTTCATTCGAAGGTGAAAAAGGTTGGTAATAAAAATAATGATAAATTACAACGTTAGCCGCTCAACTATTAGTAAGTTTCTTTTTTGGTTACTCAACTATGAAAAATTACAAAATGGTCGTCCAACTATTTGACCTTTTCTTTTGTCACTAGCGGTTAAATGGATAATAAAAAGATGATGTGGTAATTTTTAAAATTAGCATAATAACAAGTTTGACCCTCAACGTTTATATATTGTGTCAATTTAGTGTTAATTTTAGAAAATTTAACCCTCAACATTTACACACAGTGTAATTTGATCTTTTTTTTTGTGGCACTAAAGGTTAGTTTTAAAAGAATAAGAAGATATGAAATTTATTATCTTGGTTTTTTAGGTGTTTTCATTGTTGATTTTTTTATTCAAATTTAGCTGATAAATTTGATTTTGTTTAGCTTGTCTTTGTGGAATTGACGGTGTTTCCATTGTTGGTATTTTTTTTGTTTAGTATTTTAGGTGAAAGGGTCACAAAGAAAAAGTAAAACTGAAAAAAAGAGAGACTAAATTACACAATATGTAAATATTGAGGGATATATTTTTTAGAATCGAAACTAAACTGACACAATGTATGGCTGTAGAGGGTTAAAGTAACTATTATGCTAATTTTAAAAGCTACTACGTCATCTTTTTATTAGCCATTTAACTACAAGTGGCCAAAAAAGACAATCGAATGGTTAAATAACTGTTTTGTAACTTCTCATAATTGAGTGATCAAAAAAAATATTAATAGTTGAATGACTACTACTGTAGTTTACCCTAAAATATTTAAAAGGACCAAATACTTAGTTGTCGGCAGTTTTGTAGCCTGGGCCTGTTCAGTTGTCCTCATCAGATCCATGCATGTGAACCGAGGATGGGCCATTTTTTCTCTTATGTGATATTTTATACCTAAAAAAAAACAGCTTTAACTGGCCATGGTTTCAAATTAAGACAAACCATATCATATGTCACTTTTTCTTAATTAAGATGTTAAATTTCTACCTATATCTTCACCCATATCATAAGGAAATTAATTTATGAGATTAAAGAAAAAATTAGTCTTTTTAATTAAACTTTTCATGCATTTTTATTGTTAAAAACTAACATGTGATTGATGAAATAACCATACAGTTACACATGACATGTTACGTATACCTTATGTCGACATACATAAACCGGTTTTTAACAGTATAAATGGATGAAAATTTTAATAGAATGGTTAGTTTCCTATTTGATCTAACATACAATGACTAATTTGCTCATTTTTCTAGTAGAGCGAGTAAAATGCAATTCGACTTCTATTATAAGACCTCCATGATATTTTTACCTTTGATATTGATATGCTCGTATGTGAAAAGATTGTACCCTTATTTTCATTTTGAAATAGGGCTCAAATACTAACACTTCAAGTAAAAATGAAGAATATGAAAAAAATTTACCTCGAACTCGTGCCAAATGATCTAAATATCATATACAAAAATGTGATAACTTCGAATAGGCTTATCATAACATCAAATCTTATATCGAGAAACTCCAACGTTCAAGGACAAAGCTAAAAATTGCTATGGAGGAGGTTAAAGATGAATTATAAATTATTAAAGGGGTCAAAGGGTAACTTTATAAAAATTTAAGGGGTTAAATGAAAAATCTATTATTTGGGGGCCAAGATCACTATCTACCCCTTTTACCTAATGTTCTCCTATGATCCGATATAATGTATATGTTGAGATTCAAACCCTTAATCTATTGAATATTGATTCTTAAAGTGTTTGTATGAACTAACTTAACAGATCTCGTTAAAACGTAAATCTTTTAGAATTTCTTCGATATTTTTAATATTATTAATTATATATATTGCTATAAAATGAAGATTTTAGAAAGTCGAAACTTCTATTGGTAAAAGATAAAAGATGTTACATCGTAAATTTTGCAACTGACCCGAAGGAATCGACGAAGATATCATATTCATATCTGAAAACACTGCACTTTGTCATCAAAATGGCGTTTTTAAATAAAATGCCGTCGTGAACCGCCGTTGAAACCGAGAAAGTAGTCCTACTCCTGGTGGCTGTTTTCACCCCATTTCCTTATAGCTTGCATCACTGCTTGCTTCACCATTTGAGCATCAATGCATTCAGCATTACCTTCATTCTGAAATTTTGTAATACATACATATATATACATACATACATATATATATACATATATATATATATATATAAAATAAGATAAATCCCCAATTAAATGTAACAGTTAAGCAATAAAAAAAATGTTAATATACTATTTGGTACCCAATTTTTTTTTTTCAATTTCGTATTGGATATGTGTGCTCTAGTAAAAAAAAGCATAGGTATTTAATTGGGATAAAAGAAAAGTATTGGTAACAAATTGAACATTGAATCTAAACTCAAGTACTTAAGTGGGACAAAAAAGATAAGTACTAAATTAAATATTAAAGCTAAATTCATGTACCAAATAATATATTAACCCTAGAAAAAACAAAATCAATGTGTGGTTGAAACTCATGCTGTACAATTTTCATGTGAGATTTCTTCTGTCTTCATCTAAATCTTCTTTTCTTCACATATATAGGTGAAAGTACCTAGGAGATCCTTACATTGTAGGGAATGTATCAAATTTGTCCATCTATCATTAAATAGATCAATTTAATCACTTTACTATTAAAAAGAATCAAATAAGACTAAATTTAATAGAGTTAGCTTTGACTATTTAAAAAGATATCATTTACTATTTAATCGAGTTAATATTTTTTTAAAATTTTTTTATGGTTTTGTAAATGAAATCTTTTGTTTGGAATTGAATTACAATTGAACAAAATATAATTTTTTTATAGTACAGGGATTAAATTAATTCATTTAGTGACAAAAGGACTAATTTGATACAATTCCTATAATACAAAGATCTCCTAAGTACTTTACCCTATATATTGCTAAAAATAGGTTAATATGTTTTTGAAGAAAAGGTTAATATTACTAAAACTAATTACAACCTCAAAATAGACTCCATAACTCAGAATATAACAAATTCATAAACAAGCAAATAATCCATAATCGGTTGAAGTACTTAGGAGGTCCCTGTGCTATAGGGACTAGATTAAATTAGTTCTTCTATCATTAAATGGATCAATTTAGTCCATGTAATATTAAAACGAATAAAATAAGTCCAAATTACAATCGTAGCTAACATTTACCGTATAGAAATACTTTGAAAAATATTTTTCTCAATTATAGTTCAATTCTAAACAAAAAATTTCATTTACAAAACCATAAAAACTTTAAAAATAATATTTTTAAAACGTTAAATGTTAACTCTATCCTAATTCAACCTTAATTGATTCTTTTTAACCGTACAATGACTAAATTGGTTCATTTAATAATAGAGGGACTAATTTGATCAAATCTTTATAATAAAAGGTCCCCCAAGTATATTCACCCAGATAAAGAAATTCTAAATATTGTGTCTTTTAAATTGTATTTCACTTTGGGGTTTATGAGAAATCACCAAAAATATAAAGTAGGGTTCACATACACATACATTCACACATATACATATACATGTACATACATATATATACATATACATATAGACTTACTTCTCCTCCAATGGCTTCTAGTTTGAAACTTTCTTCACAAGAAACCCTAGCTTCAAGCACGTCAAGGCCAAGCTCTTCAAAGGTTTCCAATATGGAAACAAGCAAACCAGGGCAATTCTTCTCTAAAAACACATTTATAAGGAAACCCTTCTCTAGGGTTTCCACTGTAACCTAATGAAATAAAAAGAAACTCCATTAAAACACTGTATACACACACACACACACACACACATATATGTGTATATATATATATATATATATTTACCATAGGAAGAGGATTCTGGGATGAAGTTGAAGCTTGTGAAGAAGTTGCAGTTTCTTGGTTCATTTTATCAACTTTATCTTTCAACTCCTCTATATATCTCGAAGCATCTACAATAATTGAGGTCTTGTTCACCTGCAAAACATGCAATCAACAAGATTTAGAGTGTTTTTAAGGCAATATATATAAACATATATAATATGTATGTATTTACTGCAGCGGAGTTGGTGAGAGATCGAAGCTGTTGCAGTTGTTCATGAACTGATGAAGATGATGATGATGATGCTTTTTTCCGACCAGCTTTGGAAGACATGGATTTTGAGCTTCTAATTCCTTAAAATATTGTCTGATTTTTTTGGGGGGGGTGGTTTAGAACTGGGATTAATTTTGAAGGGGAGTATTTAAAGAAGCAGCTTTGTTTTTCATTTCATCTTTTCTATAATACCTCCTTCATATTATTGTTGTTTGTTTCCTGCATGAGAGGCCCTCTTTTCTTCCCCACTTGAAATTATTTTTCATTTATGGTTGGGATAAATCAAGTACTTAAACTCAATAATTTTTTCCATAGCTTTTTTTGGTTTCGAAATTTCACAACTTTCTTCAATTTAGTCCGAAATTACATTAAAGTTTGATGATATCACCACCTAAAAATTATAAAATAATTAAATTTTCTCTTTAATTTTTAGATTTTATATGTTTTTAAAAAATTTAGGTCATGTGATACTCTGAGAGAGTACGTGTCACATAATTGCACCTTAATGGAATCCAAATTCAAGGGCTAAATTAAGAAAAATTATCAAATTCAATGATTAAATGTTATTTTATCTCTTATTTATGCTCAATTTACAAAATTGGCATCATTAATTTACTTTTTTTTTTAAATAAAGGATAGGAGTAAAGCTTGCTTAAAGATTGAATTCGAAACTGATGTCTACTGAAAACTTGAATACAAATATTTTGCCACTCTATTAGTGACTAATTTACAACAATTTTGATCCTTCGAATTTTTTATAATAAAAAAACATAAAAATTTTATCTTCTAGAAGACACTTATATTAAACTAATTGTTCAAAAGCGTCCCTAGCTTTGTTTTGTTGTAGAATCCCTGAAATTTCATTAAGAACAGCATCAAAGACCTGTAAACTTGACTTCCATGTTAAATGCAATTTAGCCAAATAATCCGTAATTATATTGTCTTCTCTAAGTATAAATATACCTAATCAACCATATAATTAGTTAATTTCTTTGCTTGCAATCATATTTATGTGGAATTAATGCTTATAAAATAGAAATTAAGGTTAATTGTCAATTCAATTGACTATGAATATAAACACTCTAATTGAGTAAACAAGATGTGTGTCATTATATAAAATGAGATACGTAGTTGAATTGGTCAAATTATTCATAAATTAATTCATATATTAATTCATAAATCAGTTCAATCAATTTACTTATCGATTTTTCCGTTTTAATTTTTAATTTTTTATCGCTTCACAATAATATGCTTTATATTGATTTTATGCCACCAATTAAATAATCAATTTTATATCACTATATATTGAATGATGAATTTGTATCACAAATCCATATATTAACAAAAATAATATAAAGAAATTTCCAAGAAAAAAGACATTTAAACCATAACTATTATATATATATATATATATATATATATGCACAACACAAGCTTGTATGACGTACCATTATTATTTTAATTAATCTCTAGAAGATGTTGCAATCAATTTAATTTGTATTTATATTGGTGCTTTAAAATTTTTTTTTTTGGGGATTTTCAATTAGAAGTTTCCTTAATTTAAGGTTTTTGGAAATCTAAGTCATCCACTTTGAGTCCATTTAATTAATCCTATTAACTATATAAGGATAGTAATAATAATTTCATTACCAATATCTATAAATTTTTTCAAAAAAAATTTTTATCTGTCTCGACTGAAACTCAAAATTGTATTTCATGCTTGTGTGTTAACTTAATGGTTAAGGTGGTCATCAATATTATCTTCAATTGTTCTCACACACATTCATACATACTAATATTGAATGAAATTTTAATATTAAAAGAAAGAGATAGGCCATCTCCCCTTTTGAAAATCCTAACAAAATTTGTCATTCATAATGGGGCCATATATATTTTGGTTATAAAAATTAATTTGTCTAATTACTAAATTTGTTGGTTAATTATAATTTAATATAACTTATTTTTGTCGATTGGGTCTTAATTCGATTGGTATGAATATTGTTGCTAATGCAGAAAAATGTGAGTTGGAGTGCGCTGAAGCGCATTATCCTCCTATTTATGAGTTAAGAATGAGCTATGGATAGTTCTAGACATTATGTCAAAAAAATTTGATATAATGAGATTATTAAAAAAAAAAAAGAATACATAGATTGCCCTTAATATTTTTTTCTTCATTATTCTATCTAGTGATCTTTTAATTCTTTGCTTATATTATTATATACTTAAAAGAGAAACTAGGTTCATAATTAATTAAATTGAATTATATTATACTATATGCATGCATGGATTAATATTTTTCATAATCCACGTCAAAAGTTATTGAATATAATCTCTCAAACCGCGTCAATATTTTGGTGTTAGGTAATAAAAAAAAATCAATCAATGATTATATATATAATATTCTTGAGTGAATTTGATTGAGTTTTAGCTGAATTGACATGGATATTGTTATCAATACAAGATGACGTGGGTTTAATATGAGTTGGAGAGGGGCTATGGGTAGTTCTAGGCATTATGTCAAAAAGAGTAGATATAATCAAAACTTATAACGAGATTGTTCAAAAACATTTCTTGACTGAAAAGGTTAATGACCTATTTGCTCTTTAATCTAACATGCAATGACTAATTTGTCTATTTTTTTTAGTAGAGGGGGTAGAATGCAATCTAAATCCTAATAGAGGGGCTTCCATATTACTTTTATCAATTACATATATTTAATATGACATCATTTGATATCTAGTAATCACATTGGGTCTCAATTAATTTTAAAGTCAAGTCAATTCCAATCTTTAAAATAGGACATAGGATCTTCGGTTGTTCTCTTTACTCGTAAACTTTCATAATTGTTATCAAACTTCTTACCAATTGATTCAACATGCATGACTCTTGAGTGAATGATATATATATTGATATGTCTTTACTAAATTCAGAGTTGAGTCAAATTAGATCCTTAAAATAGGAAATAAACTCTTTCACCAGACTCCATAATAATCATTGAACTTTTTATCACTTGACTCAACGGCTGAGTTTTATGAGTGAACTTTATATATATATATATATATATATGGATGAGAGAGGAATAAAATGATGGAGCGGAAGAGAGAGAGGGTGATAATTGGTCCCCGTGAGGGTAGGGATTTGGAGGGATTCACAGCTAAACAAAACAAAGGCTTTGACGCTTCTTCCTTTTCCTTCGCTGCTTTCGATGTATATATATATAAATTATTGTTTGTTCCTTCGATCACGAGCAGATTCCTTTATATGAAACGCGTACGTAGCATCCCCCACAATAGCCCCCACACTCTTTTGCACGTGCATCATTCTTTCTCCTCTCTTTTCTAATAATTTTCTCTATTATTTTCAGCTGCACTTTGCTTTCTCTAGGATCTTGTGCCTACACGCTCTTGTGATCATTATTGTTGATACGGGTTATTATTTGGAAAGAGAGGATGGTGGAGAGAAGTACATAGAAGTATTGGTTCATATATGTAAGATGAAGAGCCGGGGTATAGAGGAAGGAGAAGAAGCAGGATAAGGAGATGCCTTGGTGAGTATATAGGTGGGAAAGGGAAGGAGTTGATCCTTGGTTTTTCGTGCACACAGGCTTATATACGGGTCATCTTTTATTTTGTAGTATCATATAGTTGACAATATAGTGTTTTGTATAGATGTGCGAGTTGGTTAAGTGGCAATATTGTTACAAGCTAGTTGTCACCATGAAATGTTCTGTATAGTCCTATTTTGACATTCTTATCCTTAGAATTACTAGGGGATTATGTTTTGGTAGTACCAGCAATAGGTATGTAACGGATTGCCTCTAGATTCACTCAGACAAGGTCCGTAGAGAGGTGTCTGTGAATCTTCCCATGTGAAGGGTCGTTTGCGGATTATTCCTTACAAAGGGTAATACGTAGACTGTCTAATAATAACTTTCCACATGTTATCAAGGTAATAACCGAAATATAAATGAACTTCAATAAAAATTAATAAATATAAAATATCGAGGCGTCTTACATATCATTAAGCGAAGACTCGTCAGTTTCGCCCACTAAAGAACAAAAATCAAGTGTTGCGGTGCTTTCATCCTTAATGCACAATCCCATCCATTGTGAAGGATGTTGTGCATAACCTTTCCAGCAATCCTTTATTAATAGAGTTTGATTCAACTTTAGATGTATCACCCTTTGATGAAAATGAAGAGTCATAGGATGAAATGATAGGAAGTCTTTTAGGTGCAACCTTTCCAGCAATCCTACTTGTCACTGCCTTTCCTCCACCACCATTATCAACATCAGTTAAAGCTCCAATTCCCACATCTTTTCTTGTCCAATGACAAACTCTCATCCAGAAACATGTCATAAATTTTAGTCAGCCAATATTTCTGAAGCATAATGAACCTCACATATTCACCGTTCATGTCTTGGATGATTCCTTTTACAAAATCTCTTTCTTTGCTAGTGTTGTAAGAAGTCTCTAACAAAAAATTATCTTTAGGTTTTTAATTGGTTTTTTCATTTCTCGATTTCTAATTTTTTGTGATTATATGTCTTTAATTAAATCGCCGATATTTGTTCAATTGATCAATTCAGTTCCAACAACATTCATATCTACAACAACTAAAAGAAATAATAAAACTCCAAGTAAGGATTAGCCACTACAATTAAAATCACTAAAAATTCTCCATAGCAATCAAAACTGAAGGACATGAGCAAAAATCATGGAGAATTTGATAAAACGTGTCTGCATTATATGCAAGCTTTTGAACATATAAACATGTAAAAACAAAGAGAAAACGTACCCACCACCAACTCACATGCATGTTTGCTAATACCCAACCCTTTGTCCCTTGCCCTATCCCTTTCCATTCATATTCACATTTATTTAGCTCTCTCTAGGGTTAGGTTATTTTACCCTGCTTTTTTTTTTTATTTTTTTATTGAATATATCTGTTATTCGTTGATAATGGCAGTAAAAATGATCACAAAGCAATAAGAAAGAAAAATAAGAACTTATAAATTTTACGTGGAAAACTCTTATAAAAAAAATCACAGATAAAAGGAGGAGAAATTTACTAATGTTGAAAGACAACAATACAAGAGGTTCTCTACTACACACGTTTTAAGCGTTAAAAAACTCATTTTATAATCAACGTCTAATAGAACGGCAATGTCCCTAATTTTACCATTTTATTTTATTTCTTTAACAAACTGAGTTACATCTCAAACTTTTTAAACTAAGATTCGAGTCACACAACTCAAACAATATCTATATCCTAGATGCATTCAAACACAAATATGAGATATGATCAGTTGACTGAAAATTAATTCATATGCCAACATCGATGCTTTTACAAACTCTTGGAGGTTATAAGTCTAAGTGGACTTATGCATTGCCCACCTCATTCAAGTATAATCAATTAGGGATTGAGAGTATTAAGGGTTGATTAGGAAACGTATACCCGCGAATAAGTGGTGGACTTCTTTCCTAAGCATTTAGATAGAGTTTGAATTCTAGAGTCACCCATATTATAAAAGGATTACTTGAATATCACCCCGACATAAACAAAACCCAAAAAATTATTATTATTTTCATTTGCAGTTCAATTTTAAATAAAATATTTTATTTACAGCATCATACCAACTTTTTAAAAAATACATACCCTATCAAAAAAATCCCTATAATCGAGTTTCACCTCTAGATTAGGGAGGTAAATAGGATGGAATTATTATTATTTTCTTGAAGTGGATTATTATTTACTTTACTATCACAATCTTGAGATTAACACTTAAATCATTATTCTATTGAACATTCCATTTCCTAAATTAATCATTAACTACAAAGCCAAGGGATAATAATAACCAAAATCTGGATCTTTCCTTTACTACTTTTACAAGCAATCAAAAGAAAAAAAAAATGGGGTCCCATCAATTTGCATCATACAATGGAATTATGTGGAAAATTAAAATAATAAACAAAACAAGAATTCTTCTTTCTTGACTGATTGTGTACTGAGTTGTTGATTTAACTTGATTTGTCTTGCTTTGAACAAATTCCAATCACTTAGTACGACACTAGTGAATGAAGTGGTTCATAATTGGACAGCTTCGGTGTTTGAAAATTTTGACAACCATTTTTGGTAGATAATGAGGGTGACTCAGTGCTTATCAATATGAATCATAAACTATATATGCATTACAATTGACACCATTTATTAAATAGGACGAGATTATAAATAATAGTTGACATTATTGATTAAATTTTAGTTCGATTGACATGGGTATTGTTATTAATGTAGGAGGATGTGGGTTCGAGTGTGTTAAAGCGTATTATCTTCTTATTTATGGGTTGGGGATGAGCTATAGGTAGTTCTAGGCATTGTATCAAAATGAATAAATATGATCAGAATTTATAATGAAATTGACCTTTAAAATTATAAGTCAATACATCACAAAAATAATTATTTTTTGGAGGGACATAAGGAACTGAATGAGATGAAAATCTCATGTACGGTTTTATAGAGTGACAATAAAGATTAGTTATCTGTCAATTTTTCCATTATCATTCCTAAAAACCCTAATTTTACTTTTATGTAAAGTTGTTAGGGTACGATTAAATTTTAATTTTGAAACCATTGCTTATATTTACAATCATTGATGAAGGATTGCTCGAAAAGTTAAGAATCGGTAATCTGTTTTAAAAACCGAATGGGTTTAATGTTATACATAAACAAGAAAAGTAATTAAAAAAGAAAGAAAGAAAGAAAGAAAATAAGTTCTATGGATCCGATTGGGATTGGCCCCAATTTGATTCTAAATAATTTTCTAGTCTCGGGTTTAGACCCTCGACCAACCAAAATAGCCCTTTTTATTTTTTAAAAAAATTAAATATTTAAAAAATAATAATATTATAATAATATTTATTATTTTTATAACTAAATTTAAATCATATTTAAAAATATTCAATTTAAATGGTTTTTAAATGGGGGTAGCTCAAACGAGAATTTATACATTTATATAAGGTAGGACTCAAATAGGGGCGAAGTCAAAGGGGGCTGGCATGGGCCCGGCCCCCCTAAAATGTAAAATTATTTTTTAAGCTTTAATTTTTTTAAAAATTTTAAATTAGTAAAGGTAAAATTGTATTTTGGCCCCCTAAAATTATAAAAATTTGATTTAATCATTTACAAATTTTAAAGATATAAACTATAAAAAATTAAAATCTTATCCACCCCTAAAAAATTATTCTAGCTTCGCCCCTGGACTCAAACCTGAAACCTCAAAGTAACCTTACCATTGAGTTAGAGTCATATACTTAAAAATTAAATTTCTTACAAAAAGATATAGAAGTATACACTTTCAGTACACCAAATATTAACCATTTATTAAAATATTAATAAGTTAAAATATATTGTTAATCTCTATACTTTGAAAATTTTTTAGATTTAGTCATTTTACTTTAAATGTTAAAATTAAGTCCTACTTTCTTGATTTAAAAATCCTAAAATTGCGAGTATTTTCTATCAAAATTTATTAATTTGGCATGTTGATTCGGCTATCCTCATATAACGTGGCATATGATTGGGAATTTTTAACTGAAACTACTAACAGCAATAATGATTGGACTGGGATTCGTAAATTGAAAAAAATAGGAGGATTGAAATTTTTACTTTTAAAGTACTTGAACTAAATTTCAAAATCTTTCAAAGTACATGGACTAACAACATCTTTTAACTGAATTAATATTTGATGCACTGATATTTTATAATTCTATATACTATCACTGAACCGGATGATGACACAACCAAAATGAAATTAAGTGGATTTAGTTTTAAAATTTTTGGACGATATACCATCATCTAGTTTATTAAGAGTTATACGTAGCTAATGCATCAAATATTAATTCTATTGTCATTGACATTGTTAGTATTTTTCATTAAAATATTTCATCAATTATCATATTTTTTTGATCTTTCATGTCCGTGTTTGGGGTTTGAAGTTGCCTCTTCCACGAGTGTAATCTTTAATGTTTGAACCCAAATTTTCCTTTAAGAGTAAAATATATTTTATCATTGCACCAAACACTTATCGATATCAATTGCAACTTTAAAAAAAAATTATAATTAACTAGTAGTAAACATATCTAATTAATAGGAAAAAGATATTACATAAATATTTTTTATCTTATATTTTTCTGAACAATCTCATTATAAGTTTTGATCATATCTGATTTTTTTTGACACAATTCTTAGAAGTTAGAACTACCCATAACCCCTCCCCGACCCATAAATATTGAACGTATTCGAACCCATATCCTCCTACATTAGCGACAATGCTTATATCAATCGAATTAATACTCAATCGACTTCATTTTATAATTAAATTAGCTCAAATAAATCAAGATAAAACTTAAAAAATTCAAAATTTGACATCTAAATTATATATATATGTTATAGTTTTGACTTATTAAAGAATGCTAATTTTACTATTTTGGAGAATAAACATGCATGTCCCTAAGTGAGTGAAGAAGAATATTATGATCTGTAAACCATTTATAAATTAAATAATGTAACATTATAAAACACATATATTTGTGTGTGATTTATTGTCCAATCGGACAATTCGAATAATTATGTAAATAGTACTAAATTTGGAAAAGTGTCTCGTGACAAAACCTTTGTTTTTCTAGACATATATATGTTTTCTAGCATATTAGATTCCAACACATAGAAACAAGACAATAGTATTCCATGAGGGGCATGCATTTAATTCAAATATTACGGAAATTAATTCATTATTAATATTAATGGATTGTTTGATGCATGGATAATGTATAAATTTAATGATCGAAATCTGTTGATTCATTAATTTTTATTCGTGTATACATACTAGATCGTGTTTGTAAAAATATGATGGGGTATTTATATTAAGAGTTAAATTGTATTTTGTCTCATTTAATCAAAAAAATAGATAAGTTAGTCTTTATATATTAGATTAAAAAGTAAATTGATCATTTCTGTTAAAAATTGAAGTGACTGACAGTTGAAATACATGAACTAGTTTTTAACAGTCGAAATGGATAGAATTTTTAGCAAAAGAATTAGCTTGTTCTTTGATATAACATACAGGGACTAATTTTCCATTTTTTTAGTAAAGAGGACGAAATACAATTCTATTCTTAATATAAAAACCTCTATAATATTTTTACCGACTGTGTCATGAGAGTATAATTCAAAATTGATTTTAAAATTTTATCACATTCGAATGTGTCTCTATGTATTCAGACTCGAAATAGTCATTCATGATGGACTAGGTCAAGTTGTGTCGATTGCCTAATAAAAAACGAAATTATCTATCTTTAATTTTAAAACATTTTAATAATATGATATATTTAATTGACGATATGAATGTATTTAACATAAACTTCATTACTAAATTAACTCTAAACTCTTAAAACGGTGTTTCAGATGGTAAAGTTAAGATTTTGAAGTGATATTTTTTTAACTGTATTGATATCCAATTAACCACGTTGATATATGTATACATATATATATAATACTTTTTCTCCCCGAATCCCAAAATGAATATAGTATATGCAAAGATGATCATATCCAAAGGGATTCTATTGTAATGAAGAAACCAAATTCTTACATTTATGTAAAGTAAGATATATATGTATTTTATATAATACAGACAAAAGGCAGCCATGGCTTGCAAACAAAATAAGCTCCACAATATCTCTTGACAGCTATATCTATATTTGACAACATCGTAAAATTTCGGCACTCAAACACCCCAAAATACCCTCTCTAACATCCATTTTTTTTTCTTAAAATCGAATTTGAGTAATTAATTCTACTCGGAATAAGAAACTCAAATATGGTATCTCAAAATTTTTAAGATTTCAATCTTGTCGTTGAGTCAAGATATTATTGGCCAAACAAGCATCATCATGTTCATATGCTCATGCGTATGTTAGATCAAAGAGTAAATTCGTTTTTTTTTAATTAAAAATTAGTCTATGTATATCATAATGAGGTACACGCATATCAATTTTTAACAGAAGAGATCAATTTAGTTTTTGATAGATATTGGACAAAATGTAATATACCTTTGTATACAAGATCATTCATTGTATCTTTACTAACAATGGGCATATATATGAAAGAAGAATAAGATACCTTGCCTACCATAGACAAGCAGATCAGATTGAATGATGAAATGAGATAATAATGGAGCAAAACGAATTCAATTCCGAATTTGTCTGATGATGATGAAGAAGAAGATGGGGTCTTTCCTTGTAAGCATGACAATTGATGTTTTAAAGTCACATTAAGGGTCCCCAGACAAAGCCAAACTGTGTTTCTGTTGTGTGACGTGGGGTAAATATTGTTTTATGAAATTTAAGGGTTCACGGGGCAATTTAGTTCTTAGCTTTGAAACACAAACCAAAAAAAAACATTTAGTATATGAAGCTCATATGTTGTCGCATGTCCCTATCTCCTCACATGTGGGATCCTCCATCTAAATCAAGACTTCAAAAGTTGAAGCCAAACATGTACAACAAGCTAATTGATGATAGGGAACGAGGCTTAGAAATTAGAAATTTATATAGACACACTAGCTAGGGACACTACCCCTACTAAACATCATCATTATTACTTTTGAACTTTGATGTTTAAATCCCCCACAAAATAGGAAACTTTTGAGGTTTAGCTTGTTTCAATCGAATAGGATACGTTGAAGTATCGGTCTGGAAACAAGTTTTGAACCGGTTTAATTCTCTAAAATTAGTAAAATTACAAAAACTTTTAAAAATAATAAAATTTTGGTTGAGTTGATTTTAGCAAGGGGATGCGCTAATAGTAGTTTGGTGGAATTAAGATTACTACATCAATTACTGCGTAAGAAATGAAAAGTAAGAATCGTCATATTTCGTGGGATCAAAATAGTGTTACAGATCACATGGCTAAACATATTGCAATAGAAAACTCTTTACTCCATTCGTTTAAAGCTCCATCGGATTCGATAAAAAATATGTTAATTGTTGATTGTAATGAATCCATTTCAATTTAATATGGACTAATTAATGAAATTGCTTTATGCTGTGTTTTTTCTATCAATATATATATAATTCAATTTTGATCCAGTTTAGTTTATGTTTTTGGGTTTGGGTTTGGGTTTGTGTTTGTGTTTTTCTTTTGGTGGAATTAAGGAGGGGTGTCTTATTCCTATAGATTAATTATAAAGCCCAATACTATTGTCTCAATCTGTTTTTTCTTTTGGGTTAAAACATAAATGTAAACTGTTTATAGTGTTGAGTGACTCTTAACTTTCACTGTTAAACCTAATCTGGAATATTTGATGAAATTCATCAACGTGTTAATATTCTCTTCATTAATTTCGAGTTTTTTCTTTTAATTCTATCGAGAGTTCAGAGTGTTAGTATCTTTACCCGACAATGGCCTATATGCTATAAAGTATGCGTTCAAATACATGTGTAAATATGAAATTTCTTTAATAAGTATATTTTTGTATATCTAATGAGGCGGTCTTATTCTTGAACCCATCGCCTCTTCATGCCAAATCTTCAACCCATTAGGAACAAAGACAAAGAGGGCAAGCAGAGGTCTTGACCCCCCAAAAATGGTTCATTTTTGACCCCTAAAGTAATTTTCTTGTTTAGTTCATGCCTCCCCACCAAAGACAATATTGATCCATCGAGGTGTTGGCTAGTTTTACAACAAACAACATTTCCTAGACTTCTTTTAAAGTAGCCTCCTCTCAACAGAATTTATTTCCTTATTAGATCCCTCTTGTGTCAAATTTGGATTAAATTTTTATGTGTTTGCGCGTGCTCACTTGATTTTGAACATTAAGATTTTACATTGATTTTGAGTAATAGTGAAGGATCTTATATTTCTTAAAATATTCTATACTATATATAAAGCATTCAACTCAAAACTCGAGAATCATAAAAAAAAAATACCGAAAGAATAGATTTATAAATAAAGTGTTTTCTCTTTCCATTCACCATAATGATTCCTACATTCATATCCTTTGGCTTTGTCTTAGTAACTACAGTTAGACATTGAATAAACAAGAGTGTCCCATGTTAGGTTTTGACATATAATGATCTTAAAAACTTGCCTTACTAGCAATGCAACTCCACCTGTTACTGATATTTCAAACTATTTTGGCAATGAATTGCACTACTTTCTATATATCAACATCATTCCAAAAAAAAAAAAAAAAATTAATGATTCAAAACACGAGTACTTTCATATTCGTGTCAGACACATACAAATCCGTATAAAAAATAAAAATTAATGAATCACATGGTAATAAATCAAGTATCATTGTTAGTACCTTGTAAGTTGTTTCTTCTTTTATGAACCAAATAATAAACAAGGCCACCCAAGACCAATATGATAATCAAGCCATCAACCACTCCCACAACAATCAACACCCATTTCTTAACACTGGGATTGTTATGATGGTAACTTGTCCCTTTTGGAACCTTCACCATGTAACTCAACCCTAACCCTTTTTCAACTTGTTTGATACCTGCAACAAGCCAGTAAAGCGAGCATTGTTCGGAGCTTGGGTCATCATAATTTCTGTAGGAATGTAACGCAGCGACGCATTTGCAGTCGTTCAAGCACAGATTCGCACATGTTGTCTTGGTAACATTGATCCTTTTAGGAGCATCTTTGAGTACCGTAACAACATCGTTTAATTCGAGCATCTCGACTTGAGTTGTTCCTCCGCCGCAGAAACGGCTCGGAACCCTTTCGTTGCAATCGGAAACCACATGGCTTTTCTTTGTTAAAAGCCCTATGCATGAACAAGAATTGGAGAATGTACATATACCATAAGGCTTACAAGCTAAAGGTAGGTCACAAGTGGTATTAAGGGATTGAAATGAAGCCTCGAATTTTCTGGTGGTTGATGAATAAAAGTAAATCCCTAAATTCCCAGTTCTATTCCCCAGTGCTAAAAACCTCACCGGCTGAACCTTCCATGAAGCAATAATCTGTGCCATTTTTTTATGTTTATCATCGAATAACTCTAACCCTTTAGAACCCAATTCAACAAATGTGATGTTTCTATTCTTGGTAGGCTTAAATTCCCAATAAGAATACTTCAACCTACCAGAATTTAAATAAAGAGCTACCTTGTTGTATAAGATTTCAAATGTGTAGAATGATGTTGTGTTCCTTGGGAAAGAAGTTAACCAAGTAGATACATCTAATCTTTGTCCCCATAACATTACATCAGTTGGGAAATTGAAACTTTGCCATTTTATCTGGTTCAAAACATCAAGAAGTACCAAATTACCAGTCCTCAATATTTGTAATCTCTGCAATACAATACAAACACACACACACACACACAGAGTTAATGTGTCCAACACATATACTTTTACAAAAATAAAAGGGTAAATTGTACTAGTAGTCACCCAACTATTAGTAAATTTCTTTTTTGACCACCCCACTATTTATTCATCATCTAGTTAGCCTGACAACTTTTAAAATTGGCATAATAGTAACTTTAACCCTCAACATTTATACACTGTGTCAATTTAGTCTTGATTATAAAAAATTCAACGCTCAACATTTACACATTATGTAATTTAGTCTCTTTTTTTTTTTTTTTTAGTTTTGTTTTTTCTTTTGACCATTTTACCTAAAAAGTGTTAAAAAAATTTATTGACTAATTTGTAAATATACAAGAAATGGAAACATCACAAAAATTCAAGATAAAAAATTTCATTTTTTTCATTTTTCTAAATTAACCCTCAATATCATAAGAAAAAACAAAACTACAAAAAAAAAAATCAAGCCTAAATTGATATAATGTATAAACGCTGAAGGTTAAAATTGCTATTATACAAATTTTAAAAGCTGTCATTCCAACCAAAAAACTAAGCAAAAAATACTAATAATTGAATCACTACTAGTAATTTACTCAAAATGAAAAGCCTGAGTACTTGTTCTTTTACCTCTACACCTTGTCCCGAAGTACCAGTTCGCCAACCGATCCGATTTTTAGGACCCTTCAACTGTAAATCTCCATCTTCAGTAAGTTCAAGGAAGCATACATCAGAGGTATAAAACTTGGAGTAATGACCAGAATTCCATACCTTAACATCACCAAGAAAAACCTCTAAAGAACATGAATATTTCCCTTTGTTAGCTTCAGTGCTTAATGCAACTCTAAAACTTGGTTCTATTTGCTTAGTATCATCACCATAGTCCATTAGAAAAGCTCTACCAATGAACCCATCATTGTATTCCAAAGGGATTGCTAAGCTTACCCTATGACCAACATGAATGGTTGAATCACAGCTTCCATGGTTTATCATCACCAATATTAGAATCAAAATGGTATAAAGATAGAGCTTCATTTGTATTGAAATAAAAATCCCTTTTTTTTCTTCTTTTCTTGTTGGGATTGAAGCTAAGAAAGGAAGAGAAAGTGAAAGAAAAGGGTGGCATGAGAGAAAGTTTCGGGTTTTTTTTTTTTTTTTTGAAGTTGAAACGCACTTCCAAAAAGGTGAAGAGCTATCAATTTTTTTGTTGTAATGTTATTTTAGGACATAAAAATCGTAGAAAAAAAAACCCTAAATTCAATTTGGTACAATTTAGTAAGGTTTTTTTTCTTGAAATTGGGTTTCGAAGTAGGAAGTGATTCGAGTTTTCTATTAAGATTTTCGAGGTTGGGTTTAAGTGAAATCTGTATTGTCACTAATTATATAAAATTTGAAATAAGTTGAATTTAAGTGTATAAAAATAAAAATCGAGATTGAAATTAAAGTAATTGTTCGTGGATCCCATCTCGCCCTATTGCCATCCTTATTCCCAGATTTTTTATTAAGATTTTTAAAATTAAATTTAGGTAAAAATCTGTACTACCCATCGCACAATATTATTAAAAATAAAAATATTATATAAAATTTAAAATAGAATTAATTCATATATATATATATATATATAAAATCGAGATCGAAATTGATTCAATCATCTGGTCTCGCTTCATTGCCATCCCTATTGATTGCATATAAGGTGGAAAGGAAAAGGATTGTTAATTACCAAGTTTTTATTTTGTCTAATTAAAGTTGGAACCAAAAGAGTAAAGCAGCAGATGGTGGTTGTGCACAGCCTGGCTGTCCCATGTGAAGCAATTTATGAAGCACACAAAACTAATCTAATTATTCTTTTAAGTATTATTAGTATAAAATACAGATATATTTTATTATAAGTTTTGATAATATCTGTTTTTTGACATAATTTATAAAATTATTCATAAACTCTTATCGACCCATAAATAAGAGAATAATATGCTTTAGCATACTCAAACTTACATTATTTTATATTGATAATAATATTCATACCAATCAAATCAATACTCAATTAATTTTTTATTTTAAAATTATATATATATTTATAAGATATTGATATTATACATATAAAAAATTATTGGTCAGTCCATTATCCACTACTTCTAAGAACCTGGTCCTCCACTATAGGAAGGAAAAGAATTTTGCCTAGAAAAGGAAAATGTTTTGAAATATATATAAAATAATAAATAAAAAATGTTTAATTAATTATAAATTATGGGTATATTGAAAAAAAAATTGTATATAAATAATAATTAAAAGTTTAATTTTTTACTAAAATAAGGAACATAATTATTGAGTGAAAATTATAATCAGTAGGGTAGCATTTTGAGGAGTGATAATAGGTTGGAGCCTAATCAATAAATAAAATATGATAATTAAAAAGTTGTAATATTTATATTTAAGAATTTTTTTAAGTTATGATTAAATCTTAATTCAATTGATATGGATAGTATTGTCAATTTAGAAAGACGTGGGTTTAGAAAGTTAGGATAAAGTTATTAATAGTTTTAAATGTAAAAAAAAATAGATATAATCAAAACTTAAGTTCAAACCTTAAAAATAATACTGTTAAGAAGTGCAGTCACGAATCTCGAATATGAACTATAAAACTGACATATATTAAATATAATGAAAAGACAAAAATTATTGGGTGAGGTAAGCTGAGTTTGAGTGTGCATGTTGCAGGCCATCCCTCGCTTTCGGGTAAAATCATGAAACAAAAAGGGATTCGGTCAGGGTGACTTCCACGTGTAGTTGAATGATTCCGCCACGTGGAAAGAAATTTTCATACCGACTCTGTTCTCACGTTTGGGTGACGTGTTTAGTTTACCACGATAGCAAAGAGCATTTATGTGACACCTGGATATTTCCTTTGTTGGCCAGTTGGGCCGGGCATTCATAGCCCACAACCACCTGGAAATGTATTATTACTTATATTAATAAATGGCATAGCCAAAATATATTTAAATAAAGTTTGGGATTTTTTTATTAAAAGAAAATAAAATTTGAGATTTAGTATTTATATTTAGAAAATTTAAAATAATTTAATTCTTTTGGAAAATTAAAAATAGTAAATAAAATGTGTTAAATAAGTTTTGAAAATAAAAATAAATTTATGTGAAAATTAGAAAATAATAAAAAATAGTTTTTATTGTTTTCAATAAAAATGTTTTATAAATTTAAAATAATTAAAGTGAAATTAATTATTTTTTAATTTAATTTAATTTTATATCAATATTAAAATATTATATTTTTTAATAAATTTTTAAATATAAAATATATTATATTGGTTTTATTTTAATTTATTTTATGTTTTTTTATCGAAAGAAAATGAAACAATTTAATTACATAAAACTAAGCTAGCTCTCCCAAAGGGAGTCCTCAAACAACCGTAGTCTTTCCCTTCTATCTTGGAGTCATCAACATCATTATTATCCTCACTCGATATATGCCATAGACTCCAATGTTTTATCTTTGTCAAAAGTTGATGAATTCTCCTAATTAAAGCAGAATTGAAACCACTTGAGGAACTGTCATCAATGGCCTTAATTGCCTCGAGACTATCAGTTTAAATTATCACACTATCATAACTTCGATCCAGTAAAAGTATCAAACCATCCAAGATGCCCCAAATATTTGTTATAGTAAAAAATTCACCCTTTATTCCGGTCGCACACTATTCCCCCAACTGCAGCAAAACCGACAACAATCCTAATGGTACCATCAATATTCAAACGAACCCAATTGTTTGCCAAGAATGAAAATGAATTTTGGTCATTGGGATTTGAGCGATGTTGCCCGAGGCATATTGTTTTTATGTTTTCATTAAAATAAGCACTAAACATATTTTTATATTTTCATTATTTAACTATTTTTAATTTACCAAATGTGTTTTTTAATTTTTTAAAAATAATTTACTAATAATGGAGATGGAAAGTAAAAAAGAAGAAGAAAAAGTCAATGGTAGGATATTTACAATGGAAATGTATTCAATGAAGAAGACCTAGAAAACATCTTTATTATTGACACTTTATTTTGTCTCCACTAATGGAAGACCAAGGCGACACAATAAGCAATGCTTTATTACGTGAACAACTTAGCTCCAAGTATTTGTACATAAATTGAAATTTAATTTAAGTCATAAAATTTCAATCCAATCCAAACATTTATGTTGCAAGGTATTGTTTCGGGTGATTTAATTCGATCCAATTTTTCATGTGATTTTCTCAAGTAATATGACATTTATTGTTGAGCTAAATATCCTCCAAATAATCAGTACAACCCATTCCAATCGTTCAATAAATTGTAAATATTCAAATATGAAAATTGTCACTCAACAGCTCTAATGCTTGAGAAATAGACACTTTCCTGACACTCAATGGCTAGTTTCAGATATTTCAACAACAACCATTTTCTAACCTTATTATTTTTACTTTTCTATCTATCTATCTACTTTCTACCTCATTAATATATACTTTAATGGCATTTACTAATTGAGATTTTTCATTAAGCAAACAAATATAACAATACTGTAAAAAAATCATCAATAAATGTGATAAAATATTTTTCTCCATTAAAAGATGGAATATCAAAAGGTTTATACATCAGTGTGTAAATAATTTTTCTTGATAAAGTGGAAAGAATATTGAAAGGATAGAAAATTGAAAGAGCAAAAAAATAGAAAGATAAAAATATATATATATTTTTTCCATAAGTGTTTCGTAAGAAATATAGAAAAATCGAAAGAATAAGTAATTTTCTTCGCATTCATTAGTCAATTGAGTTAAAAAAAAAAAACAGAGGAAACAAAATGAAATTCTCTCATTTTCTCTCGTATTGTCATTCCAAATTGGAAAGATTTATTTTTATATCTTATGATGGAAAATAATCATTCCTCTCATTTTCTTACCTCTCTTATTTTTTTTTTACCACGCACATTCAAAATTTATTTTCTTTCAATTTTCTTTTCTCCCATACTATTCTTCCACTTTTCCACTCAACCAAACACATTTTTAGTCTATTATATTACTTTTTTACTTACTTTCATAACAATTTTATTATTTTGGTCAAATTTACTCTTAAACCATTACAACAAACATATTCTTTATATATATATATATATATATTACAAATTTATTTTACAATCCATGTTCAGGGTTCATGGTTATTCCTTCCAACAATGTCAACTTCAAAGTGTGAACCTGTGTTTTTTCTTGAATGTACAATATAATTTATCACTACAACCAACATTTGTTTATAACAATTAACATGCTTTAATTATGAAAAAAAAAACCCATAATTTTCTTCTTTCTTTCCCCTAACACTTTGATTAGAAGAAAAATTATACGTTTCAATAACATACTCGATTATGTGCTAAATAACATTACGTTCTAATAATATTATCATCCGATAATTATTTTTATTAAAAGACGAAAAAATCACGAGAGTTATAATTGAATAACAAAGACCCATCCAATCAAGAAAACGAAAAGGAGTCAAAGAATATAAGCTTAAATACGATTTAGAGATAGAACATTAGAGGCAGATTGTAATGGTGACCAAGGGGGCTTAGCCTTTAGATTTTTTTAAAAATTTTTATTTCACCTAGAAATTTTTTTAAAATTTTCATTATACATTTTATTGTTTTCGAAATTTTTAATTAAGTTTTTCTAAAATTTTTAAAAATTCTTATTAATCTCACAAAGTTTTAAAAAAAATTCAATTAGACTCTTCAATCTTTTTTAAAAGATTCATTAAACTTCCAAAATTTTTAACATTTTAATTAAATATTGTAAAACTTAATTTCAACATCTACCACTAATAAACATTATTACAAAAATGACCCAAAAATACAATTTTCATTACAACAACACGTGTTCATTTATCCTTTACGGCAAGTAATATATATATATATATATGAATATTATATATGAAACATGTCAAGAAGATAACCTACCAAAAACCATACATGATCATATGCCACGCAATGAAAACGCATAATTGGGCTGTGGCTATCAACAAGATAAGATGCTCTGTCATCCCAATGTGCCTTCATTGTCTCTCTCCAAGCTGGTTGGTTTCCATTATTATTTATTTTAATAAAATATCATTTACGAGTAAATTACACCCAAGTTCATTAAACTATTAGTAAATTTATATTTTGGTCACTTAACTTTAAAAAATTACAAAATAATCATTAAACTATTCAAAAGTTTCATTTTAGGTCATTGGACTATTAAAACCGTTGTTGTATGGCCTTCTTTGTTCGTATCACATGCACCAATCAAAAGCTCTCCTTCTCTTTCTCTTCTACGGTTCAATCTTTCTATGAAACAACTTTGAACGTTATGAATCTGCGAACTAAAATCCAAACGGTTTTTTTCTCCAATCTTCGACGTTGCCCGTCAGATTAACTTGAATATAAGTTATGTTCTTCCACTTATCAACGAGTATTGATCCACTATATCAATCATTAAACCGTCGATTGGAACTCACTAGCCAGAACTTAAAAAAAAAAAAAAAACTTAACACCCAGTGATTTAAATAAATTTTTTGAATAGCTTAGTGATTTAAATGAAGATTTTCAAAAAGTTTAGTGACCATTTTATAACTATTTAAAGCTGAGTGATCAAAATGTAAACTTACTAATAGTATAGTGACATTGATTGTAGTTTTTTATTATCTACATCTATACTAAGTTGTTTAGTATCTTAAATTTTTATTCGACAGTAGAGATTATTTTGATGGCAATTTTATCTTTTCATATAAATTTTAGAAAAATATTTACACACGATGGATTCAAACAAAAAACATTATTATAATTTTTAATATCTCAATTTTATCATTTCAACCAAAATCATATTTGATTGTTGTATAATTTTTTTTTTAATTTATGACATAAATTTTTCACACATAGCGTAATCTAATAATAAACATTAAGCAGCATCCAAGTTAAAATTAATTCAAAATAAATAGATAAAAAAATTAGGGGTAAACTACACCTAAGGTCATTAAATTATTAATAAGTTTACATTTCGGTCACTCAACTTCAAAAAGTTACAAAATGATCATTGAACTATTCGAAAGTTTTCATTTAAGTCATTGAGCTATTAAAATTGCTACTATATGGTCTTCTCTGTTTGCATCGCTTTCACCAATCGAAAGCTTTCATTCTCCCTCTCTTCTACAATTTAACTTTTTTTTTCATGATATAGTTTTGAACATCATAAATTAGCGAACCAAATTCTAAATAGCTTTCTTCACCAATCTCTGACACTAATCGTTAGATTTACTTGGATTTAAAGTATGTTTTTCTACTCGTCGATGGGTACTAATCCATCATACTATTCATTGAATCATCACTTGAAGTTGGACCTCAATAGTCAAACTTAAATAAAAAATAAAATAAAAAACTTATCAGCCTAGTGACTTAAATAATTAAAAACTTTCAAATAGTTCAGTGACTTAAATGAAAAGTTTCAAATAGTTTAATAACGATTTTGTAACTTTTTAAAGTTCAGTAACCAATATGTAAAGTTATTAATAGTTTAGTGACCATAGATATATTTTACCCAAAAATTAATTAAAGTAGGAAAATAGATGAGCCTACTAGATGCATCACAAACTCGAAAACAGGGTTATCATATGACATTTGAAAAAGAAGAGTACCAAATAAAATATATCTTAATAATAATTGAAACCTAGAATTTTATATTATATTAAACAACATTCGATCAAAATAATTAAATTACAAATGAAGATACTCGATTTAAACTTGACTTAAACACGATCGAATCTACATTCTTTTGATTATGATAAATTTATAATAATAATAATATTAATTATACTAATATTCAATTAATTGTATTCGAGTATTTTTTATTATTGTATTTTTTAATGTATATTTTTCCCATAACGTTAATCACTTTCTTCTTTACATAATTCACAATGTGGAATTCCTACATGACAACACATAAAACAAAGATGTCATATGTCTAAACAAAGAACTCTGATGTTGAAAGCCTCACCCACATCGTCATCGTTATGGCCTAAACTCTAAACAATTATTCTTTTAAAAATAATTATTGCCTTGGTGACTAACAACTATGACCACAAACTTACTAACATTAAAAAATATATTTAAAATTATTAATTGAGTCTTAGTTCGATTAGTATCAGTATTATTCTCAATATAGGAAGACGTGTGCTTGAGTGCATTGAAGCACGTTATCCTCCTTTTAAGAGTTGGAGAGGGACTATGAATAATTCTATGCATTATATAAAAAAGAATAGATATGATAAGAAGACTCAACCCTAAATAGGCGGTGAAACTATCAAGCTGGAGTACGGTAAAAACAGAAGAAATTTTCGATAGAACAGTCAATATTTAATAATCTATTATATTATCAATCAATTTATTATCGATACATCAAATATTATTTTATATATATATATATATGCATTTCTTTAAAGATGATTTGTTATATATTATACCCACAGTTTTATTGGTGGAATCTGATTAAACTGACATTAGTAGAGTCACTGAAAGGGATTACTTTTCCCTGATTTTTTTTTTTTCTATTTGAAAATGATTTGAGATTTAATTTTTTTTAATGTGAAAATTATATATAAATTATTGCACCTATAATTATATTTCAACCAAGTTGGTACATTATTAATTTTTTAAGTTTGATTTAATCTCGTGACTTAAAAAAAATTCTGATCTTTTATTTTATTTGAATCGTTTGAGCTCGGTTTAAAAAATTCAGTAAGGTTTGGAAATAATAAATATATGCGTTAAATAATGTCTTTTTGTTATATATACTATATATAAAATGACATATTGAGTTAGTATAACGAGTTAACTCAACACCATCACGATTTTATCAAAATTAGATATTAAAATATTCTAACAAAATTTTGATCATTATTCGAAGTCATTCGATTATAAATAATTTAAACTCGAATATTTATGGAATGAAATTTGAATAAGTAGTAAAATTTATTGAGTTTACATCACTTAATGCAACTAAAACGTATATTCTTTGCTATTGCTTCCAAGTTGGCAAAGATTAAGACATTTAGTACTTGAGGAAGGGACGTAATTATAAAACCAATGAAGTGTGTGTTGAAAGAAAAAGATCCTTAATTTAATAACAAGTTCCCATCTAACCTGAATTTTGAACCAGATACATTCAGGTTGAGGATGTGATTTTTGATTTTATCATTGTTTTTTTTTTTCAAATTAGGTATCACTATCAGTAGTTGTAACTAATCCTCTTGTCGCGGGTGTTCTTCGAAGAATTAAATGGTTAGTTATGAAATGTGCATTATTTCCATGAATGGTGATCGAACCCTCGACCACATGATTAGGAGACGAGGTGAGCAAGCACTGTACGACACTTCATAATTAATTTAGCATTGTTTATGGAATTAAGAGAATTAGTGACTAAAAATGATAGGATTAAGAGAAAGGCTTTAAGATGTCCAATAAGGCAGTTGTAGGTAAAAGTATCACAGAGGCTCTTATTTAAGGGTCAGATTGCATTTTGCTCCCTCTATTAGAAAAATAAGTAAATCAATTTTTGTAAGTTAAATTAAAGAGCAAATCGATTTCTTTTTATTTAAATTTTCATCTATTTATATATTGTTAAAAATTGTCGTGGTTGATAGAATAACTAGATAGTGATATGTAGTGTGCCACGTGTACCTCATGTTGATGTACAAATATCAATTTTTAACTGTAGAAATAAATACAAATTTTAACAAAAAGGCTAGTTTGCTCTTTGAGCTAATGTACATGGACTAATTAATCAATTTTTTAGTAGGGGCAAAATGCAATATGACTCTTAATACGAGAACCTTCGTGGTACTTTTATCAACATTTGTATTGTTGGTTAAGACTAAGGTTTTAGATCCTTGGGCATTTAGGTTTGAATCCTATCTTGCGCATTTGTGATAGGGTCTCCAACCCCACCATGTGTGTTTGTCATAAACAGGTTTTGTCCAATTCTTTCTAATTATTTGTCTATTGTACTTTCTATTGATCGAATTTTACTTCGTAGTTGTCTATTATGTTTGCGCTTTGTAAGAATTTTACGTCTCAATTTTCAATCCCACGATTAAACCATGATTTTGATCCTTTTACTATGCTTAAACTTGGGTTTTAATCCTTACCTTTTAATTTGGACTAATTTGGTTGTTTTACTTTTATAATATTATTAGTTAGCATAGCCCGTTAATAGTGAAAACTATATTGTTAGCATGATTTTTTTTCTTAAAAACACTCTTTTCCAGCACACACAATATACATGAATATATATTAAAAATATTTAATACACTATCAATGGAGTTTGTAGACTCCACAAGCAAGGTCGGGGAGTTAACAAGTGTCCTATAAGGGTATAGTAAAATATTAAAAAAAAGACACCTGACAATTTCTTAAGGCTACTGTGGAATCAAAAAAATACTCTGTCAGTGTACCAAATATTAACCTACATATATATATATATATATATATAGACAAAATGAAAGCGTTTTCAAGAATAAATACACATAAGCAATTTGATAAAAATACATACATTAGCATTTTAACAAAAATAATTAACGCGTTAACTATTTTAATTAACTAATAACATTATAAAAATAAAAATAAACAATTTATGCCAAATTAAATACGAGGGACTAATTTTAAATTTAAGCATAGTATAAAGTAGAAACATAATTTTTGCTATCCAAGTTATATGGGTTAAACAAAGCTAGTGATTTATTAGGCAAAATAAATTTATAATTAATAAAATTATTTCAATTGATAATTTCTCAGAACTTAAATAGCAAGATCTGCCATTACCAAACAAAACTCATCCATGATAAGGAAACATAATGTAACCCAAAATGTTCTCTCAAAATTTTGAAAAATTATCATTAAACCCCTTAAAAAATTTAATTATACCCCTCATAATTTTTAAAAATTCTCATTAGACCTCTCAAAATTTTAGAAAATTTGAATTATGCTCTCATAAAATTTTTTAGAAAATTTTATCATGCCCTTTAATTATTTAAAAACTTTAATTATACCCTTCAAAATTTTTAAAAATTCAATTAAATTTTAAAAAATTAAATAAACAAGATCTACCATCATCGATCAAAATTCACCCATAATAACTACGCATAGCAAAATCCACACATAAAAATTACACATGATCCGAAAATCGGGTCATAAAAAAACAAACTCAATTACACGTCAGCAGGACTCCATTTTTGCTATATAAATAAACTTTCCCTCCTTAAATCCTCTCTTCCACGTATAAACCATCTTCGTTTACAGTTAAATCCTTTTTTCCCCCTATATTTTCGGAAAAGATGCGGAGGTTCATTCCGGCGACGGCAGTATTGTCGGAAAAAACTAAATACTCTCTTCCATTGCGGCGATGGCGATGGCGGTGCTTCTCTCAGGTGGCTCAAAAGGAGTTTGATAACAAAGGTGGCGTTGTGGTTCCCAAAATGCCTTCCTTTGATTATGCTCCGCCGCCTTACACCGGTCCCTCCGCCGCTGAGATTCTTTCCAAAAGGAAGGAGTATCTTAGCCCCGCCATGTTCTACTTGTACAATAAACCCGTGAGTTTCCTTTCTTAAAAAAGATTAAAATATGCCTATAGTCCCTGATATTTTAAAAAATTAAGAATTTAGTCCTTGTACTTATATTTTCAGGAATTTAATCCTCTACTTTTCAGATTTCAAAATTCAGGTCCAACTATTAATACTATAAAATTTTTGTTAAATTGAAGTTAATTACGACATTTTTTAAAATTATATGACTATCAAATACGTAGTTTTTTTATTTAAAAATGTCACAACAATAAATTAAAAAAAAAACAGTTTAGAGCTGAATTTTACAATCTAAAAAGTAGAGGACTAAACTCTTAAAAAATAAAAGTACAGAGACTAAATTTCAAATTTTTAAAAAGTACGGGGACTATAGACAAATTTTTACCTTTAAAAAATGGGCATAATATCCTTAAAATCCCCAAACTATCGTCTAAATTTATATTAATCCTTAAACTTTAAATTATTTTTAATTTAGTCATTGAAGCATCAAATTATCAGTTTATGTACTTCTATCAGTGTAGCAGTCAACTGAAACATGGCGTGACACATTGTTAAGTTGTAAACAGTGTATATATTAAATAAACAACAGTGATTTACCTGTTTTAAATATATTACGCCTGGAATTTGAGCTGGAATTTAAAGTTAAAGATAACGGCTTGTTCTTGATTAGGGACCAAACTGAATTTAGGATCATAGTTTGGGACTACTAGTAGAATTAACCCCCAAAAATTGAAGGATCTATGGAGTTTGGAGATGCATTTCTTTAAGTTTTTGCTCTTGATGACTGGAGACTGTCCTTTAAAAACTGTTCTATGAGCTGTTTTTTTGTTCATAAAAATGATTGAATTTAAAGGAGGTAAAAAAATGGAAATTACAGAAGAATTTTATTCACTACTTCAATAATTTAGGATCAATTTGGCTGTTTTCTCAGATTCAATGAACTGTATAAAGTAGATTTTGTCCTTTATTTACAATTTTGTGAGTTTTTGTTTTGTTTTTTTTGGGGTGCAGCTGAATGTAGTGGATGGGAAGATGCAGTATTTGTTCGATGAAAAGGGGAGAAGATACTTGGACGCATTTGGAGGGATAGCTACGGTGTGTTGTGGCCATTGCCATCCTCATGTGGTGGACGCCATTGTTAACCAAACCAAGCGCTTGCAACACTCAACTATCCTTTACCTTAACCATGCCATCGCTGATCTTGCTGAAGCCCTTGCTAATAAGTTGCCCGGCAATCTCAAGGTTCTTTGCTCTCTTTTTAACTATTATATGCTCAATGGTTTTTGATAGGAAATATCATTCTATATTTGGATTCAACAAGGATCAAAACATATCTATAGGAATATCCCTTATAACTCAGGTGGTATCATTTTTACCCACTAATGCCATATAAAATCATGGGTTTGAACTCTTTGCTGAGTTTGAGAGGTAAAACCCGAGTATCAAATTGAGCATATATACCAAGGGAGTAGCCGGGAGCTGGCAGGGGTTCAGTCTCCCTAAAATGGAAAATACATTTAGGCTCTTTTAAAATTTATAAAAATTTAAATTAGTAAAGGTAAAATTATATTTTAGCCGCCTAAAAATGATAAAAATTTGGTTTAATTTTTTAAAAATTATAAAGATATAGATATTAAAATGGTAAAATTGAGTTTTTACTATCGTAAAAATATATAATTTAATTTTGCCTCCTAAAAGAAATTTCTGGCTTCGTCCCTGATATATACCTAGGGATGAAGCCAAAAATTTATTTTAGGGAGGCCAAGATTAAATTATACTTTTTGAGGGAGGTTAAAGTATAATCTTATCATTGTATTAACATATAATTTCATAATTTTTAAAGGGATTATAAAGAAATTTTACCATATTAAGGGGTTAAAGTACAACTTAACCATTATAGTAACTTAAAAATTCAAAATTTTTAAAGGGACTAAAAAGAAATTTTGCCATTTGTCACCTTTGGTGCCAACTTTTGTATACACTTGAGACACAATATCTCCATCATTGAAAGATTGATTTGCTTCCAACAAATGATACTTTGAAGACTTATCCCAAGATATTCTAACCTTCCGTAGACAATAAATATACACGAACATCCCATTTTTTTCATTGTTTGTAATTTATACAGCAACTCTATTGGATGTGTCGAGAGATATTCAACTTCTTTTTTTGGAGAAGTATGCAAAGTGTAGTTTCGGTGGGAGTTCTGTTTTTTGATTCTGCTAGAAGTCTCAGTGCTCGGTGGATCACAAAGCATGAGCATCTTGTCAGATGCTTGAGATGGTGAACCATGTGTAATTGTGTAGACTTCTCTCAAAAAAGTTAGCTTCTAAGTATGCTTAGATGTTACCTCTTAAAGATAGTCTATCATTGCTGTTACAGTTGAAAAGAATTTAGTCACCAACTTTATAATTTTGCTAAAAAAAAAACACTCCCTAGCTCAATTTTTCTTTCTTCTTTGTTGCATCTTAGATTGGAGGTTTTTATTTTTTGGCTATGCAGGTTGTGTTCTTTACAAATTCAGGGACAGAAGCTAACGAATTGGCAATAATGATGGCAAGATTATATACTGGATGTCATGACATAATATCATTGAGGAATGCATATCATGGGAATGCAGCAGGGACTATGGGAGCCACTGCCCAAAGTAACTGGAAGTTCAATGTTATACAGGTATATATGCTGCAGCTTTCTTCTCTTTTTTCCTTGAGATTTTAATGCTATACTATTCCTTCCTGGTACCATTATTGACATAGATATCAATGTGTGATTTAAGTAGTTGAAAATGAAATAACAATGGTAGGTAGTGATTATGACTTGTATTCAACTTTATGTCAATTTTGTTTTATTGTTTGTTTTTGTACTTTCTGAAAATTATGCATTTAATTTTTTGTATTTTTTAATTTAAAATTTTATTCCTCGTCAAATGTTAACCGTGAAACTCATTTAGTTAGTTGGTTATTTTCACATATTACTTACTAAAAATTTAGTTAATGAATTAACTATAGGCATTTGTATTAAGACTAAAATTATAACTGTACACATAGTTCAATACTAGTAATTGATTTTAACCTAACGAATTTAATTGCTACTATTTGGGTCAAGACTAAAATATCAAAATTTAAAAAGTACAGGAACTAAAATTGACTAATTCAAAAAGTATAAGGACTAAAACTGATCAAATTAAAATATAAAAATTAAATCCATAACTTTAGCAATGTATAAAAACTAATACTAGAATTTAACAATTATTGTTTTGATTATGACCCCAAACATTATTTTGCTATCAGTTGGTTCCTATCTTTTTATTCTTACAAGATTCGTGAATATATTTTTTAACTAATATTATACAGAAGTTTTGAACCTGAATTTTCTATCTTGAAGTATAATGTGCCTAAAATGCTAAAAATATCTTACATGTGTTCGTGTCTTCATGTGTTATTGCTTACATATCTGATATATATAAACCGTGTATGGACTTATATGCTTATCACAAATTTTAGAAACTTGATGTGTTACAAGTTCATCATAAGTATGGCTAACTCATATTTATGTTCATCAGAGTGGTGTTCATCATGCCATAAACCCGGATCCATACCGAGGTGTTTTCGGTTCCGAAGGAGAGAAGTACGCGAAAGATATCCAAGATCTTATCCAGTTCGGAACTTCGGGCAACATCGCCGGTTTCGTTTCCGAAGCTATACAGGCATCCCCAATATTCACTGTCACCTTCGGTTTTCATGTTTTATATGTTGCTAGTGCCCGATATTTACACTTGATTCCAAATAACATGTCACGATTTTCATTGACAGGGAGTTGGAGGAATCATAGAATTAGCCCCGGGTTACTTACCTGCTGCTTATAACATTATAAAGAAAGCTGGAGGTCTTTGCATTGCTGATGAGGTTCAAGGGGGGTTCGCTCGCACCGGTAGCCATTTCTGGGGATTCGAGAATCACGGCGTTGTACCTGACATTGTCACAATGGCAAAGGTTAACTTTTCTCGATTTTCTTAGTTATAAAAGTATTCTATCTACATCCCTTATGTATTCACTTGCAGCTAGCTTTTATGTATTGACAGGGGATCGGAAATGGCATCCCTCTAGGCGCTGTGATAACCACTCCCGAGATCGCGGAGGTCTTGACCCGACGAAATTACTTCAACACCTTTGGTGGGAACCCTGTATGTACGGCTGCAGGGTTAGCCGTTTTGAACGTAATCGAAAAAGAAAAGCTTCAAGACAATGCCTTCGTCGTAGGATCTTACTTGAAAGAGAGACTAATTGCACTAAAAGATAAACATGACCGTAAGCTTTAAGACTTTGTAAACATCATTCAATTCGGAACCGGCATTGCCGATTGCCTGATTGTACTATGTAAATGCAGTTATCGGGGATGTGAGAGGACGAGGATTGATGCTCGGAGTCGAACTTGTCACTGATCACGAGCTCAAGACACCGGCAAAGCTTGAAACACTTTATGTATTGGACCAAATGAAAGGTTAGGTTTCTTCACATTAAGCCTGCCATGGAATGTACTTTGTTTAAGTTACTAATGATCTGGTAATCTTATTGTAGAGATCGGTGTATTGGTTGGGAAAGGTGGATTTTATGGCAATGTATTTAGAATTACACCTCCACTTTGCTTTACTAAGGAAGATGCAGGTGAGTTACTCCGTTTCGGATGTTATTCCGACTTTATTTTTTGGGTAAATTACAGTAAAAGTCACCCATAGTTTTTTTTTTTTTGTTATTCAATTATGAAAAAGTTACGAAAAGGTCACTTGACTATTCAATTTTGTCTTTCTTTGTCATCAACTGGCTAATGTAAAAATAGTAACACCAAAAAATCCAAGATAGTTGGGTGACCAAAAAAGATAAAATTGAATAGTTGAGTGACAAAAAAAAACTAATAATTGAATGATCATTTTGTAACTTTTCATAGTTGGGTGGCTAAAAAAAAAAAAAAAAAACATAGATAAGTGACTACTAACATGGATTACTTTTCTTTAAATGGCATAATATCAAATTTAGCTCTTAACATTTACATCTTTTTTCAATTTAACTATTATTCTTTTTTTGAGCTAGACTTAGCCCTCAACCTTTTAAAAAGAGTTAAATTTAGCCGTTAACATCTTGAAACAGAGTCGAAATAATGTTTTTTTAAACAAAAATATTAGCTAAAATGTTAATTTTATAAACGCGATAGTCTCCATGACAATCTATGTATACTTCATGTTAATTTTTTTGAATCTTTATGAACTTTTTATACTTTTTTGAATTTTGATTTATTTTTTTTGTTTTTACAATTTTTAAATTAGTTGTTGGCGTGACATATAAGAAAAATAGGGTATATAATCATGAAGTGTATATAGACTGTCATGTGGGTTGCCACGCCAATAATGTTACAAAATTAATATTTTAATCAACATTTTTTGTTAAAGAAAAGTGATTTGACTCTTTTTGTAAAGGTTAAAATCTAAATTTAATTTTAAAAAATAAAACCCAAATTAATAAAAATGTAAACATTGAGAGTTAAATTTTATAATTTTATCTTTTTTTAAACACTCGTGTGCTACTCATTTCTGGATTCTCGACATGGATGTAGGAGGTAATATATATCCATATGTAAAACTCACATCCAAGTCCAAATAACGTAAGTTCATTTCCTTCTGAATTTCTTGTTGCAGATTTCTTTGTAGATGCTATGGATTACACCATGTCTAAGATGTAACGCCTCCGTTATTCTTTCATGCAAACGAGGTTGAAGCTCAATAATACGAGAAAAGATTACAAAAAAAAAAAAAAAAAAATATTACATGAATCAATTAAATTAAGCTTCTAATGAATTACGAAACGCTTGATTTAAATGTAGAAAAAAATAGAATATAATTAGATGCTTAAGTCTGATGTTATCGATATGTATGTTATCAATGTATATCATAAACTCTCTTAGTCTTATATGTGAAAATCGTCAATGCGTTTATAGATTTTTGCTTCAATAAATTTAACAAATTGACCCCAAAAGATTTTGGGTCTCAAAGTCCCACATGGTTTAATTTATATCAACAAGAAATTAAAGAAAAACCCAATTGTGTTATTTCATTCAAATTAAATTAAGAGTAAATTATACCGATAATTACTCAATTATTAATATTTTTTTTAGTTATTTAATTATGAAAAATTATAAAATAATCACTAATTATTAATAATTTTTTTTTGACCACATAATTATAAAAAATTATAAAATCGTCACTTAACTATTCAATTTAATATTTTTTTAGTCACTTATTATCTTTGATGGAGTTTTAACTCTTAATTTTATCAAAAGCCTGAATGATTGAAAAAGCAATGGGTTTATAGAACGTCTCATCAAGTGCTTGAGAAGGCGAATCATGTGTGTTTGTGCATCGATGAGATCAAATCCTTGTCTTATATACAATTATTGGATTTGAACTTATACTTTACGAATTCATTATCTTTTTAGTCATTTAAGCTTTTAATAAAATTTGTCGATTAAGTCTTAATTCGATTGGTATCAATATTGTTATCAATAAAAGAGGATGTGGGTTCGAGAACGCTGAAATGTATTTTTTTCCTATTTATGGATTAAGGAAGAGTTATGTCTAATTTTAGGCAAAATGTCTTCACTTATTTATGGGAATCCAATCTAAAATTTTATCATTAACAAATTACTTCGACTCAAATTAAAATTTTTTGGATTGAATCAATTCGGAATAATATTATTAATATTTTTATAATTGAATTGGATTTAAATTGGGATAGAGTAGAATATACAAATATACAGGAAACGCAGGCGTAAAAACAATGCACAGTGGAAACGCATAACACTTTTTTAACCAAAAAAACAAAATTTAAAAAAAATCCATATTTCAGCTTTGAGACTTAAGAGACACTTCCCCTCCCTTTCTCTCTTTCATTTTTATTTTTATTATTCAAAAAATTAAAATTAAAATTTAATTTTAATACAGCATTTTTTTTATTGTGCCGTCACTGTTCTATGCTCCACCACCACACCAGCATCGTCGTCGTCGTCGCCGCCGCCGTCACCTAGGGTTTTAAATCCTTCAACTTTCCCCTTTCTCGGTTTCCTTCTACAAATTTCCGAGCTGGATTATCTCTCTTTCTTGTGGCGAATCTCAATGCGCCGCTGGTTCAGCGGCTTTGTTGATCAAATCTCTTTCCTTTCCCATCTCTCTCTATATATGTGTATCAGTTTCTCTTGTTGATCAGTTTGGAGCAAAAAAAAGGCTAGGTTTTGGTGAGATTAGTTTCTATTAATTAAAATTTTGAATCCGAGGGTTTTTTTGTATTTGTATTTTTTTTTTGTTTCGCGGGATTTGAATGGCATTGGGTGATCTGATGACGTCACGATTTTCGCAATTGTCGTTGGCGGTATCGAATCATGTCATCGACGGTAACGTCAGCAGTGGCGGCTACCATGAGGACGATGTTGCTTATGCTGACTTGATGTCTCAGAGGAGGGATTTAGATGCTGCATCAACTAGCAGTTACGCCAATGCCGTTACTTCCACGGCCACTGTGCCTACGACCATGGCTTACTTGCCGCAAACTGTTGTTTTATGCGAGCTTCGGCATGCTGCCTTTGAAGCTTCCACGCCAACTGGACCCTCTGATAGTGGCCTTGTTTCCAAATGGCGCCCCAAGGACCGAGTAAGTCCTTTCCTTTCTAGCTTGTTTTCTTCTTTTTTTGCTTACCATTCGTTTGACTGATTATATCTAATAATGGGTTTAAGAGAAAAAAATATTTACTCTGCAGTAGGAAAAGATGGGATTGTGCAAATAATTAGAATTTCCTATTGATGTTCGGAAGTAAGAAAATTTGACTTCTTTTAGAGGTTATTAGAAATTTTGCTAAAATTGGTTCATATCTATGCCATTTTGGGTCTAAAACTAAAATTTTAATATGGCTTTAGTACATTGGATAGAAGGGAGGGGGGTTCTTAGATGTGCTAGCATAACATTATGGAATTAGTACTGTCAATTAAGTTTGAAATCCTTGAATTTGATGTGGTCACCTAGCAATGGAAGACATGAAGACATTGTACTCCTCCAAATCAAAGCATTAGAGTCTGGAAGAGTTCAATACTTTGTACATTAAGTTATCTGCTGTTGTTTTTACCATCCCATATGTCATTTGCCTTGTGATAAACTACTGACTAAGGAATATATTTTGAATGGTTGATTGTTTATGTATTTGCACACTAGAGCCTTCACAGTAGAAACTCATTCTTTTAATCCTTTTTAATTTCATCTGTAGTAAAGTAACCATTCCCATACCTTCTCCTGTAGCTTAGTGTTTTGAACATGCCATGGTGAAATGTATTCTATTTTTACCTTTTAGGTTTTGACATGAATTTTGAATCTAAAAGCAAAATAAGGAGAGAATATTGTGGAAGATTGTTATGTCTGCTTAAAGAGATTTATAAAGCCTAAACATGCAGAATACAAATAATTTGAAATAGTGTTATACTATACCAAATTTGTTCGCATTCTACTTCCTAAAGTGTGCATTAAAAAGATTGTTTTTATCTTTCAGCAGCCTCTTTGCTCGGGTTTCTTTGCAATACATTAAGTAATATTTTCTTTCTTGGAACTGAATTTGATTCTTAGATAATAGTATGTTTCTCCTTGATAAATATTAGAAACTATCCCCTAAGAACTATTTTCCCTTTAATTTGTCTTGATATGGTGTGCTTGACCATATTCACTTGACTTACGATTTCATATGCAGATGAAGACAGGATGTGTGGCCCTAGTTTTATGTTTAAATATCAGTGTTGATCCACCCGATGTAATAAAAATATCTCCTTGTGCAAGAATGGAGTGCTGGACTGGTATGTTTTTTTGAGTCAATTCTCTCTTATTTTTGCATTTTTGCTATTTAATGGTTATTGAAGCTTTAATGCTCATGATTATTCCTCAAGAATAAGTTTTGTGTTATTTTAATATGTGACCGAACCAAATGCTAGTTGATTCGTTGAGCATGCATGAATTTTTAAGTTTGGATATTGTTTGCCCTTGGCTCTAAACTGTATCTGCTCCTTAATTGTCTTTGTATTTGCATTGGAATGATGAGAATTACTATAAATCCTGTCCAAGAGTGCTAATTATGATCCTATTTCAAACTGAGCTCTTCTCTATATTTATTTTTATCAGTTGGGAAACAAGTATCTCCTTTTATGTTAGGGTAAAAAAGGGAATATTTTGTAACTATAAGTAGTTTGGATCTTTTAACATATTGAACTTTTTCAAAGAGGAAGGTAAATTTTGGAGCCTCGGAGTACCTTCTTTTGAAGTATTGTTTTACTGTTTATGGTGTTTGAAGCAGTGGCAAACGAACAACAGAAAATTGGATAGAAAATTGAAATAATTATCAAGTTTGGTGGTTAAGAAAGTGTCACTTTTTGTAGGGTTATTGCTGCACCAACATAGTTTTTTGCATGCAGTCTCAGGGATGCTTATCTATTTATTGTTTCTATATACAACCCTTGTGCTGGCCTTGCTTTATTGGTTGCCAAGGAGGAAAAAGTTGGAATCCTAGTGCTGCACTTGCACAAAATAAGTTTTCAATCATATTTTCTATCCATCATCCATTCTTTGGTCACAAAATGATTAAAATATATATATTTTTTTCAATCTAATGTTCTTCATTGATAATAGTATGTTCCACTTTTTCTTTCTTTCATTGTTGCAGACCCTTTTTCTATGGCACCACAAAAAGCTCTGGAAACTATTGGGAAAAACTTGAGAGATCAATATGAGAGGTGGCAGCCCAAGGTTTGAATACCATCTTATACCACGTCTCATTACAGGCTATTCCATCAAGTTTAGAATCTAATTCTTTCTATTAAACATGGCCAGGCTCGCAGTAAGGTTGAACTTGATCCTACAGTGGATGAAGTGAAGAAACTCTGTAATACATGTCGCAGATATGCCAAGTCAGAGAGAGTTTTATTTCATTACAACGGACATGGTGTTCCAAAGCCAACTGCAAATGGTGAAATCTGGCTGTTTAATAAGGTGTTCACTTGTTTAACTGTTAGGAATCAATTCTTGTCGCTTTTCTTTTGCTCTATTTGGCAATTTTTCTCCTTGCTAAGCCTGAACATTTCCTGTGCAGAGTTATACACAGTATATTCCCTTGCCTATCAGCGATCTTGATTCTTGGTTAAAAACACCTTCTATATATGTTTTTGATTGCTCTGCTGCAGGAATGGTTGTTAATGCCTTCATTGAGGTACTTGCTTGCGTTCTATCCTCAATTTGTCACTAGTATATTTTCTGGCTGGCGCTATTCAAATAGACATCATTGTCTTCCTTCTCTAGCCTTATTAATAGACATCATTGTCTTCCTTCTCTAGCCTTATTTGATTTTCTTTTTTTCTTTATTTGAATTTGATTGATAGCTTCTTGACTGTGGCACTTCTAACTACCCTGGATCTTCAAGAGACTGCATTCTTCTGGCTGCATGTGAAGCACATGAGACTCTTCCTCAAAGTGCTGAATTTCCTGCTGATGTGTTTACTTCTTGTCTTACTACACCTATCAAAATGGCATTGAGATGGTAAAAGTTCTCATTTGATATGCTTGATTAGGACTTAGTGCTGCATTTTAATCCTCAAATAGTATTTGCCTATTTGCTAAGCTAAATATTATCTCCTTTGTATTTGCATCTTGAATTAACTTTTACTAAGTTTTTCTGTTTACTTTTCATTGTTTCTGGATTTTTAAACATGGTATTCACCTTATTGAGCACTTTTAATAATTTGCTCATCTGATTTTAATTTATTTAATTATTTTGTGTAAAATGAGCTTATTAATCTTCTGATGGTTGTTATCTCTTCCAGGTTTTGTACACGTTCATTGCTTCACGAGTCTCTTGACTCTTCACTTATTGATAAAATTCCTGGCCGTCAAAATGACCGTAAAACACTTCTAGGGGAATTGAATTGGATATTTACTGCAGTGACTGACACAATTGCTTGGAATGTTCTCCCTCATGGTAGTTCTTTCAGTGTATTGATCAGTTGTGTGCCTTCTTTTATTTAAGCGTTCCTGTATTCTAATCTATTTAATCAACTCTTCTTTTTGTGATGCAGACCTTTTCCGAAGGTTGTTTAGACAGGATTTACTAGTTGCTAGTTTGTTCAGAAATTTTTTGCTTGCCGAGAGGATTATGCGCTCTGCAAATTGTTCTCCAATTTCTTACCCAATGTTGCCACCAACCCATCAGCACCATATGTGGTACTACAAGGGATATTGACTTACTTTACAACTTGTTTCTCTGTTGTTTATTTTAAAATTTTCTTCTGCACATTCCAGGGATGCATGGGACATGGCTGCTGAAATTTGCCTTTCTCAGCTTCCATCATTGGTTGAGGATCCTAATGCAGAGTTCCAGGTGTGTTTTTCTTCCAATTTCTTTGCTAATATTGATTTGTTATCCTGAATTTCGCTGACGTGTATTGGATCCAGACAAGAATTGAGTAGCAGAATGAGAGGGTGCCTATTTACTGCTCATCATGTTCCCTCATACCTGAGTGTACTTTTGTTTTGTTTCAGCCAAGTTCATTTTTCACTGAACAGCTGATAGCCTTTGAGGTATGGCTTGACCATGGATCTGAGCATAAAAAGCCACCTGAGCAATTGCCTATTGTGCTTCAGGTGCTGTAATCTTTCCTTGTCATTCTAGCAGTGTCGGCCATTGTTTGGTTGCCCTTATTTATGGTGATTTCATATTGGTCTGATTTATGTTAAACAATTTTACTCTATATCGAGTCCTCAGTGACCTAAGTTATTTTTTATTGTAAGGTGGGGAAATGGTCCTTCAGAATAACGGATGTCTATTGCCATAGTTTCTAACCACTTGATTTTTGGATTGAAATCCCATTTACTATGAATTTGAGCTGATTTGTTCTCATGAAGAGTAGTCTATGTTGAAGTACATCCATTATAGGTCTGCCTGCTTTTCAGGGCCACTAACAGTGACGTGCAAACAGTTCATATTTACTGTGGCTTAGTTATACAAAAAATTTAAATGTAATATCTGACCAGCTCACTATTGATGTTTCAGGTTTTGCTTAGTCAATGTCATCGATTCCGTGCTCTAGTTCTTCTTGGAAGATTCCTTGATATGGGACCATGGGCTGTAGATCTGGTAGTTCTTTAGGGGTGTACTCTTCACTGTTTGCATTTCATTGTGTTTCATCTGTTGTTTACTTACAGGGTGGATTCTGTTTTTAGGCCCTTTCTGTTGGAATATTTCCTTATGTTCTGAAGCTGTTGCAAACAACCACTCCAGAACTGCGTCAAATCCTTGTCTTCATTTGGACAAAAATTTTGGCACTTGATAAGGTGTTTTAGCTGATGCTTCATAAGTTTGGGATGAATATTTGTTTGCATATGTTAATGTAGCTCTTTCTGCATACAATGTTACTTATGTACTGTGATAACATGCTGTAGCATGTCCATGCCTGCCTTTCATTCGGGCATTTAAGGAGTTGTTAAGTGCTCTTATGTTGTTGTAGCAGTCAAACTTCTGTGGTTTCGCTTCTTGGTACCTGAATAATTATCCATTCATGGTTTGCTGTTTTTGTTTATTGACACTTAGGAATTGATTCTGCTTCTCTTATTCTACTTGATGCTTTATTGCAGCATTATCATATTCCTTTTACCTACTACAATAGTAATTTTGAAATTCTGTCATCTTTGTTTGCAGTCATGTCAGGTTGATCTTGTAAAGGATGGTGGTCATGTTTATTTCATTAGGTTTCTTAATAGTGCAGAGGCATATCCTGAACAGCGTGCAATGGCTGCATTTGTTCTGGCTGTCATTGTGGATGGTCATAGACGAGGCCAGGAAGCCTGTATTGAAGCAGGGTTAATCCAGGTGTGCTTGAAGCAGCTTCATGGCTTCACGCAAAATGAGGCACAAACTGAACCCTTATTACTTCAGTGGCTTTGCCTTTGTCTTGGAAAGTTGTGGGAAGATTTTACTGAGGCTCAGACAATAGGTCTGCAGGCAGATTTGCCTGCAATATGTGCTCCTCTACTCTCTGAGCCTCAGCCAGAGGTATATCTTCTCTCTTATTTTATTTTTTTCCTTATAAATGGATAGTTTTCGGTTTTCTAATTATAGACATTTGCAAAATTATAGAAGCTGTTTTATTTCAGGTTAGAGCTTCAGCGGTTTATGCATTAGCTACCTTGCTTGATGTTGGGTTTGACTCGTTTAGAGATGGTATTGGAGGGGATGAAGAATGTGATGATGTTGAAAAGAATAGAGCTGAGATGATTATAATTAAAAGCCTTTTGAATGTTGTTTCTGATGGAAGCCCTCTTGTCCGGGCAGAAGTTGCTGTAGGTATGTGGTGGTTATGTTCATTTATATTTCATATGTCAGGATTGGTAATTGCTTAACAGTTTTCTTGAGAGTTCTCTTCCCAGTTATTAACATTAACGTGACAGGGTTGAATGAACATGACACAAACATGGCACTTTGAAACATCTTGAAAAGTTTCTATTGCTTTTGTAATTGGCTGATGATTTTACCTGTAATATATTCCAAAATCTAGGTCACTGTGAGGCGTTAGCTTCCTAGAATTCTTAAGATGCTTGTTATATATATAACATTTCTGTTCTATGGTGTGCCGCAAAACATTAGAGCAACTTGCAATTATGATCCTAGAATACTCTTCTTTTTTATGCATATTTTTCTCAGCGTCTGAAACCATCATTAGAACCTACTATTTGCATGTTTTGTGCAAACATGATTCCTTGTCTTCAAATTGCTTTCTTTGCTGATTGGTGGTTGTGAGCGGGTGTTGTACAGATTCACTTTGTCCATGAATTATGTTGGTGGATCAGTGTTGATGCTTTGTTTGTCTTGGCAGCTCTGGCACACTTTGCCTTTGGACATAAGCAGCACCTCAAGTCAATTGCTGCTGCATATTGGAAACCTCAGCCTAATTCCCTGTTGAATTCATTGCCTTCACTGGCTAATATAAAGGGCACAGGAAGTGGAAATATAGTTTCTTCTCAGATTGGTCCTTTAACAGCCATGGTTCGGGATGGAAGGGTATCCACCAGCAGTCCTCTTGCTACTGCTGGAATCATGCATGGATCTCCATTATCCGATGATTCATCCCAACTTTCTGATTCTGGAATACTGAACGATGGTGTCAGTAATGGGGAAGTTAATCATTCAAGGCCAAAACCTTTGGACAATGCAATGTATTCACAGTGTGTACTGGCCATGTTTACTTTAGCTAGGGATTCATCTCCACGCGTAGCAAGTCTAGGACGGCGGGTTCTTTCCATTATTGGAATTGAACAAGTAACAAAATCTGTGAAGCCTGCTGGTAATAGTGTCTGGCCTAGTGATCCTGCAAATTCCTCATCAACCCCTAGTATTTCTGGATTAGCTCGTTCTTCTTCCTGGTTGGACATTAATGGAGGTAACTCTTCTGTTCTTCGTTTGTTCCTTGATATCTGCTTGCTATGATGCTATATTTTATTCTGGTTAGATATTAAAGTTACAGGATTTAATTGGGAGATGATATTGACAGGTCATATGCCTTTAACATTTAGAACTCCTCCTGTTAGCCCTCCTCGACAAAATTACTTGGCAGGAATTCGTAGGGTTTGCTCTTTAGACTTCAGGCCTCACCTGATGAATTCTCCGGACTCGGGATTGGCTGACCCACTTCTGGGCTCTACTTCTGGATCAGAGCGCAGTTTACTTCCTCAGTCAACAATATATAATTTTAGTTGTGGCCACTTCTCCAAGTCTCTGCTTACTGCATCAGATGACAGTGAAGAACTATTGGCCAAAAGAGAAGAGCAGGAGAGATTTGCACTGGAGCATATTGCTAAGTGCCAGCACTCATGTATTCCTTTTGACTTGTATTTTTGTTCTTTTCATTCTATTCAAATGCCAATTTTTTACTTTGGAACTAATAGGTTTCTGATTTCCTGTGCTAGCTGTTAGCAAACTTAACAATAATAGTCAAATTGCCAGCTGGGATACAAGATTCGAGACAGGTACAAGAACTGCCTTGCTGCAACCTTTCTCTCCTATTGTGATTGCGGCAGATGAGAATGAACGGATCAGGTATGTGATTTATGTTTTTATGGATTCCTAAAGCAAGTTAATTCCAATGTTACATGATTTGAGTTAACATGCCATAGCGAGTGGATTGTTTTTACTCATCTTAAACCTGTGGGTATGGGTTACAATAATTTGCTTGTGTTGACCGGTTATGGTTTGTGGTAATTGATCCAGATATTAAGTTGTTCACCATAAATGCATCAATTTGATATAGGTTCTAGAAAAGATCAACAAGGTGGCAAGTTCTGATTGGCATTCACTTGGTGTGCATCTGATATAAACTCTTAAGAAGTTCTATATTTTCTGTTTCCTAGAAGATCTGAAATGAGTTAAGACTTAAGCGAGTTTGGAACTTCTCAGCCATATTAATTTTTTGGTTTTTCTTTTCAGGGTATGGAATTATGAGGAAGCCACTCTCCTTAATGGTTTTGATAATCATGATTTTCCGGAAAAGGGAATATCTAAACTTTGTCTTTTGAATGAGCTTGATGACAGCTTGTTGCTTGTTGCTTCAAGTAATATTCTTTACCACTTCCTTCTCCCGGTGTTTTTGAGAGGTTTTCTTTTTTCTAAAATTAGCTTGGGGCTGATCTTGTACAGGTGATGGAAATATACGGATTTGGAAAGATTATACACTGAGGGGGAAACAAAAACACGTTACCGCATTTTCTTCTATCCAAGGTCACAAACCTGGTGTACGCAGTTTGAATGCTGTTGTGGACTGGCAACAGCAGTCTGGATATCTCGTATGTATTTCTTCTAGACGGTTTTATCTCTAGGACATTATTGCCACTTACAATTTGATGCCTAATATAGATTTCTTCATTGCTCTGATGTTACACTGCTAGTATGCATCTGGAGAGATATCATCCATCATGCTTTGGGACTTGGATAAGGAGCAACTTGTTAATTCAATACCATCATCCTCAGATTGTAGTGTCTCGGCATTGGTGAGTCTTCAATCTCTTTCGCATATATTAATTTATGTTTAAATGATTGGATTGAGCATGGTTATATACATGTTGGTTGCAACAGGTACCCGATAGGTAAAAGTACCATGGAGGCTTTTGTACTAGGAATAAGATTGCATTTTGTCCTCTCTACTCAACCGGACAAATTAGTCCTTGTACATTAGATCAAATAGCAAATTGGTCCATCTGTTAAAAATTCCATCCATTTTTACCATTAACAATTGGTCCTTGTACATTAGCATGAGGTACACATGGCACGCTACGTGTAACTATCTGGTTATTTCGTCAGTTACACCAGTTTTTAACAGTAGAAATGGATGAAATCTTTAACAGAAATGACCAATTTAATTTTTTATTTAACATATAGGTACTAATTTTCTCTTTTTTTGAGTGAAGGGGGCAAAATGCAATCTAACTCCTAGTATATGGGCTTCCTTAGTACTTTACCTTATAAGAAAAATGGAAAATTTTGGCTTATAACTATTGAGTTGGCATATACGAGGGTATGCTTTAACTGAGAACATGCTATGTTAGAAAGTTTGTTAAGTTTTATTAGTTTGGATGCTTTCCCAAATATTGAGTTAAATGAACCTAATGTTAAACAAAGTTCTCGATGAAGAAATTGAAGTGCCTTTGTGATTCTTCTCATTCTATTTTGTTTTAAGATTTAGCTTTTATATTTTATCTTGTCATCAGATTTGTTTTGGTTGTCGTTTTTTTTTGGGTAGTTCATCTTGTGTTGCATATTTTCTACACATTAACAGGCTTCTTCTCAAGTCCATGCTGGTCAATTTGCAGCTGGTTTTGTGGATGGTTCTGTTAGACTATACGACATCCGGACACCCGACATGTAAACATTCTGATCAACTTTTTATTTCTTGACAAGATAATGAACGATAATTTTTTTCTGGAATTTTTGCCTGTTTGTGATGTCATTTGAGCTTTTCTTCGGAGGACTTGACCACGTTTTTATAGTGCTCAACACACAACTCTATTTATTTTTCAATCCCATCTCTTTATTTTCAGAAGAAAATGCTATGTCGTGTTGTGTAAAAGTACCATGGAGGCTCTTATTCTAAGAGTTGGATTGCATTTTGCCTTTACTAAAAAATAGGCAAATTAGTCACTGAATGTTAGACGAGTAAACTGGTTCTTCTGTTCAAATTTTCATCCATATCTACTGTTAAAATTTGGTCTGTGTATGTCAGAATGAGGTACACATGGCATATCACGTGTAACTATCTGGTTTTTTTTATCAAAAATGCCAATTTTTAATAGTAGAAATGGATGAAATTTTAAAAGAAGCAATTATTTTGCTCTTTGATCTAATATATAAGGACTAATTTGTCCAATTTTTTAGTAAAAGGGGTAAAATGCAATCTAACTCATAATATAGGTATCCTCATGATACTTTTACCTCTTATGTTATCCGTATTTATCTATCTGACCAGCATTTGTTCTTTTAATGTTTAGGCTGGTTCGCACAACCAGGCCGCATACTCAAGTAGCAAGAGTTGTGGGTATCGGCTTTCAACCCGGACTTGATCAAGGAAAGGTAAGGCAACTCACATTTCTTATGTCTGGTAAAAAAAGGTGTATCGATGTTGTCAACATTCTTGTTCCTCGTTGAACATCTCATTCGAGATTTTGATCTAGGAAACACAAAACATTGATGAACTTTCATGTTATTTTTCAGATTGTTAGTGCATCCCAGGCTGGTGATATTCAGTTCCTCGATATTAGAAGTCAAAGAGATACAGACCTTACAATCGATGCTCACCGAGGATCACTTACAGCTTTAGCCGTTCACAGACATGCCCCGATAATTGCCAGTGGTTCAGCAAAGCAGTTAATCAAAGTTTTCAGTCTAAAAGGCGAACAACTCGGCACCATTAGATACCAACATACCTTCATGGCCCAGAAGATTGGTTCCGTAAGCTGCCTTACCTTCCATCCCTACCAAGTGTTACTCGCTGCTGGTGCCGCCGATGCCTGCGTTTCAATCTATGCTGATGACAACTCTCATACAAGATAAACGTATAAATCCTTCCACAATTTCACAAAATCCAGAGGCAGATCACGGTGAATGAAACTTAGGCACAAATCTCATGGAAGGTCAGTGATCCAAGTTAATAGTCGCAAAAAATTATTCGAGTTCGGATCATTGTTCGAGTGTTTCGGGATATACTGCTGCCAGATTTACAATTCCACTATGGGTGTTATTGGAAATTCAGGGGTATAAACAGAGATATATATTGATTTCATTAGCCTCCGGTCACACGTTTATCTTTGCATATATATATACGGGGGCTTTGGTGGGGGTGGCTTTGGCAAATAATATGTTATATATATATGGGTGATGCATTGTAAATATTTTCCTTTGTTTTTTTTTTTTTCGGTTCCCATTATTTCATGGTTTTCAATGTGTTGAAATTGTAAAGGCTACAACATTTGCCATTGTCATAAATTTTAAGTATTGCAAGCAGATTGGTTTATGGTCAAGCCATAAGTTGTTGCCACTCTAAATCTATATTTTTGGAACCAGATCAATGGTAAAACCGATTAAGTTCCGATTTTGATTAAATAAATTCTTGAATCTAGTTCAATTCGGTTTAATTGTTGGATTTTGGTTTTGATTCAGTTAAATAAATTTGTATTGGTTTGAGTCAATCAGAACTCCCTTTAATTGTTGCCACGAATGGGATTCGATATTTGTGTTTTCTGAATTATTTTGACAGGAGATCAAATATTTGTATTTTTTAATTATTTTAATTCCAATTTATAGATTTTTCTAGAAATATGAATCCATTTATTATCCACATTATTTTAGCTTGATCCGAAATTAAATTAAATATTATTATCCATTCGAAAAAAATTAAAAAAAAAAATCTCCCATCATCTTTTAAATATAAAAAAAAAATCTAGATATGCAAAAATCAAAATTAAGATCCACTAAATATAACAAGTGGATCCAAATATCTATTATCTAAATAAAAAATGCAAATTCTAATAAGAGATCAAAAATATCTATCTCCACTCTGAATTCATGTAAATTCCACAATATCCATATCCCAACAATCCTATGAAAATATTTGTAGTTCTAACTTCATAAAATAATTCACAAATCATAAATGGTAATTTCAGTAAGAACCAAAACTATTGCATTATCATTATTAATTTTGAAGGTGAGAATGGCAATGGCAGAGGCTATAAATAAACATATTTAGAAGGCACCAAAAAAACTATATACTAATATAACAACAATAATATTGAATCACAAATCAAATCTAAAAAGACAAATTCCACAGCAAATCAATCTAAAAAAAAAAAAAAAAAACAAATCCATGTCTTAGATACTGTGATTTACACCAAAGGATATATATATATATATATCCTTTTGCATAAAACTTGAAACTACAACACTCTTTTTTTACTTCCTTCCACCAACCATACTTTGTGTATTACTACCTGACAAGTTCGGAGATGTACTACTACGCCTTCCGTCGCCATTTCCGAGCACGTTCAGATCTTCGAACAATAGGTATGATGGGATAAAGGGCTTTTGTCCTGATGTGGGAGCAGGGTTCCTAGGACCGTTACTCGTCCAAGAATCACCTCCGTTCATTGGTGCTCCGCCATTGGTTCCTCTTATGGGGAATGAACTGTTATGCTGCAAGGGCCTGGTCCCTGTGATGGAATTTGATGCAGTGGTGTTCGCTCGGGGAGTAGAGAACATGTTATTTGTAGAAGAGTGGTGGTTTTGGCTGTTGAAATAACCGGGAGTTCCAGCCCATGGTGGAGGGGGATATGCGGATGTGTATTGAGGCTGGAAATATGGTTGGTATTGAGGTTGTCCAAATGACTGGTGCGGGGACTGGGACTGGGATTGTGATTGGGGTTGGAGTCGGATTTGAGACTGTGTGTTTAACTGATGAGGCTGGGGTCGTGCTTGGAACTGATGTTGAGCCTGAGATGGTGAATTCGACTGATTTTGAGCTTGCGGTTCAGTTTGGAACTGGACTTGGGGCTGGGACGGTTTTTGAGGTTGAGCCCAAGGAACCACATAACTATTATAAGGCAGCTGCGCCTGACTTGTAGGGTATGTTTGGGAAGCATAAGGATATCCTTGGCTGCTAGGAGGAACAGGTACCTGATGTTGAGATGCAGATGGTGGTGTGGGAGGGGCATGCGGAGAGGAAGTCGTCGTTGTGGACAAGGTAAGGCTTAAAAGATCAATCAAGTCCTGTTCTTTCGAAGTTTTAACTGGTGCAGGTGGATCAGGCAAAGCTAAAGCATTGCTTGGAATAGAGGTCGAGGCAGTTGGTGTATACGATGTCGTCACATTGGCATTACTGACTGGCGCAGTAGCTTCACTTGTTCCAGGAGAAGCGTTCTGAGGAGATGTGAACTGTGCTCTGGAATGCCTGCACTCGGAACAAAAGGTGAACCAGTCAAGAACTGAGCTAAACCTATCATATTTACACAAGGTTTGATTATAGACGAGCAAGGTAAAAGCACCATGGAGGCCCTTGAACTGTGAGTTGGATTCCATTTTGCCCCTCTATTAAAAAAATGGGCAAATTAATCTCTTCTTCTATTAAAAAATTTCATCCATTTTATTGTTAAAAACTGGTCCTTGTACATCATCAGAAGATACACGTGGCATGCCACATATAACTATTTGGTTAATTTTGTCAACCACGTCCGTTTTTAGTATTAAAAATGGATGAATTTTTAATAGAAAGGACCAACTCTTTAATCTAAAATACAGAGACTAATTTGCCCATTTTTTGAGTAAAGAAAGCAAAATGCAATCCAACTTCTATTACAGGGGCCTTAATGGTACTTACCAAATGAGCAAAGGATTTTTCCTAACGACAAGCCATATACACCAACATAAAATTAGTCATTTGTAAGACTGCAACAGGTGAAATAAGGTGAATTAGAGGTTAGCATACGGAACCTTCTAGCTAGCTGTGCGAAGTCGTCTTCCTCTTCTTCCTCTTCATCGATATGGCTTTTTGTCACAGTGGCAACCGGTGTGGGTGGACTTATATTAGGTGCTGGGCTCTTAGCTTCACTTGATTTGTTGGAGGAACTTGCTTCATTATGCATCGGGCTTACACCAGTAGCTTCAACTGGCAAGGGGGAACCTAAAGCTATAGCATCGTGTTTCGCAAGTAAGCTTTGCAGACCGTCATTTAGTTCAAGACCTCGGGCTAAAAGTTCCTCATCCCTGCCACACAGCCAATAAAAAAAATACTTTTGACATCTGCACATAGGCCATGTATAAAAGAAAGAACTTCGACATTGTTTCAAAACCGCTCAAGGATAAGTTCCAAGTCATTATAGAGAAACAAAATGCGGAGACAGACTAACCCAGTAGTTGTAAGCATCTGCATCAGCTTTTTTTGGTTGGAACGACATCGATTAATGAGATCAACTATCACTTCATCTTTCACTGCCTGTTAATACGAACCAAAAATCACAGTTAAACATTCCACCGATAATTAAATTAAAAGAAAAGGTTCTATTATTATTGTTTATACCGCACTATGACTCGGGTTTACAGCTTGTAGCATGTCACTTAAGAGCTCCATAACATCCTTCATTGAGTCTAAGCTAGACAAACTAAGATTATCAATCCGAAAAAGGAGTGAGACACAAAAACACCTGTAAATAAACAAAGAAACTTAATAAACAAAACTTAAAAAGTGATTTTTTAGACCTTAAACTTCCGATCTCGGTAGCCATTGTTTCGTCAAGCCTTCTAGAAGAATTGCTTGGCATTCCATAACCAGGATTCAAGGTTGGATGTGTAGCAGGTGGCGTAAAGATAGGGGCTGTATTTGATGAACGCTTGGGAAATTCTACTCCCGAACGCTGTCATTTATACATTTACAAAATTTTAGAATCACTATAGTCAAAGACAACGAGAGTAGTTGATCTTAGAAGTGGACACCCTTGGATATGATATCCTTGATGCCAGTCCGCTACGAAATGTTATTTAAGAGTGCTATGCTTACCCTTAGCTCATCATATGCCCAGTAGTACTGTGGATGTTTACCCCCCGGACCGCCAAATGCCTCTTGCCAAGAGTCCAACAAAGCCAAAATTTTATCCCTCACTAGCATATCTGCCTGCAGTATTCACGAAGCCAGGCTCGTTAAAACCGACAGATAGACTTGAGATACTAATAAACAGAGTCATATGTTGGCAAAATAACACGAGAACAAGATCAAAATAGATAGAAACCAGATGCTGAATCCATGCATTGAAGTCAAAACACGCCACGTTTCAGGACAGCCAATGACCATGTAAAAAAGTACCAGACAACCACTAACATTAACATTCATGGCTAGCTCAATGATTTTCAGCAACTATCATCCCGTCTTTCTAGAACAACTCATGTCCTCCCGGTTAATAGTGAACCGAACTTAAATTTCAATAACGTGTATATGGCCACTAATCTGTATTACATAGGTATAGTATCACTAACATCAGTCATTAGTACCAAGTAGCATCATGTTCTTTCAAGGGATTTATTCAACAGCTTTTGTTTTCCTCCAACATATTCGTACCATATATACAAATCGTCTCGCAACAACATTCGCAGTGCTTCTTGCATTTATTGTAAGCTTTTACTCCATTTAGCTAGCGAGAATCCCTTGTAACCTAATGGCTCCAAGCTAGTTCAATTCATTCTAAAGACCGTTGAATTAATATGCTTGTTCAGGGGCAAGGCGACAAAAAATCCATTTCGGAAAGGCAATAAAGTAAGCATAGTCCAAAACAAATGAATATGACCAACAATTCGTGTAATAATCGAATTGGTAAAAACTCAAAGAATTACCTTCTTCTTCACAATTTTAACCATCTCCCCCAATATATTCCTCTCAGCAATCTGAAAATGAACATAATCACCACAATTCTTCACCATTGTTTCCAAAAGCTACAAAAGGGGAAAACAAAACTTGGTTAATCCGTAAACACAACAACACATAAAATCCCTAAATAACGAAGCCGGGAATTCAAGAAATCATTTTTCCGACTAAAATTTACCGTCAAAGCTAGTAATTGAACTTTAGAACTCTTGTGCTGCAACCTTCTCTTCACAGCTTTTACAACATCCTTTGCTGGCCTAAAATATCAACATACAAAGTTCAACCAAATCAGTAAAACTAGCTAAATCTTACATTAATTTACGAAACATTAATCGACAAAACCCCGAAAAAAGTAGTAAATCGAGCTCGTAGCTAAATATTCCATTAATTACTGAACATTAATCGATCAAACCCCGAAAAAGTAGTAAATCGAGCTCCTAGCTAAATCTAGCTAAATTTTACATTAATTTCCGAAACATTAATTGATAAAACCCCCCAAAAAACTACTAATTCGAGCCATCAAAATCGAATTAACAGAGAAATTATAAAGAAACTATAACCAAAATAATGTTTCTTTTCATTAGAAAGTCTCTTTATTTATTGCCTATCTTCATAAATACTTTAAAGTGATGGTTGAAAAATTATATCACATTTTTAATTCAATTATCTTCATATAATTCAACCTAAAAGAGTAATTTAATTAAATCCTTATACAAGAATCATATTTTTTTCAATCAATCAATTTCATCCACAAAAAGAAACATAAAAAAATCCATAGTTCAATATCATATTAAATACTCAAACCTGATGAGAAAATTAATGAAAAATATTCTACAACATAGAAAAAATTAAATTAAAATAAATACCAACATAAAAACATGCACGTAAAGCCTAAGAAAATTAAAAAAAAAAATCAAAGTCAACTCCTTTGCAAAAAAAAAAATAACAAAATTAAAAAGAACAAAGATAATTTTTTTTTTTACCAATGATTAGAATTAACAGAATCGCAAATATCGATATTCATAGTCCAATCAGGACCCATTAGAAGATCGCTCGTTGCCTTATCTACAGCTACTGTCGCTGCTGATGATGAAGCTGATGACATCATCATCATGTTTTCTTTTTTTGTTTTTCTCTTCTCTTCTTTTTCCTTTTCTTTACAGCAATTTTCTGCTTGTTTCCCGAGAAAATTCCACCTAAGGAACAAACGACGACGATGAAGATGATAATTTCAAGTTTTTTTTTTCTCTGCAAAAACCCACCACCTTTTTTCCTTACCTTCTGTTTGGATCCTAGGAAAAAAAAAACCAAACCCCTAAGATAAAATTATAAAAGGGAAATTCTTTCCTCAGCTTTCCTTTTTATAAAGAGGCTTTAAAGCAAGAAATTTTCATTTTTCTACGGGAAATTCGCTTCTATTTAGGGAGAATTTCAAAATGAGGCGGTGGACTAGAAATTATTTTAGTCAACTATCATATTGTAAAAGTATTTATTGGAATAGGAAAAAGAATGTCACCCTTATCTTCAAGTTATTGTAAGTACTACTTTACCCTTATCATTTAAATGGAAAAATTCTTATACAATTATAACAAAATATATAATAATCCGACCCGAGATCAGGGTGACGAAAAAAGAACCCATCTTAATTATCTTCTTCCTTCCTTCTTCTCCTGGATCAGGACTCTTTTTATCCTTCTTGGATTACTACCGTTAATGTATCAACAAGTTTTATTTTTTTATTTCATGATTATTGAGAAATTAGCCTATTTTGAACTACAATTTTTTTAATTTGTTGTATATAATTTCCTAAATTATTTTTTTTTTAAAATTTAATCTCACAAAAATTCTCATTAATTTAAAAAAAATTAAAAATTTTAATTAGACGGTCCAATTATTTTAAATAAAATTCTTATTAAACTTCTAAGATTTAAAAAAAAAATTACTAGACCCCAAAATTTAATCTCTTCTAAGTAGAGTTAATTCTTACAAAACAGGAATCGAACATAGTTCGATAGAATGAGATTTAAGCCAAAATAAATTTAGATATAACTTCAACATAATTTACATAGAGTAAAACACGAACCGAATTTAAACATATGATTTTTATAACTCGAGCATCTAAAATTCAACTCAATAATAAATAATCAAAATCAGATTATTATTTTTTGTTCATATTTAGTTTAGAGGGTAAAAAGGTAATTGCAAAAAGCTTTATTTTAATTACTAAAAATTGTCAAAAATAGAGCCGGCTTATTCTACTTTTATTTATTTTGTGAAGTGAATGGGAAAGTGTTGTGAGATGGGACAAAAGTTTCATAGAAATTTACGGATAATGCCAATTATTGTAACTATGCTTATGATATATGCTTTTGTCTGTGATTTTCTTAGTATAAGTCACAAATTCTAATTCCCCTACATTTAATGCATTTATTCAACCAATTTTTATTATCTTATAGTTAATTAATATTATAACTCTTCGAACTACGTAGAGCTGATGTCTTTTTTTTTTTTTTAAATGAACTACAAGAAGAGGGTAAAGTTTTAATAGCAATACGACTAGTGCAACTTGAATTTAGGTCACACCTAAAGCGGTGAACACCTTGACTATCAGGCAAACACATGAGGTTTACGTGGAGCCAGCGTCTTTGATTGTGTTAATGTAATATCTTGCATAATTAATTCATATCATATCATATATTTCCTTATTTGTATCTAATTTATTAGCTTAATATCATATCTTTCCATATGTAATTTCTATTATAAATAGGCTATATAATCCAATGTAAATTAAGAAGTAATATTTTTCTTTCACATCGAAATTCATTCCTCTTTCTTTTTCTTAAGTTTGTAACAGGTTAGATTTTTATCTCTCAACTACGTGAAAAAAGCCCGAGTGCCAAGAGGTTATCTAAGGTAAAAGTTTAACAAAGTGAAAGTGACTCATCAAAACGAATCATGCGTGGCATACGATTATTTACCAAAAAAATATGAATATTTATACTTTATAGGAGCTAGTACCCTACATCAAATCTTTGCTAAAAAGCTTCACTAAAAGCCTAATACACAAAAACAAATTGCAAAATTTTGAAATTTACCAATGAAATTTGAAAGCAAAATTTCCGATAAGAACTTAGACAACAGGCAATTCCTTTAAAATATTCCTTAAACACTTAAGGTTGAATTTCATGGCATGTTGAGGTAGGTCATTGTACTAATAGGCTGAATTTCGTCTCGAAACTAAGGTTTTGTTTCAACCTTTAGCAATTCTTTTAAAAACATGTGCCTTTTACTTGTAACATGTATACTTCACGCACAATGCCCTCAACATTACCCTCCCCTTAACAAGCAAAAAAGTGAATCATCTTGAGATAAGCTACTTTATAATCTCTCTTTTGTGGTCCAGAGGTGAAACTAGAGGGGTCGGCAGAGGCTTTAACCTCTCTTAAAATGAAAATTTTTTTATTTAGATTCTTTAAAATATTTGAAATTTTAAATTAGTAATAATAAAATTGTACTTTGGTCTATTTAAAATATAAAAATTTGATTTAATTCTTTAAAAATTATAAATATGTAGATATTAAAATGGTGAAATTACATTTTTTTGCTATCGTAAAAATTACAATTTAATTTCGACTCTCAAAAAATTTTTCTGGTTTCGCCCCTGCCCTCGTCTGTGGGGGGCAATTGTTGTCAATACCTCGCCATAATCAATTTTGCCACCCTCATCTTCCCAACCACAACCTTGTCTATCATGACTTCACCTATGAACAACGCTTCACCAAACCATGACCCTTGTAAACGTATGCATGTCCGATACGTGGTGCACTTTTAATCATTGTAAATGTGCTTAAGTTAACTATTTTTAAATATGAACATATTTGGGCAATTTTTGAGGTACATATTTTGAGTTGTGTCAGACTTAAACAAAACATTAAGTCTACTTACTACATATAGCTCCAACCCAATCCGGCCTATGAACATTTTTTTTAACCGACGTAAGTTATTTATTTCTCTTTTAGTAATTAAAACATAAAAAATATATAAAAAAAACATTATATAAAAAATCTATTAAACAAATTTATATAGAATTAAAATTATTAATATTAAAATTTATATAAAAAATATAATTTTAAATATATTCTTGATTCTAGTGGTGAAACCTAGGATTACCAAGTTATTGTATCTATTAAACAAATAGAATTTATGTTTCTTTTATCTTCTTTTTGCCCCAAAACTTCGTCCACTTGTAATCTCATTGTTTTTGCCGAACGAAGAAATTTGGTTATTTATATATATATATATATATATATTATTAGCTACGGTAGAATTTGTGTGACTTGAATCTCGTCACTTGTTGAAAAATAAATAGATGTAGTTGAAACTCTTCTTGTATCATTCAGTTTTCAACATTAGTGAATTTCTCCTCCCTTGCTCGTGATTTTTTTTTCAAAAGGGTTTCCACGTAAAATTCATGTGTTTTATTTTTCATTTTCTTATTGCCATTATCGACGTCTATTATAACAACTATTGAAATTGGTATTGGAATATTTTTGACCCATTTTAGTCATTGAATTTGGATTCTGTTAAAATTTGATGATATGATCAGTGTTATTTGAATAAGACCTGATTAGACGAATCGAGAAATGATCGATATAATGGTCTGAACAAAGGAATTGAACTGACTGACTTCAAAACTGCTTGAAGTTTGTAAAAATCGACATCTGAACAAATTGAACATTTTAATATTTTTTTATTTCTAGATTTTTAATTATTTATTGAATTATTGTTGGTCTGGTGGTCGAATTGATCAAACTGATTGAATAGGGAATCGATGGTCTGACTTATTCAACCATTGGTTTGGTTATTAAAACACTGAATGTAACATTCTGATATTGTGCTACATCATCAAACTTTTATATTTTTCAAATTTAGGGACCAAAATAGACCTAGTTATCAAGTGTAAATGTCAAAGTGGGTTAAAAAAAGTACAGGTACCAAAGTGAAACTAATTGCCAAGTTCAAGGGCGAAAAAATATATTATCCCTAGAAAAGAAAAAAATATTTTAACAATTATATTTAAAAAATATTAATAGTAAAATTAAATTAATTTAAGTTAAATAAATTTTATTTACATATTGTTATAATAAACGTCGATAATGGAAGTAAATGATCGCAAAGCAATAAAAAAAGAAAATAAGAACAAACTGATTTTATGGGAAAACCTTATTGGGAAAAACCACGGGCAAAAGAGGAGAAATTCACTATGTTGAAAACACACACAATACAAAAAGACTTCGACTACATCTATTTAAAGGTTAAACAATCCTGTTATAATTAAGGTTTAATAGAAAAAAGTATAATTCTATACGGTTTCAACTTGTGAGGCATGGTTTAACCCTCGGTCCTTCGCCTCCACAGATCCCTTTGTTTTGCCTCTCTATTTTATATATTTAACAAGTTACAAGATTCGAGTCACACAATTCTAATACGTATAATGATAAATTTAGCCCTTAACACTTGTCTTTTCTGTCATATTGGCATTTTATTTTTTGGGATCACTTGTGCTTAACTAAGCTATCATGTCAATACTATTAAAATTTTATTAGATCAATAAAAAAATTTAGAGAAAAAAATTTAAATTAAATTTAATAGTTAAAAGGACCAAAATAATTAAGAAAATTAAAGCTAGATTTAAAAAAAAAAAAACTAGGAGTTAAATTTATTATCACTATTTGATTTGAAAGGGAAAAACAAAATATGATGAGGACGTCACCTTCTTAAATAATGTGGATCAGATTGATTTGATATATAAAGTTTATTCGATTTTTCGCTATGGTATGAAAAGTTAAGGACTAAATTGATGAATATTTTAAGTATTAGGTAAAAGAATTTAAGCACCAAAGTGGTAGATTAAATATATTTAAGAGATAAAATCGCAATTTAAGTCTTTAGATGATAATTTATATCTGTATTATAATTTAAATTTCTAATGAATTAATGCCATAAGTCAATCAAATACCAACTCGATTGAGAAATGACTAAAAACTTATTATTTTTACGAAGTAACAAATATTAATATGATGGTATTTTTATTATTTTATATTTTTATAAGATGTTACTATAGTGGCATTTGAGCCTAAAACTACCTCAAAGTGACTAAAACGTAACATTTCAAACATAAGTGACTATTTTTGTAGTTTACTCATATTTAAAACTACCCAAAGCCTCTCCCCAACCCATAAATAAGAGGATAATACGCTTCAGCGTACTCGAATCAACGTTCTCCTGTATTGACAATAATACTTATATTAATCGAGTTAAGATTCAATTCATGAAATTTATTAATTTTAGTGGAAAGAAAAATGATTGTGACATGTAATTTTATAGTTGTTGAAAGCGTAAATCTTTGACTTAAGCAGTTAATATCAATTACACCCATAAATTCCTTTTAATTAATTTAGAGTGGTCATCGTCCTACCCAAACTATGTATTTACTTTTTTTTTTTCTTTTGAGGAAAAAAATAGTAAAATTATAATTAATAAGAATGGAGTGTAGAGGTGGTAATTTATATTTATGCGAAAAAAAATATATTTAGGTTTGAATTTATTGCGATTAAAAGTGGGTCTTAATTTTTATTTTAATATTATAAAATATCGATCTGTAAACTAACGAGACCTGTCACTTATCGCACTATAAACTTCACCTAGAATTATTTCTTATTTTACATGAAAACCTTATTATTTGGTCAAGATGCGGATTTAGCTCTTGTACTCTAATTTAATCAATTTTACTCTCTATCAAATTCTTATCATTAGTGTCATATTACGTGTAAGTTTTGAATTTAGTCTCTTTTCTTCGATTTGATCATTTTTAGCTTTTATACTTTCTAAATTTTAAAATTTCAATACTGTCCCAAACAACAACATTAAATCGATTAATTGAAATGACATTTTTTTGGTGAGAATTATATGAAAATAATAAGTTAACATGACATTACACATATGATAATCCATATAAGAATTTAATAAGGTAGGAATAAAATTTCAAATTTTGAAATAGTATAACGTATCATACAAAGATTAATAGCAGAATTTGACCTTATTTTTTTATGTACGTGTTCTATTTCTCTACATAATCAAACTTTTTTTTTTAACAATCTCATCATAGATTTTAATCATATCTATTTTTTTTACGCAATACCTAAAACTACTCATAGCCCCTTTCCAACCTATAAATAAGAGAATAATGCGCTTCAGTGCACTCAAACTTATTTTCTCCCCGTAATAATCCATTGTAAGTTGAGTGATTAGAGATAAGTATTCCACTCACTAAACCCACCAACAAAAAGAGAGCTAAAAAGGGAAACAAATACTTTTTAAAAGGTTTTCCTTTAAATTCATGAATTTAGTTTTAGCACGTGTATCTTTACTTGTACCCTTTTAACAATAGCAATTGCCATATAACTTTTCACTTTTGTTTCTTAGCAATTTAATAAAAATAAATAAATGTATCAATCAACCACAACAAATAAATCTAACATCACTTTTTTTTAATTATTATTTATGACTTTTTTTAATAAATGTTTTTACTTTTCCCTTTCACTATCATATTTTTGGTCAAATTAATAAAATATGTCGATAAATAGGTTTTTTTTAAAATTTAGGGAAATAAATTATTTTTAGAGAGAAAATGTAAAAGCACGCTCATTTGGATGAATTTTCCTGTTAACATGTTAAGGAAAGCACATCTAGCTAAGCGCGCTTTCCTTAACATATCAATAAGAAAGTTCTTTCAACTAGGCTTACTTTCTTGTCAACTGTGCAGAAAGCGTGTCCACTCTCTCTCAAAAAACAACTTATTCAACTAATTAATTTTTTTTTCCAAAATATTGAACTAATTTAATCATATTTTTCTTTAATTTTTCATTCAAAATTTCTTTTATGTTTCTTTGATAAATGAATTTTCTTATAAAATATAAGATATAACTCTTTATTTTATTTTATTTTTAAATAAAAAAGTTTAAAATTATTATCCACAATACCTAATCAACAATGACCCACAGTGTTTTTCATGTTGAAGTGATGAGAAAGTGATATAATCATGAATATTGTATTGACTTTAAGTGTGTGTTTTTTTAAATAAAAAACTTTTTGAAAATGTTTAAATAATTTTAATGGGTCATGAAAAATTATTTTTTTAAATTCGTGATTGTCTTTCTCAACAATAATACAAGATTATGTCAAATTTTATTAATAGAAATAAAACTTTCAAACAATTGGCTTAACAAATATCCAAAATTATATAATCCTTTTTAAGGAATGGAGTTGCTTGCAACTTGCAAGTTTCACAAAAGAATTAAGATTTCAAGATCTTTTAAGTAAAGATATTAGGGGTTTAGGATTTTAAGCAAGTTTCATTAATTTTAGCTTAAAGTTATTTAATTATGGATTAATTTTTTAATTGGTTTGGTTATTTAATATAAGCTCGGGATAATTTTAAAATCATACATGAAATTTGATTTGATATGTAATTTGATACATAAACTTTGATTATGGTTCAAATGTATATATGAAACTTTAATTTTGATTCAATCATATATATTTAAAAAAAAAAGGATTTTGACAAGCAATTGAATTTGAAACCGATTTTGAAGAGATTTGATATTCTGAAAGATCAGGTGAATAATTTTTTAATCCAAAGGATCAGAATGGATGCTAACAAAGCTGCGAACTAGGTGGCTAAGCATGCTAAAGTGGAGATGTGCTTAGAGGGTTGGATAAATCATCCACCATCTTTATTGGTGTTTATTTTGAACAAGGACGGCTTGCCAACTTCACCTGTTGCATAATTTTGGGTTCGGCCTCACTTTGGTAGAGTTGATTTTATGTCAGCTCATTTCTCATTGTTAGGCCTTTCTTTCTATGCTGTTTTTTTTGGTGTTCCTTTCTGTTGATACAATGATGTTTTGTGTTTTTTCAATCATTTTATGAATATATTTTATTGGCAAAAAAAGAAAAAGAAATAAATACATCGATTTATTTTTATATTGGATAAATATAATTATTTATGCATGTAATATATAATATAAAATGATGTTATATCAAGCAGGATATTGAAAATGATTTAATATAGAGGTCTTTTATATAAGCTATATAAAGTAACCTATAATAGGAATTTAACTATTGACATAAACTGTGTTATTACATAACATTATGTTTAATGACGCTTAATTGCATTTTTTTGAACATTAATCTCATTATATTTTCTTATTATATTTGCTCTTTTTGATATAATGCCTAAAACTACTCATAGCCCCTCCTCAACCTTTAAATAGGAGCATAATGCGCTTCAGTGCACTCAAACTCACGTTCCCCTACACTGGCAACAATGTCAATGCCATGATTTTCATATTTCTTGAACTCTTAACATAATCAGATGATAAAAGCTTTATTTAAAATCACGATAGTTGTCAAAGATAACTAAGAGAAATCATTATGCGAAAATTGTTACAACCCATAGACTATCCTTTCAAAGCAAAGGATTTTTAAACTGAATTAGTAAGAGAATTGAATTTTTAACTTTTTTAAGTATAAGGATTAAATATAAAATTATGTAGAAATACAGGGACTAACACCATATTTTAAGCTTTTTTCTTTGAAGTTTCTCCGCAATTATTATTATAGTTGGGGGTGAGAAAATGAGAGGCAAAAAGCAAGTCAACGCTAATATAAGCCAATCATTCCCTATGCCACCGCCAATATGATTTCAGGTATACAATCATTCCCCATTTACTACAAATTGCATAAAGCAGATTTTTCTTTTCTTTAATCATACAAATATAATTTAACCAATTAGTAATATAAAATATATATCATAAATTATTATTTTATATATAAATATATAATATCATGGGCCGGGCTGATATAAAATTTTAAGCCCATTTTCTAGGTTTGGGCTTGACTTGATCCAAAAGATAAGCCTAAAATTCTGCCCAAACTTAGCCCAGATTAAAAATGTTAAACTCGAGTCTGAATCGGCTTGTCCTATTAAATTTTTTAGATTTTTTTATATAAAAATAAATTTAAAAAATATAATACATCAAATATACTAAAAATATTATAAAAAGTCTCTATACTTAAATAACACCAAAATAATTATAACTTAGTAAGGAAATGCCTCTAAAATAATAGCAATATAATAGTAAAATGGCAGCAAAACAATAGCAAAACATCAAAAAAGAAAGTTTAGGTTGATTCAAGCCATGTCAGACTCAGGCTAGAAAAATCTTACTCGAGACCCATCTCATTAAGAAGATAGGCCTTGTTTTTTTGTCCAATCTCATTTTTTGAGCCTATATTTTTACACAAATCTTCGTACTTTTCGAGCTGGCCTTCGAGCTAGAGTGGGTGGCTCGACTTATGATTAGGTCTAATATCAACACAATTTAAATATATATAATTAGTATTTATTCAAATATTCATAAATATTAAATTCATTATTTGTGGATTAGATACTGAAAATTTGGATTCTAATTAGAATCATAGAATGGAACCAAATATTAATCATCAAATATCTATTTACTTACCTAAATAACAAATTTAAAGTAACGTCTAAGATGAGATCTCGTGGGAATCAACGACTATGGTTAAAAGACAAGATTAAGAGACTATAATAATTTGATCAAGCTTTATCAGAATCTAAGAAACTGTGTTGGTGACTTGGTAAATCAATTATCAAATACATTGATTTTCTCTCCTTTAGTGTTAAAACTGATTGTATTGATTAAAAAGTAAACTTAATTTCTCAATACGTGACATGATCAACGGTGAATTAATATTTTTTTGTCCTTTTTATTTCACCCAAATTTTGATACGTAAATATTTGAATATAGGAATTTGGTTATAGATGTGAATGTATGTTTTGTTGGCAATGATAACAAAGCCTAGGATACTCCTGCTTTCGAAACAGACCCCGACCGAAAAGTGAATTGCAGGCCTGCAATCGATGATCACCAACAATTATAAGCACCATCCCTGCACCTATATGCATAAACACTGTATATAATATATATATTGCTGGTGCTGGGCCATGATCTAGCAAAAATTACAGCAGAGGGTCAATTCAAGGTTTTAATTACGAAGCTATATATGGAAGACTTTCAACATTATTGATCAGCTTTGGAAATCAATAGGAAATGTGTCTTTGACTAATGTGTTTCGTGAAGCTAATTCCATGGTAGATGGCTTGGCGAAGGCTGGTGTGGAGCGTTCGTGCCTTTTTCCGGCTTGGTGGTAGTGTAGGCGTGACTTTGGGTGTTCTTGACTCTTTTGAATTGTTGCCATTTCTTTTTGTTGTAATTTCCAGGTTGTTGTTAATTATATAGTTTTGAAGCTGGAATCTTTTGAGTTGAATTATACATGTTAATTTCGATTTGAATATGAAAATTCTATGCGGTCAATTTTGAATTGGAATTTGAGTCAATTTAATTTCACAATACAAAGTCAACAATCTAAAACTATACAACTCAAATTCGAAATAATTAGAATTCAAAATGGTTTAAACTTGAATGGTTTTAACATGAAATTAACTCGAAAATTTTAAGGTAAATTACACCTTAGCCACTAAATTATGGGTAAGCTTTTGTTTTGATCACTTAACGAAAAAAAGTTACAATTTGGCCATTGAACTATTCGAAAGTTTTCATTTAAGTTGATGAACTATTCAAAAGTTTTTATTTAAGTCATTGGGTTATTAAGCTTTTTAAAAGTCTAACCAATGAGTTTTAACTAACGATTCAACGACCGATACGGTGGATCAGTACTAATCGATGAATAGAAGAACATACCTTTAATCCAATTTGATTTGACGGTTAGTATCGAAGATCGGAGAAAAAAGTTGTTTAAATTTTGGTTCGTAGATTTGTGACGTCTAATGATGTTTCATGAAAGAAATTAAGCTGTAAAAAAGACGAGAAAAGAGAGCTTTCGATTGTTGCAGGTAGTGCGAACAGAGAAAGCCATAAAATATCGATTTTAACAGTTTAATGACTTAAATGAAAACTTTCTATTAGTTTAATGACCAAATTATAACTTTTTTTAATTGACTTATCCATAATTTTATGACCAATAGTTCACTTTACCCAAAATTTTAAAACTAAACCAAATTGATTCCACCCAAAACCAATACCACTTACCAACATATAAAGGTTTAATTTGGGTTAATCCACTAGATATCCTTGAACTATGGCTTAGATTCTAGATTAGTCCATAAACTTTAAAACGTTCTAATTGAGCCCTCAAATGATTACTATCTATCAATTAAGTCTTTTTGTCAACTTAAATGTCAACCTGGGCATAATGATCTGAAACAATTCAGACCCTACTCTAAAATCGAAGTGGACCTGTTCGTTTTACGATCTATGTTCGGGGTTCATGTCTATCATTTCCAATAATATTATCTCCAAGATTTGAACTTACTGTAACACCCCCTACCCGTATTCCGAGCCTAGAATAGGGTACGAGGCATTACCGAACTTAATATGATCAATCATGTAAAAATCAGCCATAAAATTTCTTCTAAATTAAAAACTTTCATACATATGTTTAACGTCCCTTATATGGGCCTACGGGGCCCAAAACATACATTCAGGATGGTTCGGGACCAAACCGTAAACATATGAAACTTTTGCAACACTTAGAAAATTTTCACACTTTGGAGAGTCACACGCCCGTGTTTTCAACCCGTGTAACTCTCTATTTATAACTTCATCACCCTTTGATGTCGTACACTTCATATAAATAACAAGAAACGTGTATGGGCTCAATTCTCAATAAATTTCTCATATATATACACAATTTCACGTTATGTAATCATACAACATATATCAGCCATATCTCTGTAATCTAAATATGTTTTCATAACAACTTATCTTGATTTCATACTATTTCATATTTAAGCTTAAATAACCAAAGTATTTGAAATATCATCTTTATGCAAATAGTACACATGAGGTATATAATTCCATAATTATGAATAAACACATTTATCAAACATTTTCCATATTCATATATCAATCTCTCATGTCTCCATATATCAATAATCACATCATTTTCATGAATTCGAGTTCAATTTCATAATTATTTATCTCGTGTTCATTTATTCCATGTCGAAACTTATTCATTAAAACATTTGAATTATCAATACATATGGACAGTACATTCAAGATGAACAATTATATAATCACAAATGAATTCATTTATCAACCAAGTTCTATACTCATATCTTATCAACTCGTACTTCCTTATATCACATAATTCCATGTAACACTTACCAAACTTTGTCAAATTAGTGAACGTCTTACGGAATTGAGTACTTCATTTTCTCGATGCCATAGTTCAACTATGGTCTTACACATCTTCACATAATGATGCCATAGCCCAGCTATGGTCTTACACATATTCATATATCGATGCCATAGTCCAACTATGGTCTTACACGAATCACATATTCACTCGACGCCATATCCCGGATATGGTCTTATCTGATAGCATATATCACACCGATGCCATATCCCGGATATGGTCTTATACGGAAATCACTTGTCACTTGTAGTCGAAGCTACCACTATTCATCGATCGGTAGCCGGAGCTACCACTTTTCATCGATCGGTGCGAAGCTACCACTTTTCATCGATCGGCAGCGAAGCTACCACTTTTCACTTGTCATTTGTCCTTGATCGGATAAGTGTAGCGAAGCTATCACTTATCACTTTCATTTGTCTTGATCGGATAAGTGTAGCCGAAGCTATCACTTATCACTTGTTGCCATGGTCCAACCATGGTCTTTTCCTTCAATTCATCTTGTCACTGAACTGAAATACTCAATTTGATCATTTATTCAATTTTTATGCTTTTACATTATTCACGATTTTATCATCAATACATATGAAATAACACATCATGAAATTCATAAAATTAACAAATAATCACTAAAATTTAGCCATATAAACTCACAAGTTCCATTTTTTGTATTATAACAATAATTATAATTTCATAATAAATATTCCAAATAAAACATTATATCATTTCTAATCCAACACTTATCGATTATAACCGAGCATGTGATCAATTTATACACGAGTCATTCATATATTTTTGTATATTTTCCTCCTCCTCCTCTCCATCCACATCCTTAGTATAAACAACATACTTGTAGGTAACATTATCCATAATTTTTACTATCTACTTAGGTGAATATTCAAGCTGTCCATCTGCGTCATAGTCACTAAATTATTTATATCTGAAGCTACGGAACTCCAAATTAAGATTCGTTAATTTTTCCTGAAACTATACTCACATATCTTATTACCATAGAAATTTCATAATTTTTGGTTTAGCCAATTAATACAGTTTATTCATTGAAATCTCTCCTGTTCTGCTATCTGACAGTTACGACTCTTCTTCACTAAAAATTAATTATCTCCTCTTACAGAATTCGAATGATGTTCCCGTTTGATTCTATTGAAAATAGACTCATTCAGGATTCTAAAAATATAAGTATAAGCCCCTAATTATTTTTATCCAATTTTTTATGATTTTACAAAGTTAGAACAGGGGAACCCGAAATCATTCTGACCTTGTCTCACAAAAGTTATTGTATCTCATGATTTACAATTCCATTGCTTACATAATTTCTTTTATAAGAAACTAGACTCAATAAGCTTTAATTTCATATTTTATTCATCCTCTAATTCCATTTATAAAATTTTTGGTGATTTTTCAAAGTTAGACTACTGCTGCTGTCCAAAACAGTTTTAGTGTAAAATGTTGATTTCCGTTTTGCCCCAAATATCACAATTCATACAATTCAGTCATTGCTCAATTAACCCCTCAATTAAGATAATTTTCTCAATTAATAATTTTTATAGACATTATAAGTTATTTCATAACTATTTAAATTCAGAATTTCCACATAAAACTCAAACTTCAAACTCTTTTACAATTAGGTCCCAAACATTCACTTTCTATTCAAGTCTTTCAATAAAATCAGAATATAAACAATTTAAAGCTCTAATTCCATGCCAAATCATCATATATTTCCAAAAATCATCCATAAAAACTTCAAAAATTAGCCATGGAATCAAAAACTAATGAAATAATAAGTTGGACCCAATTGTAAAAGTCCAAAAACATAAAAATTTCAAGGAGAAAGCAAGAATTAAACTTACATGAAGCTAGAGTATGAAAACCAGCTTGAACCCTCCTCCATGGTTGTTTTTCAGCTGATCAATATGAAGAGAAATGAAGAGAATTCTAGATATTCCAAATTAGTCCCATTTTTATTTAGCCAATTTTTGGCAATTTTCCAATTTTGCCCTTATTTCACCCATTTCCTTATTTTTCTCAGTTACTGCCGCCCAAAATATCTTCTTTGGGATTATTTTCACTTTAGGTCCTTCCTCATTTGACAATTGAGCTATTTAATCATTTTAGCAACTTTTACACCTTTTTCAATTTAGTCTTTTTTATTTAATTAACCATCCAAACGTTAAAATTTTCTGACTAAATTTTATTATTACCTCACCAACACTCCATAAATATTTTTAAAAATATTTATGGCTCGGTTTATGAAGTCGAGGTCTCGATACCTCATTCTCGACCCATTTTAGCTAATTAATTCTTTTAAATCACCAAATTCACTAATTCAAAAATACTTTTATATTTATATTTGACTCATAGGTATTAATTTATTAAATTTTCAACTCACCCGTCGGATTTAGTGATCTCAAATCTCTATTCCCGATACCACTGAAAATTAGGCTGTTACACTTACATTCTCCTCTTAAGAGTCAATGTGCCTTATCATTGTACCTAACCACATTTTATTAGATTTGATTAAAATATAAATGTAATTAGCTTTTCCTAACTTTAATGGTTTCCTTAGCATTGATTTCATAAAAACGAGACAATTCTATTAATAATAAGCACACAATTCATTTAAGATTGATATAAAATAAAGTAGGTCTAATTAGGATTTTACTCCATATACTTTTTGCACATTTGAAATTTAATCATTCTACTTTTCATTCTAAAACTTTAGTCTTTTTAATTTTTTATATAATAACGTCGTCGAACAATTTTATCTTATAATATTGGATACAGAATTGGAGACCTTACAACCCTAGATTTTTTATTTTTATTTGCTTATCTAGGTTTCCACACGTGTAATTTAATTGAATTTCTTTGATGATGTTATCAATTGAAGTTTAATTATTAAATGAAAAAAGTGGAGGGACTAAATTTATAGGATCCAAATAGAAAGACTAAATTTCAAACGTGCGAAAAGTATAAGAATTGGAAGTATGAATAGTGTAGCGACGTAAAATTTTCGCTTTGGTCGCTAATTGAGGCGGTTTATTGAAAATTTGAAAACCGACTTTCGATTTTATTAAAAAAGGGAATCGCCACCGATCCTTTTTCCTAGGTGTGATCGGACACCTAATAAATCCTCTTTTTTAAAAGAAAATTTATTTTTTAAACAAAAAGAAGACCGAGTTTAGGTCTACGTCAAAAGCCAGAGAAAAATAGGGTTCGGGAGTCGGTTACGCACGAGGAAGATATTAGCACCCTCGCAACGCCCAAAATTGGTATCTCGTTAAACATGCATTGTCTTGATTTTCAAAAACGCGAGTTCAATGTAACATTTAATCGTGATCCGATCAAAGCACGAGAAATTTCAAGTTTCAGTTTCTTTTGAGAAGGACGTTCTGTTTTTAACACGAGCCGATTGATATTCACCCAACATAACGATGAAATCGACGACTTAATGTTAAATCGATACGTTGCCTTACCTTAGGTATTTGCCTCTTGATTTTTTGATTTCTGATATTGGACTTTATTCGATGCAATTCTCTTGCTTTGATATTGTTGGAATCACTATTTTTGTTCTTAAAAATTGAATACTCTTTTGCATTTTTCCCCGAGTTCTCGAAGAAGAAGCCATGGTTTTAGATTTGGCTTTTTTATAGCCATATACAACTTGTTTCATATTTTATTTTTACTGTCTTTTCCTTCCTTTTGCAGGTGCAAGTGGTGATAGGGGAGCAGGTGGCGGTGGGTGGTGTCTGACAGAGGTGATGGGACAGAGGAGATGGCTAGGGTGGGGACTAGGGTTTCAGCTTTTTGAAACCCTAATCTGGCTAGTTGGGTCAAGAATTTGGGCTATGTGGGTTTGGGTCAGGGTCTGTTTGTAATTGGGTTGTTGGGTTAAAATTTGGACCTAAGTGTGGGTTAATTTAGATGGGTATTTGGGGTTGGGATTTAAGGTTTAATGGGCCCAGGTAATTTGGTATCCTACAAATAGACCAATAAAAATGAAGAAAAATAATCATATAATAAAATAAATACCATAATTCTAACTTGAATAATCCAAGGGAGTAGTGGTAGGTCTTTATTTTGGCAAGTCCCTTTGGGCATAGTAAGTGTCACTGGCTGCGGATCAAAGCCTGTGACGATTGTGAAAAAAGTGTCCCATAGTCAACGATGAAATGAAGCTCATTTAATCCGATGGAACTAGCCTGACTCGTGAAACCCATGAAGAAACCCATCTACTTGAAGCTTTGGTGGCCCAGTGAAACACTCCAGTAAAACTAGAGTTACCAGAGTAAATAGTGTAAATCCTGAATGGATAATATTGTATAGAGTTTAAATCTCTTAGGACTCTCAATTATAGATAGTCTCCAATCTTGACGGTTGATATAACTCAATTGTATAGAGGCCTTCCCCCTTATTTGTAATTATTCCATTCATAGTTGTAAATATATTTGAGAGCATTTATTTAAACACTTGGCGTGCTATTTTCCTTTGGCTTTTCTGTTCTTCGTTGCTCTTTCGTTTCAAGTGTGCTTTTGCTATATTTTTAGAATTCTCACTTTCGCGAGAGTTAAGCTGGCTTAGGTAAATTCGAAGTAAAAAAATCACTTAAGTTCACGCGATTTACGAAATTAAAATTCTAACCCCGTAACATAAATACTAACCCTTTAATTGCACATTACCAAAAAAAAATTCAATCATTTCTTTTCAATAAAATAATTAAATATCTAATAATTCTTAATAGTGAAAATGTCCTTATCCCTTGATATGAATGGACAACAAAGCCCTATCTTAAAGTTCCAAAATTGAGATAAGGTTTGTATATTTTTAGATCCACATTTCATTTAGGGTTTTTATTTTATCTTTTTATTTGATTTTCAATAAATGTTACTTCAAAACAAAAATCATTATTATTTTTGAAAATTTATAATTAAATCCAAGTATTACATGTAAAAAACAAAAGTCAATTAATAGATTATATTAGAGACCATGAATGTACTAAAGGTGATTAAAAATTGGATTGGGTAGGAAATAGTTCGAAATTAGTTCTTATATTAACAAATATTTTGTTTGTTCAAGTTTGATCCGACATCAAAGATCATCTTGTAAAACATCATAGAATTTTTATAGATCTACCTAAAAGAGGTTAATGATTAATCTCTCTTTAAAAACGATCGATCTTGTAAAAATGAGCCGAACCTCTTAAGTTTGCTTTCTCTTTTTTGTTTTGCCCAGCAATAATATCAGCACATAAATTGATTACCTCCTTCCTTTTTCTTCCTCCCATCAATTTTCTTTTTCTTCTCTTTTTAATTTACAGATCTCTATTGTCTTCACCCCCCCCCCAAAAAAAATGCACATGTACAAATATCAAACACGTCAAAATAGACATAAGCAACATTGTAATTAAAAAAAAAGATACATAATCAGTATTTGTTATTTTCATATATAGTAAGACGCATTGCATCTTTAAAAGGAGAATACAAGTTCGAGTCTTGGAGATGGCCTTACTAGAAAGGACAGCTACGCACCCGAATATAGACAACAAAATAGACATGAAAGATACCAAAAACAACTGACATAAATTCATATTATGAATCAATTTATTGATAATGCGTCTATAGTTCACTATATCAAATACAAACCTTTAGTAAAATCATTGCGGGGCAATTACAACCACTTGTTTGCCCACATTGCGACCACTAAAGAGCCCGATTAAAGCGGCAGGGCCATTCTCCAAACCTTCAACAATGTCTTCCACATACTTTACCTTCCCTTCTCTAATGTAAGGCAATATAAAGTCCAAGAACTTCGAATATTGCGGATAGTAATCGACTACCGCGAATCCTTCAATTCGGACCCTCTTGTAAACAATCGACATTAGATTGTGTACCCCTTCAGGTTGATCACGGTTGTATTGTGAGATCATTCCACAGACGGCGATGCGACCTTGGACTCTCATGTTGAGAATCACAGCATCCAACATTTTACCCCCGACGTTCTCGAAGTAGATGTCGATGCCTTCGGGAAAATACCTGAATTCAAAAATCTGATTCAATCAACTTGAACTCGTATAAAATTTTGATTCTATTGGATAAAAAAAAAGTTGACAATTCAAACATGTCTAACTAAACAACTTGAATCCGAAATATCCAAACATTAACTTGACCTAAATCGAAATAGTCTAAAATATATAAACCTAAATTGACCTGATCCAAATTAATGAATTAACAAAGTCTCTATAGAAGTGATATTTTAGTTAGTTTGATCTACTGAGATAATCAATCATCCAATCTAACATGGTTTGAGAGTTTTTGTATTTGAATCTTGTCAATCATTTTTCCTTTTTATATGTATTCAAGTAATTTTTCGTTGTCCATCGAACTTTTTTTTCATAAACTACATCTAAAGGGAATTGCCCAAAAAAGCCTACCATTGCACTCTTGAAGATTCGAACCAGGTGATCTAGGATGAATAATCATTAGTCATCAATCCAATCATAGGAGTTCAAACGCACCTCAACTATGGATCAAATTTTAAATCTATTCATAAGCTTCAAAACATTTTAATTGAATCCTCAAATTAAAATATCATTTCAACAAGATCTTTCTACCACTTTAGTAGTCGACTTTAACCTTAAATATTAGTTTGGATTTAAACAAGAGTGCGGTGGGGGCCATCGCGCCCAACCCAGATAAAAATTAGAAAATTTTAATAAGTTTGTAAAATTTTTTGAAAAATTTAATTAAGTGAAAATTTTCTAAAATTCTCATTAAGCCTTTCAAAATTTTTAAAAGTTTTATCGAACTCTCAATTTTTTTAAAAAAATTCTCATTAGACCCCTCAAAATTTATAAAAAATTTAATTAACCCCCAAAACTAACTATTAGATTTAAGATACATTTAATGCTAAAACTAACAGTTAAATTAATAAAAAGTCTTGATTGAAACAAAATTTTGAAAATCCAATTAAAACGTTTTAAAATTTAGAGATCAATTCAAAATTGAACTTATAAATTGAGGATGTCGAATGCAATTAACACTAAATCAGTTGGATCATTTCCTATTAACTCAAACACATATGGGATAAATAATCACTACACATATATACTGACCTTTTCAAAGCTGCATTCAAATCAGGCTCTTCCTTGTAGTTGAAAGCATCATCAAACCCAAATTTATTCTTCAATAATTCAACCTTGTTTTTTTCAAAACAAATGAAAGTTAGTTTTTTAAATATACAAAATATAATGATATATAAAATAGACAGGGCATATGATAGCATGGGAATTTTGCATATATGGATATTTTCTTTAATTGTCACATATACAAGCATTTTAAAAAGTAAAAATAGTTCACGAGTCTAAACTCGATTGATATGGACGTTGTTATCATTGTAGGAAGACGTGAGTTCGAGTTTGTTTAATATTTGGAATTGTGATGCTATACTCATATGGAAGGAAGCATATATATAAAAAAAAGAGATCAATTTATGGGTGAGTATTTGGTATATTGCAATTTTTATTTATTCCACAAGCAGCTTTAAAAAATTGACATGTCTTTTTTTGTAAATATCTATTTCTTTAATATTTTACTATAGCTGTATAGGATACTTGTAAACCCTTTATTCTTTGATAAAAAAATAATATTATCCAAAGAATAAAATTGAATATACTATAAAAAAAATTATCAAGATTTTTTTTTAAAATTACAATGACAGGGTAAAACCCGAACAATAAAGGCAATTACTGCGACTCAAACCCAAGCCATATCTAGGACGATGAACACCCTAGATCATCAGGCCATTACATAGGGTTCCAATATTAATGTTTTTAAAAGAGTTATTACCCATATTTATCATCCACATACTTATATATATAATTGGTTAAAATATGCTTCAAGTCCTTACACTTTTTATATTTGAAATTTAGTCCTTTTATTCTTTTTTTTTAAATTAATTCTGTAAACTCTTTAAATTTAAAAATTTAAGCCCAATTATCAACATGATTAACATTTTTCTCTTAAATTCATTGATGCGATATTTTTTAAATTAAAATGAATTTATAACCTTGTCTTGAGTCCCAGCACTGCCAACAACATAGCAACCCATTAGCTTTGCAAATTGGCCAACAAGCTGTCCAACAGCACCGGATGCAGCTGACACAAACACATATTCCCCTTTCTTTGGTGCACAAACCTCATAGAATCCTCCATATGCAGTCAAACCAGGCATCCCTGTTAAAATTTCAGATTTACGCATTATATTTTAATTTGATATAATTTGATCTTTCTATTATTATAATTTTATCAATTAATCATTATGTAAAAATAGAAATTTACTAACAGTTGAATAGTTGGATGACCATTTTGTAACTTTTCATAGTTGGACAACCAAAAAAGAAATTTACTAATAGTTGGATGACTATTAGTGTAGTTTACCCATAAAATAAGAGATGATGAAATTATGCCCAATATAGGGACTAAGTCCCAAAATTATAATATAAAAAGAAAAAGGAAACGAAACCATAATTTCAAGATATTACCAAGAATTCCAGTATAGTAGGAAAGGGGTATATCAGTATGATGGATTTTAAAGAGCCCTTCACTTGATTTCAGCAATGAATACTCTTCCCATCCTGTTATGCCCCAAACCAAATCTCCTTCCTTGAATTCTGGGTTTCCTGAATCAATAACTTTACCCACTCCAAACCCAGTTATTGGCTGCAAATAATTACACCATTAATCAAAAAAATAAAAAAAAGTAAAATTCTGTCATTAATCCATCAACCATACATAACTTATTAATTTAGTTTTTTATTCTAATTTTAGAAGGGTCTAAAGAGCAATTTTCCATTTTTAGAGGCAATGCCTTAGCTACTGGCCTTGTTACAAATACTCAAAAGGTGTAATTAAATTATTGGTAAGTTTTTGCTTTAGTAACTCAATTTTAAAAAGTTATGAAATGGTTACTAAACTTTTCAAAAACTTCCATTCGAGTCGCTGCTAATGTATAGCCTTATCTGTTCGTACACCATTTTGTAATTTTTTAAAGTTACGTACTACTAGAATAAAATAAAAGAACAAAGACTGAATCCGTAACTTACAGCGCCCGGAGTGTATGGACCGAAGATTTCTGAACTTCGGTTCGTCATCAAAAGTCGCATATAAGGATCACATGATAAGTAAACATTCTTCACGAGAATGTCTTTGGAATCACTGGCAACCTTCAGTTTTAGATTCTCGTCGACAATGACCACCATGTCTGATTCTTTCGGAAACCCAGAAACATAATCCTTGAGTATCACCTTTTTGTTGCTCACCACTGCATTTTTCTCACTACCATCCGCCATTGTTGTTTTGCTTGGTGCTTTGTTTTTTTTCCCTATATCACATTCTGAGATAAGCTGAGCTTCTCGTCTGTTATAAAGTAGGTCTTAAAGTGGTCAAATTATGGTTTTGGTCCTTCTATTATTTTCAAATTTGAAAAATAGTCTATTTATTTTAATTTGGTATAATTTAATCTTTGTAATCTTATTAGTTAGTTGAAATAGTTAACTATTCTGTCAAATTTTATACTATTGGTCTCTGCATACTGTTTGAATTTTAAAATTTCAATCCAGATCAAAATGATATTTTCTAAAGCTTACGTGGCAAACATATTATCAAATGTGTAATGTTATGTCAGTTTGTTATTTGCACAAAATATAAAAAAAAATCTTGTTATTTTTAGTCGTTCTAGCAGAATTTAACCTAACTGTTCTAATTAAAATGCGAATTTGATTTTTTCTTAAAAATATTCCTCGAAAAAAATCATGTTGAAGGATGAATTGGAATAAATATTTTTTTAGAAAAACCCTAATCAATATTTTAATAAAAATGGTTAAGTATTAGATTAACTAATAACATTATAAATATATATGACTACATTATGATAAATTAAAACATGAAAACTAAATCTCATATTTGATTATAAGATAGGGACTAAAATCAAAATTTTACCTTTTAAATTTACTTTTTGTATTGTGAGGCTGAAAACTTGAAAAGGTTGGACCGTAGAATTTCTTTTTCAAGGAACTTCATTTATAATCAATATAGGGCTCCAATGCCTCCACGTAAGCAACCAATTTGATAATCGTTTGGGTAAATTATTATGTTGTTGTTTGGAAATTATTTCTCTGAAAAATACGACTTCTGAAAAATAATATAAATATTTAAAAACTTTAAATTTGAAAACAATTAAATAAATAAGAATTTTGAAAATCTAAAAATGGAATAAAGAAATCGAGTTTTACTAGATGTTGAGACTTGTTTTTACAGTTTTCTTAAGACAGATTTAGCCGCTCCTATGGTATTTGGAAAAACGTTGGTCGTCTGTCTCTCAAGATACAACAACAATATCATCGAAGCAGTAGCACCTCTACAGTGATCAACGAACAAACCTTTCCTTCTTATATCTACGAAACGTTTAAAAATTTGGAAAAAAAAAAAGAATTTTGAGAGTGAAGTAAATTCATTGTGTCTCTAATGAATTCTAAAGATACAAATCTGTATTAAAGGAGCCTTTAAATCAATTTGATTGGAATCAAATTAAATAGAGATATTTGTCATTTTAAAACAAATTCTGTATAATATCCGCTGAAAAAAATAAATTATGTATTGGGCTAAAATATCTACAGGCCAAAACATTTCACATTATCCACGTCGTGCAAGTACACACCCAACTCCAATGAATTTAGATTTGCACCCCCGTTATGCATGAGGGAGAGCATTAATTTAGTCCTTCAATAATTTATTTGGTTTTCATATATATACAAGTTTCACACTTGATTTTTAATCAACGTGAGACTAGTGTTTTTTATTTTTCTCAACATAATTCACAAATAGCTTACTTTGAGCATGAATTTCTCATTCATCACTCAAACATTTTGAGCATATGATATATCGGTGTAAAGGTATCATGGAATAGGATATAAAACTATAATTTTATGATTCAATTCTCCACCTTTACTAATCGAAAATATACCTCAAAATTTTTAAAAATTACAATTTTTTCCAACACCCTTCAACGACCGGAACCGGAGAAAAGTGGATGCGAAGTTGTTACCCAAATTAGATTAACAGTAAACCATCGGATCGAAGATTGCTGGAGACGTTTTATATTGTAGGATTATCAATGGAGTTTTTGGGTAATGGAGGTTACCATATTTAAACATTTGACAGTCCTTTAAAATAAGTCAAATACTTATGATGTTATGTTAAAAACATTTTTCCAGGTTTCTTTATTTACTGGCATCATCATCACCTAGTTCAGTCTATTTTATAATATGATTTTCTCTGTTAACATCATTCAATATAAAATTTTTTGAATAATTCAACGTCTTATAATTTTTTGAGTTGAATGAACAATAATACTACTATAATAAAATAAAAAAATAAAGACTGAATCCGTAACTTGCAGCGCCCGGAGTGTATGGACCGAAGATTTCTGAACTTCGGTTCGCCATCAAAAGTCGTATACAAGGATCGCATGATAAGTAAAGATTCTTCACGAGAATGTCTTTGGAATCACCGGCGGCCTTCAGTTTTAGATTTTGGTCGACGGTGACCACCATGTCTGATTCTTTTGGAAACCCTGAAACATAATCCTTGTATATCACCTTTTTGTTGCTCACCACTGCATTTCTCACTACATCCGCCATTGTTGTTTTGCTTGGTGCTTTTTTTTTTTTTCTACGGTGAAGATCACGTTCTGAAATAAGCTGAGCTTCTCTTCTATTATCAAGTAGGTCTAAAATTGGCCAAATTTTGGTTTTGGTCCTTCTATTATTGTCAAATATGAAAATTAGTTTATGTATTTTAATTTGGTATAATTTAATCTTTGTAACTATCCTGTCAAATTTTATACTATTGGTCTCTGTACTTTCGTACTGTTTGAACTTTGAAATTTCAATCCTAATCAAGATGGTATTTGCTAAATTATGATATTTTCTAAAATTTATGTGACAAACATATTATCAAATGTGTAATGCAATGTCAGTTTATTATTTACATAAAATAATAAAAAAATATTATTATTTTTAATCGTTCTAGTAGAATTTAACGTAACTATTCTAATTAAAATGAAGATTTGATATTTTATGAAAAATATCCCTTAAAAAAATCACGTTGAATAAGGATGAATTGGAATAAATATTTTTTAGAAAAATCCTCATCAATATTTTAATAAAAATGGTTAACTATTACTATTAGATTAACTAATGACATTATAAAAATAGATGACTATATTATGAGAAATTAAAATATGAAAAATAAATCTCATATTTGATTATAAGATAGGGACTAAAATAAAAATTTTACCTTTTAAATATCCATTTTAGTTTGATTGCGTATACCGTTTGTATTGTAAGGCTGAAAACTTGAAAAGGATATTTAGGCAATAAATTTTGACCGTACAATCTTTTTATCAAGAAACTCGTTTAAAATCAACATCCAATGCCTTCACGTAACCAACCTAATATGATAATCGTTTGGGTAAATTATTATCATTTTTCGATCAATGAGATAATTACAATGCATCACGAATACTTTTATTTGTATAAAAAATAGAAATTAATGAATAAATTTTATAAATAAATATTTATATCTATTTAAAATATCAAATTTGAAAAAATAATTAAGGGAATCGAGTTTTACTAAATTTTGAGGTCTATTTTCACAGTTTTCTTAAAAAAATGTTTGTCGTCTATCTCACAGGATACAACAACAAAATGATCGCGACAATAATACCTCTGTAATGATTAACGAACAAATTTTACCTTCTTTTATTACCGGAACGTTTGAAAATTTGGAGATGAAAATGAAGATGAAAAGTCTCTTGATATATCTTTGAACTCCATCACTAATGTTCTAGAGAGGAATGATGCAGGAGAAGCCACAATAATAGAGCATTTCAAGCATAATCACTACTTAACCTTAAGTGACAAAATCAAGGAGTATGGTGATAAATGTTGTGATGGGTGCATGTTGCTAATCTCGGCTTCATTCTACTATTGCTTTCAGTGTCAATTCTTTCTTCATAAAGATGAAGCCTGTTTGGCATCATGGATGCCAATTAGAAGACCTTGTCTTGACCTCAGACAACATTTTCAAGTGTGAAATTTGTTGTTTCCTTTCTAATGGCTTTGCCTACAAATGTAACGAATGTGGAGGGCATGTTTGCCTTCGTTGTGCGACTCTTCGTCCTGATGCTCTAACATGTCCAGGACATGAACATCCCCTTCTTTTCTATTATGATTTTTACGGGCAGTGTTGTGCTTTTGGTGAGGATATAAAAGTGGCATTCAACTGCAAGGATTGCAATTATTCTACAGATCCTTACTGTATGCTACTACCAACTAGAGCCAGACACAAATGCGATGAGCATTTTCTTGCACTCAGTTATCACGAGATATATGATTATTCATAACATCATTACTGTAACATTTGTGAGCGAAAAAGAGATCCGAAGAGCTGGTTTTATTATTGTACAATTTGCGACACATCTGCCCATGTGAAATGTGTTCTCGATGAATCTACAAAGAAGAGGATCATCCACATCCTCTTACATTTGTGAAGAAGATAAATTACTACCCTGAATGCACTAAATGTGGAGAACCCTGTGAAGAGCTCGCTCTTGAATGTGTAGAATCAGAGTGCAACTATCTCGTTCACTGGAAATGTATGAAACCATATGGCTCTGAATATGGATACTTGATAGGTAAAGACTTTCAGTTGTAAGTTGAAATAATGTAATTTAGCCGATTGATTGGGTTGAAACTTGTGTGGTTTGGGTTGAAACTGTAATTGAATCAAATTGACTTCAATATGTAACAAGTTTTTGGTGAAACAAAAACAAAACAACTTTAGCAATAGTTACAATATAAAAAGAAAACCATTAGTTTTATCACTATCAATGGCTTCTAATAATTTCATAAGAACTGTTGTCAACACATTAACTCCCATCATATCAGTAGAGACCATTTTAGCAATCTTGTCAGCAACACAATTAGTTTCGCTTGGAATGTGTTTAACCACTCAAAACTTTTTATATTGTAGCAACTTTTAAATTTGCCTAACCAGTGCAGAGATTGAACTAGCTGAAGAGTTTTTTTTTTATTGCCTAGACCACTTTGAGATTATCTGTATGGGTTAAAATTCTCTCCAACTCTATTCTTTTAATAGGGTAAGACCATTCAAAATATCCCATAACTCGGCATCAAAGACAAACTATTTTTCTAAGAAGTGGTTAAACCCCACAATCCATTCCCCAAGGTGGTTTCCCACTACTCCCCTTGTGAACGCATATCCTTGGCAGGGACGTAGTTAAGGGGGCTGACAGGGATTTCCTAAAATAGTTTAGGTCTTTTAAATTTTTTAAAATTTTAAATTAGTAAAAGTAAAATTATATTTTGATCCCCTAAAAATGATAAAAATATAATTTAACCCTTTAAAAATTATACAAATATTAAAATTATATTTTTATTATCGTAAAAAATTAAATTTAATTTTGGCCCCTCTAAAAAAAAAAATTATACCTTCACCCCTAGGCCTTGGTGAACACTTCCATTCCTCAAACTCGGAAGTATCATTGAAGCACATGATATTCATGAGCACCCTGTCACTGTTGTTAAAGAAGATGTATTACTATCCAAACTGCAGTAAGTGTGGTAAGCCCTGTTTAGATTTGGCTGTCGAATGTACTAGATGCAACTTCATTGTCCATGATAACAAGCTCACTTCTTTAGATTGGGAGGACTAAGGTGGCGTTGTGGTGACTATACTCCAGAACCACCACTTTTCTTTGGCGGGGAACACAGAGTAATGTTGATTGTATTTATTATCCAAACTAGGTTTCCTATTTGAAGTTGAAATGTAAGGGAAGCATGTTTTAAGTTGGAAAGGAAATTCCAATCTTAGAATCGGTTATGTGCTTTATTAATTATGCATGAGAATTCAAATTAAATTAAATAAACATGCAAACATGAAAATGTTATTTAGAAATATTGGGCCGTGGGTTATGGGAGCCCACTTGTTTATGTGTGCCCTGCTCTTCATGTTTTGGAGGCAGCAAACTATAAGCGACCCTCTGCCACTTCCTGAATCATTATCTGTCTTCACTTGTATTATTGTTTTCCCATTGACACTTTGCTCCCAAAATCAAGCTTTTCCTTTATTTATATTGCTTGGGGAAGCAAAAATGGAGGGGTCTAACAATTATGGCCACCAACATCCCCTGCTTCTTATCTTGAATCAAGACCAGCTGATCCACAATCAAAGTGGTGTAACTCATTGCTCCAGGTGCGGGAAGAAGGTGTCTGCTCCATGTTTTTGCTGTGCGGAGCACTGTGAGTTTTATCTTCACAAGGTATGTGCCGAGGCACCTTCAGAGCTTAATCATCCTTTTCATCCTCATCATCCTCTTCTTCTTATGCAAAATGCACCTTATTCATCTGGAGAGTATTGTTGTGATTTTTGTGATAAAGAGGATAATAAGTTTGTTTATCACTGCTCTTGCGGGTTGGACTTTCATATTAAATGTGCTTTGTTTACATTTAATATTGCTGAGAATAATTTGAAAGAGCTTGAGCATGTTTCCCTTCAACACCCTTCCACTGAAAATGGTGATGAAGAACTTGAAGATGATAGTAAGTGCTTCGGGTGTTCGGAACCATTAGCAAGGTATACACACTTTTCTCCTGACTGTGGATTTAACTTACATGAGAAATGCGCTGAGCTTCCTTTCAAACTGAATCATGGGTGCCATCGCAAGCATCCTCTTACTCTACAATTGAGTAGCAAACGGTTCTCTTGCGAGATATGCTGCCGGCTAACAAGGCGAAGAGGATTTGTTTATGGTTGTTCTCCTTGTAAGTTTGTTGTTCACATTGAATGTGCATCGCAATCACCATTAAAAGTTATTAAGAGTACAAATCATGAACATCCATTTACCTTGTTTAACGGCCACCAACATCCCCTGTTTCTTATGTTGAATCAAGAGCAGCTGGTGGGCAATCAAAGGGGTGTAACTGATTGCTCGAGGTGTGGGGAGAAGGTGTCTGCTCCATGTTTTTGCTGTGCGGAGCACTGTGGGTTTTATCTTCACAAGTTATGTGCCGAGGCACCTTTGGAGCTTAATCACCCTTTTCATCTCAACCATCCTCTTCTTATGCAAAATGCACCTTATTCATCTGGAATGTACATTTGCAATTTTTGCAAGAAATCTGGTCACAAGTCTGTTTATCGCTGCTCTTCTTGTGAATTGGACTTTCATATTAAATGTGCTTTGTTTACATTTAATATTGCTGAGAATAATTTGAAAGAGCTTGAGCATGTTGCCCTTCAACATCCATTGATTCCCACTGAAAATGGTGATGAAAAACTTAAAGATGTTTCTAAGTGCTTTGGGTGCCGGGAACCATTAGCAAATTATACACACTTTTCTCCTTGCCATGGATTTAACTTACATGAGAAATGCATTGAGATTCCTTTCAAATTGAATCATGTGTGTCATCGCAAGCATCCTCTTGTCCTACAATTTAATAGCGAACGGCTCTCTTGCAAGATATGCTGCCAGGCAACAATGCGAAGAGGATTTGTTTATGGTTGTTCTCCTTGTAAGTTTGTTGTTCACATTGAATGTGCATCACAATCACCATTACAAGTTATTAAGAGTACAAATCATGAACATCCATTCACCTTGTTGTTGAGACAAGCTCCATTCACATGTGATGGGTGTGGCACTGAAGGAAGTCATGTTGCCTATACATGTGGTACATGCAACATTATAATCCATAAAAATTGCATTTCATTGCCTCGCATTATCAAAAGTAAGTGGCATGACCATCTCCTTCTTCACACATATTTCCATTACATAGAAGATTTTAGAGTTTTGAATTGCCTAATATGCCATGATGAAGTCAATACAGAGTATGGTAGTTACTATTGTTCAAAGTGCCATGATATATTCCATGTGAAGTGTGTAATGAAGAATAAAGATTCATATGAAATAGTAGAAAATGAAGATGAGATTGAGATGCCCAATGAAAGTTCCATCATTGTTATTGAGAGCAACGATGATGGAGAAGCTACAAAAATAAAGCATTTCAAGCATATGCATAATCTAACGTTAGGTCTCTTTGGTGGAGGACATGAAAATAGTTGTGACGGGTGTATGTTGCCAATCTCGGATCCGTTTTACTACTGTTTAGAATGTGTTTTTTTTCTTCATAAAGTTTGTGCCGAGTTACCTAAGATGAAGAAGGTTTGGCATCATGATTGCAAAGAGCCTCTAACCCTTATTTCTGACAAAGCTTTTAGGTGTCGACAATGTTGGCACATATCTAATGCCTTTGCTTATGAATGTGGTGGATGTGAGAGGAAAATATGTCCCCGATGTGTGATTGCTCTTACTCCTGGTGCTCGAACATGTTTGAAACATGAACACCCCCTCTTTTACTACACAAAGCACAATGGGAAATGCAATGCTTGTGGCCGTATGACTACACAGGGGGCATTCTGTTGTAAGGATTGCAATTTTGTGCTACATCTTGGTTGTTTTTCACTTCCAATTACAGCTCGTCACAAATGTGATGAGCATCTTCTTTCACTCACTGATCATGATGATAACAGTTATTCAGAAAATCATCATTGTGATATCTGTGAAGAAAGTCGAGATCCAAATTGTTGGTTTTATACTTGTTCAACATGTGATACTTCTGCTCATGTTTATTGTGTTCTTGGAGATTATTTATTCCTTAAACTCAGGAGCATTTACGAAGAAAATGATCATCCACACCCACTCACCATTGTGAAGAAGAAGTATTACTACCCAGATTGTGATGAATGCGGTAAGCCTTGTGAAGATGTGGTTCTTGAATGCTCAAAGTCGGAGTGCAAATATATTGTCCACTGGAATTGTATAACATCCTTAAATCTATGGAGTTTGTGGGCATACAAAAAGTGGTAATTCAGATGTAATCATATTTAAAACGTGCCACTTCATTTGCAGGAAATCAGACCTGCCACTTCATTTGCAGTAAAACTCAAGACTAGAAAACAGGGTTTGATCTTTGCCTTGTTACTTGTGATATTTGTTATTGTTGTAATCGTAATTTGGTTTTTCCGATTTTTTAAGTTTTAAATAAATGTCATGTAAAAATCTGAGCTGAAACTTGTGAGGTTTAATTGTTGATTTTAGAAATTCTTATAATTTGGGAGTGTGATTGTGCTTACAATAATAAAAGCGTTGCTAGATGCTTTTCTGTTGCTGCAATAAAATTACGTTTAACGTTTAGCTCTATGTATTTGATAAAGTAACAAGGACTTGTCTCCTTCGAAAACCAAACATGTCTTTCAATTTTATTGCTGAATTTATGAAGCTTCATCATACCTTAACCCTATTATTGCCTTACCAAATAATTTTGAAAACAAAAGATTCAACAGCCTTCCTAATCTTTAAATCTAGCTTCTGTAACAGATAAACTGAAATTACTACATTCCCAAGAAAAATTGAAGGAAAATGCAAAGCCGAGAAAGGTCATGATCCACACAATTTCACAACAGCTCAAACCAGTAATCAATGGAAGGAGTGATTATGGCCCAAGCACTGCAATAGCTTAACCAAGAATGACAATAAACATGGATCCCATCTGCCGGCTTCTACTTTGGGATTCCATTCCCCACGCCTGATATTTTAGCTATTTTCCCATCTCTTTTATCACAACCTTGTATCAAATTTCCTTACTCCTTTTCTCTGGGATGGGAACTCATTCTCATGTTAAACATCATTCCTATTTGATTGCATGATTCAAATATATAACACAATTTATCCCATTAAGATGGACATATATGATCACATGATTATACATAATAGTAATACTAGAAATTATACATATTTACATAAAAATTAATTACAAACTAACATTATTAACTCAATTTTGATTTCTGAAGTCAAAATAATAATAAAAAAACTTGATTTTTGAAATGAAAAATAAATATTCTTGATTTCAATTTTGATTTCTAATAGCTATAAGGACCCAAGTTTGAGACTTTTATCTTGATTTCAGACTTAATATTTCTCTCGTTTTTAACTTTAATATTTCAATATTTTTCTCTCTTGTTTTGTTTTGGAGCTAATAAACAACAACAAATTTATTTTTGAGACTTGGAAGATTGGTTTAAATACAAATTTGGTACCGCCACACTGTTAAGCGACACCTTCTCCCGATGTGACTCACGACGCCCCAACATTTTTATTTTTTTATAATTTGATTTATTTCTTCACCATTATACGATATTTAAAGAAAATACAAATAATATTTAGTATTGACCGATAATATGGCAGCACCACTTAAAAATAAATTTTTTTCATCTAGAATGATTGGGTGATGATGGGTATTTTCTTAATTAATTAATTTTTTTGTATTTAATTCCATTTCAATTAAAATTAAAATAATAAAAAAAATATTTGTTAATGTCAAATTGTTTTATATATGAAAATATCAAATATTAAGCGGCAGCCGCAGGCATAGCAATAGCAATAGTGAAATTAAAATAACAATAAAAAAGCATAAAAGCAGCAATGGCATATTAATTAATAAAGACTAAATGTAAACAAAGCACAGCAAGTCATGTACTGTAATAAACATATAATATATTACATAAATACATGGCACATGCTACTCAGCTCCAAACCCAATACCACACTAATTACAATGATTCTTTTATACTGAAATCAGTCAAATTAACGTCAACCAATGCTTATTTTATTACAATTTGAGTTTTAATAAAAAAAAATATTGGACTCAAATATAAATTTAAAGAATAAAAATTGATTTACAATTAATACAATATATAAACAAAGCACAGCAGTGACATTAGTCATGTACTGTAATGATGATACGTTGTTTACACTCAAACTTTTTAAATTGTAAGTTTTGGGTATAAAAAAGACATGGCAGTGGCACATGCTACTCGGCCCAAAACCCAATCCCTAATGCAGAGCTCTACGACAAAAAAGGTAAGATAATAGCATTGACTAACCTAATTCAGTTTACCTCTGTTTACTATAAGCGACCCTACCCTCCTCAATCATTATCTTTCTTTACTTGTATTCTTGCTTTCGGAGTCTCTCTCTTTCAAATATCTACTTTACTTCAAACATTGAGTTTCAGTTTTTTTCTTCCAATGTCGACGGAAAAAACCAAAGAGGAAGGGGAAATGGAGGAGTCACTGAATTATGGTCACCAACATCCCCTACTTCTTATGTTGAACGAAGATCAGCTGATGATTGTAGCTAACTGCTCAGGGTGTGGCGAGAAGGTGTCAATTCCATGTTTTAGCTGTGCCGAGGGTTGTGGATTTTACCTTCACAAGGTATGTGCCGAGGCACCTTTGGAGCTTAATCACCCTTTTCATCCTGATCATCCTCTTCTTCTTATGCAAAATGCACCTTATTCTGGAGGGTACGATTGCAATTTTTGCCGTAAATTCGGTAATGAGTTCGTTTATCACTGCTCTTGCGATTTTGACTTTCATATTAAATGTGCTTTGTTTACACTTAATATTGCCAAGAATAATTTGAAAGAGCTTGAGCATGTCGCCCTTCAAGATGAAGAACTTGAAGATGATAGTAACTGCTTTGGGTGTTGGGAACCATTAGCAAAGTATACACACTTTTCTCCTGACTGTGGATTTAATTTACATGAGAAATGCGCTGAGCTTCCCTTCAAACTGAATCTTGTGTGCCATCGCGAACATCCTCTTGTTCTACAATTTAATTGCCAACGGCTCTCTTGCAAGATATGCGGAGGAAACAATCAACAAGCTATAGGATTTTTTTATGGTTGTTCTCCTTGTAAGTTTGTTGTTCACATTGAATGTGCATCGCAATCACCATTACAAGTTGTTAAGAGTACAAATCATGAACATCCATTTACCTTGTTTAACGGGCACCAACATCCCCTGTTTCTTATGTTGAATCAAGAGCAGCTGATGGACAATCAAAGGGGTGTAACTGATTGCTCGAGGTGCGGGGAGAAGGTGTCTGCTCCATGTTTTTGCTGTGCGGAGCACTGTGGGTATTATATTCATAAGGTATGTGCCAAGGCACCTTTGGAGCTTAATCACCCTTTTCATCTCAACCATCCTCTTCTTATGCAAAATGCACCTTATTCATCCGGAACGTACATTTGCAATTTTTGCAATAAATCGGGTCACAAGTCTGTTTATCGCTGCTCTTCTTGTGAATTGGACTTTCATATTAAATGTGCTTTGTTTACATTTAATATTGCTGAGAATAATTTGAAACAGCTTGAGCATGTTGCCCTTCAACATCCATTGATTCCCACTGAAAATGGTGATGAAAAACTTAAAGATGTTTCCAAGTGCCTTGGGTGCCGGGAACCATTACCAAATTATACACACTTTTCTCCTTGCCGTGGATTTAACCTACATGAGAAATGCACTGAGATTCCTTTCAAACTGAATCATGTGTGGCATCGCAAGCATCCTCTTGTCCTACAATTTAATAGCGAACGGCTCTCTTGCAAGATATGCTGCCAGGTAACAATGCGAAGAGGATTTGTTTTTGGTTGTTCTCCTTGTAAGTTTGTTGTTCACATTGAATGCGCATCACAATCACCATTACAAGTTATTAAGAGTACAAATCATGAACATCCATTCACCTTGTTGTTGAGACAAGTTCCATTCACATGTGATGGGTGTGGCATTGAAGGAAATCATGTTGCCTATTCATGTGGTACATGCAACATTATAATCCATAAAAATTGCATTTCATTGCCTCGCATTATCAAAAGTAAGTGGCATGACCATCGCCTTCTTCACACCTATTTCCATCACATAGAAGATTTTAGGGTTTTGAATTGCCTAATATGCCATGATGAAGTCAATACAGAGCATGGTAGTTACTATTGTTCAAAGTGCAATGGTATATTCCATGTGAAGTGTGCACTGAAGGATAAAGATTCATATAAAATAGTAGAAAATGAAGATGAGATTGAGATGCCCAATGAAAGTTCCATCATTGTTATTGAGAGCAACGATTCTGGAGAAGCTACAAAAATAAAGCATTTCAAGCATATGCATAATCTAATGTTAGGTCCCTTTGTTGGAGGATATGAAAATAGTTGTGACGGGTGTATGTTGCCAATCTCGGATCCGTTTTACTACTGTTCAGAATGTTTTTTTTTCTTCATAAAGCGTGTGCCGAGTTACCTAAGATGAAGAATGTTTGGCATCATAATTGCAAAGAGCCTCTAGCCCTTATTTCTGACAAAGCTTTTCTTTGTCGACAATGTTGGGAGATATCTAATGGCTTTGCTTATGAATGTTGTGGATGTGAGAGAAAAATATGTCTCCGATGTGTGATTGCTCTTACTCCTGGTGCTCGAACATGTTTGAAACATGAACACCCCCTCTTTTACTACACAAAGCACAATGGGAAATGCAATGCTTGTGGTACGACTACACAGGGGGTATTCTGTTGTAAGGATTGCGATTTTGTGCTACATCTTGGTTGTTTTTCACTTCCAATTACAGCTCGTCACAAATGCGATGAGCATCTTCTTTCACTCACTTGTCATGATGATAACAGTTATTCAGAACATCATTATTGTGATATCTGTGAAGGAAGTCGAGATCCAAATCGTTGGTTTTATAATTGTGCAACATGTGATACTTCTGCCCATGTTTATTGTGTTCTTGAAGAATATCCATTCCTCAAACTCCAGAGCATTTATGAAGAAAATGATCATCTGCACCCACTCACCTTTGTGAAGAGGAAGTATTACTATCCAAATTGTGATAAATGCAGTAAGCCTTGTGAAGGTATGGCTCTTGAATGCTCAAAGTCGGAGTGCAAATATATTGTCCACTGGAATTGTATATTACCCATTTCTCTATGGGGTTGGTGAGTGTGGTACAAGCGGCAATTCAGATGTAATCATATTTGAAACCTACCACTTCATTTGCAAGAAAACTCAAGACTGGAAAACGTACAAGGTTTAATCTTTTCCTTGTTACTTGTGATATTAGTTATTGTTGTAACTGTAATTTGGTTTTTCCAACATTTTAAGTTTTAAATAAATGTCATGTAAAAATTTGGAGCTGAAAGTTGTGAGGTTTGATTATTGATTTTAGAATTTCTTATAATTTAGGATTGTGATTGTGCTTACAATAATAAAAGCGTTGCTATATAAGCTTTTTCTGAAATTATCTCTGTTGCTGCAATAAAGTTACGTTTAACGTTTAGCTGTATGTATTAGAGAAAGTATCAAGGACGTGTCTCCTTCAAAAAACCAAACATGTCTTTTAATGATATATTTCGCATATTAAAATTTTATTGCAGAATTTATGAAGCTTCATCATACCTTAACCCTATTATTGCCTTACCATATAATTTTGAAAACAAAAGATTCAACAGCCTCCCTAATCTTTCAATCTACCTTCTGTAACAGATAAACTGAAATTGCTACAGTCCCAATTAAAATTGAAGGATTAGTCTATTTTTTTTTCCATAAAAAATATATATTAAGACAAAAAAGGAAATGGAAAGCCGAGAAAGGTCATGATCGACACAATTTCACAACAGCTCAAACCAGTAATCAATGGAAGGAGTGATTATGGCCCAAACACTGCAATAGCTTAACCAAGAATGACAATAATGTGAATAAAAAATCATGGTTCCCATCTATCAACACAAATGTATGACACTGCTGCTTCTACTTTGGGATTCCATTCCGCACACCTAAAGCTTTAGTTATTTTCCCATCTCTTTTTTACTCTCTTATCTGGGATGGTGTTGGAGTTTAGAGAAGTTGAGAGAACAAAATACAGAGAAAACAAAGAAAATTACTTGGCAGAATTTGTTTGACTGCTATCAAATTTTCTCATATGCTTTTCATTCAACAAGAAATACAATATATATTGGGGTGTAGTGGTTACAAGAAAGTCAACAAACCCCACTAATAAACATATACCTTGTACATAAACTAATTAGGTAATAGTCAATACCTAATAAACATCAAATCAACATTAACTCTGCTTATCTAACAAGTGATCTTAGCAAGTAAGACTAATACAAAAATCATCATCAGCATATGCAAACCTTTCTTGAAATACGTCAGGTGGTTCGCCAACAACACATAACAGCTCACACTCTGATGAGCTCGCAACTTCAGTTGAGCTTGCACTTTTGGTTGAGGTTGCAGCTTTGATGAGCTCGCAAATGTAGAGCTTGTAGGTGTAGAGCTCACGCTCGCAGCTTAATAGGAAGAGTTTGCCATTGCAGAAATGAACACTTCGCAACACTCCTCCTAATTCATGGGATTAAGATATGATTTAAACAAATATCTCAAAATTATCTAAACTCAAGTGTCAAATTCAAATAAAAATCCAAAATGACTCGAATCATTATACTCAATGACCCAGACTCGAAAAGTTGATCCTACTAATATGAATCCATATCCGACCAACCTAGTTTGACCATAAAAATTAACAATTTAAATAAAAAATAACAATAACACAAAATTATTTAAACCAGTCCGAATCCCAAACCCAAGATTCTTCAAATTCTCAAATTTAAAATATTCAAATCATTTTGGTTTGGGTTAGTTTCACATTCAAATCAATTTCAATTTCGGATCATTTCAAATTTGATCATTTTAGACTCATATTGAATGGTGTTGGATTATTTTTTAGTCAAATAGGGTTTTAAAATTTCTGGATCATTTTAGTTCGGGTTAGTTGCAAGTTGAAATCATTTTACGTTCAAGTCATTCGGTTTTGGATAATTTCGGGCTTATATTGAACGGTGTTGGAAAAAAAATTTAGTCAAATCGAGTTTAAAATTTCCAAATCATTTTGGTCCAGGTTAGTTTTAGGTTCAAATCAATTTCAGATTTGATCATTTTGGGCTCATATTGAACGATGTTGGGTTATCTTTTTTAGTCAAATCAGTTTTAAAATTTCCGGATCATTTTGATTCGGGTTAGTTTCAAGTTTAAATCAATTCCGATTTCAAATTTGATCACTTCAGGTTCATATAGAACGGTGTTGAATTATTTTTTAATCAAAACGGGTATTAGAATTTCCAGGTTTCGAATTTGATCATTTCAGGTTCATATAGAACGGTGTTGGATTTTTTTTAATCAAATCAAGTTTTAAAATTTTCGGATCATTTTGGTTCAAGTTAATTTCCGATTCAAATCAAATTCGATTTCAGATCATTTCGAGCTCATATATTACTATGTTGGATTATTTTTTTAATCAAATCAAACCATAAATAATTTGTATTCAATTTGATAAAATCGAATTTCTAAATTCAAATCAAAGTTAACCTATCACATCAATCACAATTTTTTTTTTTAAAAAAATAACTAAACTGAATCGAATCAAAATCAACCCCGAATATCTCTCCTTTAAATTACAAGCCACTTTGTAAATCTAGATCTCTCTCCATAGTATTCATTATCAAGTAAAATGGCGACGGGTGGCATGGATGAAGCTAGCAACATGAAGGTGGTACTGAAACACTATGCATCTGGTTCAGCACAAGAAACCGATATGCATTTGACAGCCGGAAACATCAAACTCAAAGTACCAAAGGATTCTAATTCCATCATCCTCAAATCTCTCATGCGATCCCTACATGATCTTCAAAATGATGAAGCTCGAACGACAATTAACCGATCCTTACGTCCTCGGTTCGGTAATTTTAATCACTTCCTTTCATCTTCATCATCGTTATCGTAATTAAATTTTATTGTGTTTTGATATATTTTCTTTGTTTATCTTTTTGAAAAAATTGAAAATTGAAAATTGAAAATTAAAAATCAAAAATTTAATATTTAATTTTCAACATCCGTCAAAATGAATCGTGGTATGATTGTAAAAATGAAATGTGATTGATTTTTGTTTGGATTTAGCCTACAAAATACTCAACTACATTGTCAAAGATCCGAGATTGTTTCAATACGTGTAGAAATTAATTAAGCCTCATAAATTTCTATCAACTTTTCATTATTAGTGATGGATATTTATAGCATTGCATCTAGTGCTAAGAAATTTGATATTTCTTTTCGATTCTTTGCAATATAGAAATAAAGGTGTGAAGAGCTTTCACGATAATTTAGAGTCCAATGAGGGGGCAGGGGCTCTCCCCACCCCTAACCCCTAAAATGAGAATTTGTTGCTTTAAACTCCTTAAATTTATAAAATCTTAGGTTAATATAGTTTGGCCCTCCAAAAATGCTAGAATTTTGGTTTAATTCTCTATGAAACTGTAATTTAGCTTTTATAAAAATATATAATTTAATTTGGGCCTCCTCTACAAAAAATAATTAGAGCAGGCATTGATTAAATTACTTTTAGACTCCTTGGAAAATCATAAAATTATAAATTAATATAGTGATAAATTTATCTTTTAACATCTCCAAATAATTTATAATTCAATTCTAGTCCTCTAAAATTTTTGAATTATAAAAAGGAGGGCAAAGTCTTAATAGCAACGCGATTAGCGCGACTCAAACCCAAGCCACACCTGTGACGATTAACATTTTGCCCATCAGGCCAATATACGAGATTCTTTTTACACTAGATTCTTTAATTTCATTGCAATAAGTGAACCTTGATCAAAATATTTTAAAATTAAATTCATTTAACTTCATTTTTAATGTTATGTAATCACCGATAGTGTCCGTATGCATATTATTAGTAATTCAGATACATACGGACTAATTTTAGCTCGAATTTGCAGCCTATAACTGGATATGGAGTGGCTAAAGTTTTGGATTCAGCACATCCTGGCTTTGCAAAGGATGATTTGGTGTGGGGAATAACTGGTTGGGAAGAGTATAGTCTTATTTCAGACCCTAAAAATTTCTTTAAAATCCAACATACCAATGTTCCTCTTTCCTACTATGCTGGAATTCTTGGTAACTATCAATTCTCTTCTATCTTAGGTTAAGGTTGTTCGGGATTGAGTTGTTCCTAATTACTGGAATTAAGGGTCCATCATTTTACCAACAGATCACAAATTGAATTTTGGTGTTAGTCCTTTTAATTTGATATAAATTTATCTATATATATATATATATGTTAGAATGTCATTAGTTAGTGTAAATACTTAAAATCATTAACTGTTTATGTTAAATTGTTGATATTGATTTTTCCTTAAAAATCATCCTTCCAATAAATAAAATGATCCAATTGGAGGGGGTGTTTTTAAGAAGAAGAAAAGCAATGTTAGCAACATTTTAATCAGAATAGATAAGTATTTGGACTAATCAATGACATCAAAAATAGAAATGTTAAACTGTGTTAAATTAAAGTATGAGGGTTAAACTCAAATTTTGAGCATAGTAAAAGGATCACAATGACAATTTGACCCAAATCATAGGGTAAGAAATGGTTAAATTCTACTATTAGTCTCTATACTTTGTTAAAGTTATGGATTTAGTCCTTATACTTTTATTTGATCAATTTTAGTCCTAATACTTTTTAAATTTGAAACTTTAGTCTTGACCCAAATAATAGTAGTTAAACTCGTTTAGTTAATTTCCACTAAAAATGATGATGAACTTAAACATGCTATTAACTGCTTTGGGTGTTGAGAACCATTAACAAAATATGCATACTTTTCTCTTGATTGTGAATTTAATTTACATAAGAAATGTACTGAGCTACCTCTGGAGATGAGTCATATGTGCCATAGACAACATCCTCTAGTTTTGCAATTCAATAGTGAACGACTCCTTGCAAGGTTTTTAGGCTAAAATGAAACACCAATCAGGTTCTTATTGATAACCAAGGACAAAAGTTGGATTCTTTTGAGGCTATTTCTACTGAATTGGTACATTACTTTAGTAATACTCTTGACGCTGTGGATAATAGGGTATGTTCTTTTTCTGTAGTAATAAGGCCTTGGGGCCAGATGGATATTCTGCTAATTTTTTTCAAGCTACTTGGGGTATATGTTCAAAGGTGGCAACTACAGCAGCAACATGCATGCAACCATGCAATCATGCATGAGCATGCAAGTGACCGAGCATCACAGCTGAAGCATGCTATTGTCCAAGGAGTAATTCGATTGGCATGTCCATGTGACAATTGACTTTTGTTGTTTCAATGTAACTTTTTGTATTTGCTAAGGTTTAGTTAGATACTTAGCTGTTTTAGTAGCTGTTTAGGAAGTCATTATGCTGATTTAACAGGTTATTTACTTGCACAAGCAAGCTTTGTTTTTTACCAATGTAATCCATCTACTTATACATTTTTTTTGAACTTTTTAAGTAACAAGTATAGCCAACTTGTTCTCTCATTTTTTTGTTCATCCGATTTTGCTTCTGTTTTGAGCTTTCAAACACAAAATTTCTTTGTTTTGTTTCATTGATCATTTGATCGAAACTTAACACATACTTTACCTGGGTATATTACTTTGTTGCTCCAGTTTCAACAAGTTGTTCATATTTTACCTGGGTAAAATAAATCTATTTTTCTTCCTGTGTGAAAAAACTCAACAAATGGTATCAAGAGCCTGTTGTCTTTGAGGGCCTTGGTTGTGCATAGTTTGTGGCTGACTCATGTTTGAAAGAAAGAAGCAGGAGCTGTTTTTGTTGGTCTGGTTTTAGTTGCTGCAAGTATGAGCTTCTCACCACCACCACCACCACCACCACCACCACCCCCACCTGTTTTTGCTGGTGAAAAATACAACATCTGGGCTGTGAAAATGAGGACATATCTGCAGGCACATGACCTGTGAAATGTGGTCCAAAATGACACTGAGCCACCTCCCCTAAGAGCAAACCCGACCATTGCTCAAATCAGGCAATATAATGAAGACTGTGCAAAGAAGTAAAAGGCCATGTCATGCCTTCAAAGTGGAGTTTCAGATATGATCTTTACAAGGATAATGGACTGTGACAGTCCAAAGCAGACTTGGGACAAACTCAAGGAGGAGTTTCAAGGATTTGAGAAGACTAGGCAGCAGCAACTAATAAACTTGAGAAGAGACTTTGAGAATCTAAGGATGAAGGAGTCAGAGACTGTCAAGCAGTATGCTGACAGGATAATGGCCACTGTCAACAACATAAGATTACTTGGGGATGATTTTAGTGACCAAAGGGTAGTTGAAAAAGTCATAACAACCCTGCTAGAGAAGTATGAATCAAAGATCTCTTCCCTGGAGAACTCGAGGGACCTATCAACTTTTCCATTGACAGATTTGATAAATGCTCTCTATGCACAAGAGCAAAGAAGAGCAAACAGAATGAATGAGTATTCTGATAGAGCCTTTTAGGCCAGAGGCAGAGAAGGCTCAAACTCGAGCTCCAACTTCAAAGGCAAGAAGCCTTGGACAGAAAAGAAGGACAAAGGCAAGAAGGAAGCCACCAAAAGAAAGTTTCCACCTTATGCTCATTGTAAGAAGACCAATCACCTTGAAAAATACTACTGGTATAAGCCTGACATTCAGTGTAGAGGGTGCAAACAGCTTGGACACATTGAAAAGGTGTGTAAAAACAAACCAAAACCACAGCTACACCATCAAAATCAAGCTCAGACTACTGAAGATGTTGAAGCATAGGAAGAGCATGTCTTCACAGCTTTTTGTTTTGCAAGCTCGAGCAAGGTTAGCAAAATGTGGTTGATTGATAGTGGGTGTACTCATCACATGGCTTCAAACAGAAGCATGTTCAAGGAGCTAGACACCATCTTTGTGACCAAAGTCAGAATAGGGAATGGTGAGCTCATAGAGGCCAAAGGCAAAGGCAAGGCTGTGATTGGCACAAAGTCAGGTAACAAAACTATCTCTGAGGTTCTCTATGTACCTGACATTGACCAAAATCTGCTAAGTGTTGGTCAGTTTCTGGAGAAGGGCTACTCTCTCATTTTTGAAGGCAAGGTGTGTGTGATCAAAGATGCTGTCGACCAAGTGTTAGCAATAGTAGCAATGAGAGATCTAAGTTTCACTTTGGATGTAAATCAGCTAGAGCCAAAGACACATGTGGCTCAGGCTGATGAGTCAAGTTTGTGGCATAGGAGGCTAGGCCATGTGAACTACAAGTCACTTGGCCTACTGCACAAAATGAGCCTGGTTGAAGACATGTCCTACATTGAGCCAAAGAAGGATGTGTGTGAAGTCTGTCAGCTTGGCAAGCAGACCAGACTGCCCTTTCCTGCCAACAAAGCATGGAGAGCTCAAGAGAGGCTCCAGTTGGTTCATATAGACATTTGTGGACCCATGAAGACCACTTCTCCAAATGGGAACAGGTACTTTGCACTCTTTATTGATGATTGCACTAGGTTCTGTTGGGTAACCTTTTTGAAGCAAAAGTCAGATGTTGCTGACTTCTTTTGCAAATTTAAAGCTTTGGCTGAAAACCAAGCCAACTGTAAGCTGAAATGCTTAAGGTCAGATAATGGGACTGAGTATGTATCTCAAAGGTTCCAAAAGATATGTGATGATGCTGGAATTCTTCATCAGCTGACAACCATCTACACACCACAGCAAAATGGTGTCTGTGAGAGGAAGAACAAAATAGTTCTTGATATGGCCAGGTGCCTTTTGTTTGAGGCTAAAATGCATAACAATTTTTGGGCTGAGGCAGTAAACACATCAGTTTACTTGTTGAACAGACTTCCAACTAATGCAGTGAAAGGAAAAACACCCTTTGAAGCTTGGTTTGGACAAAAACCAATAGTGTCACACCTGAGGGTATTTGGTTGTTTGTGCTATACACTGGTTCCAGCAGAGAAAAGGACTAAGCTTAAAAAAAGGTCCATGCCAGGGGTGTTTGTAGGCTACAGCAGTATGAAGAAAGGTTATAGGATCTTTGATCCATTGACCAAGAAGATCATTGTGAGCAGAGATGTAAAGTCTAATGAAGAAGGGTATTGGAAATGAGATGGAACTAATGCAAGCCTGCTTGAGGAAGATCAAAATAGTCCTGAAATACAGCCTACTGAAATTGAAGCTGAAGCTGAAGATGACTATGATGATGCACCTATTCGAGGCACTAGAACTCTAGCAGATATCTATGAAAGGTGTGCCATGACTATAGTTGAGTCATCCTGCTATGCTGAAGCTGTAAAAGAGAAATGCTGGCAAGAGGCTATGGAGGCTAAACTGAAGATGATTCAAAAGAATGACACTTGGGAGCTGGTCAATAGGCCAGAAAATAGAAAAGTCATTGGTGTTAAATGGGTGTTTAGGACCAAGACAAATTTAGATGGGTCTCTGAACAAACACAAGGTCAGGTTCGTTGTGAAGGGCTACAGTCAGCAGCAAGGGGTCGATTTCTTTGAAACCTTTGCACCTGTTGCAATGTTGGATACCATAAGGCTGCTATTTGCCTTAGCAGCTCAGAAACAGTGGAAAGTGCACCAATTAGATGTGAAATCAGCATTTCTAAATGGACTTCTCAAGGAAGAAATCTTCATTGAGCAACCTGAAGGATTTGAGGTCCTAGGTGAAGAACACAAGGTCTTCAAGCTCAAAAAGGCCCTGTATGGCCTGAAACAGGCTCCAAGAGCTTGGTATGATAGAATTGATGCCTACTTGTCAAGGCTCGGGTTCACAAAAAGCACAAGTAAGCCCACTCTTTATGTCAAAAAGGATAAAAATGAGACACTGCTGATTGTGTCATTATATGTTGATGACCTGCTAGTCACTGACAGTAAAGATGAGCTGATTGAAGACTTTAAGAAGCAAATGCAAGACATTTTTTAGATGACTGATCTTGGTCTGATGACATACTTCCTTGGTATGGAGGTAAATCAGGGAGAACAAGGGATTTTTATAAGCCAGCAAGCCTTTGCACTAAAGGTTCTAAGCAAATTCTGCACGTCAAAGTGCAAACCTACTAGCACACCAGTTGCACTAGGAGAGAAACTGTCAAGCACAAGTGAGCATGATCGAGTTGATGAAAGGGGGTACAGGAGTTTGGTTGGTTGCTTGCTCTACCTAACAGCAACAAGGCCAGACATCCTATATGCTGTTGGCTTACTCTCAAGGTTCATGCACTGCTGCAATGTTGCACATTTTAAAGCAGCAAAGAGGGTCCTAAGATATGTTAAAGGGACTCTGAATTTTGGCGTGAAGTTTGGAAGGTCAAAAGAGCTGAAACTTGTTGGTTATTCAGATAGTGACTGGGCTGGTTCAGTTGATAACATGAAGAGCACATCAGGCTACTTCTTTAGTCTAGGTTTAAGTGTTTTCAGTTGGAGTTCAAAGAAGCAACAAACAATATCTCAATCCACCGCAGGTGAGTATATTGCGTTGCTATCGTCATTAACCAAGCCATTTGGCTTAGAAAGTTGCTGGATGACTTAAATGCTAGACAGATTGAAGCAACTGAAATCAAGGTTGACAACCAGTCTGCTGTTGCCATTGCCAAGAACCCTGTGTTCCATGGCAAAACAAAACATTTCAAGATCAGGTATCACTTTGTGAGAGAAGCTGAACTTGTTAAGGAAATCTGCTTGGTACATTGTTGTTCGAGGGATCAGCTTGCTGATGTTCTGACCAAGCCATTGGCTGCTGGAAGGTTCGAATGTTTAATGAAAGAGATTGGAGTTTGCTGCCTTGTAGCCAAGGAGGAGTGTTCAAAGGTGGCAACTACAGCAGCAACATGCATGCAACCATGCAATCATGTATGAGCATGTAGGTGACCGAGCATCACAGCTGAAGCATGCTATTGTCCAAGGAGTAATTCGATTGGCATGTCCATGTGACAGTTGACTTTTGTTGTTTCAATGTAACTTTTTATATTTGCTAAGGTTTAGTTAGATACTTAGCTGTTTTAGTAGCTGTTTAGGAAGTCATTATGCTGATTTAACAAGTTATTTACTTGCACAAGCAAGCTTTGTTTTTTACCAATGTAATCCATCTACTTATGTACATGTAATTTTGAACTTTTCAAGTAACAAGAATAGCCAACTTGTTCTCTCATTTTTTGTTCATCCGATTTTGCTTCTGTTTTGAGCTTTCAAACACAAAATTTCTTTGTTTTGTTTCATTGATCATTTGATCGAAACTTAACACATACTTTACCTGGGTATATTACTTTGTTGCTCCAGTTTTAACAAGTTGTTCATATTTTACCCGGTAAAATAGATCTGTTTTTCTTCCTATGTGAAAAACTCAACAAAACTGAAATTACTACAGTCCCAAGTAAAATTGAAGGATTAATTTATTTTTTTCCATAAAAATTATATATTAAGACAAAAAGGAAAATGCAAAGCCGAGAAAGGTCATCATCCACATAATTTCACAACAGCTCAAACCAGTAATTAATGGAAGGAGTGATTATGGCCCAAACACTGCAATAGCTTAACCAAGAATGACAATAATAAACATGGATCCCATCTGCCAGCTTCTACTTTGGGATTCCATTCCCCACGCCTAATATTTTAGCTATTTTCCCATCTCATTTTTACTCTCTTATATCACAACTTGTATCTGATTTCCTTACTCCTTTTCTCTGGGATGGCAACTCATTTGGATTGCATGACTCAAATATATAACCAACTTCCATAGTAGAATTTATCCCATTAAGATGGACATATATGCAGCATTTATTAATCATCTTCTATAATAAATCTATAAAATAAATTAAAAATTACAAAAATATACTAGTTTCTATTCAAACCAATCATACCATGTTAAAGCAATTAAATATTTATATCAAACACAAAAATTTGCATCTCATACTACAAATTATTATCAATATATGATCACATGATTATACATAACAGTAATACTAGAAATTATACATAATTACATAAAAATCAATTACAAATTAACATTATCATCTCAATTTTGATTTTTGAAGTCAAAATAATAAAAAAACTTGATTTCTGAAATGAAAAATAAATATTCTTAATTTTGATTTTAATTTCTAATAGCTATAGGGACCCAAGTTTGAGACTTTTATCATGGTTTCAAATTTAAGATTTCTCACGTTTAATTTTAATAACTCAATAATTTTTTCTCTCTCGTTTTGTTTTGGAACTGATTAACAACAACAAATTTATTTTTGGGACTTGAAAGATTGGTTTAGAAACAAATTTGGTGCCGCTACACCCTCCCCGATGTGACTCACGACGCTCCAACATTTTCATTTTTTTATAATTCTATTTATTTCTTCGGCATTATACGATATTTAAAGAAAATACAATTAATTTTTAGTATTGATTAATAATGTGGCAGCACCACTTAAAAATAATTTTTTTTCATCTAGAATGATTAGGTGATGATGGGTGGTTGATGTTGCCAAACAAATTAACAAAACCTAAATTTACCGTAGAAAAATGCCATTTACGTAAATAATCTATAACATGCCTCATTTTCGTAATTAATTTTTTTATTTAATTCCATTTCAATTTAAATTAAAATAATAATAAAATATTTGTTAATGTAAAAATGTTTTATATATGAAAATATCAAATATTAAGCGGCAGCCGCAGCTATAGCAATAGCAATACTGAAATTAAAAAACAATAAAAAAACATAAAAGCAGCAACGGCATATTAATTAATTAAGACAATATGTAAACAAACCACAGCAAGTCATGTACTGTAATAATCATGTCTTATATTACATAAATACATGGCACATACTACTCAGCTCCAAACCCAATACCACACAAATTACAATGATTGTTTTATAGTGAAATCAGTCAAATTAACGTCAACCAATGCTTATTTTATTACAATTTGAGTTTTAATAAAAAAAATATTGGACTCAAATATAAATTTAAAGAATAAAAATTCATTTAAAATTAGTACAATATGTAAACAAAGCACAGCAGTGACATAAAATACATGGCACAGCAAGTCATATTAATTAATAAAGACTAAATGTAAACAAAGCACAGCAAGTCATGTACTGTAATAATCTTATCTTATATTACATAAATACATGGCACATGCTACTCAGCTCAAAACCCAATACCACACTAATTACAATGATTCTTTTATACTGAAATCAGTCAAATTAACGTTAACCAATGCTTATTTTATTACAATTTGAGTCTTAATAGCATTGACTAACCTAATTGAGTTGACCTCTGTTTACTATAAGCAACCCTCTGCCTCTCCTACTTCCTCAATCATTATCTTTCTTTACTAGTATTCTTGCTTTCGGAGTCTCTCTGTTTCAAATATCTACTTTACTTCAAACATTGAGTTTCAGTTTTTTACTTCCAATGTCGACGGAAAAAACCAAAGCGGAAGGGGAAATGGAGGAGTCACTGAATTATGGTCACCAACATCCCCTACTTCTTATGTTGAACGAAGATCAGCTGATGATTGTAGCTAACTGCTCAAGGTGTGGCGAGAAGGTGTCAACTCCATGTTTTAGCTGTGCCGAGGGTTGTGGGTTCTACCTTCACAAGGTATGTGCCGAGGCACCTTTGGAGCTTAATCACCCTTTTCATCCTGATCATCCTCTTCTTCTTATGCAAAATGCACCTTATTCTGGAGGGTACGATTGCAATTTTTGCCGTAAATTCGGTAATGAGTTCGTTTATCACTGCTCTTGCGATTTTGACTTTCATATTAAATGTGCTTTGTTTACACTTAATATTGCCAAGAATAATTTGAAAGAGCTTGAGCATGTCGCCCTTCAAGATGAAGAACTTGAAGATGATAGTAACTGCTTTGGGTGTTGGGAACCATTAGCAAAGTATACACACTTTTCTCCTGACTGTGGATTTAATTTACATGAGAAATGCGCTGAGCTTCCTTCAAACTGAATCTTGTGTGCCATCGCGAACATCCTCTTGTTCTACAATTTAATTGCCAACGGCTCTCTTGCAAGATATGCGGAGGAAACAATCAACAAGCTATAGGATTTTTTTATGGTTGTTCTCCTTGTAAGTTTGTTGTTCACATTGAATGTGCATCGCAATCACCATTACAAGTTGTTAAGAGTACAAATCATGAACATCCATTTACCTTGTTTAACGGGCACCAACATCCCCTGTTTCTTATGTTGAATCAAGAGCAGCTGATGGACAATCAAAGGGGTGTAACTGATTGCTCGAGGTGCGGGGAGAAGGTGTCTGCTCCATGTTTTTGCTGTGCGGAGCACTGTGGGTTTTATATTCATAAGGTATGTGCCAAGGCACCTTTGGAGCTTAATCACCCTTTTCATCTCAACCATCCTCTTCTTATGCAAAATGCACCTTATTCATCCGGAACGTACATTTGCAATTTTTGCAATAAATCGGGTCACAAGTCTGTTTATCGCTGCTCTTCTTGTGAATTGGACTTTCATATTAAATGTGCTTTGTTTACGTTTAATATTGCTGAGAATAATTTGAAACAGCTTGAGCATGTTGCCCTTCAACATCCATTGATTCCCACTGAAAATGGTGATGAAAAACTTAAAGATGTTTCCAAGTGCCTTGGGTGCCGGGAACCATTAGCAAATTATACACACTTTTCTCCTTGCCGTGGATTTAACTTACATGAGAAATGCACTGAGATTCCTTTCAAATTGAATCATGTGTGGCATCGCAAGCATCCTCTTCTCCTACAATTTAATAGCGAAGGGGTCTCTTGCAAGATATGCTGCCAGGTAACAATGCGAAGGGGATTTGTTTATGGTTGTTCTCCTTGTAAGTTTGTTGTTCACGTTGAATGTGCATCACAATCACCATCACAGGTTATTAAGAGTACAAATCATGAACATCCATTCACCTTGTTGTTGAGACAAGCTCCATTCACATGTGATGGGTGTGGCACTGAAGGAAATCATGTTGCCTATACATGTGGTACATGCAACATTATAATCCATAAAAATTGCATTTCATTGCCTTGCATTATCAAAAGTAAGTGGCATGACCATCGCCTTCTTCACACATATTTCCATCACATAGAAGATTTTAGGGTTTTGAATTGCCTAATATGCCATGATGAAGTCAATACAGATTATGGTAGTTACTTTTGTTCAAAGTGCACTGGTATATTCCATGTGAAGTGTGCACTGAAGGATAAAGATTCATATGAAATAGTAGAAAATGAAGATGAGATTGAGATGCCCAATGAAAGTTCCATCATTGTTATTGAGAGCAACGATGCTGGAGAAGCTTCAAAAATAAAGCATTTCAAGCATATGCATAATCTAATGTTAGGTCCCTTTGTTGGAGGATATGAAAATAGTTGTGACGGGTGTATGTTGCCAATCTCGGATCCGTTTTACTACTGTTCAGAATGTGCTTTTTTTCTTCATAAAGCGTGTGCCGAGTTACCTAAGATGAAGATTGTTTGGCATCATGATTGCAAAGAGCTTCTAGCCCTTATTTCTGACAAAGCTTTTTGCTGTTCACAATGTTGGCGCACATCTAATGCCTTTGCTTATGAATGTTGTGGATGTGAGACAAAAATATGTCTCCGATGTGTGATTGCTCTTACTCCTGGTGCTCGAACATGTTTGAAACATGAACACCCCCTCTTTTACTACACAAAGCACAATGGGAAATGCAATGCTTGTGGTATGACTACGCAGGGGGTATTCTGTTGTAAGGATTGCGATTTTGTGCTACATCTTAATTGTTTTTCACTTCCAATTACAGCTCGTCACAAATGCGATGAGCATCTTCTTTCACTCACTTGTCATGATGATAACAGTTATTCAGAACATCATTATTGTGATATCTGTGAACAAAGTCGAAATCCAAATCGTTGGTTTTATAATTGTGCAACATGTGATACTTCTGCCCATGTTTATTGTGTTCTTGAAGAATATCCATTCCTCAAACTCCAGAGCATTGATGAAGAAAATGATCATCCGCACCCACTCACCTTTGTGAAGAAGAAGTATTACTATCCAAATTGTGATAAATGCAGTAAGCCTTGTAAAGGTATGGCTCTTGAATGCTCAAAGTCGGAGTGCAAATATATTGTCCACTGGAATTGTATATTACCCATTTCTCTATGGGGTTGGTGAGTGTGGTACAAGCGGCAATTCAGATGTAATCATATTTGAAACCTACCACTTCATTTGCAAGAAAACTCAAGACTGGAAAACGTACAAGGTTTAATCTTTTCCTTGTTACTTGTGATATTAGTTATTGTTGTAACTGTAATTTGGTTTTTCCAACATTTTAAGTTTTAAATAAATGTCATGTAAAAATTTGGAGCTGAAAGTTGTGAGGTTTGATTATTGATTTTAGAATTTCTTATAATTTAGGATTGTGATTGTGCTTACAATAATAAAAGCGTTGCTAGATGCTTCTCTTTGTTTTTTTATATAAGCTTTTTCTGAAATTATTTCTCTGTTGCTGCAATAAAGCTACGTTTAACGTTTTGCTGTATGTATTAGATAAATTAACAAGGACGTGTCTCCTTCAAAAACCCAAACATGTCTTTTAATGATATATTTCGCATATGAAAATTTTATTGCAGAATTTATGAAGCTTCATCGTACCTTAACCCTATTATTGCCTTACCAAATAATTTTGAAAACAAAAGATTCAACAGCCTCCGTAATCTTTCAACCTACCTTCTGTAACAGATAAACTGAAATTACTACAGTCCCAAATAAAATTGAAGGATTAGTTTTTTTTTTTTTCCATAAAAAATATATATTAAGACAAAAGAGAAAATGGAAAGCCGAGAAAGGTCATGATCGACACAATTTCACAACAGCTCAAACCAGTAATCAATGGAAGGAGTGATTGTGGCCCAAACACTGCAATAGCTTAACCAAGAATGACAATAATATGAATAAAAAAACATGGTTCCCATCTATCAACACAAATGTGTGACACTGCTGCTTCTACTTTGGGATTCCATTCCGCACACCTAAAGCTTTAGTTATTTTCCCATCTCCTTTTAACTCTCTTATCTGGGATGGTGTTGGAGTTTAGAGAAGTTGAGAGAACAAAATACAGAGAAAACAAAGAAAATTACTTTTGACTGCTATCAAATTTTCTCATATGCTTTCCATTCAACAAGAAATACAATATATATACGGGTGTAGTGGTTACAAGAAAGTCAACAAACCCCACTAATACACTTTGAAAATACAAACATATAGCTTGTACATAAACTGATTAGGTAAAAGTCAATAGCTAATAAACATCAAATCAACTCTAACTCTGCTTATCTAACAAGTGATCTTAGCAAGCACTAATACAAAAATCATCACCAGCATATCCAAACCTTTCTTGAAATACGTCAGGTGGTTCGCCAACAACACATAACAGCTCACACTCTGATGAGCTCGCAACTTCAATTGAGCTTGTACTTTTGGTTGAGTCTGCAGCTTTGATGAGCTCGCAAATGTAGAGCTTGTAGGTGTAGAGCTCACCACTTCAAGTGAGCTCGCTGCTTTGTAGGAAGAGTTCGCCATTGTAGAAATGAACACTTCGCAACACTCCTCCTAATTCATGGGATTAAGATATGATTTAAACAAATATCTCAAAATTATCGTCAAATTCAAATAAAAATCCAAAATGACTCGAATCAATATACTCAATGACCCAGACTCGAAAAGTTGATCCTACTAATATGAATCCATATCCGACCAACCTAGTTTGACCATAAAAATTAACAATTTGAATCAGAAATAACAATAACACAAAATGATTTAAACCAGTCCGAATCCCATACAAAAGATTCGTCAAATTCTCAAATTTAAAATATTCAAATCATTTTGGTTTGGGTTAGTTTCACATTCAAATCAATTTCAATTTTGGATCATTTCAAATTTGATCATCTTAGACTCATATTGAATGGTGTTGGATTATTTTTCTAGCTAAATAGGGTTTTAAAATTTCTGGATCATTTTAGTTCGGGTTAGTTACAAGTTCAAATCATTTTACGTTCAAGTCATTCGGTTTTGGATAATTTCGGGCTTATATTGAACGGTGTTGGAAAAAAAAATTTAGTCAAATCGAGTTTAAAATTTCCAAATCATTTTGGTTCAGGTTAGTTTCAGGTTCAAATCAATTTCGGATTTGATCATTTTGGGCTCATATTGAACGGTGTTGGGTTATCTTTTTTAGTCAAATCAGTTTTAAAATTTCCAAATCATTTTGATTCGGGTTAGTTTCAAGTTTAAATCAATTCCGATTTCAAATTTGATCATTTCAGGTTCATATAGAACGGTGTTGGATTATTTTTTAATCAAAACGGGTATTAGAATTTCCAGGTTTCGAATTTGATCATTTCAGGTTCATATAGAATGGTGTTGGATTATTTTTTAATCAAATCAAGTTTTAAAATTTTCGGATCATTTTGGTTCAAGTTAATTTCTGGTTCAAATCAAATTCGATTTCAGATCATTTCGAGCTCATATTTTACTATGTTGGATTATTTTTTTTAATCAAATCAAACCATATATAATTTATATTCAATTTGATAAAATTGAATTTCTAAATTCAAATAAAAATTAACCTATTACATCAATCACAATTTTTTTTTTAAAAATAACTAATCTGAACCGAATCAAAATTAACCCCGAATATCTCTCATTTAAATTACAAGCCACTTTGTAAATCTAGATCTCTCTCCATAGTATTCATTACCAAGGAAAATGGCGACGGGTGGCATGGATGAAGCAAGCAACATGAAGGTGGTACTGAAACACTATGTATCTGGTTCACCATAAGAAACCGATATGCATTTGACAGCCGGAACCATCAAACTCAAAGTACCAAAGGATTCTAATTCCATCATCCTCAAGAATCTTTATCTCTCATGCGTGTTGTTCCAATAGGGTTGGAAACGTGTAAATTATTGTACTAAAAAATCACACAAAGTTCAATTCCCAGGAAAGAGAGGTGGATCACATGGATCTCTTAAGTACCAAGTCTTTCCTTAGTCAGAATATCCCTTCTTTCGTAATTTAATAGCACAATTAAATACTACTATTATACCCACAAATATTGAAAGAAAAATAAGACAAGAAAGAACACAAGAGTTTTAACGACGTTCGGTAAATTATACCTACATCCTCGGGCACTAACACCAGATGATAACTTCACTATCTCCAAAATATTACAAACAAATAGAATTCCTTAAGAATTCTCAAATGGGAGAACAAAGAAAACTAAGAGAGAAAGAATGGTTGGGATAATTGAAATGAGAAATGGGAAGGCCTATTTATAGTTGAGGTTCAAGGACCAAACCATAAATAGCCCATTATCTCAAGGACCAAAAAAAGAAATTATCCCATGCCAATGTTTCAAGTCAATTTTCGGTGCAAAGGCTGCACCTCCTATTTATTACATTGTTAGTCAATTTTAATGGCTGCCATTTAATTGCCATGCAATTTGTCAACAATTTACCATGCAATTTTATGCTGCCATAAATGTTAACAATCTCCACCTTGAAGATTTGATTAGAATAATCACATCTTCACACACTTTCTTCAACTCCCTAAATCCAATAAAGCTATCTTTTGTAGTGCCTCCAAATACGCTCATGAGCACCATACACCTGAAGGTGCTCAAATTCTCAGGATGTTAATCAAGTTCAAACAATGAACTTGATTGTTGTTACCACCTTGGTCATCATATCTGCAGGATTATCTGCTGTTGGAATCTTCTGAAGTAGAATTTTTTCTTTGTCAAAGACTTCCCGCACAAAGTGATATCTTACGTCGATATGTTTGGTTCTTGAACGATAGACTTTATTTTTCACTAAATGAATAGCGTTCTGACTGTCACAATATAGACTAATGTGACTTTGAACAACTCCCAAGTCTTCCAACAATCCATTAAGCCAAATAGCCTCCTTAACGACACATCAGAATCGCCATATATTACGCCTCAGTAGTAGACACACCATCGTAGATCGTAAGGTAAATTTCCAACTTACTGGGGTTTAGCAAGAGTAAACAGATACCCCATAGTTGAACGACGTTTATCTAAATCACCAGCAAAGTCGGAATCAACATATCCAACTACAAACTAACCAAGTGCTTCATCCTGCTCAAAAACTAAACCAACGTCTACAGTTTTTCGAAGATACCGTAGAATCCATTTCACAGCTTGCCAATGTCCTTTTCCAGGATCATGCATATACCTGCTCACAACTCCAACGGCTTGTGAAATGTCAAAGCACAGACACACCATTGCATACATCAAACTCCCAACTGCATTAGCATATGGGACTTTTGTCATATATTCTCTTTCGTCTTCAGTCTTCGGAGATAATTGAGCACTGAGTTTCAAATGAGAAGCAAGTGGGGTACTTACATGTTTTGTGTTTTTATTTACACCAAAACATTGTAATACATTTTTCAGATATTGCTTCTGATCCAAATAAAGCTTGCCTCTCTGTCTATCTCTACTTATCTTCATGCCGAGAATCTTCTTGGCTTCACCTAGATCTTTCATCTCGAACTCTTGATTCAACTGAGCCTTCAGCTTATCTATCTTTTTTTAGCTCTTCGAAGCGATTAACATATCATCAACATACAAGAGAAGATAAATGAAAGATCTGTCATGCAGCTTCTGGAAATACACACAATTGTCATATTTGCTTCTTGTGTACTTCTACCTTCTCATAAAGCTATCAAACAGCTTGTACCACTGCCTCGGGGATTGCTTCAATCCATATAGCGATTTGTTCAGCTTACAAACCCAACTTTTACCACCAGCATCTTTGTATCCTTCGGGCTGAGTCATATAAATCTCCTCTTCTAACTTACCATGCAAGAAAGCTGTCTTTACGTCAAGTTGAACTAGCTCCAAATTCAATTGTGCTACCAAGGCCAACAAAATTCTAATGGAGGAATGCTTCACAACAGGGGAAAATACATTATTATAGTCAATTCCCTCCTTCTGAGCGTAGCCTTTAGCTACCAATCTTGCCTTGTAGCGAACATCTTTCTTGCTAGGAGATCCATCTTTCTTTGCAAATACCCACTTGTATCCGATTGCCCTTTTACCTTTCAGTAATTGTGCCAATTCCCAAGTATTGTTCTTCCGGAGAGACTGCATTTCTTCATCCATGGCACTTTTCCATTTGTCACTTTCTAAACTTTGCATTGCTTCTTGATAAGTGACAGGAATATCATCATCAACAACGGGAAGGGCGTAGGCTACCATATCAGTAAATCGAGCAGGTTTACGAATTTCTCTCCGTGGCCTTTCAACTGCAACTGGTTCTGGTGTACTCAACGGTTCTTGGGTCAGAACCTCTTCATCCTCTAATTCCTCCATTGTGGCTGGAGAATTAGACTTATTAACTGGGCAAATCTTCACCTGCTCAAACTCCACCTGTTTTGGAGTACACTCCACCTGTTGTAAAGTATCGCTTGTCTGAATATCTTTATCTGCTACCTTTTTCAATGTGGCAGATTCATCAAAAGTAGCATCTCTGCTACAGATCATTTTCTTTGTGTTTAAGTACCAAAGACGAAATCCCTTTACTCTAGAGGTGATTCCCATAAAGAGAGCTTTCTTTGCCTTCGGATCTAATTTTGACTCCTTCACATGGTAATATACAGTGGATCCAAACACATGTAAGGAATCATAATCTGTAGCTGATTTTCCAGACCATACCTCCATAGGAGTTTTTCTTTCTAATGCAGATGATGGCAAATGATTAACAATATGGCCAGCGTATGTCACAGCCTCAGCCCAAAATTGCTTGCCCAACCTAACATTGGACAACATACATCGAACTTTCTCCAACAATGTTCGATTCATACGCTCTACCACTCCATTCTGCTGTGGTGTATCCCTGACGGTGAAGTGTCGAACAATACCATACTCTTGGTACACATCGAAGAACGGATTACTTTTATATTCCCCTCCATTGTCCGTCCTAAGCCTCTTGATTTTCTTGCCAGTCTGGTTTTCGATCATAGTTTTCCATACTTCATCCTTAGTTCTCATGGTATACACCCAAACTCTTCTGGAAAAGTCATCAACAAAAGTAACAAAGTAGTGTTTTCCTCCCAACGAAAGTGTTTTGGAAGGCCCCCATACATCTGAGTGAACATATTCCAAAATACCTTTTGTATTATGGATAACAGTGCCGAACTTCTCTTTTGCTTTCCCAAAACACAATGCTCGCAAAATTTTAATTTACAAGCCTTTGCACCTTTCAACAATCCTTTCTTTGCCAGAATTTGCAAGGATTTTTCACTGGCATGTCCCAACTTCATATGCCACAACTGCATTGAGTCCAATTCTTAGTTATCAGAAGCTGCAGCTACTGCTCCAATAACTGTACTACCTTGGTAGTAATACAAGTTATTTTTCCTGATGCATTTCAATATCACTAGTGCACCAAATGTCATTTTCAAAGCCCCATCTCTCATAGTAACAACTGAACCTTTGGATTCCAGGGCTCCTAATGAGATGAGATTTTTCTTCAAACTGGACATGTACCGAACATCAGTCAAAACTCTGGTTGATCCATCTTGATTCTTTAATTGGATTGAACCTATCCTAACAGTTTTACAGGCATTGTCATTGCCCATATAAACAACTCCTCCATTTAGTTCTACTAAATCAGAGAACCACTCCCGGTTAGGGGACATATGATAGGTACAACCCAAATCCAATATCCACTCATCTGAATGGAACGATGATGATGATGCAACCAGTGATAGTTCAAAGTCACTGGTATCATGCTTTGCAACACAAGCATCTACAACAGCTTTTCCCTTATTCTTCAGCTTTGGACAATTTTTCTTCCAGTGGCCTTTTTCATGACAAAAGGCAGATTCATCTTTCCCAAGTCTGGACTTTGACTTTGATCTCCCCTTCTGAGTTTTTCTCCGAGTGTATGAACGGCCACAGACTACTAAAGCTTCTATATCTCTGATTGAGTTTTTCTGTTTGTCCTTCTTTCTATGTTCATAACTGTATAAGGCCGCACAAACTTCGCTCAGAGATATATCACTTTTCACGTGAAGTAGAGTAGTTTCTAGGAACTCAAACTCCTCAGGAAGTGACCCCAACAGCATCAAAGCCAAATCTTCATCTTTGAATGTCTCATCCATATTTAGCAAATCAGTGACTAACTGATTAAATTTGGTGATGTGATCATTCATTGTGGTACCTAGGACGTAAGTGAAACGAAACAGTCTTTTCTTCAAGTGGAGCTTATTCTAACTGTTTTTCTTCAAAAAAATTTCTTCAAGTGCCACCCACAACTTATTTGCAGAAGTCTTCTTTGAAAAAGCATACATCTGCTCTCAAGAAAGGCATGATCGAATTGTGCCACATGCCAACCGATTGATCGTCTTCCAATCTTTCTCCTGTACATCATCTGGCTTCTTTTCATCAATGGTAATGTCTAGACCCTGCTGAAAAAGGGCATCTAGAACCTCACTTTGCCACATACCAAAATGGCTCGTGCCATCAAAGATCTCCACGGCCAATCTTGCACTTGCAATTGTTGGTCTTGTCCACATGGACGATGTTGAAGCTCCTAAACCGTCTGTTGTCTCCATAAGCTTTCAACATACCTAAGGAAATCTTTTTTGATGTGGAAGATCAGTTTAAACTGTAACCACAGAGCATACTACGATTAACCTTCGGCTCTGATACCACTTGTTATTCCAATAGGGTTGGAAGCGTGTAAATTATTGTACTAAAAAATCACACAAAGTTCAATTCCCAAGAAAGAGAGGTGGATCACATGGATCTCTTAAGTACCAAGTCTTTCCTTAGTCAGAATATCCCTTCTTTCATAATTTAATAGCACAATTAAATACTATTATTATACCCACAAATATTGAAAGAAAAATAGGACAAGAAAGAACATAAGAGTTTTAACGAGGTTCGATAAATTATACCTACATCCTCGGGTACTAACGCCAGATGATAACTTCACTATCTCCAAAATATTACAAATAAATAGAATTCCTTAAGAATTCTCAAATGGGAGAACAAAGAAAACTAAGAGAGAAAGAATGGTTGGGATAATTGAAATGAGAAATGGGAAGGCCTATTTATAGTTGAGGTTCAAGGACCAAACCATAAATAGCCCATTATCTCAAGGACCAAAAAAAGAAATTATCCCATGCCAATGTTTCAAGTCAATTTTCGGTGCAAAGGCTGCACCTCCTATTTATTACATTGTTAGTCAATTTTAATGGCTGCCATTTAATTGCCATGCAATTTGTCAACAATTTACCATGCAATGTTATGCTGCCATAAATGTTAACAATGCGATCCCTACATGATCTTCAAAATGATGAAGCTCGAACGACAATTAACCGATCCTTACATCCTCGGTTCGATAATTTTAAGTACTTTCTTTCATCTTCTTCATCGTTATCGTAATCAAGTTTTATTGTGTTTTGATATAGTTTCTTGTTTATCTTTTTGAAAAAAATCAAAAATTTAATATTTGATTTTTAACATCCGTCAAAATGAATCATGGTATGATTGTAAAAAAGTGAAATGTGATTGATTTTTGTTTGGATTTAGCCTACAAATACTCAACTACATTGTCAAAGATCCGAGATTGTTTCAATAAGTGTAGAAACTAATTAAGCCTCATAAATTTCTATCACCTTTTCATTATTAGTGATAGATATTTATAGCATTGCGTCGAGTGCTAAGAAATTTGATATTTCTTTTCGATTCTTTGCAATATAGAAATAAAGGTGTGAAGAGCTTTCATGATAATTTAGAGTCCAATGAGGGGGCAGGGGCTCTCCCCACCCCAAACCCCTAAAATAAGAATTTGTTGCTTTAAACTTCTCAAAATTTATAAAATCTTAAGTTAATATAGTTTGGCCCTCCAAAAATGCTAGAATTTTGGTTTAATTCTCTATGAAACTATATTTTTGCTTTTATAAAAATATATAACTTAATTTGGGCCTCCTCTACAAAAAATAATTAGAGCAGGCACTGATTAAATTACTTTTAGACTCCTTGGAAAATCATAAAATTATAAATTAATATAGTGATAAATTTATCTTTTAACATCTCCAAATAATTTATAATTCAATTCTAGTCCTCTAAAATTTTTGAATTATAAGAGGAGGGCAAAGTCTTAATAGCAACGCGACTAGCGCGACTCAAACCCAAGCCACACTTGGGATGATTAACATTTTGCCCATCAGGCCAACACACAAGATTCTTTTTACACTAGATTCTTTAATTTCCTTGCAATAAGTGAACCAAATAATAACACTTGATCAAAATATTTTAAAATTAAATTCATTTAACTTCATTTTTAATGATATGTAATCACTGATAGTGTCGGTATGCATATTATTAGAAATTCAGATACACACGGACTAATTTTAGCTCGAATTTGTAGCCTATAACTGGATATGGAGTGGCTAAAGTTTTGGATTCAGCACATCCTTGCTTTGCAAAGGATGATTTGGTGTGGGGAATAACTAGTTGGGAAGAGTATAGTCTAATTTCAGACCCTAAAAATTTCTTTAAAATCCAACATACCGATGTTCCTCTTTCCTACTATGCTGGAATTCTTGGTAACTATCAATTCTCTTCTATCTTAGGTTAAGGTTGTTTGGGATTGAATTGTTCCTAATTACTGGAATTAAGGGTCCATCATTTTACCAACATATCACAAATTGAATTTTGGTGTTAGTCCTTTTAATTTGATATAATTTTATCTCTCTCTCTCTCTATATATATATTATAGTGTCTTTAGTTAGTGCAAATACTTAAAATCATTAACTGTTTATGTTAAATTGTTGATATTGATTTTTCCTTAAAAATCATCCTTCCAATAAATAAAATGATGCAATTGGAGGGGGTGTTTTTAAGAAGAGAAAAAGCCATGTTAGCAACATTTTAATCAGAATAGATAAGTATTTGGACTAATCAATGACATTAAAAATAGAAATGCTAAACAGTGTCAGTATGAGGGTTAAATTCAAATTTTGAGCATAGTAAAAGGATCACAATGATAATTTGACCCAAATCATAGGGTAAGAAATGGTTAAATTCTACTATTAATCCCTATACTTTGTTAAAGTTATGGATTTAGTCCTTATCCTTTTATTTGATCAATTTTAGTCCCATACTTTTTAAATTTGAAACTTTATTCTTGACCCAAACAATAGTAGTTAAACTCGTTTAGTTAATTTCTACTAAAAATGATGATGATCTTAAACATGCTGTTAACTGCTTTGGGTGTTGAGAACCATTAACAAAATATTCATACCTTTCTCTTGATTGTGAATTTAATTTACATAAGAAATGTGCTGAGCTACCTCTGGAGATGAATCATATGTGCCATAGACAACATCCTCTAGTTTTGCAATTCAATAGCGAACGACTCCTTGCAAGTTTTTTAGGCTAAAATGAAACACCAATCAGGTTCTTATTGATAGCCAAGTACAAAAGTTGGAATCTTTTGAGGCTATTTCTACTGAATTGGAACAAATTATAGGGCCAAATTAAAGTACATAAAATGACTTAATTGCAAAGTAATAAAAAACGGAAGGGCTAAAAGCGCAATTAGCCCTTTCGTTAAAAAACACGCGGATCTTAGGCGAGTCGGGTCGGGTTGATTCGGTCTAAGTCAAAACGACGTCGTTTTGAGGTTAAAAGTAGCCCCAAAACGATGTCGTTTTAGAAGGCTATAAAAGGCCAATTTTTTTGAAAAAAAATTATTTGTATCATTTGAAAGAAGAAAAAAAAAAGAGAGGGGAAGGGGAGAGGGGGCGATTTCCGGCCACAGGGCCGGTCACTGTCCGGTCGCCGGGCCGTCGCCAGCCACCGTACACGGTGGTCGAAAAATGGAAAAAAGATATTTTTTTTTGTATATTTTTTATAGGTTTTTTTTAATATATATATGTGAGAAAATGGACCCGAAAATATAACGAAAATAAACTTAAAATCACCTTTGATGTTCAGATCTAGCTGCTAATGCTTTTGCTCTCTGATTTGGGTTGGATTTTTTTGCTTGATCTACTTTTTTTTTTAAAATAATGTATGTATGTATTGAAATTTTTTTCTTTTTTTTGTTTAAATTTATTTTTTGTATTGATGGAAAAAAATAGCCGAAAGGATCTTTTTACAATATTTGATTTGGGTTTTTATAACCCTTTTACATTTATTTTCTATGATTTGGGTAGGTGGCCGAAGGTGGTGGCAGACAGAGGTAATGGGACAGAGGCGGTGGCTAGAGTGGGGACTAAGGTTTTTTTCTGATTTGATTTGTTTTGTGTTTTTTTTCTGAATCTTGCGTGCCATCGTGAACATCCTCTTTTTCTACAATTTTATAGCGAACGGTTCTCTTGCGAGATATGCTGCCGGCTAACAAGGCGAAGAGGATTTGTTTATGGTTGTTCTCCTTGTAAGTTTGTTGTTCACATTGAATGTGCATCGCAATCACCATTACAAGTTATTAAGAGTACAAATCATGAACTTCCATTTACCTTGTTTAACGGGCACTAACATCCCCTGTTTCTTATGTTGAATCAAAAGCAGCTGATGGACAATCAAAGGGGTGTAACTGATTGCTCGAGGTGTGGGGAGAAGGTGTCTGCTCCATGTTTTTGCTGTGCGGAGCACTGTGGGTTTTATATTCATAAGGTATGTGCCAAGGCACCTTTGGAGCTTAATCACCCTTTTCATCTCAACCATCCTCTTCTTATGCAAAATGCACCTTATTCATCCGGAATGTACATTTGCAATTTTTGCAATAAATCTGGCCACAAGTCTGTTTATCGCTGCTCTTTGTGAATTGGACTTTCATATTAAATGTGCTTTGTTTACATTTAATATTGGTGAGAATAATTTGAAACAGCTTGAGCATGTTGCCCTTCAACATCCATTGATTCCCACTGAAAATGGTGATGAAAAACTTAAAGATGTTTCTAACTGCTTTGGGTGCCGGAAACTGTTAGCAAATTATACACGCTTTTCTCCTTGTCGTGGATTTAACTTACATGAGAAATGCACTGAGATTCCTTTCAAATTGAATCATGTGTGGCATCGCAAGCATCCTCTTCTCCTACAATTTAATACCGAAGGGCTCTCTTGCAAGATATGCTGCCAGGTAACAATGTGAAGAGGATTTGTTTATGGTTGTTCTCCTTGTAAGTTTGTTGTTCACATTGAATGCGCATCACAATCACCATTACAAGTTATTAAGAGTACAAATCATGAACATCCATTCACCTTGTTGTTGAGACAAGTTCCATTCACATGTGATGGGTGTGGCACTGAAGGAAATCATGTTGCCTATTCATGTGGTGCATGCAACATTATAATCCATAAAAATTGCATTTCATTGCCTCGCATTATCAAAAGTAAGTGGCATGACCATCGCCTTCTTCACATGTATTTCCATCACATAGAAGATTTTAGGGTTTTGAATTGCCTAATATGCCATGATGAAGTCAATACAGAGCATGGTAGTTACTATTGTTCAAAGTGCAATGGTATATTCCATGTGAAGTGTGCAATGAAGGATAAAGATTCATATGAAATAGTAGAAATTGAAGATGAGATTGAGATGCCCAATGAAAGTTCCATCATTGTTATTGAGAGCAACGATGCTGGAGAAGCTACAAAAATAAAGCATTTCAAGCATACGCATAATCTAAGGTTAGGTCACTTTGTTGGAGGATATGAAAATAGTTGCGACGGGTGTGTGTTGCCAATCTCGGATCCATTTTACTACTGTACAGAATGTGTTTTTTTCTTCATAAAGCGTGTGCCGAGTTACCTAAGATGAAGAATGTTTGGCATCATGCTTGCAAAGAGCCTCTAGCCCTTATTTCGGACAAAGCTTTTCAGTGTCAACAATGTTGGCACATATCTAATGGCTTTGCTTATGAATGTTGTGGATGTGAGGGAAAAATATGTCTCCGATGTGTGATTGCTCTTACTCCTGGTGCTCAAACAAGTTCGAAACATGAACACCCCCTCTTTTACTACACAAAGCACAATGGGAAATGCAATGGTTGTGGTAAGACTACACAGGCGGCATTCTGTTGTAAGAATTGCGATTTTGTGCTACATCTTGATTGTTTTTCACTGCCAATTACAGCTCGTCACAAATGCAATGAGCATCTTCTTTCACTCACTGATCATGATGATAACAGTTATTCAGAAAATTATTATTGTGATATCTGTGAAGGAAGTCGAGATCCAAATCGTTGGTTTTATAATTGTGCAACATGTGATACTTCTGCTCATGTTCATTGTGTTCTTGGAAATTATTTATTCCTCAAACTCAAGAGCATTTATGAAGAAAATGATCATCCACACCCACTTACCATTGTGAAGAAGAAGTATTACTATCCAGATTGTGATAAATGTCATATGCCTTGTGAAGGTGTGTTTCTTGAATGCTCAAAGTCGGAGTGCAAATTTATTGTCCACTGGCATTGTGTAGCACCCTATAGTCTAAAGAGTTTTTGGGCGTTTTTCAATAGGTGGTAATTCAGATGCAATCATATTTGAAAACTACCAGGAAAACAGGTTTGATCTTTGTCATGTTACTTGTGATATTAGTTATTGTTGTAACTGTAATTTGGTTTTTCTGGCTTTTTAAGTTTTAAATAAATGTCATGTAAAAATCTGAGCTGAAACTTGTGAGGTTTGCTTGTTGATTTTAGAATTTCTTATAATTTGGAAGTGTGATTGTGTTTACAATAATAAAAGCGTTGCTAGATGCTTCTCTGTTGCTGCAATAAAATTAGGTTTAACGTTTAGCTCTATGTAATTGATAAAGTAACAAGTACCTGTCTCCATCAAAAAACCAAACATGTCTTTTAATGATATATTTCGCATATTAAAATTTTATTGCAGAATTTATGAAGCTTCATCATAACTTAACCCTATTATTGCCTTACCATATAATTTTGAAAACAAAAGATTCAACAGCCTCCCTAATCTTTCAACCTAGCTTCCGTAACAGATAAACAGAAATTACTACATTCCCAAGTAAAATTGAAGGATTAGTGTTTTTTTTTTCCATAAAAAATATGTATTAAGACAAAAACGAAAATGCAAAGTCGAGAAAGGTCACCATCCACACAATTTCACGACAGCTCAAACCAGTAATCAATGGAAGGAGTGATTATGGCCCAAACACTGCAATGGCTTAACCAAGAATGACAATAAACATGGATCCCATCTGCCAACTTCTACTTTGGGATTCCATTCCCCACGCCTAAGGTTTTAGCTATTTTCCCATCTCTTTTTTATTCTCTTATATCACAAACTTGTATCAAATTTCCTTACTCCTTTTCTCTGGGATGGCAACTTATTCTCATGTTAAACATCATTCTTATTTGATTGCATGATTCAAATATATAACCAACTTCCATAGTAGGATTTATCCCATTAAGATGGACATATATGCAGCATTTATTAATCATCTTCTATAATAAATCTATAAAATAAATTAAAAATTACAAAAATATACTATTTTCTATTCAAACCAATCATACCATGTCAAAGCAATTAAATATTTATATCAAACACAATAATTTACAGTAAAACAATGCTATTTACGTAAATAATATATAACATGCATCATTTTCATAATTAATTTTTTTATTTAATTTCATTTTAATTTAAATTAGAATAATAAATAATTATTTGTTAATGTGAAATTTTTTATATATGAAAATATCAAATATTAAGCGGCAGCCGCAGCTATAGCAATAGCAATAGTGAAATTAAAATAACAATGAAAAAAAACATAAAAGCAGCAATGGCATATTAATTAATTAAGACTAAATGTAAACAAAGCACAGCAAGTCATGTACTGTAATAAACATATCTTATATTACATAAATACATGGCACATGCTACTCATCTCCAAACCCAATACCACACTAATTACAATGATTCTTTTATAGTAAAATCAGTCAAATTAACATTAACCAATGCTTTTTTTATTACAATTTGAGTTTTAATTAAAAAATATTGGACTCAAACATAAATTTAAAGAATAAAAATTCATTTAAAATGAATACAATATGTAAACAAAGCACATCAGTGACATTAGTCATGTACTGTAATGACGATACGTTGTTTACACTCGAACTTTTTAAATTGTAAGTTTTGGGTATAAAAAAGACATGGCAGCGGCACATGCTACTCGGCCCAAAACCCAATCCCTAATGCAGAGCTCTCTACAACAAAAAAGGCAAGATAATAGCATTGACTAACCTAATTCAGTTGACCTCTGTTTGCTATAAGCGACCCTCTGCCTCTGCCGCTTCCTCAATCATTATCTTTCTTTACTTGTCTTCTTGCTTTTGGAGTCTCTTTCTTTCAAATATCTACTTTACTTCAAACATTGAGTTCAAATATCTACTTTACTTCAAACATTGAGTTTCGGTTTTTTTCTTCCTATGTGACGGAAAAAACCAAAGAGGAAGGAGAAATGGAGGAGTCATTGAATTATGGCCACCAACATCCCCTGCTTCTTATCTTGAATCAAGACCAGCTGATCCACAATCAAAGTGGTGTAACTCATTGCTCCAGGTGCGGGGAAGAGGTGCCTGCTCCATGTTTTTGCTGTGCGGAGCACTGTGGGTTTTATCTTCACAAGGTATGTGCCGAGGCACCTTTGGAGCTTAATCATCCTTTTCATCACGATCATCCTCTTCTTCTTATGGATTCACATCTTATTACAAAACCGAATTATTCATCAGGGTACATTTGTAATTTTTGTGATGAAAGGGGTAATAAGTTTGTTTATCACTGCTCTTGTTGTGAATTGGACTTACATATTAAATGTGCTATGTTTACATTTAATATTGCTGAGAATAATTTGAAAGAGCTTGACCATGTTACCCTTCAACATCCTTTGATTTCCACTGAAAATGGTGATGAACAACTTGAAGATGATAGTAAGTGCTTCGGGTGTAGGAAACCAGTAGCAAAGTATACACACTTTTCTCCTGACTGTGGATTTAATTTACATGAGAAATGCGCCGAGCTTCCTTTCAAACTGAATCTTGCGTGCCATCGCGAACATCCTCTTGTTCTACAATTTTATAGTGAACAATTTTATAGCGAACGGTTCTCTTGCGAGATATGCTGCCGGCGAACAAGGCCAAGAGGATTTGTTTATGGTTGTTCTCCTTGTAAGTTTGTTGTTCACATTGAATGTGCATCGCAATCACCATTACAAGTTATTAAGAGTACAAATCAAGAACTTCCATTTACCTTGTTTAACGGGCACCAACATCCCCTGTTTCTTATGTTGAATCAAGAGCAGCTGATGGACAATCAAAGGGGTGTAACAGATTGCTCGACGTGTGGGGAGAAGGTGTCTGCTCCATGTTTTTGCTGTGCGGAGCACTGTGGGTTTTATCTTCATAAGGTATGTGCCGAGGCACCTTTGGAGCTTAATCACCCTTTTCATCTCAACCATCCTCTTCTTATGCAAAATGCACCTTATTCATCCGGAATGTACATTTGCAATTTTTGCAATAAATCGGGTCACAAGTCTGTTTATCGCTGCTCTTCTTGTGAATTGGACTTTCATATTAAATGTGCTTTGTTTACATTTAATATTGCTGAGAATAATTTGAAAGAGCTTGAGCATGTTGCCCTTCAACATCCATTGATTCCCACTGAAAATGGCGATGAAAAACTTAAAGATGTTTCTAAGTGCTTTGGGTGCCGGGAACCATTAGCAAATTATACACACTTTTCTCCTTGCCGTGGATTTAACTTACATGAGAAATGCATTGAGATTCCTTTCAAATTGAATCATGTGTGGCATCGCAAGCATCCTCTTCTCCTACAATTTAATAGCGAACGGCTCTCTTGCAAGCTATGTTGCCAGGTAACAATGCGAAGAGGATTTGTTTATGGTTGTTCTCCTTGTAAGTTTGTTGTTCACATTGAATGTGCATCACAATCACCATTACAAGTTATTAAGAGTACAAATCATGAACATCCATTCACCTTGTTGTTGAGACAAGTTCCATTCACATGTGATGGGTGTGGCACTGAAGGAAATCATGTTGCCTATACATGTGGTACATGCAACATTATAATCCATAAAAATTGCATTTCATTGCCTCGTATTATCAAAAGTAAGTGGCATGACCATTGCCTTCTTCACATGTATTTCCATCACATAGAAGATTTTAGGGTTTTGAATTGCCTAATATGCCATGATGAAGTCAATACAGAGCATGGTAGTTACTATTGTTCAAAGTGCAATGGTATATTCCATGTGAAGTGCGCACTGAAGGATAAAGATTCATATGAAATAGTAGAAAATGAAGATGAGATTGAGATGCCCAATGAAAGTTCCATCATTGTTATTGAGAGCAACGATGCTGGAGAAGCTACAAATATAAAGCATTTCAAGCATATGCATAATCTAATGTTAGGTCACTTTGTTGGAGGATATGAAAATAGTTGCGACGGGTGTATGTTGCCAATCTCGGATCCGTTTTACTACTGTTCAGAATGTGTTTTTTTTCTTCATAAAGCGTGTGCCGAGTTACCTAAGATGAAGAATGTTTGGCATCATGATTGCAAAGAGCCTCTAGCCCTTATTTCTGGCAAAGCTTTTGAGTGTCAACAATGTTGGCACATATCTAATGCCTTTGCTTATGAATGTTGTGGATGTGAGGGAAAAATATGTCTCCGATGTGTGATTGCTCTTACTCCTGGTGCTCGAACAAGTTCGAAACATGAACACCCCCTCTTTTACTACACAAAGCACAATGGGAAATGCAATGGTTGTGGTAAGACTACACAGGGGGCATTCTGTTGTAAGGATTGTAATTTTGTGCTACATCTTGATTGTTTTTCACTACCAATTACAGCTCGTCACAAATGCGATGAGCATCTTCTTTCACTCACTGATCATGATGATAACAGTTATTCAGAAAATTATTATTGTGATATCTGTGAAGGAAGTCGAGATCCAAATCGTTGGTTTTATAATTGTGCAACATGTGATACTTCTGCTCATGTTCATTGTGTTCTTGGAAATTATTTATTCCTCAAACTCAAGAGCATTTATGAAGAAAATGATCACCCACACCCACTCACCATTGTGAAGAAGAAGTATTACTATCCAGATTGTGATAAATGTCATATGCCTTGTGAAGGTGTGTCTCTTGAATGCTCAAAGTCGGAGTGCAAATTTATTGTCCACTGGCATTGTGTAGCACCCTATAGTCTAAAGAGTTTTTGGGCGTTTTTCAATGGGTGGTAATTCAGATGCAATCGTATTTGAAAACTACCACTTCATTTGCAGGAAAACTCAAGACTGGAAAACAGGTTTGATCTTTGTCATGTTACTTGTGATATTAGTTATTGTTGTAAGTGTAATTTGGTTTTTCTGACTTTTTAAGTTTTAAATAAATGTCATGTAAAAATCTGAGCTGAAACTTGTGAGGTTTGCTTGTTGATTTTAGAATTTCTTTTAATTTGGAAGTGTGATTGTGTTTACAATAATAAAAGCGTTGCTAGGTGCTTCTCTGTTGCTGCAATAAAATTAGGTTTAACGTTTAGCTCTATGTAATTGATAAAGTAACAAGGACCTGTCTCTATCAAAAAACCAAACATGTCTTTTAATGATATACTTCACATATTAAAATTTTATTGCAGAATTTATGAAGCTTCATCATAACTTTAACCCTATTATTGCCTTACCATATAATTTTGAAAACAAAAGATTCAACAGCCTCCCTAATCTTTTCAACCTACCTTCTGTAACAGATAAACTGAAATTACTACAGTCCCAAATAAAATTGAAGGATTAGTCTATTTTTTTTCCATAAAAAATATATATTAAGACAAAAAAGAAAATGCAAAGCCGAGAAAGGTCTTGATCGACACAATTTCACAACAGCTCAAACCAGTAATCAATGGAAGGAGTGATTATGGCCCAAACACTGCAATAGCTTAACCAAGAATGACAATAATATGAACAAAAAAACATGGTTCCCATCTCCCAACACAAATGTGTGACACTACTGCTTCTACTTTGGGATTTCATTCCGCACACCTAAAGCTTTAGTTATTTTCCCATCTCCTTTTAACTCTCTTATCTGGGATGGTGTTGGAGTTTAGAGAAGTTGAGAGAACAAAATACAGAGAAAACAAAGAAAATTACTTTTGACTGCTATCAAATTTTCTCATATGCTTTCCATTCAACAAGAAATACAATATATATACGGGTGTAGTGGTTACAAGAAAGTCAACAAACCCCACTAATACACTTTGAAAATACAAACATATAGCTTGTACATAAACTGATTAGGTAAAAGTCAATAGCTAATAAACATCAAATCAACACTAACTCTGCTTATCTAACAAGTGATCTTAGCAAGCACTAATACAAAAATCATCATCAGCATATGCAAACCTTTCTTGAAATACGTCAGGTGGTTCGCCAACAACACATAACAGCTCACACTCTGATGAGCTCGCAACTTCAATTGAGCTTGTACTTTTGGTTGAATCTGTAGCTTTGATGAGCTCGCAAATGTAGAGTTTGTATGTGTAGAGCTCACAACTTCAAGTGAGCTCGCAGCTTCATAGGAAGAGTTTGCCATTGCAGAAATGAACGCTTCGCAACACTCCTCCTAATTCATGGGATTAAGATATGATTTAAACAAATATTTCAAAATTATCCAAACTCAAGTGTCAAATTCAAATAAAAATTCAAAATGACTCGAATCAATATACTCAATGACCTAGACTCAAAAAGTTGATCCTACTAATACGAATCCGTATCCGACTAACCTAGTTTGACCATAAAAATTAACAATTTGAATCAGAAATAACAATAATACAAATTATACACACTTTTCTCCTTGCCGTGGATTTAACTTACATGAGAAATGCACTGAGATTCCTTTCAAATTGAATCATGTGTGGCATCGCAAGCATCCTCTTCTCCTACAATTTAATAGCGAACGGCTCTCTTGCAAGCTATGCTGCCAGGTAACAATGCGAAGAGGATTTGTTTATGGTTGTTCTCCTTGTAAGTTTGTTGTTCACATTGAATGTGCATCACAATCACCATTACAAGTTATTAAGAGCACAAATCATGAACATCCATTCACCTTGTTGTTGAGACAAGTTCCATTTACGTGTGATGGGTGTGGCACTGAAGGAAATCATGTTGCCTATACATGTGGTACATGCAACATTATAATCCATAAAAATTGCATTTCATTGCCTCGCATTATCAAAAGTAAGTGGCATGACCATTGCCTTCTTCACACATATTTCCATCACATAGAAGATTTTAGGGTTTTGAATTGCCTAAGATGCCATGATGAAGTCAATACAGAGCACGGTAGTTACTATTGTTCAAAGTGCAATGGTATATTCCACGTGAAGTGTGCAAGGAAGGATAAAGATTCATATGAAATAGTAGAAAATGAAGATGAGATTGAGATGCCCAATGAAAGTTCCATCATTGTTATTGAGAGCAACGATGGTGGAGAAGCTACAAAAATAAAGCATTTCAAGCATATGCATAATCTAATGTTAGGTCCCTTTGTTGGAGGATATGAAAATAGTTGCGATGGGTGTGTGTTGCCAATCTCGGATCCGTTTTACTACTGTTCAGAATGTGTTTTTTTTCTTCATAAAGCGTGTGCCGAGTTACCTAAGATGAAGAATGTTTGGCATCATGCTTGCAAAGAGCCTCTAGCCCTTATTTCTGACAAAGCTTTTAAGTGTCAACAATGTTGGCACATATCTAATGCCTTCGTTTATGAATGTTGTGGATGTGAGAGAAAAATGTCTCCGATGTGTGATTGCTCTTACTCCTGGCGCTCGAACATGTTTGAAACATGAACACCCCCTCTTTTACTACACAAAGCACAATGGGAAATGCAATGCTTGTGGTATGACTACACAGGGGGCATTCTGTTGTAAGGATTGCAATTTTGTGCTACATGTTGGTTGTTTTTCACTTCCAATTACAGCTCGTCACAAATGCGATGAGCATCTTCTTTCACTCACTCATCATGATGATAACAGTTATTCAGAAAATCATCATTGTGATATCTGTGAAGAAAGTCGAGATCCAAATCGTTGGTTTTATAATTGTTCAACATGTGATACTTCTGCTCATGTTTGTTGTGTTCTTGGAAATTATTTATTCCTCAAACTCACTTGTCACGGGGCTAGAGCTTTCGTCTCGCAATCCGTGCAGCCTTAGGCGATTTGCTCGTCCAAACTCGCCCAAATCAGCCTTTACTCGAATGAGGATTCCTTAAGAACTCCTCCAAGCCACCAATCGAACAGCGGAAGCAAACTTATGCCAAAAGAAGCTTATAAAGAACAACAGAAAGGGACGCTCGCAAAGTGTTTGAGTAAATGCTCTATATTCTCTTATTTATAAGGAATAATGAAACAATGAATGGAGTTTTTTTTACAAATGAGGGGGAGCCTCTCTATTTATACTTGAGCTCCCCCAAAACCAACGGACAAGATACAATTACATCGACGGACGAGATTAACCATATCCCTTAATTTAGAGGATTTACAAGATATTGCCATATCAAATCCTATCTAATCTTAAAAGATAGAGCATTTATGAAGAAAATGATCATCCACACCCACTCACCATTGTGAAGAAGAAATATTACTACCTAAATTGTGATAAATGTGGAAAGCCTTGTGAAGATGTGGCTCTTGAATGCTTAAAGTCGGAGTGCAAATATATTGTCCACTGGAATTGTGTAACACCCTTTTATCTAGCGGGTTGGTGGGTGTGGTACAAGTGGTAATGCAGATGGAATCGTATTTGAAACCTGTCACTTCATTTGAAAGAAAACTCAAGACTGAAAACAGGGTTTGATATTTGCCTTGTTACTTGGGATATTAGTTATTGTTGTAACTGTAATTTGGTTTTTTCTGACTTTTTAAGTTTTAAATAAATGTCATGTAAAAATCTGGAGCTAAAACTTGTGAGGTTTGATTGTTGATTTTAGAATTTTTTATAATTTGGGAGTGTGATTGTGCTTACAATGATAAAAGCGTTGCTAGATGCTTCTCTGTTGCTGCAATAAAATTACGTTTAACGTTTAGCTCTATGTATTTGATAAAGTAACAAGGACTTGTCTCCTTCGAAAAACCAAACATGTCTTTCAATTTTATTGCTGAATTTATGAAGCTTCATCATACCTTAACCCTATTATTGCCTTACCAAATAATTTTGAAAACAAAAGATTCAACAGCCTCCCTAATCTTTCAATCTAGCTTCTGTAACAGATAAACTGAAATTACTACATTCCCAAGAAAAATTGAAGGAAAATGCAAAGCCGAGAAAGGTCATGATCCACACAATTTCACAACAGCTCAAACCAGTAATCAATGGAAGGAGTGATTATGGCCCAAACACTGCAATTGCTTAACCAAGAATGACAATAAACATGGATCCCATCTGCCAGCTTCTACTTTGGGGTTCCATTCCCCACGCCTAATGTTTTAGCTATTTTCCCATCTCTTTTCTACTCTCTTATATCACAACCTTGTATCAAATTTCCTTACTCCTTTTCTCTGGGATGGGAACTCATTCTCATGTTAAACATCATTCCTATTTGATTGCATGATTCAAATATATAACCAACTTCCATAGTACAATTTATCCCATTAAGATGGACATATATGCAGCATTTATTAATCATCTTCTTTAATAAAATCTATAAAATGAATTAAAAATTACAAAAAAATATACTAGTTTATATTCAAACCAATCATACCATGTTAAAGCAATAAAATATTTACATCAAACACAATAATTTGCATGTCATACTAGAAATTATTATCAATATATGTGATGAATATATGATCACATGATTATACATATACATAATTACACAAAAATTAATTACAAACTAACATTATCATCTCAATTTTAATTTCTGAAATCAAAATAATAATAAAAAATTTGATTTCTGAAATGAAAATTAAATATTCTTAATTTTGATTTTGATTTCTAATAGTTGTAGGGACCCAAGTTTGAGACTTTTGTCATGGTTTCAAACTTAAGATTTCTCTCGTTTAACTTTAATAACTCAATATACTTTTATCTCTCGTTTTGTTTTGGAACTGATTAACAACAACAAATTTATTTTTGGGACTTGGAAGATTGGTTTAGAAACAAATTTGGTGCCACCGCACTATTAGGCGACACCCTCCCCGATGTGACTCACGACACCCCAACATTTTCATTTTTCTATAATTTGATTTATTTCTTCGGCATTAAAAGATATTTAAAGAAAATGCAAATGATTTTTAGTATTGTCTGATAATGTAGCAACGCTACTTAAAAAAAAAATTCATCTAGAATGATTGAGTGTTGACGAGTGGTAATACCATTTACGTAAATAATCTATAACATGCCTCATTTTTGTAATTAATTTTTTTGTATTTAATTCCATTTCAATTTAAATTAGAATAATAAAAAATTATTTGTTAAAACAAAATTGTTTTATATATGAAAATATCAAATATTAAGCGGCAGCTGCAGGCATAGCAATAGCAATAGTGAAATCAAAATAACAATAAAAAAACATAAAAGCAGCAATGGCATATTAATTAATTAAGACAATATGTAAACAAAGCACAGCAAGTCATGTACTGTAATAAACATATCTTATATTACATAAATACATGGCACATGCTACTCAGCTCCAAACCCAATACCACACCAATTACAATGATTCTTTTATACTGAAATCAGTCAAATTAACGTTAACCATTAATGCTTATTTTATTACAATTTGAGTTTTAATAATAAAAAAATATTGGACTCAAATATAAATTTAAAGAATAAAAATTGATTTAAAATTAATACAATATGTAAACAAAGCACAGCGGTGATATTAGTCATGTACTGTAATGATGATACGTTGTTTACACTCAAAACTTTTTAAATTGTAAGTTTTAGGTATAAAAAAGACATGGCAGTCTCTGCCCAAAACCCAAAACCCAAAACCCAATCTCTAATGCATAACAGTAACACTAATTACAATCACTATTTTATACTGAAATCAGTCAATTTAACGTTAACTAATGCTTTTTGCATTACAAATTGAGTTTCCTTAAAGAATAAAAAATGGATAATTTATGGGTAATATGAAACTAAAGCCAGAAAAATACTCATAATATTATTTAAAATAGCTTGATGATTTTAGATTAAAGTTTTTCATATTTGAACACTCATCTTTTTATTTATTTAGATAAATAAACTGATTTTAGAGAGACAAAAGATGTGTTTTTAGTTAAAAGTAGCCTAATTGGCTACCTAATTGAGTTGACCTCTGTTTACTATAAGCGACCCTCTGCCTCTGCCACTTCCTCAATCATTATCTTTCTTTACTTGTATTCTTGCTTTCGGAGTCTCTCTCTTTCAAATATCTACTTTACTTCAAACATTGAGTTTCAGTTTTTTTCTTCCAATGTCGACGGAAAAAACCAAAGAGGAAGGGGAAATGGAGGAGTCACTGAATTATGGTCACCAACATCCCCTACTTCTTATGTTGAACGAAGATCAGCTGATGATTGTAGCTAACTGCTCAAGGTGTGGCGAGAAGGTGTCAATTCCATGTTTTAGTTGTGCCGAGGGTTGTGGGTTTTACCTTCACAAGGTATGTGCTGAGGCACCTTTGGAGCTTAATCACCCTTTTCATCACGACCATCCTCTTCTTCTTATGCAAAATTCCCCTTATCCCTCTGGACAGTACATTTGCACTTTCTGCCGTTAAATTGGTGGCAAGTTTGTTTATCACTGCTCTTGCGAATTGGACATTCATATTAAATGTGCTTTGTTTACATTTAATATTGCTGAGAATAATTTGAAAGAGCTTGTCCATGTTGCCCTTCAAGATGAAGAACTTGAAGATGATAGTAAGTGCTTTTGGTGTTGGGAACCATTAGCAAAGTATACACACTTTTCTCCTGACTGTGGATTTAATTTACATGAAAAATGCTCTGAGCTTCCCTTCAAACTGAATCTTGTGTGCCATCGCGAACATCCTCTTGTTCTACAATTTTATAGCGAACGGCTCTCTTGCAAGATATGCGGAGAAAACAATGGACTAGCTGTAGGATTTGTTTATGGTTGTTCTCCTTGTAAGTTTGTTGTTCACATTGAATGTGCATCGCAATCATCATTACAAGTTATTAAGAGTACAAATCATGAACTTCCATTTACCTTGTTTAATGGGCACCAACATCCCCTGTTTCTTATGTTGAATCAAGAGCAGCTGATGGACAATCAAAGGGGTGTAACTGATTGCTCGAGGTGTGGGGAGAAGGTGTCTGCTCCATGTTTTTGCTGTGCGGAGCACTGTGGGTTTTATATTCATAAGGTATGTGCCAAGGCACCTTTGGAGCTTAATCACCCTTTTCATCTCAACCATCCCCTTCTTATGCAAAATGCACCTTATTCATCCAGAACGTACATTTGCAATTTTTGCAATAAATCGGGTCACAAGTCTGTTTATCGCTGCTCTTCTTGTGAATTGGACTTTCATATTAAATGTGCTTTGTTTACATTTAATATTGCTGAGAATAATTTGAAACAGCTTGAGCATGTTGCCCTTCAACATCCATTGATTCCCACTGAAAATGGTGATGAAAAACTTAAAGATGTTTCCAAGTGCCTTGGGTGCCGGGAACCATTAGCAAATTATACACACTTTTCTCCTTGCCGTGGATTTAACTTACATGAGAAATGCACTGAGATTCCTTTCAAATTGAATCATGTGTGGCATCGCAAGCATCCTCTTCTCCTACAATTTAATAGCGAAGGGCTCTCTTGCAAGATATGCTGCCAGGTAACAATGCGAAGGGGATTTGTTTATGGTTGTTCTCCTTGTAAGTTTGTTGTTCACATTGAATGTGCATCACAATCACCATTACAAGTTATTAAGAGCACAAATCATGAACATCCATTCACCTTGTTGTTGAGACAAGTTCCATTCACGTGTGATGGGTGTGGCACTGAAGGAAATCATGTTGCCTATACATGTGGTACATGCAACATTATAATCCATAAAAATTGCATTTCATTGCCTCACATTATCAAAAGTAAGTGGCATGACCATCGCCTTCTTCACACGTATTTCCATCACATAGAATATTTTAGGGTTTTGAATTGCCTAATATGCCATGATGAAGTCAATACAGAGCATGGTAGTTACTATTGTTCAAAGTGCAATGGTATATTCCATGTGAAGTGTGCAATGAAGGATAAAGATTCATATGAAATAGTAGAAAATGAAGATGAGATTGAGATGCCCAATGAAAGTTCTATCATTGTTATTGAGAGCAACGATGCTGGAGAGGCTACAAAAATAAAGCATTTCAAGCATATGCATAATCTAATGTTAGGTCCCTTTGTTGGAGGATATGAAAATAGTTGCGACGGGTGTATGTTGCCAATCTCGGATCCGCTTTTACTACTATTCGAGAATGTGTTTTTTTCTTCATAAAGCGTGTGCCGAGTTACCTAAGATGAAGAATGTTTGGCATCATGCTTGCAAAGAGCCTCTAGCCCTTATTTCTGACAAAGCTTTTGAGTGTCAACAATGTTGGCACATATCTAATGCCTTTGCTTATGAATGTTGTGGATGTGAGGGAAAAATATGTCTCCGATGTGTGATTGCTCTTACTCCTGGTGCTCGAACATGTTTGAAACATGAACACCCCCTCTTTTACTACACAAAGCACAATGGGAAATGCAATGGTTGTGGTAAGACTACACAGGCGGCATTCTGTTGTAAGAATTGCGATTTTGTGCTACATCTTGATTGTTTTTCACTACCAATTACAGCTCGTCACAAATGCGATGAGCATCTTCTTTCACTTACTAATCATGATGATAATAGTTATTCAGAACAGCATCATTGTGATATCTGTGAACAAAGTCGAGATCCAAATCTTTGGTTTTATAATTGTGCAACATGTGATACTTCTGCTCATGATTATTGTGTTCTTGGAAATTATCCATTCCTCAAACTCAAGAGCATTTATGAAGAAAATGATCATCTACACCCACTCACCATTGTGAAGAAGAAGTATTACTACCCAGATTGTGATAAATGTGGTATACATTGTGAAGATGTGTCTCTTGAATGCTCAAAGTCGGAGTGCAAATATATTGTCCACTGGAATTGTGTAACCCAATAGAAACCCATTTGCCCATTAAGTCAAACTAGGGCTGAAACCCTAGCCACCTACCCCACCGCCAAGGTCACTTCAGCGCCGCAACGCCCCATGCCGTCTGCCATGTCCACCACCTGCTCCACCTGCAAAACCAAAGGACACGCAACATCAGAGCAAAAATAAGAAATAAACTGTGTATAAACAGTTTGTAAAGGCTATAAAAGGCCAAATCTAGTTTCTGTTTTCTTCTTCAGAGTCAGTTAGAAAACTTTAACATATATACGGATTTTCTTAGAAAAAACAGGATATTCGGCCATACCAAGCAATGAATTTCAATTATCAAAAACACCAAAAGCAGTGAGTCTCAAAATACAAGAATCAGAATTGGAAATAGGAGGTGATACTCCGTGTTTTGAGTTTTAGATTTCTTTTTCTTTTCTTTTTTTCTTATTTTCCTATACATACGAATATATATACATATATATAAACATATAATAAAATATAATAAAAAATAAAAAAAGGGTAAATTACATCAACAATCACTCAACTTTGAGTTAGCTGACAAAATAGTCACATTGGTTTCATTTCAGTCACTCAACTTTAAAAAAATGATAAAATAGTCACTGACGTTATTAAAAAGTGACAAATCAGTCACTTATTAATATTTTTTGTTACTATCTTAACGGGACTATTGATGTGGCAAGTTAACTGGCTGATACGTTGGACAAATAGTCAAAGGGTAAAAAAAAAAAGAAGATGATTGGTTAAAGGTAAAAAGAAGAATAAAAGAAATGGAGAAGATGAAGAAAAGAATAAGAGGAGAAGGAGGGAAAATGGAAGTTGTTCAATCTCTTGCTCAACCTCTGAAAGCCAAAGGGAGGGAGAAAGTGGGGGAAACAGAAAGGGAAAAAAACCCTATCTTTCCCTTTTTGCAAATTAATGGCAAAATCCTAAAATCAACCCCTCAATGAAGCTACCTCCTCCAAAAAGAAAAGGTTCCAACATTAAAAAAAAAAAAAGAACACAGAACTAGATCCTGCAAATAAAAAATGAAAAAGGGGAGCATAAGATTACAACCAAAAACCTAGGCCAAACAAAAGCACAGAAATCCAAACTCTTAACAATGCACAAACACAAAAACTCGTCACATTCAAGATCAAAATAAAGCTTTTTTTTGGTGTTCTCCTTTTTCGTATTTTGATTCGAACCAAAACAAAGAGAAAAAATAATCTTTCTTTTATCAAAATTTTTACAAAAATAGGTGAGGAGAAGAGACTTCCATGACTTAGTGTTTCATTAGGTTTTAAACCCCTCATTCCGAGAAGACTATGGCTTCTCCAATCGGTTAAAACCTTTATGAACATTTTTTTGGGATTTTTTCCCCACAAAGGGAAAGTGAGAGTTTTGCTTAGTTTGAATTTGCTATGAATAAAAGTTTTAGTTATGGTGTGAGAAGAAATGTGAGAGAACTGGGAGAGTAAAGGGATTTGGAAAAAAAATATGAAGATAAGTAAATTAGAGAGGCAAGAGGAGAGGCGGAGAGTGTTTACAAAATTTTAAGGTTGGAAATTAATTTAAAGAGATTAAGAGAAAGAATACAAGGTTTACATTGATAGGGCTGTTTATCCTCTTCTTCTTCTCTTCTTATTCTACTGTATAAACCTTAAATTGCTGTTGATAAGGTTGTTTAAGTTGGTGCTAACCAGCCAGCTAGACGATTAATGATACCAAGCAAGCTATCATCTGCCATGTCACTTTGCCATTACGTCTGTAATGGAAAACGACAAAAAGGACTGTTTTGTTATTTTTTTAAAGTTGAGGGATTGAAATGAAACCAAGATGACTGTTTTGTCAGCTACCCCAAAGTTGAGTGACTATTGGTATAATTTATCCTAAAAAAATAAGATTTTTTACCTTTTCACGGTGGCCGGCGCCGGCGCCGGCGAGGGTCCGTCGACCAGACGGTGGCCAGGCTGCCCACCGAAAATCGCCTCTCCCTTCCCTCTCTCCCTTTTTTTTTTCTGATCTTGTAACAAATGAAAATTTTTTGATTTTTTTGGGTTATTTATACTAATTAAAAACGGCACCGTTTTGACCTTGGGATCCAGGGCACAAAACAACGTCGTTTTGCCCTGGATCGGGTCCACCCGACCCTACCCGCTAGGATCCGCGTGTTTTTGCAGCGGAAGGGCTAATTGCGCTTTTGGCCCTTCCGCATTTTTTTTGTTCTTCAATCAAGTTTATTTTGATTTTTAATTCGACTTTAAGATTTGTTACATTTTTCAATTGAGTCCCTATTACTGCGCAGCGTTTTAATAACTGGGAATATTGCGCTCTTGGTCCCTCTAAGTCATGCGCGCATTGCAATTTGGCCCGGTGTCCTATTTTATTTCTAATTTCGCCCTAAAAATCCTATTTTGATCTCAATTTCGTCCTTTTTGTCGTTTTTGCTCTCAAATAAAATTTGTAATATTAATTTTGCTATTATTATTATATTATTGTTACTTATTATTACTATTTTTATATATTAGTGTATATTTTCATTCCATATGCATACGTATATACTTATATATAGTGCTTTTTTAGTTACTTTAATTTCATGTTATTATTATTAGTATTATAATATCATACTTATTATTAATGTTAGTATATATTTTAGTATATGTGTATGTATATATACTTTTCATACAGTATTATCATTTCTATTATTATATCTATTATTTTCACTATTATTATTTTTTATCATCATTATACATGTGTAGCGACGTAAAAATTTTGCCTTCGGTCGCTAATTGTGGCGATTTATTGAAAATTTAAAAACCGACTTTTGATTTTATTAAAAGGGAGTCGCCACCGATCTTTTTCTAGGTGTGATCGGACACCTAATAAATCATCTTTTTAAAGAAAATTTATTCCTGAACAAAATGAAGGCCAAATTTGGGTCTACGCGAAAATCAGAGTAAAGTAGGGTCCGGGAGTCGGTTACGCGCGAGGAAGGTATTAGCACCCTCGCGACGCCCAAAATTGGTATCTTGTTAAACACGTATTGTCTTGACTTTCAAAAATACGAATTCAATGTAAGATTTAATCGTGATCCAGTTGAAAAGACGAGAAACTTCAATTCTTTTGAATTTCAAAAAGGTCATGCCGCTTTAACACGAGTCAATTGATGTTCACCCAACATAGCGATGAAATCGATGACTTAATGTTAAGTCGGTATGTTGCCTTGATTATTGAAATTAATTAGAAAACGAGAATGAAAATATTTCAAGATACAAAAGGAAACTATATTGATGTTGAAATAAAATATGAACGAATAGGCTGAATTCAGAATAGACAAATAATAATAAGAGGTTAAAAATATATGAAGCAAATAATATATAAAACATTAACAGCGTATATGTTATAACAATAGCATAAAGCAAGAAACAACGGATATGATACTAAACATGATGATAATAGCAATAATGTAAACATGAAATAGTTATGAACATATATATAAAACACATGGTACTAGATTAAGAGTATATACAATATGTATTAAGAGTGAGAATAATTATAATAATAATAATAATAACAATAATAAAAGAAACAATGATAATGACATATAAATATATATATATATTAATAAATATATAAGTAACAATAAGAATAAAAAATAATATACATAGTACTATAAAAAATATATATAACGTCAAAAATACTCGTATAATGTAGTTATAAAGATAAAATATATTCGTAAGATAATGTATAAAAACGTAATATAGTATTTAGAATATACACATAATTTAGTATGTAAAACTAACTAATGGAATATATACATATATAGTATAAAAATGTATGTACATAATAATAAAATACGGTATTAAAAGCTTGTATACATACTAGTATATATATACATGCATATAATATAATGGTAAGATAATTATATAATATATACACAATAATAATAATAATAACATAATAATATATACATAACATATAAAATATATAGTATTTATTAGAAATGATAAATATACAAAAATTATGAATATACTATGTAAATACATACACATATATATATATATATATATTCAAATAATGATGGCGAAAACAATAAGTACAATAATGAGTATAATGATATATGAAAATAATATTATGAAAAAAAAAATGTATATATACACATATAATAAAGTATGTACTAATATTAATAATATAATAGGAATAAAAATAAATGAAATAATGTGTACCTAATATGATATTTAAAATACATAGTATTTAAAAACATAATATACATACTAATAACAATAATAGTAAAATACTAACGAATAATATTCATAAAAGAATGTATAAACAACAGTGTACAGGTGAAAATAAACACAAATAAAGAAAATTAATGATACTACATATACATAAACATATACACTTACATGGAAAACATATATACATAATATTAGTATTCAAATACATATAATATAATTTTTTTAAGAAAAAACGTATATAATATATGCATACTCGATATAGTATTTAAAATATATATAATAATATGAAGATATAACTAACAATATTTAAGAACATACACATAATATAGTAGAAACATTTACATAATATAGAAATACATAAAATAATGATAAAACATGGAAGCTAATAATATATATATATATATATATATATATATAAAGGTTAAACAAAGATAACTTAATACTCTATCAAAACACATATATATAATATATAAAAATTATATATAATACACTATATAAGTATATTACATGCGCATACATATATATAAAATTGTACATTAAGACGTATAATGAGTACATTTAATATAATGAATATAAATATTAAAATTAATAAATAACAAGAAAACGAAAACAAATAAATCGAAAATAAAACAGTAAATTGGCAAAGAGGGACTAAATCGAATTAAAGAACAAAGTTTAGAGCGAATTTTAAAAGAAATAAATGGCAAAGGACTAAAATGCACGCGCAAACAAGCCGAAGGGACCAAAACAGCAAATATCCCCTATTATCAAAACGCTGCGCAGCACAGAGGGGTCAAATTGCAAAGTGAAACAAATTATGGTGCCAAATTGAAAATGAAAAAAAACTTGATTGTAAAACCCCAGAAAAGCGGAAGGTCTAAAAGCGTAATTAGCCCTTCCGTTTTAAAAAACACGCGGATCCTATCGGAGCTGGTCGGGTCGACCCGACCCGGGGCCCAAAACGGTGTCGTTTTATTCATCAAAGCTGGGGGTCCAAAACGGTGCGTTTTGACCCCCTATAAAAGTTTAAAAAATTTTTAAAAAACATTTGTAACAGCCGAGGGAAAAAAAAAAGAAAAGGGAGAGGGGAGAGGGGAGCCCGGAGCGATTTCCGGCCAGGGGGGAGGGCTCCGGTCCGATCGACGGACCGTCGCCGGCGCCGACACTGGCCAAATTTTTTCTCTTTTTTTTTATATTTTTTGATTTATTTTATATTTTATGTTATAAAATATTATTATTATTTACCTTTGTGTATTTAGATAAAAAAACGAAAATGAACGGAAAGTAAAAAAAAAAATCACCTTAGTATTTGGTCTGATTTGATGATATTCCCCTGTTTTGATGTTTTGGGATTGGTTCTTGTATTTTGCCTACTATTATTGATGCCAAAAAATTTCTCTTCGTATTGATAGTCAAGAAAAATCCCCTCTTCCAGTTTTTCATTCGGGTTTTTATACCCTTTACACTTTCTGTTTTTTTATTACTTTCTGTCCTATCTTCTTTTTGATTTCTTGCAGGTGCAGAGGGATGGTGGAGGTGACCCTGGAGCAGGTGGCAGAGGCAAGTGGCCGAAGGGTAGGTGGCTGGTGTCAGGGGTGGGTGCGGCTGAAACCCTAAGTCAAAACTTGGGTCAAAGACTTGGGCCTCTTATGTTTGGGCTTCTGTGTATTGGGTAGGTTAGTGGGTATGGGTTGTAATTGGGTTTTGGGTTAGTTAGTTGGGTTTAGGTATGTATTGGGCTGTTAGTTTAACGGGTTAGGTGTTGGGCTGAGGGTGTTGTAGTGTAAATGGGTCAGGGGTATTGGGTTGTTGGGGTTTTGGGCTTGTTGGGTCTTGGGTTTAATGGGTAGGGGTTGGTGGCAAATTTGGGTTTCTACAACATGTATATATATAAATATTTTTTTAGCATTTATTATAATAGTTTCTTATTATTATGTATATTATTTTAACTCATTTCTTCACTATTTTTATTTATACCTTTAAAACTCTTGTATTCTTATATTATGTGTATTATTGTTTTTATTATACATATCACGTATACATTTTTTAAATATCATATTATTCATGTGTTTTTATTATATATGTATATATCCTTAATATGTATATGTACGTATATGTTCATGTAGTATCATTAACAATTGTTTTATAACATTATTATTATTATTATTATTATTCCAAATATGTATACATTATGTAAATATTCTAATGTTATATTATATATATATATATATATATATGTTTTTCATATTATTATGTACGTATGTTTTTTATATATCACATTTTTATATTATTGTGTATATATCTATATATAGTTTTTTTTATTTACTTTATTTTAGTATTATTATTATATTTTATTTACTTATGTGTGTTTCATTATTATTTCTAGTATCATTATTATTATTAATATTGGTATGTATTTTTATATATGCATATATATACAAATTCATATCATAGTATTTTTAATCACCTATTTTTATATTATATTATATTATTAGTTTTACTACTACTAGTATTAGTTTTAGTTTCAATAAATATTTTAACATTCATATATAACTATACTTTTATGTAACATTGTTAATAATTATTTTAAATATCATTGTTATTTTTAATACATGCGTATATATATTATGTGTATATTCTTTTAATAGATATTATATATATTTTTCATATATTATTTTTAACTTTGCATTATGTATGTATTTTTAATGTTATCCTTTTATATATCATATACATATTAATGCACCATTAATACCTATTATGGTATATATCTTAATATGTGTATATATATAGCACTATTAGTATTTTTAATATTATGTTTTCGTCACTTCATTTATTATTATATGTTTATATATTGTTTTATACCATTATTATCGCATATACATTGCTAATGTTTTACATATTATTTGCTTCATATATTCTTAACTTTTTATTATTATTTGTTTGTTCCGAATTTAGCCTGTTTGTTCACATCTTATTTCAACATCAATATAGTTTCCTTTTACTTTCTTTATCTAGAAATATTTTCATTCTTGTTTTTAACTAATTTCAATAAATAAGGCAAGGCGCCGATTTAATATTAAGCCGTCGATTTCATCGCTATGTTGGGTGAATATTAATCGGCTTATGTTAAAAACGGAACGTCCTTCTCCAAAGAAATTGACATTATAAAAATTCTCGTATTTTGATCGAATCATGATTAAATGTTACTTTGAACTTGCAATTTTGAAAATCAAGACAACACATGTTTAATAAAGATACCAATTTTGGGCGTCGCGAGGGTGCTAATACCTTCCTCGTGCGTAACCGACTCCTGAACCCTATTTTACTCTAATTTTCACGTAGACCCAAATTTGGCCTTCATTTTTATTCGAGAATAAATTTTCTTTCCAAAAAAGATGATTTATTAGGTGTCCGATCACACCTAGAAAAAGGATCGATGGTAACTTTCTCTTTATTTCAAAATCAAACTTCAGTTTTTCAAATTTTCACTAAATCGCCACAATTAGCGACCAAGCAAAAATTTTACGTCGCTACAGTTGTTCTCCTTGTAAGTTTGTTGTTCACATTGAATGTGCATCACAATCACCATTACAAGTTATTAAGAGTACAAATCATGAACATCCATTCACCTTGTTGTTGAGACAAGTTCCATTCACATGTGATGGGTGTGGCACTGAAGGAAATCATGTTGCCTATACATGTGGTACATGCAATATTATAATCCATAAAAATTGCATTTCATTGCCTCGCATTATCAAAAGTAAGTGGCATGATCATCGCCTTCTTCACACATATTTCCATCACATAGAAGATTTTAGGGTTTTGAATTGCCTAAGATGCCATGATGAAGTCAATACAAAGCATGGTAGTTACTATTGTTCAAAGTGCAATGGTATATTCCATGTGAAGTGTGCACTGAAGGATAAAGATTCATATGAAATAGTAGAAAATGAAGATGCGATTGAGATGCCCAATGAAAGTTCCATCATTGTTATTGAGAGCAACGATGCTGGAGAAGCTACAAAAATAAAGCATTTCAAGCATATGCATAATCTAATGTTAGGTCCCTTTGTTGGAGGATATGAAAATAGTTGCGACGGGTGTATGTTGCCAATCTCGAATCCGTTTTACTATTGTTCAGAATGTGTTTTTTTCTTCATAAAGCATGTGCCGAGTTACCTAAGATGAAGAATGTTTGGCATCATGATTGCAAAGAGCCTCTAGCCCTTATTTCTGACAAAGCTTTTATGTGTCAACAATGTTGGGACATATCTAATGGCTTTGCTTATGAATGTTGTGGATGTGAAGGAAAAATATATCTCCGATGTGTGATTGCTCTTACTCCTGGTGCTCGAACATGTTTGAAACATGAACACCCCCTCTTTTACTACACAAAGCACAATGGGAAATGCAATGCTTGTGGTAAGACTACACTGGCGGCATTCTATTGTAAGGATTGCAATTTTGTGCTACATCTTCGTTGTTTTTCACTTCCAATTACAGCTCGTCATAAATGCGATGAGCATCTTCTTTCACTCACTCATTATGATGATAACAGTTATTCTGAACATCATTTTTGTGATATCTGTGAACAAAGTCGAGATCCAAATTGTTGGTTTTATAATTGTGCAAAATGTGATACTTCTGCTCATGTCTATTGTGTTCTTGAAGAATATGCATTCTTTAAACTCCAGAGCATTTATAAAGAAAATGATCATCCACACCCACTCACCTTTGTGAAGAAAAAGTATTACTACCCAGATTGTGATAAATACGGTAAGCCTTGTGAAGATGTGGCTCTTGAATGCTCAAAGTCGGAATGCAAATATATTGTCCACTCGAATTGTGTAGTACCCACTTATCTATGGGGTTAGTGAGTGTGGTACAAGTGTTAATTCAGATGTAATCATATTTGAAATCTGCCACTTCATTTGCGGGAAAACTCAAGACTGGAAAACAGGGTTTAATCTTTTCCCTGTTACTTGTGATATTAGTTATTGTTGTAACTGTAATTTGGTTTTTCCGACTTTTTAAGTTTTAAATAAATGTAATGTAAAAATCTGGAGCTGAAAGTTGTGAGGTTTGGTTATTGATTTTAGAATTTCTTATAATTTGGGAGTGTGATTGTGCTTACAATAATAAAAGCGTTGCTTCTCTTTGTTTTTTTATATAAGCTTTTTCTGAAATTATTTCTCTGCTGCTGCAATAAAATTAGGTTTAACGTTTAGCTCTATAAGGACCTGTCTCCTTCAAAAAAAACAAACATGTCTTTTAATGATATATTTCGCATATTAAAATTTTATTGCAGAAATTGATTAAAAATTTGATTAAACAAACTTTAGGATTCCATTCCCCACACCTAATGTTTTAGCTATTTTCCCATCTCTTTTTTACTCTCTTATATCACAACCTTATATCTAATTTCCTTACTGAGATGGTGTTGGAGTTTTAGAGAAGTTGAGAGAACAAAATACAGAGAAAACAAAGAACAATACTTAGCAGAATTTTTTTGATGTAGTGGTTACAAGAAAGTCAACAAACGTCACTAATAAATACACTTTGAAAATACAAATGCATAGCTTGTACATCAACTAATTAGGTAAAAGTCAGTACCTAATAAATATCAAATCAACACTAATTCTGCTTATCTAACAAGTGATCTTAGCAAGCATACTAATACAAAAATCATCAGCAGCATATCCGAACCTTTCTTGAAATACGTCAGGTGGCTCGCCAACAACACATAACAGCTCACACTTTGATGAGCTTGCTACTAGACTGAGCTCGCAACTTCAATTGAGCTTGCACTTTCGGTTGAGCTTTCAGCTTTGGTGAGCTCGCAGCTTCGTGGGAAGAGTTCTCCACTACAGAAATGACCACTTCGCAACACTCCTCCTTAGCCATAATGCTGTGAACTCCAATAAATTCGTTGTGTCTCTAATGAATTCTAAATTTACAAATCTGCATTAAAGGAGTCTTTAAATCAATTTGATTGAAATCAAATCAAATAGAGATATTTGTCATTTTAAAACAAATTTTGTATAATATCTGCTGAGAAAAAAATTAAATTATGCATTGGACTAAAATATTCACAGACCCAAACATTTCGCACCCCCGCTATGCACAAGGGAGAGCATTAATTTAGTCGTTCAATAATCATTAAGTTGGTTTACATATATATATACAAGTTCCACACTTGATTTCCAATTAATGTGGAACTAATGTTTTTTATTTTCCTCAACATAATTCACAAATAGTTTACTTTGAGCATAAATTTCTCATTCATCATTAAAGCATTTTGAGCATATAATATATCGTTGTAAAGGTATCATGAAGTAGAATATAAAATCATAATTTTATAATTTAACTCTCCACTTTTACCAATCGAGAATATACCTCAAAATTTCCAAATTTTCCAACACACTTCAACGAACGGAACCGGAGGCAAGTGGATGCGAAGTTGTTGCCCAAATTAGATTAACAGTACGCCATCGGATCAGAGATTGCTGGAGATGTTTTATATCATAGGATTCTACCGCATGTGGTTGCGGTGCAAAGGAATCAATAGAGTTTTTGGGTAGTGAAGATTACCATATTTAAACATTTGACAGTCTTTTAAAATAAGTCAAATACCTATCCTATTTGAAAAGGATGTTATGTTAAAAACATTTTCCCAGGTTTCTTTATTTACTGGCATCATCATCACCTACCCCAAGGAGATCAATGTTGTTGCTTGCTTTAAGATTGCAAATCAAAGCTAACCTCTCAAATTTACAGAATTCAGTGTTTTTTTACAACAAAACTCTATCCTTCCATCCAATTTCAATACCATTCTGTTATAGTCAAATTTAGTTATATAAGTAAGCTTCAATACAAGCTTATTGTAACTTCACCAACTCCGATTACAACTCATTGATTTTTATCAACTAGTACTTGGAACTGAAATTGAAAAAGTAACAGCACTGTCGATTATTATTGAATCCAAACTAATTAATTCGGTAATGTATGATATTTTCTGTTTCTTAAATAAAAACTTTCGAATAGTTCAATGAGTATTTTATAACTTTTTGAAGTTAAATGACCAAAATGTAATAATTAACGAATTTACGTGCTACTAGAATAAAATAAAAGAATAATGAATGAATCCATAACTTATAGTGCCCGGAGTGTATGGACTGAGATTTCTGAACTTCGGTTCGTCATCAAAAGTCGTATATAAGGATCACATGATAAGTAAAGATTCTTCACGAGAATGTTTTTAGAATCACTGGCGACCTTCAGTTTTAGATTCTCGTCGACGGTGACCACCATGTCTGATTCTTTTGGAAACCCGGAAACATAATCCTTGAATATCAACTTTTTGTTGCTCACCACTGCATTTCTCACTACCATCCGCCATTGTTGTTTTGCTTGGTGTTTTTTTTTTTTTTTTCCTCTATGGTGAAGCTCGCGTTTCGAAATAAGCTGAGCTTCTCTTCTATTATCAAGTAGGTCTAAAATTGGTCAAATTTGGTTTTGGTCCTTCTATTATTTTCAAATTTTCAAATTAGTCTATGTATTTTAATTTGATATAATTTAATCTTTGTAATCTTATTAGTTAGTTGAAATAGTTAACTATTCTGTCAAATTTTATACTATTGGTCTTTGTAATCCGTACTGTTTGAACTTTGAAATTTCAATCCTAATCAAAATGGTATGTGGCAAATATATTATCAAATGTGAAATGCAATGTCAGTTTGTTATTTGCACAAAATAATTGTCGAAACCAATTTTTTTTGAAAAAGGGATCGACTTTTATTATGAAAATGAAAACGAAAAAAAAAGGGAGTCGCCACCAATCTTTTTTTGATGAGGTGTGATCGGTCACCTCGTGATTGATCGTTTTAATAAAACGTTGTGATTTACTAAAACAATAATTTTGGTCTATAAAAATTTGAGAAAATGGGTTCGGGAGTCAGTTACGTGCGAGGAAGGATTAGCACTCTCGTAACGCCCAAATTTGGTACCTAATTGATTGATTTATGTCTTAACGTCGAAAGTATAAAACTCGAAAAGAATTTAAAATATGATCCTTTTTTTATTAATGTTGACAAAAACGCTTGAACAAATCGTTAAAGACCACCTTGTCTCGAAATAACAAGACGTCACATCCCGTAAGTTAGGACACGACGCCTTGAATCTCGAAAACAAGCTTGCTTTTTAATCGTTTCATTTTTAAAAAAACATAATTTGATTCTTAAAAAGGATATTCGGTTGTTTAGATCAATGAAGAAAATCGAAACCCCGTAAGTTAAGGTACGATTTCTCGAATTTCTAAATGCGGAACATTGCCTTTATTTTTTATTTAAAAATCATGTTTTTTTTCTTATTTTAAGAAGATATTTAGCTATTTTAGGTTTAATCAAGAAAATCGAAATCCCGTAAGTTAGGGTACGATTTCTTGAATTCCCCAAAATGTGAAATATCATTTATTTTCAAAATTTTCCTTTGTTTATGAATTTGGATAAAAATTAACGAAATATTTAAAAAATATACGTTAAAAAATATTATGATAATAATGATGTGATTACAAGGGTGAATTTAACATTAATAAACGAGTCACGATAAATAAATAAAACAATGAAACGAAAATGCATAATATAAAACCAACCAACATAATATAAAAATGTTTGAAGATGAGGGAAATAACGAAAGCCTTACAATTAACATATACATGTATAAAGCATATAGAATAATCAATGAATAAGTAAGTTAAATATATGGTGTTAAGCATGAATATTTCGAATTAGAAGTAATATATAAATAATATAAACAATAAATAAATAAATAACATAGAAGGATGAGTGGATAGATAAATAAAACAAGTAAAACGTTATATCAAAATAAAATAACAATAAAAAAACATAAAAGCAGCAATGGCATATTAATTAATTAAGACAAAATGTAAACAAACCACAGCAAGTCATGTACTGTAATAATAATATTATAGGTATTACATAAATACATGGCACATGCTACTCAGCTCCAAACCCAATACCACACTAATTACAATGATTCTTTTATACTGAAATCAGTCAAATTAACGTTAACCAATGCTTATTTCATTACAATTTTTGATGTAAAATGAGCTAAAATTATGGTGTATATATATACATTCACACGTATACATATGGTGTACTGTATAATATAATATGGGAATTTCGAAATAAAACAACAAAGGAGTTATAAATAAATCTCATAAATGTCAAATCAACCCACTATGAAAAGCAAGTGTAACCTTGAATAAAAGCATCGACTGGCTAATTGAGTTCACCTCTGTTTACTATAAGCGACCCTCTGCCACTGCCTCTAAATATCAAATCCTCTCCCACTTCCTCAATCTCTATCTTTCTTCACTTAGTAATCTTGTTTTCCCATTCAATCTTTGATCCCAAAATCAAGCTTTTTCCTTTCTTTATATTGCTTGGGGAAGGAGAAATGGAGGAGTCCAACAATTATGGCCACCAACATCCCCTGCTTCTTATCTTGAATCAAGACCAGCTGATCCACAATCAAAGTGGTGTAACTCATTGCTCCAGGTGCGGGAAGGAGGTGTCTGCTCCATGTTTTTGCTGTGAGGAGCACTGTGGGTTTTATCTTCACAAGGTATGTGCCGAGGCACCTTTGGAGCTTAATCATCCCTTTCATCACGATCATCCTCTTCTTCTTATGGATTCACATCTTATTACAAAACCGAGTTATTCATCAGGGTACATTTGTGATTTCTGTGATGAAGGGGATAATAAGTTTGTTTATCACTGCTCTTGTTGTGAATTGGACTTACATATTAAATGTGCAATGTTTACATTTAATATTGCTGAGAATAATTTGAAAGAGCTTGACCATGTTACCCTTCAACAACCTTTGATTTCCACCGAAAATGGTGATGAACAACTTGAAGATGATAGTAAGTGCTTCGGGTGTAGGGAACCATTAGCAAAGTACACACACTTTTCTCCTGACTGTGGATTTAATTTACATGAGAAATGCGCCGAGCTTCCTTTCAAACTGAATCTTGTGTGCCATCGCGAACATCCTCTTGTTCTACAATTTTATAGCGAACGGATCTCTTGCGAGATATGCTGCCGGCGAACAAGGCCAAGAGGATTTGTTTATGGTTGTTCTCCTTGTAAGTTTGTTGTTCACATTGAATGTGCATCGCAATCACCATTACAAGTTATTAAGAGTACAAATCATGAACATCCATTTACCTTGTTTAACGGGCACCAACATCCCCTGTTTCTTATGTTGAATCAAGAGCAGCTGATGGACAATCAAAGGGGTGTAACTGATTGCTCGAGGTGTGGGGAGAAGGTGTCTGCTCCATGTTTTTGCTGTGCGGAGCACTGTGGGTTTTATATTCATAAGGTATGTGCCAAGGCACCTTTGGAGCTTAATCACCCTTTTCATCTCAACCATCCTCTTCTTATGCAAAATGCACCTTATTCATCCGGAACGTACATTTGCAATTTTTGCAATAAATCTGGCCACAAGTCTGTTTATCGCTGCTCTTCTTGTGAACTGGACTTTCATATTAAATGTGCTTTGTTTACATTTAATATTGCTGAGAATAATTTGAAAGAGCTTGAGCATGTTGCCCTTCAACATCCATTGATTCCCACTGAAAATGGTGATGAAAAACTTAAAGATGTTTCTAACTGCTTTGGGTGCCGGGAACCTTTAGCAAATTATACACGCTTTTCTCCTTGCCGTGGATTTAACTTACATGAGAAATGCACTGAGATTCCTTTCAAATTGAATCATGTGTGCCATCGCAAGCATCCTCTTCTCCTACAATTTAATAGCGAACGGCTCTCTTGCAAGATATGCTGCCAGGTAACAATGCGAAGAGGATTTGTTTATAGTTGTTCTCCTTGTAAGTTTGTTGTTCATATTGAATGCGCATCACAATCACCATTACAAGTTATTAAGAGTACAAATCATGAACATCCATTCACCTTGTTGTTGAGACAAGTTCCATTCACATGTGATGGGTGTGGCACTGAAGGAAATCATGTTGCCTATTCATGTGGTGCATGCAACATTATAATCCATAAAAATTGCATTTCATTGCCTCGCATTATCAAAAGTAAGTGGCATGACCATCGCCTTCTTCACACATATTTCCATCACATAGAAGATTTTAGGGTTTCGAATTGCCTAATATGCCATGATGAAGTCAATACAGAACATGGTAGTTACTATTGTTCAAAGTGCAATGGTATATTCCATGTGAAGTGTGCACTGAAGGATAAAGATTCATATGAAATAGTAGAAAATGAAGATGAGATTGAGATGCCCAATGAAAGTTCCATCATTGTTATTGAGAGCAACGATGCCGGAGAAGCTTCAAAAATAAAGCATTTCAAGCATATGCATAATCTAATGTTAGGTCCCTTTGTTGGAGAATATGAAAATAGTTGTGACGGGTGTATGTTGCCAATCTCGGATCCGTTTTACTACTGTTCAGAATGTGTTTTTTTTCTTCATAAAGCGTGTGCCGAGTTACCTAAGATGAAGATTGTTTGGCATCATGATTGCAAAGAGCTTCTAGCCCTTATTTCTGACAAAGCTTTTTGCTGTTCACAATGTTGGCGCACATCTAATGCCTTTGCTTATGAATGCTGTGGATGTGAGAGAAAAATATGTCTCCGATGTGTGATTGCTCTTACTCCTGGTGCTCGAACATGTTTGAAACATGAACACCCCCTCTTTTACTACACAAAGCACAATGTGAAATGCAATGCTTGTGGTATGACTACACAGGGGGCATTCTGTTGTAAGGATTGCGATTTTGTGCTACATCTTGGTTGTTTTTCACTTCCAATTACAGCTCGTCACAAATGCGATGAGCATCTTCTTTCACTCACTTGTCATGATGATAACAGTTATTCAGAACATCATTATTGTGATATATGTGAACAAAGTCGAAATCCAAATCGTTGGTTTTATAATTGTGCAACATGTGATACTTCTGCCCATGTTTATTGTGTTCTTGAAGAATATCCATTCCTCAAACTCCAGAGCATTTATGAAGAAAATGATCATCTGCACCCACTCACCTTTGTGAAGAGGAAGTATTACTATCCAAATTGTGATAAATGCAGTAAGCCTTGTGAAGGTATGGCTCTTGAATGCTCAAAGTCGGAGTGCAAATATATTGTCCACTGGAATTGTATATTACCCATTTCTCTATGGGGTTGGTGAGTGTGGTACAAGCGGCAATTCAGATGTAATCATATTTGAAACCTACCACTTCATTTGCAAGAAAACTCAAGACTGGAAAACGTACAAGGTTTAATCTTTTCCTTGTTACTTGTGATATTAGTTATTGTTGTAACTGTAATTTGGTTTTTCCAACATTTTAAGTTTTAAATAAATGTCATGTAAAAATTTGGAGCTGAAAGTTGTGAGGTTTGATTATTGATTTTAGAATTTCTTATAATTTAGGATTGTGATTGTGCTTACAATAATAAAAGCGTTGCTAGATGCTTCTCTTTGTTTTTTTATATAAGCTTTTTTCTGAAATTATTTCTCTGTTGCTGCAATAAAGCTACGTTTAACGTTTTGCTGTATGTATTAGATAAATTAACAAGGACGTGTCTCCTTCAAAAACCCAAACATGTCTTTTAATGATATATTTCGCATATGAAAATTTTATTGCAGAATTTATGAAGCTTCATCGTACCTTAACCCTATTATTGCCTTACCAAATAATTTTGAAAACAAAAGATTCAACAGCCTCCCTAATCTTTCAACCTACCTTCTGTAACAGATAAACTGAAATTACTACAGTCCCAAATAAAATTGAAGGATTAGTCTATTTTTTTTCCACAAAAAATATATATTAAGACAAAAGAGAAAATGGAAAGCCGAGAAAGGTCATGATCGACACAATTTCACAACAGCTCAAACCAGTAATCAATGGAAGGAGTGATTGTGGCCCAAACACTGCAATAGCTTAACCAAGAATGACAATAATATGAATAAAAAAACATGGTTCCCATCTATCAACACAAATGTGTGACACTACTGCTTCTACTTTGGGATTCCATTCCGCACACCTAAAGTTTTAGTTATTTTCCCATCTCTTTTTTACTCTATTATCTGGGATGGTGTTGGAGTTTAGAGAAGTTGAGAGAACAAAATACAGAGAAAACAAAGAAAATTACTTTTGACTGCTATCAAATTTTCTCATATGCTTTCCATTCAACAAGAAATACAATATATATACGGGTGTAGTGGTTACAAGAAAGTCAACAAACCCCACTAATACACTTTGAAAATACAAACATATAGCTTGTACATAAACTGATTAGGTAAAAGTCAATAGCTAATAAACATCAAATCAACACTAACTCTGCTTATCTAACAAGTGATCTTAGCAAGCACTAATACAAAAATCATCACCAGCATATCCAAACCTTTCTTGAAATACGTCAGGTGGTTCGCCAACAACACATAACAGCTCACACTCTGATGAGCTCGCAACTTCAATTGAGCTTGCACTTTTGGTTGAGTCTGCAGCTTTGATGAGCTCGCAAATGTAGAGCTTGTAGGTGTAGAGCTCACAACTTCAAGTGAGCTCGCTGCTTTGCAGGAAGAGTTCGCCATTGTAGAAATGAACACTTCGCAACACTCCTCCTAAGTCATGGGATTAAGATATGATTTAAACAAATATCTCAAAATTATCTAAACTCAAGTGTCAAATTCAAATAAAAATCCAAAATGACTCGAATCAATATACTCAATGACCCAGACTCGAAAAGTTGATCCTATTAATATGAATCCATATCCAACCAATCTAGTTTGACCATAAAAATTAACAATTTGAATCAGAAATAACAATAACACAAAATGATTTAAACCAGTCCGAATCCCAGATTCGTCAAATTCTCAAATTTAAAATATTCAAATCATTTTGGTTTGGCTTAGTTTCACATTCAAATCAATTTCAATTTTGGATCATTTCAAATTTGATCATTTTAGACTCATATTGAATGGTGTTGGATTATTTTTTTAGTCAAATAGGGTTTTAAAATTTCTGGATCATTTTAGTTCGGGTTAGTTGCAAGTTCAAATTATTTTACATTCAAGTCATTCGGTTTTGGATAATTTCGGGCTTATATTGAACGGTGTTGGAAAAAAAATTTAGTCAAATCGAGTTTAAAATTTCCAAATCATTTTGGTTCAGGTTAGTTTCAGGTTCAAATCAATTTCGGATTTGATTATTTTGGGCTCATATTGAACGGTATTAGGTTATCTTTTTTAGTCAAATCAGTTTTAAAATTTTCGGATCATTTTGATTCGGGTTAGTTTCAAGTTTAAATCAATTCCGATTTCAAATTTGATCATTTCAGGTTCATATAGAACGGTGTTGGATTATTTTTTAATCAAAACGGGTATTAGAATTTCCAGGTTTCGAATTTGATCATTTCAAGTTCATATAGAACGGTGTTGGATTATTTTTTAATCAAATCAAGTTTTAAAATTTTCGGATCGTTTTGGTTCAAGTTAATTTCCGGTTCAAATCAAATTCGATTTTAGATCATTTCGAGCTCATATTTTACTATGTTGGATTATTTTTTTAATCAAATCAAACCATATATAATTTGTATTCAATTTGATAAAATCAAATTTCTAAATTCAAATCAAAATTAACCTATCACATCAATCACAATTTTTTTTAAAAAATAACTAACCTGAACCGAATCAAAATCAACCCCGAATATCTCTCCTTTAAATTACAAGCCACTTTGTAAATCTAGATCTCTCTCCATAGTATTCATTACCAAGGAAAATGGCGACGGGTGGCATGGATGAAGCAAGCAACATGAAGGTGGTACTGAAACACTATGTATCTGGTTCACCACAAGAAACCTGTAACAGCCTAATTTTTAGTGGTGTCGGAACAGTGATTCGAGATCACTAAATCTGACAAATGCGTAAGAAATATTATTAATTTAGTAATTATAAGTTAAATGTGAAGTTAGGAAAATTTTTGAAATAGTGAATAGTGTACTAAAAATAAATACTAAAATAATTAGAATAAAAAAAAAGGTATCGAGACATCTGGAATTTTAAATCGAGCCATAAATATTTTTATAAATATTTATGGAGTGTTAATAAGTTAGTATTAAAGTTTCGTCAAGAAATTTTAAAGTTCTGATAGTTAACTGAACAAAAAGAACTAAATTGTATCAAATGCAAAATTTTGGGAAATGATTAAATAGCTTAAATGATAAAAGAAAGAGGGTTTAAAAGGAAAATAGACCCAAGGTCTATTTGGGCTGGACGGCAAGGGTATGAAATCAGCAAGAAAATAAGGAGAATTAAGGGCAAAATTGGAAAATTGCAAAATTTACTTGATAAAGTTAGGACTAAAGTGGAATTATTTAGATTTCTCTTTATTTTTCTGCATTCTCATCAGCAAAAACACCATGAAAGAGTTCCCTCAAGCTGTTTTTTCATATTTTTACTGCAAGTAAGTTCAATTCTTGATTATTTCTTGAAATTTTTGTGTTTTTGTGACTTTTACAACTAGGTCCACTTGTTGAAGTCATTAGTTTTTGATTCTATGAAAGAAATTGAAAGTTGATATGAATATGTGCTGGAAGTATATGATGATTTGGCATGGAATTAGAGCTTTAAATTGTTTATATGTTGATTTTATTGAAAGAATTGAATAGAAAGTGAATGTTTGGGACCTAAGTGTAAAAGAGTTTGAAGTTAGAGTTTTATGTAGAAATTCTGAATTTTAATAGTTATGAAATAACTTATAATGTCTAGTAAAAGTATTAATTGAGAAAATTATATTAATTTAGGGGTTAATTGAGCAAGGACTGAATTGTATGAATTGTGAAATTTGGGGCAAAATGGAAATTAACATTTTGCACTACAACTGTTTTGGACAGCAGCAGTAGTCTAACTTTGAAAAATCACCAAAAATTGTAGAAATGGAATTATAGGATGAATAAAATATGAAATTAAAACTTATTGAGTCTAGTTTCTTATACAAGAAATTATGTAAGCAATGGAATTGTAAATCATGAGATATGATAAATTTTGTGAGACAAGGTCAGAATGATTTCGGGTTCCCCTGTTCTAACTTTTTAAAATCATAAAAAATTGGATAAAAATAATTATGGGATTAAATTTATATGTTTAGAATTCTGAATGAGTCTATTTTCAATAGAAACAAACGGGAACATCATTTGAATTCTGTACGAGGAGATAATTAATTTTTAGTGAAGAAGGGTCGGAACTGTCAGACAGCAGAACAGGGGAGACTTCAATGAATAAACTGTATTAATTGGCCCAACCAAAAATTATGAAATTTTTATGGTAAGAAGATATGTGAGTCTAGTTTCAGGAAAAATTAGTGGACCTTAATTTGGAGTTCTGTAGCTTTAGATATAAATAATTTAGTGACTATGACACAGATGGATAGCTTGAATATTCACCTAAGTAGATAGTGAAAATTATGGATAATGTTACCTACAAGTATGCTGTTTATACTAAGGATGTGGATGGAGAGGAGGAGGAGGAAAATATACAAAAATATATGAATGACTCGTGTATAAATTGATCACATGCCCGATTATAATCAACAAGTGTTGGATTAGAAATGATATAATGTTTTATTTGGAATATTTATTATGAAATTATGATTATCGTTATAATAGAAAAATTGAACTTGTGAGTTTATATGGCTAAATTTTAGTGATTATTTGTTAATTTTATGAATTTCATGATGTATTATTTCATATGTATTAATGATAAAACCGTGAATAATGTAAAAGCATGAAAATTGAATAAATGATCAAATTGAGCATTTCAGTTCGGTGACAAGATGAATTGAAGAAAAAGACCATGGTTGGACCATGGCAACAAGTGATAAGTGATAGCTTCGGCTACACTTATCTGATCAAGGACAAGTGAAAGTGATAAGTGATAGCTTCGGCTACACTTATCTGATCAATGACAAATGAAAAGTGAAAAGTGGTAGTTTCGGCTACTTGATCAGTGAAAAGTGGTAGCTTCTACTACCTGATCAGTGAAAAGTGGTAGCTTCGCTGCACCGATCGATGAAAAGTGGTAGCTTCGCTGCACCGATCGATGAAAAGTGGTAGCTCCGCCACCGATCGATGAAAAATGGTAGCTCGGCCACACGATCGATGAATAGTGGTAGCTTCGGCTACAAGTGACAAGTGACAAGTGATTTCCGTATAAGACCATATCTGGGATATGACATCGGTGTGATATATGCTACTGTATAAGACCATATCTGGGATATGGCATCAGTGAGATATGTGATTCGTGTAAGACCATAGCTGGGCTATGGCATCGATATATGAAAATGTGTAAGACCATAGCTGGGCTATGGCATCATTATGTGAAGATGTGTAAGACCATAGTTGAACTATGGCATCGAGAAAACGAAGTACTCAATTCCGTAAGATGTTCACTAATTTGAAAAAGTTTGGTAAGTATTACATGGAATTATGTGATATAAGGAAATACGAGTTGATGAGACGTGAGCATAAAACTTGGTTGATGAATGAGTTCATTTGTGATTATATATTTCTACGCCTTGAGTGTATTATCCGTATGAATTGATATTCCAAATGAGTTAATGAGAAAACTTCTAGTATGAAATAATCTGAGTTCGAAACAAAATATCATGAAAACGTACTTGAAATACATTGGTATGTCTTGTATATGCTATTTGAATTCATAAATGTGGAAAGTAAATGTATGTGGAAATATGAGATGATGATATCTGTACATGGAATTTATTGATGAATACGTACTTCCAAATTTATATGATAGATTTTAGTGAACATTGAAATTGCGCTCAATAAGTGATCTGGCAATTTAAAATCGTGATTGGTAGGAAGAGTTAATGAATTGCATATTTATGAATTGTTACACGTATTTGTCTGAAATACTAGGAAGTGATGGTAATTGATACATGGAAATATGAAACTATGATATATATAAAAACATGGAATATATTTGATAAATGTGTTCATTCATAATTATGAAATTTATGTACCTCATGTGTGCTATTTGCATAAAGATGATATCTTAAATACTTTGGTACAAAAAGCTTAAATATGAAATAGTATGAAATCGAAACAAATTGTTATGAAAATGTATTTAAATTATCTGTAAATGTTTTGTGCTTCTCGATAATGCCTCGTACTCTATTCCAACGACGGATACGGGTAGGGGGTGTTACAAAACCGATATGCATTTGACAGCCAGAACAATCAAACTTAAAGTACCAAAGGATTCTAATTCCATCATCTTCAAGAATCTTTATCTCTCATGCGTGTTGTTCCAATAGGGTTGGAAGCGTGTAAATTATTGTACTAAAAAATCACACAAAGTTCAATTCCCAGGAAAGAGAGGTGGATCACATGGATCTCTTAAGTACCAAGTCTTTTCTTAGTCAGAATATCCCTTCTTTCGTAATTTAATAGCACAATTAAATACTACTATTATACCCACAAATATTGAAAGGAAAATAAGACAAGAAAGAACACAAGAGTTTTAACGAGGTTCGGTAAATTATACATACATCCTTGGGCACTAACACCAGATGATAACTTCACTATCTCCAAAATATTACAAACAAATTGAATTCCTTAAGAATTCTCAAATGGGAGAACAAAGAAAACTAAGAGAGAAAGAATGGTTGGGATAATTGAAATGAGAAATGGGAAGGCCTATTTATAGTTGAGGTTCAAGGACCAAACCATAAATAGCCCATTATCTCAAGGACCAAAAAAAGAAATTATCCCATGCCAATGTTTCAAGTCAATTTTCGGTGCAAAGGCTGCACTCCTATTTATTATATTGTTAGTTAATTTTAATGGTTGTCATTTAATTGCCATGCAATTTGTCAACAATTTACCGTGCAATTTTATGCTGCCATAAATGTTAACAATCTCCACCTTGAAGATTTGATTAGAATAATCACATCTCCATACACTTTCTTCAACTCCCCAAATCCAATAAAGCTATCTTTTGTAGTGCCTCCAAATGCGCTCATGAGCGCCATACACCTGAAGGTACTTAAATTCTCAGGATGTTAATCAAGTTCAAACAATTATTGAACTTGATTGTTGTTACCACCTTGGTCATCATATCTGCAGGATTATCTGCTGTTGGAATCTTCTGAAGTAGAATTTTTTCTTTGTTAAAGACTTCCCGCACAAAGTGATATCTTACATCGATATGCTTGGTTCTTGAATGATAGACTTGATTTTTCACTAAATGAATAGCGCTCTGACTGTCACAATATAGACTAATGTGACTTTGAACAACTCCCAAGTCTTCCAACAATCCATTAAGCCAAATAGCCTCCTTAACAGCTTCTGTAACTGCCATATATTCTGCCTCTGTAGTAGACACAACTACTGTAGACTGTAAGGTAGACTTCCAACTTACTGGGGCTTTAGCAAGAGTAAACAGATACCCCGTAGTTGAACGACGTTTATCTAAATCACCAACAAAGTCGGAATCAACATATCCAACTACAAACTAACCAAGTGCTTCATCCTGCTCAAAAACTAAACCAACGTCTATAGTTTTTTGAAGATATCGTAGAATCCATTTCACAGCTTGCCAATGTCCTTTTCCAGGATCATGCATATACCTGCTCACAACTCCAACAGCTTGTGAAATGTCAGGCCACGTACACACCATTGCATACATCAAACTCCCAACTGCATTAGCATATGGGACTTTTGCCATATATTCTCTTTCGTCTTCAGTCTTCGGAGATAATTGAGCACTGAGTTTCAAATGAGAAGCAAGTGGGGTACTTACATGTTTTATGTTTTCATTTACACCAAAACATTGCAATACCTTTTTCAAATATTACTTCTGATCCAAATAAAGCTTGCCTCTCTGTCTATCTCTACTTATCTCCATGCCGAGAATCTTCTTGGCTTCACCTAGATCTTTCATCTCGAACTCTTGATTCAACTGAGCCTTCAGCTTATCTATCTCTTTTTGGCTCTTCGAAGCGATTAACATATCATCAACATACAAGAGAAGATAAATGAAAGATCTGTCATGCAGCTTCTGCAAATACACACAATTGTCATATTTGCTTCTTGTGTACTTCTGCCTTCTCATAAAGCTATCAAACCGCTTGTACCACTGCCTCGAGGGTTGCTTTAATCCATATAGCGATTTGTTCAGCTTACAAACCCAACTTCTACCACCAGCATCTTTGTATCCTTCGGGCTGAGTCATATAAATCTCCTCTTCTAACTTACCATGCAAGAAAGCTGTCTTTACGTCAAGTTGAACTAGCTCTAAATTCAATTGTGCTACCAAGGCCAACAAAATTCTAATGGAGGAATGCTTCACAACAGGGGAAAATACATCATTATAGTCAATTCCCTCCTTCTGAGCGTAGCTTTTAGCTACCAATCTTGTCTTGTAGCGAACATCTTTCTTGCTAGGAGATCCATCTTTCTTTGCAAATACCCACTTGCATCCGATTGCCCTTTTACCTTTCGGTAATTGTGCCAATTCCCAAGTATTGTTCTTCCGGAGAGACTGCATTTCTTCATCCATGGCACTTTTCCATTTGTCACTTTCTAAGCTTTGCATTGCTTCTTGATAAGTGACAGGAATATCATCATCAACAACGGGAAGGGCGTAGGCTACCATATCAGTAAATCGAGCAGGTCTACGAATTTCTCTCCGTGGCCTTGCAACTGCAACTGTTCTAGTGTACTCAACGGTTTTTGGGTCAGAACCTCTTCATCCTCTAATTCCTCCATTATGGCTGGAGAATTAGACTTATTAACTGGGCAAATCCTCACCTGCTCAAACTCCACCTGTTTTGGAGTACACTCCACCTGTTGTGAAGTATCGCTTGTTTGAATGTCTTTATCTGCTACCTTTTTCAATGTGGCAGATTCATCAAAGGTAACATCTCTGCTACAGATCATTTTCTTTGTGTCTAAGTACCAAAGACGAAATCCCTTTACTCCAGAGGTGATTCCCATAAAGAGAGCTTTCTTTGCTCTCGTATCTAATTTTGACTCCTTCACATGGTAATATATAGTGGATCCAAACACATGTAAGGAATCATAATCTGTAGCCGGTTTTCCAGACCATACCTCTATAAGAGTTTTGTTTTCTAATGCAGATGATGGCAAACGATTAACAAGATGGCCAGCGTATGTCACAGCCTCAGCCCAAAATTGCTTGCCCAACCCAGCATTGGACAACATACATCGAACTTTCTCCAGCAATGTTCGATTCATATGCTCTGCCACTCCATTCTACTGTGGTGTATCCCTGACAGTGAAGTGTCGAACAATACCATACTCTTGGCACACATCGAAGAACGGATCACTTTTATATTCCCCTCTATTGTCCGTCCTAAGCCTCTTAATTTTCTTGCCAGTCTGGTTTTCGATCATAGTTTTCCATTTAAGAAAAACTTCAAGCACTTCATCCTTAGTTCTCATGGTATACACCCAAACTCTTCTGGAAAAGTCATCAACAAAAGTAACAAAGTAGTGTTTTCCTCCCAACGAAGGTGTTTTGGAAGGCCCCCATACAACTGAGTGAACATATTCCAAAATACCTTTTGTATTATGGATAGTAGTGCCGAACTTCACTCTCTTTTGCTTTCCCAAAACACAATGCTCGCAAAATTTTAATTTGCAATCCTTTGCACCTTTCAACAATCCTTGCTTTGCCGGAATTTGCAAGGATTTTTCACTGGCATGTCCCAACTTCATATGCCACAACTGCATTGAGTCCAATTCTTAGTTATCGGAAGCTACAGCTACTGCTCCAATAACTGTACTACCTTGGTAATAATACAAGTTATTTTTCCTAATGCCTTTCAATATCACTAGTGCACCAGATGTCACTTTCAAAGCCCCATCTCTCATAGTAACAACTGAACCTTTGGATTCCAGGGCTCCCAATGAGATGAGATTTTTCTTCAAACTGGGTACGTACCGAACATCAGTCAAAACTCAGGTTGATCCATCTTGATTCTTTAATTGGATTGAACCTATACCAACAGTTTTACAGGCATTGTCATTGCCCATATAAACAACTCCTCCATTTAGTTCTACTAAATTAGAGAACCACTCCCGGTTAGGGGACATATGATAGGTACAACCCGAATCCAATATCCACTCATCTGAATGGAACGATGATGATGATGCAACCAATGATAGTTCAGAGTCACTAGTATCATGCTTTGCAACACAAGCATCTACAACAGCTTTTCCCTTATTCTTCAACTATGGACAATTTTTCTTCCAGTGGCCTTTCTCATGACAAAAGGCACATTCATCTTTCCCAAGTCTGGACTTTGACTTTGATCTCCCCTTTTGAGTTTTTCTCCGAGTGTATGAACGACCACGGACTACTAAAGCTTCTATGTCTCTGATTGAGTTTTTCTATTTGTCCTTCTTTCTATGTTCATAACTGTATAAGGCCGCACAAACTTCGCTCAGAGATATATCACTTTTCCCGTGAAGTAGAGTAGTTTCTAGGAACTCAAACTCCTCAGGAAGTGACCCCAACAGCATCAAAGCCAAATCTTCATCTTTGAATGTCTCATCCATATTTAGCAAATCAGTGACTAACTGATTAAATTTGGTGATGTGATCATTCATTGTGGTACCTGGGACATAAGTGAAACGAAACAGTCTTTTCTTCAAGTGGAGCTTATTTTGACAGTTTTTCTTCAAAAAAATTTCTTCAAGTGCCACCCACAACTTATTTGTAGAAGCCTCCTTTGAAAAAGCATACCTCTGCTCTCAAGAAAGGCATGATCGAATTGTGCCACATGCCAACCGATTGATCGCCTTCTAATCTTTCTCCTGTACATCATCTGGCTGCTTTTCATCAATGGCAATGTCTAGACCCTGCTGAAAAAGGGCATCTAGAACCTCACTTTGCCACATACCAAAATGGTTCGTGCCATCAAAGACCTCTACGGCCAATCTTGCATTTGCAATTTGATACATGCACAGATGGGGTGAAATTTATTAGATTCCAATCATCAAAATTGCCAATTTTCAAGCTTAGGAAATCAGCAGATTTTCGACAACTTTTTGGATGGTATCCTGGCATTTCTAGGTTGAGATGTCTCATGGCGTTTGAAGATCTATCTCTTAGCTTCGAAACGCATTTTGAATCACTCAATTTTGAGTTCGGGAGTTCAAGTTATGACCATTTTAGTGAAGACTGCGCGAGCAGAATTTCTAAGACGGGAATTACGAGTTTCGGGCTTTTAATTCGAGTTTAAATCATATTGAGTTTGGGTTTTAGGCTTAATTTTTATTATATACGAGCCCAATATTTTATTTATCAGCTCTTATTATTTTATTATTATTTTATTTCAAATTTTTTATAATTATTAAGTATTTTAAGTTATTTAGGAATTTTATGTTAACAAGAAAGTTTAGTTTAAAATTACTTCTTAGATTAAATTAGAGTTCTAGTATACTTAGGAGTTTTATTTAGATTTATTTATCTAGCCTATATATAGGCCTTTGCATTGTACACAAGGAGACAATTGATTATTATTCTATTTCTCTTTTGAGTTAATAAATTCTCTTTGAGTTTTTCTTTTCAAGAATTTCTCTTGAGTTTTTTTTAGAAGAGTTTTAACAATCTTTTTAGATTGTGGGGATCATCTTCAAACTTTTTCTTGCCAAGGTTTTTATCTTGGAGGGGAAATTAGAGCCGCTTGAAGGGGGTTGTGGATTCTTCGTGTTTCCAAGGCTTCTTAGGACTTCTACACGCCACGTTCTATCTTTCCATTATCTTTCCATTTATCTTCTTTATTCACTTCCTGAATCCTTGATTTATTATTTGTTTTAATTATTTTATCTAACTTGGATTTAATTTTGTTTCAGGTCGTGTCAAAAATCCAAGTGTCTTTTCGAACGTCTAGAGCCCTAAGTCAAATTCGAGACTTTGACAAACTTTACGATCCGCTTTCGCGTTCATCCTTCTCATCCCTTATCGCAATTGTTGGTCTTGTCCACATGGACGATGTTGAAGCTCCTAAACCGTCTGTTGTCTCCATAATCTTTCAATATACCTAAGGAAATCTTTTCTGATGTGGAAGATCAGTTTAAACTGCAACCACAGAGCATACTACGATTAACCTTCAGCTCTGATACCACTTGTTGCTCCAATAGGGTTGGAAGCGTGTAAATTATTGTACTAAAAAATCACACAAAGTTCAATTTCCAAGAAAGAGAGGTGGATCACATGGATCTCTTAAGTACCAAGTCTTTCCTTAGTCAAAATATCCCTTCTTTCGTAATTTAATAGCACAATTAAATACTACTATTATACCCACAAATATTGAAACAAAAATAGGACAAGAAAGAACACAAGAGTTTTAACGAGGTTCGGTAAATTATACCTACATCCTCGGGCACTAACACCAGATGATAACTTCACTATCTCTAAAATATTACAAACAAATAGAATTCCTTAAGAATTCTCAAATGGGAGAACAAAGAAAACTAAGAGAGAAAGAATGGTTGGGATAATTGAAATGAGAAATGGGAAGGCCTATTTATAGTTGAGGTTCAAGGACCAAACCATAAATAGCTCATTATCTCAAGGACCAAAATAAGAAATTATCCCATGCCAATGTTTCAAGTCAATTTTCGGTGCAAAGGCTGCACCTCCTATTTATTACATTGTTAGTCAATTTTAATGGCTGCCATTTAATTGCCATGCAATTTGTCAACAATTTACCATGCAATTTTATGCTGCCATAAATGTTAACAACGCGATCCCTACATGATCTTCAAAATGATGAAGCTCGAACGACAATTAACCGATCCTTACATCCTCGGTTCGGTAATTTTAATCACTTCCTTTCATCTTCATCATCGTTATCGTAATCAAGTTTTATTGTGTTTTGATATATTTTCTTGTTTATCTTTTTGAAAAAAATCAAATATTTAATTTTTAATTTTTAACATCCGTCAAAATAAATCATGGTATGATTGTAAAAAAGTGAAATGTGATTGATTTTTGTTTGGATTTAGCCTACAAATACTCAACTACGTTGTCAAAGATCCGAGATTGTTTCAATAAGTGTAGAAACTAATTAAGCCTCATAAATTTCTATCACCTTTTCATTATTAGTGATAGATATTTATAGCATTGCGTCGAGTGCTAAGAAATTTGATATTTCTTTTTCGATTCTTTGCAATATAGAAATAAAGGTGTGAAGAGCTTTCACGATAATTTAGAGTCCAATGAGGGGGCAGGGGCTCTCCCCCACCCGTAACCCCTAAAATGAGAATTTGTTGCTTTAAAATCCTCAAAATTTTTAAAATCTTAAGTTAATATAGTTTGGCTCTCTAAAAATGTTAGAATTTTGGTTTAATTCTCTATGAAACTGTATTTTAACTTTTATAAAAATATATAACTTAATTTGGGCCTTCTCTACAAAAAATAATTAGAGCAGGCACTGATTAAATTACTTTTAGACTCCTTGGAAAATCATAAAATTATAAATTAATATAGTGATAAATTTATCTTTTAACATCTCCAAATAATTTATAATTCAATTCTAGTCCTCTAAAATTATAGAATTATAAGAGGAGGGCAAAGTCTTAATAGCAACGTGACTAGCGCGACTCAAACCCAAGCCACACCTGTGACGATTAACATTTTGCCCATCAGGCTAACATACAAAGATTCTTTTTACACTAGATTCTTTAATTTCATTGCAATAAGTGAACCAAATAATAACACTTGATCAAAATATTTTAAAATTAAATTCATTTAACTTTATTTTTAATGTTATGTAATCACCGATAGTGTCCGTTTGCATATTATTAGTAATTCAGATACACACGGACTAATTTTAGCTCGAATTTGTAGCCTATAACTAGATATGGAGTGGCTAAAGTTTTGGATTCAGCACATCCTGGCTTTGCAAAGGATGATTTGGTGTGGGGAATAACTGGTTGGGAAGAGTATAGCCTAATTTCATACCCTAAAAATTTCTTTAAAATCCAACATACCAATGTTCTTCTTTCCTACTATGCTAGAATTCTTGGTAACTATCAACTCTATTCTATCTTAGGTTAAGGTTGTTCGGGATTGAATTGCTCCTAATTACTGGAATTAAGGGTCCATCATTTTACCAACAGATCATAAATTGAATTTTGGTGTTAGTCCTTTTAATTTGGTATAATTTTATCTATATATATATATATATATATATATATGTTATAATGTCATTAGTTAGTGCAAATACTTAAAATCATTAACTGTTTATGTTAAATTGTTGATATTGATTTTTCCTTAAAAATCATCCTTCCAATAAATAAAATGATCCGTGTTTTTAAGAAGAGAAAAAGCCATGTTAGCAACATTTTAATCAGAATAGATAAGTATTTGGACTAATCAATGACATCAAAAATAGAAATGCTAAACTGTGTTAAATTAAAGTATGAGGGTTAAATTAAAATTTTGAGCATAGTAAAAGGATCACAATGAAATTTGACTCAAATCATGGGGTAAGAAATGGTTAAATTCTACTATTAATCCCTATACTTTGTTAAAGTTATGGATTTAGTCATTATACTTTTATTTGATCAATTTTAGTCCCAATACTTTTTTAAATTTGAAACTTTAGTCTTGACCCAAACAATAGTAGTTAAACATGTTTAGTTAATTTCCACTAAAAATGAGAATAACTTGAAAGAGATTGAGTATGTTACCCTTCAACATCCATTAATTTCCACTAAAAATGATGATGAACTTATGCATGTTGTTAACTACTTTGAGTGTTGATAACCATTAACAAAATATACACACTTTTCTCTTGATTGTGAATTTAATTTACATAAGAAATGTGCTGAGCTACCTCTGGAGATGAGTCATATGTGCCATAGACAACATCCTCTAGTTTTGCAATTCAATAGCGAATGACTCCTTGCAAGTTTTTTAGGCTAAAATGAAACACCAATCAGGTTCTTATTGATAGCCAAGGACAAAAGTTGGATTCTTTTGAGGCTATTTCTACTGAATTGGTACATTTCTTTAGTAATACTCTTGAAACTGTAGATAATAGGGTACGTTCTTTTCCAGTAGTAATAAGGCCTTAGGGCTAGATGGATATTCTGATAAATTTTTTCAAGCTACTTGGGGTATAGCTGGGAAGGATTTTATGGAGGCTGTGAAGTATTTTTTTTTCTTAAGTAAAAAGATGCTAACTTCTTTTTTATTCTAATCATATTTGAAATCTGCGGCTTCATTTGCCGGAAAACTCAAAATAGGAAAATAGAGTTTGATCTTTGCCTTATTGCTTATGATATTAGTTGTTGTGGTTGTAATTTTGTTTGTTATGATATTATATTACAAGTTACATAAACATATAATATATTACGTAAATACATGGCACATGCTACTCAGCTCCAAACCCAGTACCACACTAATTACAATGATTCTTTTATAGTGAAATCAGTCAAATTAACGTTACCAATGCTTATTTCATTACAATTTTTGATGTAAAATGAGCTAAAATTATGGTGTATATATATACATTCACATGTATACATATGGTGTGTTGTATAATATAATATGGGAATTTCGAAATAAAACAACAAAGGATTTATTAATAAATCTCATAAATATCAAATAACCCACATGAAAAGCAAGGGTAACCTTGAATAAAAGCATCGACTGGCTAATTGAGTTCACCTCTGTTTACTATAAGCAACCCTCTGCCTCTGCCTCTAAATATCAAATGCTTTCCCACTTCCTTCTTCACTTGTGATATTGTTTTCCCATTGACACTTTGCTCCCAAAATCAAGCTTTTTCCTTTATTTATATTGCTTGGGGAAGGAGAAATGAAGGGATCTAACAATTATGGCCACCAATATCCCCTGCTTCTTATCTTGAATCAAGACCAGCTGATCCACAATGAAAGTGGTTTAACTCATTGTTCCAGGTGCGGGGAGGAGGTGTCTGCTCCATGTTTTTGCTGTGCGGAGCACTGTGGGTTTTATCTTCACAAGGTATGTGCCGAGGCACCTTTGGAGCTTAATCATCCTTTTCATCACGATCATCCTCTTCTTCTTATGGATTCACATCTTATTACAAAACCGAATTATTCATCAGGGTACATTTGTGATTTTTGTGATGAAGGGGATAATAAGTTTGTTTATCACTGCTCTTGTTGTGAATTGGACTTACATATTAAATGTGCTTTGTTTACATTTAATATTGCTGAGAATAATTTGAAAGAGCTGGACCATGTTGCCCTTCAACATCCTTTGATTTCCACTGAAAATGGTGATGAAGAACTTGAAGATTATATTAAGTGCTTTGGGTGTAGGGAACCATTAGAAAAGTATACACACTTTTCTCCTGACTATGGATTTAATTTACATGAGAAATGCGCCGAGCTTCCTTTCAGACTGAATCTTGTGTGCCATCAAGAACATTCTCTTGTTCTACAATTTTATAGCGAACAGCTTTCTTGCAAGATATGCTGCCTCGAAACAAGGTGAAGAGGATTTGTTTATGGTTGTTCTCCTTGCAAGTTTGTTGTTCACGTTGAATGTGCATCGCAATCACCATTACATACAAATCATGAACATCCATTTACCTTGTTTAACAGGCATCAACATCCCCTGTTTCTTATGTTGAATCAAGAGCAGCTGATGGACAATCAAAAGGGTGTAACTGATTGTTCGATGTGTGGGGAGAAGGTGTCTGCTCCATGTTTTTGCTGTGCGGAGCTGTTGGAGTTTCAACACACTTTAACCGAGTAAAGTAAGAGTTTCAAACAGAGCACCAGCAGCAACGTATTATACCCGGATAAAATATGAAGGAAAAATGCTTGGAGTTTAAGCTTTGAGCTACTGTCAAGTATGGAGAACAGAATTTTGAAGACAAAGAAAATGGAGCTTATGGAAGAAAATCTGATAATTTCATTCATTAGAAGCTTTGGCTCAAAGCCATTACATATACCAGTCATTTGGCTGGTCAAAATAAATCAATTACATCACCTAATGCATACCTAATACCACTAATTACATTGGAACTTACAAAACTAAACTTGTACACTTAAACAAAGTTGATTTATCAATCTATCGGCACCTAACTACATCAAACATGTTACCAACTTAGTTCAAATCAAACTAAGCAACAAAACATTAGCTAAAAGTAACAAAATAAAAGCTGAAGCTTGAGTAGCATAAACATCTTGATTGCACATACTTTACCGGGTAAAGTATGTGCATTAATCTACATCGCATGAGTTGCATGTGTTGCATGGGAACTAACTTCAACACTCCTCCTTAGTTTCCATGCTTGTAACACCTAGCTGCTTTCGCTTTATAAACCTTGACACACCAAGGGCCTTTGTGAAAATGTCGACAACTTGCTCCTCGAATTGCAATGAATCGGTTCCACCTCTCGAGCTTGTTCCATCTCCTTATCACATGTAACTTGATCTTTGAAGTGCTTCGTTCGCCATAAAAGACAGGATTCTTTGCAATTGCAACAGCAGACTTGTTATCACAAAAGATCTCTGTTGCCTCCCTTTGATGTAGGTTAAGATCAGCTAGAATTTTTCTCAGCCATATGGCTTGATTTCTGACATTTTTGCAATGGCTGCGGCATATTCAACCTGCTTTGTTGATTGAGCCACCATCGATTGTTTCCTTGAGCTCCAACAAAACATGGTTGAGCCAAGGGTAAAAGCATATCCAGAGGTGCTTTTCATATCATCACTTGAACCAGCCCAGTCACTATCAGTATAGCCTTTCAACTTCAAGGTTTCAGCTTTGTTGAATAACACACCATAGTCAAGAGTGCCTTTGATGTACCTTAGCACTCTCTTTCTTTGCTTGAAAGTCTTTGGACATTACAAGCAATGCATAAACCTTGATAACATACTCACACGACAAACAAGATATCCGGCCTAGTTCTTTGTCAAATATAACAAGCGACCAACTAGGCTCCTGTAAGTAGACTCATTGGTGGTTCATGATCTCCTGGCCAGATGACTTCATTCCAACAGCAATAGGAGGGCTTGTTGGCTTACAATTCTCCATCGAGAACTTGGACAAAACCTTCAAGGCAAATGTTCTCTGTCCCAAGAAGATTTTTCCTTCTATTTGGCGCATCTCCATTCCCAAAAAGTATGTCATTAGCCTCAAGTCAGACATTTCAAACATGTCCATCATTTTGGCTTTGAATTCAGCCAACATATTTTGATCTCCTCCAGTCACCAAAAGGTCATCGACATAGAGGGATATAATAAGCTGTATTTCAGCTTCATTCTTCTTGACAAATAGTGTTGGCTCATTAACACTTCTGTTAAATCCCAAACTGACCAAGTAGCTGTCAATTCGAGCATACCAGACTCTGGGAGCCTGTTTCAGGCCATATAAAGCCTTCTTAAGCCTGTACACCATTTGTTCTTTGCCAGATACAACAAATCCTTGTGGCTGATCAATGTAGATCTCTTCTTCAAGGAAGCCATTGAGAAATGCAGACTTCACATCAAGCTGGTAGATTTTCCACTGCTTCTGAGCTGCCAAGGCAACCAGTAATCTTATGGTGTCTAGCTTTGCCGCTTTGGTGCAAATGTTTCCGAGATAGTCCGAGCCATATTTTTGGCTGAATCCTTTGACTACAAGCCTGGCCTTGAGTTTGTTTAAGCTCCCATCAGCATTTTTCTTGGCTCGATAGACCCATTTTACTCCAATAACCTTCCTCTTGGTTGGTCTAGGAACCAATTCCCATGTCTGGTTTTTCTCAATCATAGCAATTTCATCAATCATTGCCTGTTTCTAGCCTTTATCAGCTTCAGCTTCTTCAAAACTGCATGGCTCCACTATGGCAACTTGTGCTCTTTCATAAATTTCAGCCAAAGGTCTAATGCCTATGATCGGCATGTCATCAACGTCCATTTCGGGATCATTTTGATCGACTTCAAACCGATCTGTTATAAGTTCTTCAGAATGGCTTGTGTTCATTTCTTTCCCAATTCCAACAAGCCTTCTCATCAAACACTACATCTCTGCTCACTTTGATTTTGTTGGTTAAAGGATCTAGGATCCTATAACCTTTTTGACCATACTATACCCGGTTAAAATACCGGGAGCGACTCTTTTGGACAAATTTTCCTCTTTCTGGTGGTACTTGGTTTGTAACATAGGCAACCAAAGACTTTCATATGAGCCAATGATGGCTTGAACCCGAACCAGGCTTCAAAAGGTGTCTTGTGAGCAAGTGCTTTAGTTGGAAGCCTATTCTGAATGTAGACAAAGGTGTTGTTGCGACTTGACCCACATTGTCTTGGGTAGATTTTTTTCAAACAACAAGCATCTAGCCATATCCATCAGGCTTCTGTTCTTTCTTTCACTAACCCCATTTTGCTGGGGTGTATAAACATTGGTTAGCTGGTGTTTGATGCCAGCATCTTTGCACAAGGCTTGGAACTGAGCTGAAGTGTATTCAGTTCCATTATCTGACCTTATGGTCTTTATTTTACAGCCTATTTCTGTTTCCACTTCAGCTTTAAACTTCTTAAACACTTGAACAACCTCTGATTTATGCTTCAAAAAATAAATCCAGCAATATCCGAAATACGATCATCAATAAAGAGAATAAAGTACCTGTTGCCACTTAGTGATTCAGTCCTCATGGGGCCACAAACATCGGTGTGCACCAATTCCAGCTTGCTTGATGCTCTCCAGGTGGTGTTTGCAGGAAATGGAAACCTTGCTTGCTTTCCCATCTGACAAACCTCACAAACATCTTCAATGTGAACTGTCTTGGTGAAGTTTTCAACCATTTCCTTGCTGACCATCCGAGCCATGGATTTGAAGTTGGCATGACGAAGTCTTTGATGCCAAAGCTTGGTGTCATCAGTTGAAGCAACATGAGTTGAGTGTGAGTCACTTGACCAGTTGACTTCAAAGCATTCATCACTCATGGCGACTGTCATGAGGCTCAATCCATTTGGATTAGTGATTTGGCACTCCTGGCCTTTAAACACAACAGAGTACCCTTTTTCTAGCAGTTGAGTAATGCTAAGTAGGTTCCTGTCAATTTTAGGTACCAGCAGCACATCTTTGATAATTTTGCCACCTGTGGCAGTGCATATTTGCACATCTCCCTTGCCTTCAGCCTTGATGAGCTGACCATTACCAATTTTCACCCTGGTTTTGCAGCTTCTATCCAAGGTTTTGAAAATTGTTTCATCTGGTGACATGTGGTTGGTGCAGCCACTGTCCAGCAACCAGCCTTTTGTACCTTTCTTCTGGCCAGCTGAGCATGAAACAGCAAAGACTTGTTCTTCATGGTCACTACTGTCTTCAGCCACCCAAGCTTCTTCATTCTTGTGTTGTGGTTGGTTTTTGCCAGGTTTGCCTTTTTCTTTGCAGACTCTTTCAACATGGCCCTTCTTTTGCGGTGTTGACACACACGAGATCCGCTTTGAACCAAAGATCCGCCTCTTGATGACCAGGTCTTTTACAAAATCTGCAGAGTCGATCTTCTCCTCTTGCAGCATCAGGCTTAGGCCTGTTTCTCCAGTTCTTTTTACCTTTATAGGCTGAGGTGCTCGGGGTTGCTTTGGCCTTAGCTTGGAAAGCACCCTCCTGGTGCTCCTCCGATCTGCTGGCCCTCCTTTGCTCTTGTGCATACAGAGTATTGATCAGCTCTGTTAAAGTGATGCTGGTTAAGTCTCTTGAGTCCTCTAAAGAGGATATTTTTGCCTCATACCTTTCTGGTAAGGTAGAGAGCACTTTTTCCACAATCCTTGCTTCACTAAAATGCTCACCAAGGAGCCTTATGCTGTTTACTACAGCCATAATTCTGTCTGAATACTTCTTGACAGTTTCCTCTTCCTTCATCTTTAAATTCTCGAAATCCCTTCTTAGATTCAACAACTGCTGCTGCCTTGTCCTCTCAGTACCTTGGAACTCCTCCTTAAGCTTGTCCCAGGCCTGCTTTGGAGCCTCACAAGCCATGATTCTGGTGAAAATAACATCAGAAACACAGTTCTGAATGCATGACATGGCCTTGTGCTTTTGCTTTTTCTTGAGAGTGAGTACGCTTCATTTGAGCCACTGTTGGATTTGCTCTCAATGGTTCTGGTTCAACATCTGAGTTAACTACCTCCCATAGATCAAATGCTTGGAGGTAGGTTCTCATCTTGATTAGCCAAATGTGATATCCTTCTCCATTGAAAACTGGAGGTGCAGCTGGTGAGAAGCTTGATGAAGCCATCTTGTTTTATATTGAATATGAAACAGGTCCTCTAAGAAATGAGCTCTTGATACCAATTGTTGGAGTTTCAACACACTTTAACCGGGTAAAGTAAGAGTTTCAAACAGAGCACCAGCAACAACGTATTATACCCGGATAAAATATGAAGGAAAAATGCTTGGAGTTTAAGCTTTGAGCTACTGTCAAGTATGGAGAACAGAATTTTGAAGACAAAGAAAATAGAGCTTATGGAAGAAAATCTGATAATTTCATTCATTAGAAGCTTTGGCTCAAAGCCATTACATATACCAGTCATTTGGCTGGTCAAAATAAATCAATTACATCACCTAATGCATACCTAATACCACTAATTACATTGGAACTTACAAAACTAAACTTGTACACTTAAACAAAGTTGATTTATCAATCTATCAGCACCTAACTACATCAAACATGTTACCAACTTAGTTCAAATCAAACTAAGCAATAAAACATTAGCTAAAAGTAACAAAATAAAACTAAAAACAGTAGCATAAACATCTTCAGTTGCACATACTTTACCCGGGTAAAGTATGTGCATTAATCTGCATGAGCTGCATGTGTTGCATGGGAACTAACTTCAACAGGAGCACTATGGGTTTTATCTTCACAAGGTATGTGCCAAGGCACCTTTGGAGCTTAATCACCCTTTTCATCTCAACCATCCTCTTCTTATGCAAAATGCACCTAATTCATCCGGAATGTACATTTGCAATTTTTGCAATAAATCTGGTCACAAGTCTGTTTATCGCTGCTCTTCTTGTGAATTGGACTTTCATATTAAATGTGCTTTGTTTACATTTAATATTGCTGAGAATAATTTGAAAGAGCTTGAGCATGTTGCCCTTCAACATCCATTGATTCCCACTGAAAATGGTGATGAAAAACTTAAAGATGTTTCTAACTGCTTTGGGTGCCGGGAAGTATTAGCAAATTATACACGCTTTTCTCCTTTCTGTGGATTTAACTTACATGAGAAATGCACTGAGATTCCTTTCAAATTGAATCACGTGTGGCATCGCAAGCATCCTCTTGTCCTACAATTTAATAGCAAACGGCTCTCTTGCAAGATATGCTGCCAGGTAACAATGCGAAGAGGATTTGTTTATGGTTGTTCTCCTTGTAAGTTTGTTGTTCACATTGAATGTGCATCACAATCACCATTACAAGTTATTAAGAGTACAAATCATGAACATCCATTCACCTTGTTGTTAAGACAGGTTCCATTCACATGTGATGGGTGTGGTACTGAAGGAAATCATGTTGCCTATACATGTGGTATATGCAACATTATAATCCATAAAAATTGCATTCCATTGCCTCTCATTATCAAAAGTAAGTGGCATGACCATTACCTTCTTCACACATATTTCCATCATATTGAAGATTTTAGGGTTTTGAATTGCCTAAGATGCCATGATGAAGTCAATACAGAGCACGATAGTTACTATTATTCAAAGTGCAATGGTATATTCCACGTGAAGTGTGCACTGAAGGATAAAGATTCATATGAAATAGTAGAAAATGAAGATGAGACTGAGATGCCCAATGAAAGTTCCATCATCGTTATTGAGAGCAACGATGCTGGAGAAGCTACAAAAATAAAGCATTTCAAGCATATGCATAATCTAATGTCAGGTCCCTTTGTTGGAGGATATGAAAATAGTTGCGACAGGTGTATGTTGCCAATCTCGGATCCGTTTTACTACTGTTCAGAATGTGTTTTTTTCTTCATAAAGCGTGTGCCGAGTTACCTAAGATGAAGAATGTTTGGCATCATGATTGCAAAGAGCCTCTAGCCCTTATTTCTGACAAAGCTTTTGTGTGTAAACTATGTTGGCACATATCTAATGCCTTTGCTTATGAATGTTGTGGATGTAAGAGAAAAACATGTCTCCGATGTGTGATTGCTCTTACTCCTGGTGCTCGAACATGTTTGAAACATGAACACCCCCTCTTTTACTACACAAAGCACAATGGGAAATGCAATGCTTGTGGTATGACTACACATTGGGGTATGGCTATACAGGGGGCATTCTGTTGTAAGGATTGCGATTTTGTGCTACATCTTCGTTGTTTTTCACTTCCAATTACAGCTCGTCACAAATGCGATGAGCATCTTCTTTCACTCACTCATCATGATGATAACAGTTATTCAGAACATCATTATTATGATATCTGTGAAGGAAGTCGAGATCCAAATTATTGGTTTTATAATTGTGCAGCATGTGATACTTCTGCTCATGTTTATTGTGTTCTTGGAAATTATCCATTCCTCAAACTCCAGAGCATTTATGAAGAAAATGATCATCCACACCCACTCACCTTTGTGAAGAAGAAGTATTATTACCCAGATTGTGATAAATGCAGTAAGCCTTGTGAAGATGTGGCTCTTGAATGCTCAAAGCCGGAGTGCAAATATATTGTCCACTGGAATTGTGTAATACCCATTTCTCTATGGGATTGATGAGTGTGGTACAAGCGGTAATTCAGATGTAATCATGTTTGAAACCTGCCACTTCATTTGCAGGAAAACTCAAGACTAGAAAACAGGGTTTAATCTTTTCCCTGTTACTTGTGATATTAGTTATTGTTGTAACTGTAATTTGGTTTTTCCAACTTTTTAAGTTTTAAATAAATGTCATGTAAAAACTTGGAGGTGAAAGTTGTGAGGTTTGATTATTGATTTTAGAATTTCTTATAATTTGGGAGTGTGACTGTGCTTACAATAATAAAAGCGTTGTTTCTCTTTGTTTTTTTATATAATCCTTTTCTGAAATAATTTCTCTGTTGCAGCAACAAAATTACGTTTAACATTTAGCTCTATGTATTTGATAAAGAAACGAATGACGTGTCTCCTTCAAAAAACCAAACATGTCTTTTAATGATATATTTCGCATATTAAAATTTTATTGCAGAATTTATGAAGCTTCATCATACCTTAACCCTATTATTGCCTTACCATATAATTTTGAAAACAAAAGATTCAACAGCCTCCCTAATCTTTCAATCTACCTTCTGTAACAGATAAACTGAAATTGCTACAGTCCCAATTAAAATTGAAGGATTAGTTCATTTTTTCCATAAAAAATACATATTAAGACAAAAAAGAAAATGCAAAGCCGAGAAAGGTCATCATCCACACAATTTCACAACAGCTCAAACCAGTAATCAATGGAAGGAGTGACTATGGCCCAAACACTGCAATAGCTTAACCAAGAATGACAATAATATGAATAATAAACATGGTTCCCGTCTCCAAACACAAATGTGTGACACTACGGCTTCTACTTTGGGATTCCATTCTGCACACCTAATGTTTTAGTTATTTTCCCATCTCTTTTTTACTCTCTTATCTGGGATGGTGTTGGAGTTTAGAGAAGTTGAGAGAACAAAATACAGAGAAAACAAAGAAAATTACTTAGCGGAATTTTTTTGTCTGCTATCAAATTTTCTCATATGCTTTTCATTCAACAACAAATACAATATATATAGGGGTGTAATGTGTTAGAATGTGGCCCTCCATGCAGCTCATGCACCAGCCATCAGAAACAAACAGAGCAGGCCAAAACCAGAAGCTGCCGAGCCACTGTGCTGAAGCTGTTTATTTTGTTTCTTTTGTAACCATAGTTTATGTAATGTGTTCTAGTTTATTTTAAACTAAGTTCAGTTAGGATTTGATGTAATTTGATGATGTAGGAGCTGATGACCAACTATACTTAAGTGTACAAGCTTAGTTTTGTAAGTTCCAATGTATTAGTGGTAGTTGGTATAGATTAGTTGACTTCATGCTGTTTTTTGACAAGCAAAAAGCTTGGTTTTATGTATTGGCATTATGCCATTGTTTTCGGTTAATGAAAATTCATTTTGAATCTCATTCAACTTATGCTTCATTTTCTTTGCTTTTCGTTTCTTCTGTTCTTGTTTTCCTTTGAAACTCTGTCTTTGTTTCTTCCACAAGCCACGAGGCTTGCTGCACAAGCTTCCTGTTTTGCTTGCTGCTTTGCTTCAAGATCCAACATAATGGTTACAAGACAGTCAACAAACTCCACTAACACACTTTGAAAATACAAACATATAGCTTGTAGATAAACTGATTAGGTGAAAGTCAATAGCTAATAAACATCAAATCAACACTAACTCTGCTAATCTAACAAGTGATATTAGCAAGCACTAATACAAAAATCATCATCAGCATATGCAAACCTTTCTTGAAATACGTCAGGTGGTTCGCCAACAACACATAACAGCTTACACTCTAATAAGCTTGCAACTTCAATTGAGCTTGCACTTTTGGTTGAGTCTGCAGCTTTGATGAGCTCGCAAATGTAGAGCTTGTAGGTGTAGAGCTCACAACTTCAAGTGAGCTCGCAGCTTGGTAGGAAGAGTTTGCCATTGCAGAAATGAACACTTCGCAACACCCCTCCCAATTCATGGGATTAAGATATGATTTAAACAAATATCTCAAAATTATTCAAACTCAAGTGTCAAATTCAAATAAAAATCCAAAATGACTCGAATCAATATACTCAATGACCCAGACTCGAAAAGTTGATACTACTAATATGAATCCATATCCGACCAACCTAGTTTGACCATAAAAATTAACAATTTGAATCAGAAATAACAATAACACAAAATGATTTAAACCAGTCCGAATCCCAAACCCAAGATTCTTCAAATTCTCAAATTTAAAATATTCAAATCATTTTGGTTTGGGTTAGTTTCACATTCAGATCAATTTCAATTTAGGATCATTTCAAATTTGATCATTTTAGACTCATATTGAATGGTGTTGGATTATTTTTTTAGTCAAATAGGGTTTTAAAATTTCTGGATCATTTTAGTTCGGGTTAGTTGCAAGTTCAAATCATTTTACGTTCAAGTCATTTGGTTTTGGATAATTTCGGGCTTATATTGAACGGTGTTGGAAAAAAAATTTAGTCAAATCGAGTTTAAAATTTCCAAATCATTTTGGTTCAGGTTAGTTTCAGGTTCAAATCAATTTCGGATTTGATCATTTTGGGCTCATATTGAACGGTGTTGGGTTATCTTTTTTAGTCAAATCAGTTTTAAAATTTCCGGATCATTTTGATTCAGGTTAGTTTCAAGTTTAAATCAATTCCGATTTCAAATTTGATCATTTCAGGTTCATATAGAACGGTGTTGGATTATTTTTTAATCAAATCGGGTTTTAAAATTTTCGGATCATTTTGGTTCGAGTTAATTCTCAGTTCAAATCAAATTCAATTTTAAGTCATTTCGAGCTCATATTTAATTGTGTTGGATTAAATTTTTTTAATCAAATCAAACCATATATAATTTTTATTCAATTTGATAAAATCAAATTTCTAAATTCAAATCAAAATTCACCTATCACATCAATCACAATTTTTTTTTAAAAATAACTAAACTGAACCAAATCGAAATCAGCCCAAATATCTCTCCTATAAATTACTAGCCACTTTGTAAATCTAGATCTCTCTCCACAGTATTCATTACCAAGGAAAATGGCAACGGGTGGCATGGATGAAGCAAGCAACATGAAGGTGGTACTGAAACACTATGTATCTGGTTCACCACAAGAAACCGATATGCATTTGACAGCCGGAACCATCAAACTCAAAGTACCAAAGGAATCTAATTCCATCATCCTCAAGAATCTTTATCTCTCATGCGATCCCTACATGATCTTCAAAATGATGAAGCTCGAACGACAATTAACCGATCCTTACGTCCTCGGTTCGGTAATTTTAATCACTTCCTTTCATCTTCGTCATCGTTATCGTAATCAAGTTTTATTGTGTTTTGATATATTTTCTTGTTTATCTTTTTGAAAAAAATCAAAAATTTAATATTTGATTTTTAACATCCGTCAAAATGAATCATGGTATGATTGTAAAAAAGTGAAATGTGATTGATTTTTGTTTGGATTTAGCCTACAAATACTCAACTACGTTGTCAAAGATCCGAGATTGTTTCAATAAGTGTAGAAACTAATTAAGCCTCATAAATTTCTATCACCTTTTCATTATTAGTGATAGATATTTATAGCATTGCGTTGAGTGGTAAGAAATTCGATATTTCTTTTTGATTCTTTGCAATATAGAAATAAAGGCGTGAAGAGCTTTCACAATAATTTAGAGTCCAATGAGGGGTAAGTAGGGGCTAATGAGAAATCATTGCTTTAGGCTCTTCAAAATTTATAAAATCTTAAATTAATATATAGTTTGTCCCTTCAAAAATGCTAGAATTTTGGTTTAGTCTTTGTGAAACTGCATTTTAGCTCTTGTAAAAATATATAATGACCTCCTCTAAAAAAAAAAAAAAAAAATTAGAGCAAGCACTGGTTAAATTACTTTTAGGCTCCTTGGAAAATCATAAAATTATAAATTAATATAGTGATAGATTTATCTTTTAACATCTCCAAATAATTTATAATTCAATTCTAGTCCTCTAACATTTTCCTCGTTGCATGGACTGAGGGTCTTGAATAAAAATAAAAACTACCTAAAGAGTGCCTTTTTACACTAGATTTTTTTTTGGAGAAATTACAAGAGGAGGGCAAAGCCCTAACAGCAACGCGACTAGCACAACTTGAACCTAAGTCACACCTGAGGCGATGAACACTCTACCCATCAGGCCAACACACGAGATTCTTTTTACACTAGGTTCTTTAATTTCATTGCAATAAGTGAACCAAATAATAACACATTCATCAAAAAATTTTAAAATTAATTTCAGTTAACTTCATTTTTAATGTTATGTAATCATCGAGAGCGTCGGTATGCATATTATTAGTAATTCAGATGCACGGACTAATTCTAGCTCGAATTTGCAGCCTATAACTGGATATGGAGTGGCTAAAGTTTTGGATTCAGCACATCCTGGCTTTGCAAAGGATGATTTGGTGTGGGGAATAACTGGTTGGGAAGAGTATAGTCTAATTTCAGACCCTAAAAATTTCTTTAAAATCCAACATACCGATGTTCCTCTTTCCTACTATGCTGGAATTCTTGGTAACTATCAATTCTCTTCTATCTTAGGTTAAGGTTGTTCGGGATTGAATTGTTCTCTTCTATCTATATACGGATTATAATGTCATTAGTTAGTCCAAATACTTAAAATCATTAATTGTTTATGTTAAATTGTTGGTATTGATTTTTCCTTAAAAATAATCCTTCCAACAAATAAAAAGGTTCACGATAGAATGATGAGTTGGAGGGGGTGTTTTTAAGAAGAGAAAAAGCCATGTCAGCAACATTTTAATCAGAATAGATAATTATTTGGACTAATCAATGACATCAAAAAATAGAAATGCCAAACTGTGATAAATTAAAGTATAAGGGTTAAATTCAAATTTTGAGCATAGTAAAAGGATCAAAGCGAAAATTTGACCCAAATCACAGGGAAAGAAATGGTTAAATTCTACTATTAGCCCCTATACTTTGTTAAAGTTATGGATTTAGTCCTTATTCTTTTATTTGATCAATTTTAGTCCCAATACTTTTCAAATTTGAAACTTTAGCCTTAACCCAAACAATCGTAATTAAATTTGTTTAGTTAAATTCAATTACTAGTCATGTACTATGTGTACAGTTATAGATTTAGTTCATTTTCTCCAATTGGATCATTCTAAGTCTCTTTACTTTTCGAATTTGAAATTTCAATCTTGACACATGACAATTATTAATCCGTTAACTAGATTTTTAGTGAGTAGTATGTGGAAATAATAAGCTGACATAGCATTACACATATGATAATAAGTTTGGTACATCAGATTTTGGAAATAGCTTAACTTAATAGAAGAATGTAACCAAAGAAAATCTAAGAACATATAAGGACTCCGTGTGAGTGTTGAATACAGTTATGTAATATCGATAATAAATGTAAGATGGTTAATAGGTATGCCTGGGATAACAGCATATATTGGTTTCTATGAGCTTTGTGCTCCAAAGAAAGGAGACTATGTGTTTGTTTCAGCAGCATGTGGTGCAGTTGGTCAGCTAGTGGGGCAATTTGCCAAGCTCCATGGTTGCCATGTTGTTGGAAGTGCTGGTAGCCCAGAGAAGGTAGCCCCTTTGCATGCTATTCCTATTCTTTTTAGGGTTAATATACTATTTAATATCTAGATTTGGCTTAAATGTTCAATTTGACACCTAAATTTCAATCACCATTATGCGGCCTGATGAATATTTGACTAGTATGTTTTAGCAAATAAAACATAGGTGCTTCATTATGACACAAAAAGTTTAGGTACTGAATTGAACATTGAAGCTAAACTCAGGTCGTTAATTGAAACAAAAAACATAAGTATTGAATTGAATATTAAAACTAAACTCCGGACGAACCTATATTCTTTTCTGATATTTATACCCCAGTGTTTTACCACTGCTTATTGCAATTCTGACCAAAGAGAACATTTTTCAATTGGATTGTTATTGCATTTGAAAGAATTAGAGGACCTTGAGTCTGAATACGATTGTTTCCTTTATGGTCTAATTCCGGTTTTAGTCCCTCTATTATGCTAAAATTTGGATTTAATCCCTTTAATTTGCCCTAATTCTTTTTTTATCTTATGATGTTATTAGAAGGTAGAAATTGATTTCTTTGGCCATGTAGGTAGAAATTGAGAATACCATTAGTTGATGTGGTTAAACTGATGACATGGATTTTTAAAAAAAATAGGATTAAGCATTCGGTTGATATGTAACTTGATTATCGAATGAGGTTAAAATATGCTTCAAGTCCTTGGACTCTTGTACATTTGAATTTAGTCCCTTTACTTTTCAATTCTAAAAATTCTAGTCCAATTATTAACACTCTTAAAATCCTTTTAAATTCATAGGTGTGACCTTTTGAAATTTTAAAAAAGAAACCCGTTTGATACCCTTGGAACAAAAAAAATGACGTTATAATGGATCTTATTACATTTTTAAATTCAAAAAGTAGAGGGTTAAATTTATGGAAATTTAAGTAGGGGACTGAATTCCAAATATATGAAGAGTACAAAGACTTGGAGCATATTTTAACCTATTGATTGAAAATGGTTATCTAGGATTCTAAATTGATAGCATTGCTAGTTAACAAATAAAAGTTTGAAAAAATCCATGTCATCACTTTATGATGGCAACTAATTATGGCTAAAAATTGAGACCAAATTACATCATATTAATGTAAAGGGATTAAATCCCAAATTTCAGCATAGCAGAGAGACAAAAATCATAATTAGCCTTTTTTTTTTTCACTTCTTCAATTTAAGGTTGATATCTTGAAGAACAAATTTGGCTTTGATGAGGCTTTCAACTATAAAGACGAGCCCAACTTCGATGCAACATTGAAAAGGTTAGTAACGCACAATTTCTGACATTCATGCTCGAATCCAAACACCATAATCGAAATCTAACGTCGACCCTTTATTTTCGAAACAGGCATTGTCCCGAAGGCATTGACATTTACTTCGACAATGTCGGCGGGAAGATGCTAGACGCGGTGCTACTCAACCTGAGACCCCACGCCCGCATTGCGGTGTGTGGCATGATCTCGCAGTACAACAGAGAACAACCCGACGGCATCCAGAATTTGTCGTCGATGGTATTGAAAGAAGCTCGAATGCAAGGCTATCTAGCGACGAACTACTACCATCTTTACCCCAAATACCTCGAAATAATATTGCCATTGATCAAAGAATCCAAAGTAGTTTATGTTGAAGATGTTGCTGATGGCTTGGAAAATGCTCCCAAAGCGCTCGTCGGGATCTTTAGTGGCCGTAATATTGGTAAACAAGTGGTGGCTGTTAATTGCTTGTAATCGAAATTTTAGATCAAAACGCTTTATTTATAATTTTGCCCATAAAGTATATTCGATTTCTCATTTTGTTATATGAATTATCATTTTCATATTATTTTACCCCTAAAATTATTGTCGCGCAATAAGAATGTGCTACATGTCATGTTCTTATTGTTAAATTTTTTATTTTTAGGGGTAAACTAAGATGAAAAGGATAGTTCAGTATCAAAGTGGGACAAAAGTTTCATTTACTAAAGTGAAAAAATGAATATAATTTAAGGGTCAAATCGTGAATTAAGCTAAATCAAAATATGGACACTTTTGGGCTGGAACTTATTTTTGAATGTATTTTTTTTATTTCTTAATATATTTCATTAGGAAAAAAAAGCATAAGTTATTTTAATTTTGCTTGTGAAATTTTAGTTTTTGTTTTTTTTTTAAAGAAAATACTTTCATTAATAGAAATCATGAACAATAAGAATATAAAGGCATGATACAAATGATAAATAAGACACTACAAATTGATGTTCAACAAAGTCCTAAAAAAATAATCCTCGAAAAGGAGAAAGGCAATCTGACAATAATAGCAACACTTGAAGAATTCAGAGACAAACCAGAAATGTATCACATTGATCAAACCGTTAAAATTTGCATTGTTACCTTGTTATCATTATCGTTAAAAAAAAAGAAAGCGAAAACACCCTTAGACCCTTCCTTTTTATATATATAGTAGTGTAGATATATGTTACCATATAATAAAATTCAATTGTAATATATTTTACCATATATGTGTATATATATATATATTATAAGACATTAGTTTATATGGTAAAATATTATAGATAGTAATATCATTTATTTATCATTTATTTGTAATATATATATATATGGAAACATATAAATACACATTATGGAAAAATCATATCAAATCTAATGTATCAAAGTTTCCTAATTTATTATTTTAGAAATTAGGAATATATTATTTATTTTTAAGAAATATAATTTTGCTTGGATTATTATTTTATACACGGTTAGTGGAGTAAAAAAACGTCGTATATTAAGCCCGACCTAGTCCGAAATATAGGCTTAAAATTTTGTCTATATTTGTAAAAAAATTTATTTAAAAATTATTTAATAATTTTATACATTTTTTATTTATTGAAATTTTTTATATAATCATCTTAACATTATTTTACTGTTTACATTAGAATAGTATTATATATTTAGTACAGATTTATTTTTTTAATGTATTCTAAATTACATAATATATAAAAATAACATAATATAAAAAATTATAAATTTAAAAATGGGTTGAGTCGAGTTAAGCTAAGGCCTTCAATGTTTAAACCTAAATTTAACTCATATTTTAAACGAATCTAATTTTTTTATTCAAACTTATTTTTCAAGTCTAATATTTTTTTTCAAGCCCTTCGGATGGGCCTTTAAACTTGACCTTTAAACTTGGACAAATAATTTTACCCATGAACAAATATACTTTCCCTCTAATAAAATATCTTTCTAAAAGGTTTCCCTTTAAAAAAATATCTTCCCAACTTTACTCTCTTTTTCTTTTTTTTTTGTTTTTTTATCAATTATTTTCTTTGATATAATCACCCGGTCATTTCCATCTTTTTAACTTTTGCCATTAAAGTCTCGCTCTTTTTTTCTTAAAACCTTCAATCTTTTTTTTTTTTTTTTTTTTTTTTTTTTTTTTTAGTTTCAAGCAACAAAAATGGCTGATGAAGCGTTAGTGAAGAACAAGCAAGTGGTTCTCAAGAACTATGTGAATGCCGGTTTGCCCAAAGAATCAGATATGGAAATTAAAGAAAAAAGCATTCAATTGAAAGTTCCAGAAGGGACTAAAGATGCAATTTTAGTGAAAAATCTCTACTTATCTTGCGATCCTTACATGAGGAATCGTATGAAGAAGCTCGAAGATTCGTATGTGCCATCTTTTGAGCCCGGATCGGTGAGTTTCATGAATCTGAACTGAAAAAATTTCCCTTTTTTCCCATGTTTTTCGAGGATTTTCAATGATCTGTTTTTTTTTTAGTTTTGTTTGATGACTTTGCTGGTACGGTTTATAAGAAGCTTGGTAGGGGAATTTAATGAGAATTTCAAAAAGAACAAAATTTGGAGAGTTTAATTAGAATTTTTAGCTCAAATCAAGGTTTTTAGTTCCCAATGGTGAGTTCTGGCTGTTTAGGATTGAGTTGATTCAGTGTCAAATACGTGTATTCAGTGGTAAAATTGCACTTTGGCCACCAAAAAATGATAAAAATTTGATTTAGTCCTGCCGGCCACCTAACGCCGACCAGTACAAATGTTGCAATTTGTCAACCGAGCTCGTAACATAATGATAAACTCTTGGTTAACATCAGATCTTGATCCGTGGACACCTACTCTCATAATCAATTTCGAGTAATAAAAGATCAACATTTTATCGAACAATGCCTTAATTTACCTTTTAACTAGTTACATTACGCAGCCTATATCCGGTTACGGAGTGGCCAAAGTCGTGGATTCGACTCATCCGGAATACAAAAACGGCGATCTCGTGTGGGGGACGACCGGTTGGGAAGAGTATTCTCTCTTAAGGGCGCCTGGTCTTTTGTTCAAAATTCAACACACAGATTTGCCTCTCACCTACTATACTGGACTTCTTGGTAAGTTGATACTCGGACTCGATTGCTGAGTGTCAGATATATGTATGTGCGACACAAATTCGAGTCGCATGGTTTAGATTCGTGCCACTTATATGATCTGGGTTATGTTTCATGGTTGGTAATAGGTTGATCTTGATAACGTAATAAGAACATACTTGTGCTCGTTTGATTGTTCATTGATTTCATCATTATAGGTATGGCTGGTATGACTGCTTATACTGGTTTTTACGAAATCTGCACCCCGAAGAAAGGGGAATATGTCTATGTATCGGCTGCATCCGGAGCAGTTGGTCAGCTTGTCGGGCAATTTGCGAAATTGTTAGGCTGTTATGTTGTTGGAAGTGCCGGAAGCAAAGAGAAAGTAAGTTCTCGGTTTTGTCATTTATTCCTCCATTTCTTGTTTCTTCCCCTTTTTATCTAAACGTCTTCGATGATTTCCGTTTCAAAGATTGATCTGCTGAAGAATAAGTTTGGGTTCGATGAGGCGTTCAACTACAAGGAAGAGCCGGACTTGGATGCTGCTTTAAAAAGGTCAGTAGTTACTAGAACTCAGATTGGTTCGACAGACGAATCACATGATCTATTATCCGACTTTGATCGGATGTGATATTTTTTACTATGTTTTGCCAGGTACTTCCCAGAAGGCATCGATATTTACTTTGAAAACGTCGGGGGAAAGATGCTCGATGCAGTGCTGCTCAACATGAGAGTCCATGGTCGTATCGCTGTATGCGGAATGATCTCACAGTACAACAATGAAAAACCCGAAGCAACGCACAACTTGATGTACATCATTCCAAAACGGGTCCGGATGCAAGGTTTTATAGTCAGTGATTTCTATCACTTGTATCCCAAGTATCTAGAAATGGTTATACCTAGCATCAAAGAAGGGAAGATAACGTACATTGAAGACGTAGCCGAAGGTATTGAGAGTGCTCCAGCAGCTCTCATTGGCCTCTTCATCGGTCGCAATGTCGGGAAACAGTTAGTCGTGATCTCCCGTGATTGATGCACTTATACGGAAAATAACACCGGTATAATTCGTGCATGTGTGTTGTGTTTTATTTCCATGTATTTTGTATTTATGTTCGGATATGCGTTGACCATGTTGGTTTAAACAAGAGTCTATTTTGGGTTTTTCATACAAATAATATAAAAAGTTTAATTACGAAAATGGTATTGAATCTAAAATATTTATAAAAATAAAATGTTTTTTTATAGTAAATATGAGTGTCGTCAACCTCTTAAGAAGCACTACTCTAAATTATTTCCTATCATTAGTGAATCATACAATTAAAATAATTTCTTAAGTGGTGATGCCTAACATAATGGCGGTATTGACATGTATTTTTTTTTAAATATTCATATTTCCTCCTAAATAATATTCAGGAAAAACAATTTGTGCCGCTTAAAAGATTAGCAATACCAATAAATTTTTTTTATAAAAAGGGCCTAACAAGAAAAAAAAATGCGATGTGGGTAGGGAGTCGTGATTGATTAGTCATATTGGCAGTAGGTTGGTGCCACTTGACAATCAATCACGGCTCTCTATCCTAAAATCTACACTTCTTTTTTTCTTAAGTTATCTTACCCATTATATATAATACTGGTGCTCTCCATACACACAACATGGGATTTGAGTGAAGTAGAGTGATTTTTTTTTTTTTATATAGTTAGTTGTTTTGTGTTTTGATTTGGTAGGAAAAAATTGTTTGGGCTGAAATTTTAGGAAGAAATTATGTAGTTTTAATGGATGTTTTCATTGTTTGTAATAATAATTTGTATACTATATTTAAATAAAATATAAATAAAGTTATTTATAAAAATGGGTTGTGGTAAATATTATTATGTGAAAGGGTTTATGTTCTAAAACGATATGTTTATTCAATTTTGCTTGTTCAAATGTTGAAATGGGTTTATTGAGTAGAGCAACTAATCACACTGCCATGATGATTAATGTCCCAGTAAAAATAAATTGTTACTTGCTATTCAAGGGCATTTTACAAATTTGCACGTCTTTATTTTTTAATTAGCATATTTAACTAATATGGTAATTTGTTATGGACAGGGTGAGTATCGCGTCTTGAGAACACGTGTCCATGGTCTAAGCTAGCAGTCAGACGAATGTATTTTCCCATATTTGGATGTCGTAAGAACGACGACATTGATTAGGATTTTTGAGCTTAGGACCAACTTGACATCCACCTTAGTTGAGAGGTGACGCCCGGACACATTTCAGTTGTTGTGTGGGGAGTGCACCATCATCTTAGAAGATGTTACATTGCAATTCGGGCTCCCAATTGATGGTGTTGTGGTCACAGGTTCAAGTAAAGTGATCGAACCTAAATCGTTTTGCTATCAGTTGCTTGGACAATCGTTGGGTGATAGTGTTGTTAAATTTACCAGATTGAAATTTTTCTAGCTAGAGCAAAATTTTAAAACTTTACCAGTAGTGTCTTACAATGGGAGAAAATGTGCGTTGTTCGGGTGTATATGCTGGAGCTAATAGGAGGTACTCATGTTGGATGCATGTAATAATAAAGTCCACCTGATGTATTTACCTCTGTTGGTTGATTTTCAAGTTGCTCGTTCATACAATTTGGGTTTGGCACTATTAGCAACGTTGTACCTTGAATTTTGTCAGGCGAAAAAAATGATACACAAGATACAGGCACCAAGTAGGTAAAAAAAATTAAAACATCGAATAAGAATTATTTTTTTATGAAAATGTTATTTAGATGGTGTACTTGTCTGGGGATCGGGAAGTCGAAAACCTTCATTGTGTATAGATAAATGATTGAGGCATATGTCGGAGAAGAGATAATATTTTTTCAAAATAAAATTATATTCATGTCATGTCATGTAATTGTTTTAGTTATTTATTTCTGATGTTACTATAATCATGTTATTAATTATGTAGTTTGTGTGGATGTCATATATTATGTCAAATGTTCCAAGTGTAATTCCCAGTTGATTTACCATCATTCATACGTGTGGTGCATTAACGCACCCGTTATGAATTTTTCAACCGTTGAGTGGTACAACGAGGATCGATCTGTGATAATTCAAGTGTAAGCAAAATGTTTTGGACGTTACAGACAACTTCGACAATGTCCACGACATTAATAAGAAGGGAAAATATGCAAAGAATGGGACATTGGAGCATCAACAATGAATTGTAATGTGAAACACCCGAATAGATAGGAGGCCTCGGTTGGACTCTTGTACGAGAGATTTCTTGCCCTTGGTCCAGTACCAACGTTAGTACATGGAAAACGGGTTATCGTGTTTGTTTGGTGAGCAGTTGATAGTAGTCCCTAGACACATATACTGATGAGGGCATTAATAAAGTGGACCAAGTTGATCCCATCCTTGCCGAATACATCCGCCTCCTCCTCCCGACCCTGAACCCGAACCTATAAGGACACAAACACAATAGGAGGGTAGTTCTTATCATCCGAAGTTGCGTAATGAAAGTTTTATGCCAAAATTCCAAGGCTACCCTTATCATCTAGAGATACCTGATTTCACTTCTGATTATCAACAACCGAGATCATCAATGATGAATGATATGCTTAGATCAGCAACCCAATATTCCACACAATCAATTTTCTTTACATTTCAAACTGATGCAACTGGACAGGTTGGCAACACCACCCTACATCACCTTTTTTTTTTTTCTTTTTTCTCAGCTTTTTCTTTTCACGCCCTTTGCCACCCTTTTTTATTAAAAAAACAATAACACATTGACAGCACCACTATAAAAAAGAAAAAAATTGTATTCCTATAATATTTGTTTGTATTTAAAAAATATTCGTATTTTTTGGGCCGCTTGACCACTTAACAATACTAGTTAAAAATTTATTTTTTTACTTCACCGGGATTGATGGCAGCAAGTGGCAGAAAATCTAGGGTGGTGCTGCCTGATAATGTAGCGACACCCAAGTTTACTGTAGAATACGGTCTATTCTTGTAATTAATCGGGATCTTATGCCATTTTCATATATTTTTTTCATATTATTTTGATAAATAAATAAATAAAAACCTTCTATTTCACTAGAGTTCTGATTATTCAAAACATAACACAAACTGTATATAAAGAGCAAAATATGTCCTACATATCACACCAATACCTTAAAAATACTTTGAAATTTTATAGAGGAAAAGAGTATCCACGTAGATATTTGGAGTCGACACCCGACTCTCTCACCAGTGCGAGACGTCCAGTTCGAGCAACCTAAATACGTACAAAAAGAATGAAGGAATGTCGTTATACTATGAAGATAGATGATGTGATTGTTACACTGGATGCCAAATGTTATCGACGAACCTCACAGATACCGTAGGGCTCCAACAATCTCTGCAGTGCAACCATCTTGTCTAGATCTCCTGTAAGCTGGAATATGCATACAAACATATTGTTATACTTGGACTTGGAAAATAAAGTGTCAAATACAGATAAGCTCAAGTTTGCTTTTACATATTTGGACCTCCATGTTATGTATGAATGTGTCAGAATACGGATATCAGACATATTTTAGGGGATGAAGGGCTAGAGTAACGTAGACAAATGCAATGGGTTTATGTTGTTCGGACTAAACATATCAGATACGAACATGCTTTTCCATATATTATACAAAAGATCAACACCTAAGTGTCCAAATAATTACCTCGAGGGTGACCGTGTGGTCAGAAACATCAACAGCCTTGGCCCTAAAAATGTTGGCAATGTCAAGGACATCTCGTCGAGCAGCAGCATTCACAGCAATCTTTATCAACATTAATTCTCGTTCAGCAAATGGCAACTGTGTAAGATCCCGTACCTAAGAAGTGAAATCAATTGTCAGCCGTTGAGTTCACTCAAGAAATTACGGAGCAAAGGCTAACATCATTGCAAGTTGGTTACGGAAGTTACTCGGTATTGAACACAAAATAGTTAAAGTATGTTACTCAGATTCAGGTGTAAGAAATTAATAGTTTTAGAGTTGCTTCACTAGTGAATGACTCGAAATGCACCCTTCGGTATAATCTCACCTCATGCATATCTACGAGCTTATAGAGTTGCTGCACTAATTTGCTAATTGATTCATCAGTACCGGGGACAACAGTTGTAATACGGGAAAGCCCCTCAACTTCAGCATGTCCAACAGCCAAACTCTGATGATGGTAAAAAGGATTTAGCCGATTAAAACCCCTAAAAAACAGAGCAGGAAAGAGATAAGAAACAATGACAGCAAACTCACCTGAAGATTATAGCCTCTTCGAGCAAAAACACCTGTAACAAGGTTTAGAACTCCCGGAGAGTCATTTACGAGCATGGATAAAGTATGAGATTGATGTCCACTTGTCTGAGAAACATTAGCAAAAATGTTAATTTTAAAATAAGATACCATGAAGATACGTTTTAAACAGTGACTCATGAAAAAAAGGTCGCTCAGCACCAATAGGGACATTAATCTTGGAACATAGAACCAAGCATGTTCTAAGAACAAGTAAAATTTCAAAGTGAAACTAATTCATTCTCTCGAGTAATGAAGCTTGTGGCTTACTTGTTTATGCTTAACAACTAACAGAACTTATGATGACCCATGTACTAGGAATCAAACTACACTTTATCTCCTTTACTAAAAAATTGAGCAACTTAATTCTTGTACGTTAAATCAAAGAGCAAACTAGTCCTTTCAGTTAAAATTTTCATCCTTTTCTATTATTAAAAATTGGTGTGGTTGACGAAATAACTAGACGGCTACACATGACGTGCCACGTGTACCTCAATTCGACATACAATAACCAAATTTTAACAGAAAGACCAGTTTGCTCTTTGATCTAACATATAGGGACTAATTTGCTCATTTTTTGAGTAAAGGGGACAAAATGCAATCCGACTCCAAGTACATGTGCCTCCATGATACTTCTACCAACTCATGATCTATTAGTGTGGATATGTGTGTAACAAAGAGAGAGGAGACACTTAACAACCAGCAATAAGCATGCTTACATCGTCATCAGTGAGAACACCCCAATGAGCATCAAGAACTTGATTGATCGTAAAGCCATCAGGCGACTCAACCGGATAGACGTCTCCCTGCATGAGCAGACAAAAACACATAAAACTATAGATTTTGGACCAGAAGGTATATCAATTATGCAATGACAGAATATAGGAGCACAGAAAGACTTACCCCTCCAGAAAGATCGGCCTCGCTAAATACTGATTGCTTTCTAGCCCCCGCAAGAGCGTTATCAGGTACAGTTTCTTCAAGATCAGGATATGAAGCTGCTGAAAATCGCCAGAATGGAGCAGATGCACCCATTTTTTCCCTTCTAAGAGCAATCTAATAGGAGATTTGAGGATAAACATATGCATTAATAGCCTTGAACTAATAAAGAGCCAACTAGAAATTTTCATCAAGCTCATTTACCTTTCCTGTTCTAGCAATTTCTTTTATCCCAAACTTGCTTAAATTTCTTTGCACAGCAACCATCTTCCCTGGATCACCTGTTACCTGTGTTTAACACATGATATGTAACTTATGATTCAACACTGAAGAAACATACTTAAATCCCTTAGTCCAAATTTTGAAAGAAATGCTTTAAGTTTGGTAAAAGTATCATGGAGACTTTTGTACTAAGAGCAAATTAGTATTTATATGTTAAATTAAAGAGTAAACTAATCTTTCTGTTAAAAATTCCATTCTTTTCTACTGTAAAAAACTGATCCCAATACATCAGCATGAGGTACTTTTACCCCTCAAGTTTATTAATCTATTGAACAATAATTCATCTGCAGGCAATTAACACCAAAAATTCTGAAGCAACAAGAAGATAATCCATTCATTACCTCAATAGTTAGTGAATGTTCTGAGATATCCACAATCTTTGCCCTGAAGATGTCCACTAACCACATGATCTGATAAGCAAGAAAAGGTCAGCCAATCAAAGGGAAATCTAGAAGGAACTCTTAAGTCTTAACATTCTAAAAATCACAAGCAGGATTTACCTCAGCTCTGAACTTTGGGTCTGCATTCACTTTTATTAGCATTAGCTCACGTTCAACCTGAGGCTCATTTGAGAGATCTTCAACCTATCCATCATATTAAAAGAAGTAAATTTAATAAATTGACATATATAAAAATGTCATCAACCCTTTTAAGATATCATAATGGACAATCTTGAGATACTTAAAAACTTCATAAGGTGTGTTGAGAGGAAATCGACTTCTTCCACGAAAGTCTACGAAATGTCATTGGTCTGGAGTCGGCAGACCCCTGAACGTGTCAGTATGATCCCCTGGTCGAGCCGGGATTATGTTTCTCGACTCTCATGAGAGCCTGAACCAAAGGCAAAGTTTACAAGACAAAAATGTCTCGTTGGATTGGACCATCCATGACGCACAACCTCCTACCAAAGAAACATGAGCATCCACGCACGGTAGGATTTGAACTCTTACCCACTATGGGCACATATGCTGCTACTTGATTAAGCTAGATCAGGTGGTAACATGCCTCCCCTCTAGTGACCTATATGTTAAGGTCAGGGATTCAAATCATACCATAGGCAAATGGCTATCATTTCTTCCATAGGTGACCATACACTACACACGGTCCATTTTGAAGTCACTCTTACTCTGTGGACCAGTGCCCTAGGAAGCCTCTTTAAGCACTCACTCTCTGCAGAGTCGAGAAACAAAATCTCAGCTCGTCTCGAAGACAATACCAGCCCATTGAAGAGTCGGGTCAGCTTCAGACCAACCACACTTTGCAGACTTCACCTAAAGAAGTCTACCTCTCAAAGGCGAATCTAAAGAGGGTAGGTAGGAGCCTGGCCCCGAAAATGAAAACTTTTAGTTCAGCCCCTTAAGAATAATTAATTTATAAAAATAAATATGATAAATTTGCACTTTGGCCTTAAAAAGTTTCTGTATAGAACTTTTCAAATGATAAAATCATAAATTTATAACTGATAAAATTAAAATTTAATCTCTCAAAAATTTATAAATCAAATCCGACCCTTATGCACGTTAACAATGGCATGGCAGGAAAGGAAACTACTTTCTTTCCACCCCTATCCTTCAATTTTATCATGCCTAATAAATATCACTACAATATAATGAAGAATTTTCTGGATAAGATCATACCTTCCAAACATTCACAAGCTTTTGTAACTGCTCCACAACTTGCTGAAGCACTTTATCAGTACCAGACACAACAATGGTAAAAAGTGCCTTATCTTTATTTAAACCAACCGCAAGTGACTCAATATTATACCCTCTTCTAGCAAAAACTCCAGCAATCCTATTAATCATCCCACTTTCATCCCCAACAAACACCGAAATCGTATGCCGCCTCACCCTTTAATTCACCATAACCAACAGCAAAGCAGCAATTATAGTAAGTAAACTGAAACAAAAACAAAAACCCAAAACGTAAAACGTAAAACAAAGAGGTTAGATTAAAATACGTACTTTGAACGAGTTGGAGTTGAAGGAACGGGTCCATTGGCAAGGAAATTGCTGTTTGAGAACTTATCGTCGACACTCTTTGGGGAAAAGACCAGTTTTTTCGGGACATGGATGATGGGTCTTATTGTTTTTGAAGGGAAAGTAATGGGTTTATGAACTGAGTCTGACTCGGTCTTTGAGCAGTGGATCTGTAGGTGTGGAACAGTGGAGAGAGCCGCCATGACAGCAAAGAAGGGAAGCAAAAAAAAAAAAAAAAGGAGATACGATACTGTTACTAAATTAGAGAAAGATATAAATTGAGGAAATAAAACTGGTTAAATTTCTCTATTAGTCCCTGCATTGTTAGAGTATTGGTAAAATTCTTTCATTAGTCACTATGCTTTGCGAAAGTTGTATATTTAGTTCTTGTACTTTGCAAATTTTAAAATTATAATCTTCACCAAACGATAATTTTTATATTCATTCGTTTAAGTTTTGTTATTTCCAATATCTAAATAGGCATACATATTATCATATATACAACGTCATGTCTGTTTGTTATTTCTACATATTACTAAAATTTCAGTTAATGGATTAACAATGGTCTTTTTACGTAAGTCTGAAATTTTAAAATTTGAAAATTATAAGTACTTAGAGTGATCTAATTAGCAAATATAGATAAAATCTACAACCGCACGCATAGTACGAGACTAGTAATTGAATTTAATCAAATAGATTTAGTTGCTACTATTTGGATCAATACTAAATTTCAAAATTCGAAAAGCACAAGATTTAAAATTAAAAAATTAAAAAGTATAGGAGTTAATATTGATCAAATTAAAGTATAAGGATCAAATCCACAAATTTTATAAAATATAGAGACTAATAGCAAAATTTAACCTATTGTATTTTATTTTGGTACTTTTTGTTTTTCTTGTAATTTTCAAATTTTGTAATTTCATTCATCATCAAATTTAGATTTTGGAAATTGTCTATCATAATTCGATTAGGTTCTCGATTTTTATATATTAATTTTTCGTTTTAGATTTTTAGACTTTTAAATTACCTCCACTAAATATAAAATATTTACTTTTATATCATAGAAAATTAAATATTAAATATAGAGAAAATAAAAACAAATTTTAGCTCGATTTTGAATAATCACGATCTTTAAACTTACATTCTATAAATCATCCAACACCTCGATTTGAGTCAGTTTTCAATTTTTCTTGCTAAGCCCAAGTTAGATTTATTAAGCTAACATTTGGGAACTTGAATTTTAGAATTTAGATTTGAATTTTAAAAATGGTGTGAATTGAATATTTAAATATTAAAAATGAGAAATTCATGGTAATTTGTTCATGATATATATTAAATCGAATCCCAATACATTCATAATATATGCATTTTATTCTTACCGTTTATATAATAAATGAAATCTAAATAGGGATAAATATTAAAATTATATATTAACTTTGATTCATGTGTAATGTCATACATTAAATTTGGTTTTATGCGATTTTATACATAAAATTTTAATTGGATTTAATTTTCACAAATCACTAATAAAATCATCGAATTAACACAAGTTTACATTCGTATATTGCATACATAAGAAGGTAATCAGTATCGCATCGGTGAGCGCATAGTCCACACATTAAACAATAAAATTATCCACAACATTATTTTAAAAAATCCACAATAAAATCATCCCATACTAAATATATAAAATGAAAGTTTAACAAAAACATACATAATATGTTGTGTTCGTAAAACATTTAAAAATTGTCTTCTTCTTTTTCTTTAGTCTTTACTTTTTATTATTAGTTATTTTTTCTACTTAAAATTCTAAAGTTGCTATTTTCCTTTAGTTAAAATTTAAAATTTAAATTGATTAATAAAAAAATTAAAGTTGGTTAAAAATAATAAATTTTATCTATTTCTTAACGTTATTCATGTACTGGTCGGTGAGCAATGCTTCAGCTAATGCAACTGAAATTGGCCAGAATGAGCCGATGCAACCGGTATAGACTGGAATTTACACCGGTGTGGAAAAGGGAAGTAGTCATTCTGGTTTGTTACAGGAACGGTGCTCACCGGTTGGTGCAATTGGAATCAGTGCAGCAACTATATTGATACACAAACAATTATATTAATCCAATATAAAAATAAATGCATGTATTCATTTATTTAAATGTAGACAATTGAATTAAAACCAAAGTTCCATATACACATATGAATCGCAATTCAAGTTTCATGTGTATAATTACATCAAATCAAAGTTCATATATCAAATTGCACATTTGACTAAAGTTCATGTATAAATTTGATAATTTTCCCTTCTAAATACGATGCGGTAATCATGTTATCATATTGTAACGTCATATATTACTCACAAAAGAAAATTTTAATAGATTCAATTGTTGTCATTTGTGTTTAGATTGAAAATTTGAAATTCAAAAAATATAGACTAAAAACGATTCAACTGGAGAACAATGACTAAATCTATAGTTTTATGCATGGTACAAGACTAAAATCACAATTTAACTAAATGGATTAGACTACTATTATTTAATTCAGGACTAAAATTTAAGTTTCGAAAAATATAAGGATTAAATTTGACCAACTGAACTAAAATTGATTCAATTAAAATATATGTACTAAATCCATAATTTACACAAAATATAGGGATTAAAAACAAAATTTGACAGAAGAGAAATGGTCGGATATGTTGTTCGGTAGCTTAAACGGCGCCGTTTGGATTTTTCCATTTCCCCTTTTTAGAAACAATTGGTTTTAAGGGGGGACAAAAGAGGAAACTTACTCATAAACTAGTTTGATTAACATTGACATTGTTGCTAGTGTAATAAGACATAAGTTCGAGTGTGTTGAAGCATATTATTCTCCTATTTAAAGGGTGGAGATAGACTATTATATATATGTGTATAAACAAATATGATAAGAACATGAGATTAATGTAAAAAAAAAACTTTAATTTTATCATTGAACAAATGATTTATTAACAATATAATCTAGTATTTTAGTAATTTTTATTATACATGTCTGTATCATATTAATTATCTTAATGTTATATAATTGTAGACTTGTCCATAGAAGGACTATCTGTCCAGACTTAAAGGTTCATCCGAATTTTGAAAGGCTTTGGGCTAAAATATTAGGTATGAAAAATTAGTTTGTGCAAAAAAAAAAATCAAGCCCATTTAAAATATGGGATAAGCTGGAGTTTAAACATTTAACGCCAGAGCTTGGCTTGACCCGTTTTTTAAGTTTATAATATTTTATATTATGTAAGTTATAACACATAAAAATATAATACTATTACAATATAAATATTAAAAAACGTTAACATGATTATATATAAAATTTTAATAAATAAAAAAGTATAAAATATTAAATATTAAACTAAAAAATAATATGAGCATACCAAAAATAGGCTTTGATTAATTATTTACAAATATTAATATATTTGGGTGAAATTTTAGATTTATATTTTGGGCTACGTCAAACTTAAACAAATATAAAATATAATAATATCATTCTTACGTCCAATCCAATATGATTCGTGAATGCCTCTATCTAATCGAGCCCAAAACTATTGTTGTATAATCAATCCCTAACACTATACCTAGCCCATAAAGAATAGCTAGTGCCTATACATGTGTGAAATGGGCTAAAAATTTGCCTGACTTTGTTAATACTTATTCTCCATTTCTATAAAATTCATCATTAATTGGTGTTTGAATTTTAAAATATTTTAATTATATCATTAAACTATCGAAATTATATTAATAAAGTTTTTTTTATTACTAAAACTATTAAAATCGTTAAGTAAGATATCAAATATTGTGTAGTATAATTTAAAATGAAAACTTTAAAAGAAATGAATATCATAAAAATATTAGTTTTTATGTTTCCGGAATTTTTATAAAAGTTTTATTGTTCATGTATTTTTTTTCACTTTTACTTTATTTTTAATTTTAACTTTTAAAAGTTCTGCAAAAACATTATGCTTCTCTTTAAAATTTTCATTTTAAATTATGACGGATAGAATTTAGCATGTCATTTAAGAATTAAATTAACGATTTTAATAATAAAATGAATTGATTAATATAACATTGATAATTTAATTCAATCACGAGTGAAATGATAAAGAATTGATTTTTTTGGATCAATTTCATTATAGGTTTTGATCATATCTGCTTTTTTTGACACAATACCTAGAACTATCCATAGCCACTCCCCAACTCATAAATAGGGAGATAATGCGCTTCAACGCATTTGAACCCAAATCCTACTGCATCGACAACAATACTCATACCAATCGAGCTATAACTCAATCGACTATTTTTTTATAAAAAATATTAAAAAATATAATTAATTTTATTCTTTTCGAAAGTGACAAATAAAAGGTTATTAAACTTTTTTGGGTTTAAGAATACTTTGAGGGAAATCAAAGAATCCTCTAATTCTCCAAAGACAAATTCAATTTGGTGTTGTTTGGTTTCACAATTTGACTTTAACAAATCGTCGGGGAAAAGATAGTTCAACTTAATTACATAAATTTTGTCATTATTCGAATGCCATAATAATAAATTTAACCATTAACGTTTAAATATTTTTATTAATTTAGACATTTTTTAATTAAATTTGACCTTCAATATTTAAAAAAAAAAAGAGTCGAATTTGACCATCAACCTTTCAAAAAGAGTTGAATTAATTTTTCAATGAAAATACTGACTCAAATGTCAAACTTTTAAGTATGGCAGCCCACATAATGATTCGCATGTACTTTATGCTATTTTTTTAAATTTTTATGAACTTTTTATTTTTTGTTTTATATGTTTTTATAAATTTTAAATTTTTTTATGTAGAATATAAGACGAATAATTTCATGTCAACGATTAAAGAACAACGATTTTTAAAATTATTTTTTTAAAAATTTAATGTTTTAATTAGTATTTTCATTAAAGAACAACGATTTAACTATTTTTGAAAGGTTAATGACTAATTTAACTTTTAAAAAAAGGACCAAATTGAAAAAAATATAAACATTTGCATTACACAATTAAATCCACTCGAATTTATTGTCTTCCTAAAAAAAAAATTAGATCAGCATGGTTGACAATGAAGCTATTAATATACCATTCACGTGAATAAAGAAAATTTTGAGGTTCTCATAGCCTATCTCCTTTCAACGATGCTAATTTCTTTTATCCACATGGGTAGATCCGGTTATTAAGGACAAAAGTTTAAATTAGGTTAAATTCTACTTCAAGTTTTTATTCTTTTTGTACAATTAAAATTGAAATTGAATAGGTATTGCTGGTGGTGTGATCGGAGATGCAATTGATTTGTGGTTTTTGAGATTAGCAAGAAACATCGAGATGTGTAATGAGTACGAGGTAGAATTCTAGGGCATTTTGGATGGTCTTAACTAAGCTTGGAAGTTTAGATGTCGAGATGTTTTGTTAGAAACAGATTGTTTGGAAAAGCTATACTATATTAAGGGGAAGTTGAAGATACATTAGGCAGAATCATATGTCGTTAATGAGATTCGAAATTTGTTGAGTTGTGATTGGGATACTAACTTAAAACATGTGCATCGAGAATGCAATAGGTTGGCTGATTGCTTAGGAAAAGCTACAAAAAGAATGGGCATTGACGTTCATTGTTGGTTTTAACCCCCCGATTTTGCTTTGAATGCATTGCATGAAGACCTTAACGGTTTATCTACTACTAGACTAATTGCTATGTAATAATCTATATTGTTTTTATTTAAACAAAAAAAATGAAATTAAAATTTTTTTATTTTATTTTTAGAAATTTAGTATCTTTACTTTTTATATTTTAAAATTTCTGTTAAAATGTTAAGACCGTTAAAACTTTTCGGTAAAATTTATTAATGTGACATTTTAAAATAAAAAAAATACTCAGCTTCATAACCATTTAACAAAAAAAATGACGTTTGTTATGCATCTAGTTCTTAGAGGCACTCCTCATCTTTACAAGTCGCATAAACAGACGTGAACATTAGTGGATCCCAAAAAAGGGAACCTCTCTCTCTCTCACCTTCTTCTTCATCCTCAATATTTGACTCCACCATAGCCATAACCTAAACATCCTCTAGGATGGCTCTTCACCTTGCCTAAGCAAGGTGAATTGCACGATACAACCGTCATCTCCACCTTCTTTGATCTTAGCATCAAGCTATCAACAATGTTAAAATGAACTTGAATTTGGTAGTGTTAACAATTGAATTTGTATTGTTAAATTTGAATAGTAGGGGACCATATTCTTTGAAATAAAAATAGAAAGACTAAATTTCAAATATATAAAAGTATAAGAACTTGGAGTATATTTTATCCTTTAAATTAATATGAAAAGTACTTACAAAAGGGATTAGATTGAAACAACTAAAGTTTGAAGAAATATATCTCCATAATGTTCAGTTTACGAAATGTAAGATTATTGGTAATAAGAATTACCCTAATGTAATATTATTTAGCATATTATCGGGTATGTTACATTACATTGATAGTTTATTTTGATCAAATTGATCACTCCACTATTAACCTATCTCTTCCATCGTTCTATTTATTTTTTTAATTATAGTCATGGAGTCAATCCACTACAAGTACCATCACTAAACTCCCCATTATATTCAAAAGCAACTTAATTTTATGTATTGCCCAATGACATTGTCATAAGTATATTACTCTCATAGGATATCTTTAATCTCTTTCGATTAAATCTGTTCGTCCAATATGATCCTATTTTATCTCGTAGTCATAATTGCATCTTTCTATGACGAAAAAGATTATTACTAACAAATAGTAATAGCAATGATTTATCTTGACAAATGACTTGTGATCACGTCATTTTTCATAATCCATGTAATGTCAATGAAAAGATGTCATTTACTCTTTGAACGAGCTATAAATTCCACTATCGTAAATAAAGTCATGGAATACATAAGTCATATACCTAACTACTAACTTTCGACTTTGACATCAACTAAGCTCAAACTTTCAATATTTCAAAGTAAACGAGTTACATATTCATAGCCAGTTACTTAGTCGGGATTAAGGTAAACCACATTATGAATGTCACAAGTGAATTTATCTATAAACGGAATTAGTATTAATTCAACTTGAGCTTCTGTCTGATGTATTATTAAACCAGACAATCACACCTATGTATCTCTCCAATTGAACTTGATAGACAACATAATACTCCATCTAATCAGTTGCTTATTTTGATTCATTAAATTATAAGTCATTTAGATTACCTACTAATATAAATTGTCTTCTCGCATCATAATCTAACATTATGATGCCACCTAGTATTAGTTAGACCTTAGGTAATTGTGAGTCAATACTTGTTTTGTTCATTTTACTTTTTGTGCAAAAACATGTGATAATAAAATACAAAAGATAATAATTATAACTATATCTATTTGAAAAATTACAAGCATATATGACAAAATAATTACACTAAAGACACAAAAACCTAATAGTAATGTGCTAAGTGATTATTTATATTCAGACAATCCTATTATTTAAAAAAAAAAAATTTACATTTTGTCAGCCAAACGCCTCCTAATAGTACTGTTTTGGATCCAGTCTGGATTGATCAATCAGATCAATTAGATAAAAAATCGATTGATATATTGGTCCAAATAAAAATATTTGAATTGACCTTTACGTGAACTGTTTGTAAACAATAAAATTTAAAATCAAGACAAAAACTTAGTGGTTGAATCAATTTGTAATTATTAATAATTTTTATAAAATTTTAATTGTTAATTTAATTATTGTTGAATAAACAATTACACTGTTTAAACCAAAAATTGATAACTTGATCAATTCAACCCTTTATAAGTAGTATGAATTTTTTTCGTCTAAATTAAAATATTAAAATACCAATCAACAAGTGGTTGGGTTCAAATCTTAAAAACAACGGAACAGTCACGAACCTCGAATATAAATCGTAACATATATAATATAAAAAAATATTAAAACCGTAAGATATTGTAGGGTAATAAGGATGGCAACAATAATTAAAAAGAGGATGGGTTCAAAGGCTTGAAAATTGAAAGGTAGAGAATTCCACATGTTAGCTTAAATGTGGGGTTACCCATCCCCATGACTTATTTATGGAGTCTTTCTATATCTCAATTATTGGTGACCCCTAACCCCCAAAATACTTTGCTATATTATAAAATAAAATTAATTGATTAAATATTAGGTTAAATTGACATTATATTATTAATTTTAAAAAAAATTTATTGTGGGTAATCACAATTAATTAAAGATTTGAAGGTTTCAAAGATAATTTAAATAAAAATATTTTTAAAGTATTCCAAATTATTAAATAAATAAATAAAAAAAGTAGGAAAATGATATCCACTTTGATTGAAATGACTCAATTGAAAACTATATTCAATTTGAGGTCGGCCAAAAGCAAAGGTAAACTTTACAACTACCATTATATATATATGAAAAGAAAATATTAAAACAATGAAAGAAACTTTAGCCTAAAGCATATACATATACATATACATATATATATATATATAAACAATGAAGAAAAAAACAAATGATTTATTGTCTGAAAGACTCGTGACTGCCAACACAACAACCTTTGATTTATACAAAATTTATGAATTGATAGGATTACATATTTTAATAACAAAAATATTCTCTTTTTCTCGTAAAAAAAAATATTTTAAAGTTTAATTACGTGGATTGAGTTTTAATTCGATTAGCATGGGTATTATTGTTAATGTAAGAAAATATGAGTAGTTCTAGACATTGTGTCAAACTGAATGGATATGATCAGAACCTATAATGAGATTGTTTAAAAAAAAAGTAATGCGCTTGTTTTATCCTCATTTTTTAAGGTTAGGGAAGGATTATGGTTACTGCTAGGTATTTTATCAAAAATATCTCAATATCATGGTTAATCTCATCAGATAGCCTCAAATTATGACATTGATTTTAAATTAGTCCTCAAAATTCAAGACATTGTAATTGAGTTCTTAAAGCATTAATATCATATCAATTAAGCATTTCTATCGGTTTAGCCATTACCTTGAACGTTAAATGCAAGATCAAATAAAATAGGGAATAAATTTAAAACATACGGATCAAATTATAAACATATGTATACTTATTATATGGACAACTTGAATTTAATATGTTAAAAAAAAAAAAGCATTTCCCTCGTAATTTTATTGGCATTATCTAGCTTTCTAACATGTTGAGTCCAAGTGGAGGTACACGTGTAGTCATATGAATTGATTGTGACGTTTAGAGCTTAAATTGATGGCTACAGTGATAAAACCACACTATTGATATAATATTAATATTTTAGAGATTAAATTAAAATGTTTAAAACTTATGGACCAATTTAAACTCTAAACAAAAGTTTGAGTATGTTTGATGAAATTAACCCTAACTCTTAATATAAAATAATCTATTCATTTCACATGCCAAAAATCTTAACGAACTTAAACCGATTCTATTTTGATCGATCTTATCCGTTAAAACCGATCTTTGCTTATCCTAATAAAAAAAGTTGAAATATGCTATTAGTCCCTGTAATTCTATAGAAGTTGAGAATTAGTCCTTATACTTTAAAACTTAAAATTTCAACCCTCCTATTTTTTCAATTTAAAAATCTTAGTTATACGTCAACTTAACATATTTATTTTTCGCCAATCATATGTCACGTGTCAAGTCGATGAATTTTGACAGAAAATACTAACAAGACGTTAATGATTAGATTACGGTTTTTAAATTAGAAATGTAAGTGACTTAGTTTTTAACTTTTTAAGTAGTTTAAAATATGGTACAAGTTCATATACTATTCATAAATTTAAAATCTAGTCCCTACAATTTTATTTTTAGGAATTCAATCCCTCTACTTTTCAGAATTCAAACTTCAAGTCCAATTGTTAACATTGTTAAAACTATTTTGTTTAATTCAATTTCATTACAACATTTTTTTTAGTTACATGGCTACTAAGTGAGTATTTTTTTTAATTTTAAAATGTCACACAAATAAAATTAATAAAAATATTTTAACAGTGTTAACAATTAGATCAAAGTAAATGGACTAAATTTCAAATTTAGGAAGAGTAAATAGACTGATGACATATTTTAACCTTTTAATTAAGATGAATGTATCTAGGAAGTCCCTCTATTATAATGATCAAATTAGTCCCTCTGATATTATTAAAAAGAATCAAATAAAGCAAAATCGAAAAATAGTTAACATTTACTGTTTAATAAATGACATGAAAATTACTCTTTCATTCACAGTTCAACTCCAATTTTTTTTTTTATCATAAGAAGCCTTCAAAATATAACTCTATTAAACAGTTTAATAACAATTTTTAACCGTAACTGTTAATTCTGTTGAAATTTGGGCTTATTTGATTTTTTTTAATAATATAGAGACTAAATTGATACATTTAATAGTAGAGGGACTAATTTGATACAATCTATATAATAAAACAACCTACCAAGTAGATTTACCTTTTTAAGTAAAATAACTAAATCTCAAAAACTAAAAACTTGAATGAAAACAGAGTAAAAGCTAAAAAGCAAAAGGCTTTGTTGTCGTCTAAAAAAAACCAAAATTTTTCCACCATTTTCCCACTTTTTTCTCTTTTACCATTGTTGGCTATGCGTTTACTTCGGAGCCAAAGAAACCAAAGTAATCTTCTTCCCTTCATCATCATCAACATCACTTGTTCATCATCATCTTCATCATAATATCATATTTCTTTCCCTTTCCTCTGTTCCATTATCGAGAGCCCCTAAGCTTAAACTCTTCTTTCTTTTTTTGGCTCTCGATCTTTTTCAGAGCCCAAAAAAAAGAAAAAAAAGAGAAGAATTATTCATTTTTACACTTTGGGTTTTCTTAAATGAAAATGGAGAACTTAGCATCGCAGTTAAAACGGGGAATTTCCCGGCAATTCTCAACCGGGTCTTTAAAGAGTTTAAGCCGTCAATTCACTCGGCAATCGTCGCTTGACCCACGGCGGAACAATTTGCGGTTTAGCTTTGGACGGCAATCATCGTTGGACCCAATTAGACGAAGGAATAGTCAAGATGAGATGTCGGTGCCGGAGAATTTGGATTCGACTATGCAGCTTTTGTTTATGGCGTGTAGAGGGGATGTTAAAGGAGTAGAAGATTTGTTGAATGAAGGGATTGATGTTAATAGTATTGATCTTGATGGTCGTACTGCTTTACATATTGCTGCTTGTGAAGGTCATGTTGAGGTTGTTAAGCTTCTTCTTAGTAGAAAGGCTAATATTGATGCTCGTGATCGTTGGGGTAGCACGGTACATTTCTTCTTTAATTTACTTTTTTCGTGTTGAGCGGAGGTTGATTCTTGTATATAGAGTTCGTATGGTCTTTTATCGAGGTTTTGTCTTTTTATCGTGTTTGAGGCTGCCTGAAGAGGTGGTCTATCGGGGTTTTGTCTCCTTATCCTACGGAAGAGCTCTAGTGTTTGACGCTACCTGAAGAGGCAGCAAGCTCAATAAAACGAGATCTCATTGGTGCACCGAAGACTTCTTTAGAAGGACTCAATATAGGAATGGGACTATGATCATTTAAATACACGAAAGAACTTAGAAAAATATTGAAAGTTGGACGCATTGGCTTTGATTAATTTTGTGGGTCAAGTACATGGGGATATGTCCTAAGTAGCTTTGATTAATATGCATATATGGGATTCAGGATATTCCCTTCTAAATACATGAAAAAACTTGTAAAAAAATAGAAAGTTGGACACATTAGCTTTGATTAATATGGTTTGGGATTTTGTGGAGGTTAGTGAATAATCTGGTGTTCTTGGATTTGGCAGATTAGGATGATATATATGCCTTGACAACACTGTTTATAACTGGTTACTTATCAATTTTCATGATGATGATATGAATGAACGTTGAACAATCTAAATATTCTTATATGGCCAGGCAGCTGCTGATGCAAAGTACTATGGCAATGTAGAAGTGCACGAGATTTTGAAGGCCCGAGGAGCCAAAGTTCCTGTAAGATAATGAATTTTCTTCCTATTTTGCTTCTATCTATACGTCATTATGCAGTAAAAGTATCATAGAGGTCCTTGTACCAAGACTCAATTGCATTTTGCCCCCTCTACTCAAAAAATGGGTAAATTAGTTCTTGTACGTTAGATTAAAAAGCAAATAGGTCCTTGTGGGTTAACATGTGTAGCTGTTTAATTATTCTATCAGTCACATCAGTTTTTAATAGTAAAAATGAATAAACTTTTTAGTAGAAAGGATTAATTTGCTTTTTGGTCTAACATATAGAGACTAATTTGACTCTTAGTATAAGGACTTCCATGGTGCTTTTCCCGTTATTATGCATGTATGAAGATTGTTATTTACTATCTACCATGATATTAGAAAACCAGGAAGACGCCAATGACAGTTGCTAATCCTCAAGAGGTGCCTGAGTACGAGCTTAACCCAATGGAGCTTCAAATTCGGAAGTCTGACGGTATAACAAAGGTATGGATCCCCCATCATTTCATTTTTCGGGATTGATGCTGTCGGAAACTAATGTATGATCCAATAAGAAAGACGGTTCGGTTGATTTGCAGATGGTATTCTGCATTTCATCCAGCATCCACTAAAGTATTGACAGATTAGTAGACATGTGCTCGTATTTTCGTTCGAGCGAACTTCGACACGTATTTTAGGCAATCATGGTTGTTTCCCTCTGGGGTGGCAAATTTTTTTTTTTTTTTTTTGTATTCTATGCCTTTTTATAAGTTGACATTTCATAAATCACTTTCCAGGGATCATATCAAGTGGCAAAATGGAATGGCACTAGGGTATCTGTAAAGATATTCGATAAGGACAGCTATTCAGACCCTGAAAGCATGTATGCACTTACCTTGGTTTCTTTTCAGATATGTACTTTCCTTTTCGATATCTGTTCTTTACACTTCCGATGTACTTTGTACACTTTCGTGGGATTCAAAGTGTTTGTCATTCCTGTTTAATGTATATTTGTGCATACACCAAAAGTAGTTCTTGCAGGGCCTAACACTGAGTTACATTCACAATTGTTCCCTTAACAGAAATGCTTTCAAATACGAGTTAACTTTGCTAGAAAAAGTTCGACATCCAAATGTGGTTCAATTCGTCGGAGCCGTTACACAAAACATTCCTATGATGATTGTTTCGGAGTATCATGCAAAAGTAAGCATGTCCTTTTGTTATGTTGATTCGTCTATTTAACCAGTATATATGCATTGCTGTAGACATTACCATGGCGACGATCCTCGTTTCAGGGCAACTTCCAAAACTACCTTCAAAAGAAAGGGCGTCTATCAACATCCAAAGTTTTAAGATTTGCTGTTGACATTGCCAGGTATCATATTATCGTATACCGTTTATATATAATCATACATAATCATACATGGGACAGCTTCGATGACCGTCGTTTTCTTGATATCAGGGGAATGAATTACCTTCATGAATGTAAACCGGATCCGATCATCCATTGCAATTTACAGCCAAAGTAAGGGAATGCCTTGCAGGTTGAATTACTTGAATGCTACGTTATTGTAATGAACTGTCCTTTAATATTTGAAATTTTGCTAAGGTGCCAGAAATGTTTTGCTGGATAATGGTGGTAAGTTGAAGATAGCCGGTTTCGGTTTATTGAGGTTATCGAAATTATCAGCTGACAAGGCCAAATTAGCACGTCCAGATGATCAACTTGATCCGTCAAGTATGTTATGTGACAAAAAAAAAAAAAAACTTCCCTCTGGATGTTATAATCTTTTCTGCTAATGGTTTAGCTTCTGTTTCTATTGTAGATATATATATGGCACCCGAAATTCATAAAGATATGATATTCGATCGAAGTGTTGATTCATATTCTTTCGGTGTTATGCTATACGAGGTAACAAACACGATGTTTAATTCATTGTGATCATGCCCAGATTTCACGGGGTATTGACTGGTTTTTCCTATACGAGTGTTCAGATGATTGAAGGAGGAGTGCCATTTCATCCTAAACCCACCGAAGAGGCCGTAAAATTGATGTGTTTCGAACAAAAGAGACCGCCACTCAAGATCAAATCGAAAAGTTGTCCCTCGGAATTAAGGGAGTAAGTCTCAGAGGCTTTCCTTGCTTTCCAAGCTTCAAGTTCATTAGTGCAGTTTATCTTGTATTCTAAGCTTTATTTCAATTATAATGTATGAACAGGCTCATTGGAGAATGTTGGGATCCAGAACCACTCATAAGACCAACTTTTTCGGAAATCATCGTACGATTAGAAAGAATAGTTGCCAGTTGCACGAAACAAGGGTGGTGGAAAGACACTTTCAAGCTTCCTTGGTATGGTTCTATAACTTGATTTTCTCGATTTAAGTGGTCGTTTCTATATGTTAGATATGAATGACATGTTATCGGACTACTTTGACATGGTTACAATCTATGTTGCTTGGACACGGGTGCAAGAATCAGGTTTTTTCGGGGTCATACATGATAGGTAAATGGATACCTACATGTGAGTGACAAGCCTACTTAAATCGTGACGGTTAACGACCGGATTCGACATAAATCCAAACTTACTGAATACCTACATTGCTCTCATTGTTTCGAGTTCCGAGTTTTGACCACCGGGTAGCCTTGGATAAATGTCTTCGTAAATATGTTTTGTTGTTGCAGGAAATGAGGGGAAACTTGGGTTCATTCGGAAAAAGCAAAAACCAGACGAGGATTTCATGGGAGGTTCTGATTTTGGTATCGAGTTTTCAAACCTTCATCTTCGAGATTGTATGTTATAAACTCGAGCTAGACAAAATACTGAATTATGTTCACATTAAAAGAAAAAAAAGAAGATGAACTTCCTTCTCTTTTTAGTCTCTTTCTTTGTTGTGTTTGATGGGTAAAAGAGCTTAAAAATGGAACAGAGTATCTATATCCAAAGGGTTACTGTAATTTTACTTAGATCACGGCTGGGATAATTACACTAATAGTACTTAAACTATAACAAATCTTTCAATGTGATATATGTACTTTTAAATATGCATAATCATATTTTGACATGTGGCATTGTATAATAATACGATACTTCTTAACAAATAATTAATTATTAGCACGGTCCATCCAGCTTCACGTTGGGTTGATTATTTATTTATGTTAAATTATAGAGTAAAATTTTGACGATTAAAATATACTTTAAGCAAAGTTTTTAGAACCAGATTGATGATCGAACTAATCAGGTCACTGGTTCGTACGGTTCAATTAAACATTAAAAATCATAAAAATAAAAATATATATCTTAAAAAAAATTAGTTCGATCAATTTTTTAGCCTAGTTCAATCGGCCCTTACTGGTTCATGGGTCAACTAGTTTGATGCCTCTCTCTAGATTGATATCCTGATTGGTCCGATTCAATTCAAACAACCATGATTCTAACTCTTTATGCTTCATACGTTTGGAATTTAACCCTCCTACCTTTGTTTTCAATAATTTAATCCCTCTATATTTTGGATTTAAGAATCTATTTTCAAATTATATAATATAACCATGTAACACTTTAATTGAGAAATTAACGATGTTAACTATTTGAATTAATTAATAACATTATAAAAATATAAATACTAAATTAAGTTAGAAATTAAAGAATAAAAATTAAATCTCAAATATAAACATGTTAGAAGGACCAAAACTAAAAATTAACCATTTTGAGCTTAGTACGTGCACGTACATGCTGGAGCTTCCTCTACCATATGGGTATATAGATTGACAAAAATCATGAACGTACGGCATAATTGACAAATGACAATAATTTTATATTAACGAAAAATATATAATGATTTTTTGAAAATTTAAAAATAGAATTAATATAACAACCCTTAACCCCAAACCGTCGCCGAAACGAAGTTATGAGGTATTACCGGACATATCAGACAACTTACGAATAATTTACAATTAATATAACTTTCATAGTATAATATAATAATTAAGTCCCTATCTTGGACTCTCGAAGTTCAAACACGTATTAAAAGTAGAATGAGACTTGTTCGAGTATTCTGAAATTTTTTTTTTATAAAAATTTCAGCAGCATTTCTGTTTATTTTTACCTAAACCTCTTGCAAATTCAAACCAAAACAACCAACACCAATGTTTCACATTCATATAACTAATATTTATATCATTAACATAATTTTAACTTAATAACTATCATAGCATCATTCAAAATTGGTTAAAAACTTCATTCATTTAACAACTTAATGTTCATGTATCAAAATATCATGTACTTTCCTTACCATTTCATTTAACCATCTAAATTTTATAATTCGTCCTTCACTACCCTAAGTAATATACATATTTAAGTGACTAAACAACACTTATGTACATGCCACCTTTACCCAAAAGAAAATATACATCACCAAATTTGTATTGGAGTCGGAATGTTCGGATCTTTGAGCCAAGACAATTGACTTCTACTAACTCGCGCACGAAAACAAAATCAGACGCGAGTATGGATATACTCAAGTGGTATTACCATAATTCAAAATATATCATCAATAATAAAAATATAAATATTAAAATTCATAACAATTAATTTCTTAAATACTAATTCATGCTTTATATATATATTTTTATTTTCATCATTTCATAATAACAATTCAATTTAATTATTCGACAATCAATGTATTTTTCACAAACTTGAATTTAAACCACTTATGAACATTTAGCTCATACTTTTCTCTTTCTATCACAATTCCGATTTCTATTCATAATTCAATTTTTTTTTTCATTTCAATGCCTTAAATTCACATTTCAATTTTTCACCCTAGTAACGTAACTCGGACTTTGGCGGATACACGGATCCAACCAAACACATCAATATGGCACCCAGTGCCTCATCGGATAGTTCGAAGTAATAGTTGACACCCAGTGTCTCATCGGCCTAGCCGAAGTAAAGTTGGTACCCAATACCTCATCGAATCTATCCGAAGAAATATAGTGACACCCAGTGTCTCATCGACTCGAGGTCGAAGTATCCCTGAACACTTCCAATCCTATGGTATGCCAACTATATCCGACTCAGCCCGACTAGTAAATAGGGTATTCAATTCATAATTCAAATCACCATTCATTTTTCAATCAATACACTTTTCAAATAATCACATATTCCATAATTCACTTATTCAATTCAATTTGCATCACTTTCATTTTCACTCAATATTCATATCAATTTCACATACTTACCTCAAATCTTACTTACCATACATAACAATTAAAATTCCAGCAATCAATAATAATTAAAATTCGAATTATAGTAATACACACCGTAATTCTCCCGTTTTAGTCCTCGATGACTTTCTCCTTTCCTTTCGATACTAATGCTTCAGGTTCCTTGTTGGCTACGAAAATAATAGTAATTTACATTATTATTTACAACATTAATTATAATAAATAATTAAATTTCTAAACAATTCCTATCTTATTCCCAATTTAATCCTAACTAAACTTAATTATTTTCTTAATCCAATTCACTCTCTTTTTCTATTCAAATTTTGTCTAAATTTATATTTAACTATAAAATTTCCATCATATTTCCCTAATTTTGAAATTTCTTCAATTTAGTCCCTACAACATAAAACTTATAGCCTAGTTTACAATTTAATCCCTTAATCAATTCTAACTTAGAATTTATTCAATTAAATCCCTAGTTCCATAATTTTTCCAACATGAACCCTACTTGGAAACATATGAACTCTTGAATTATCAACTTAATTTCATCAAAATCTTGTTTCAAAGCTTCTAAAACATCAAGATTAACTAAAAAGGACTTAATTGACTTACCAAATTAACTCCAAACTTCAAATCCTTAGTTTTCTCTTTTATTTTTCTTTCCCTTTTTCTTTCTCTTTTTCTGCCCTGCTTCCCGTTTTCAATTCAGTTTCTATTCCCTTCTGTTTCTTTATTTCTCTTTTATATTTATTTGCTTTACTTATTTAATTAACATATATTATAATATATTTATTTTAAATATCTATTTTAACATCATTTACATATTTTACAATTGTACACATATTTAATTCTACATTTGTACCAATAATTTTATTACATTTTTCATTATTTAATTTGTTTCTCAAACAAAAATCTCATAATTTAATAATTTAATTATTTAATTAACAAATATCTTTTTACTTAAATTATAAGTAATTAAGTATTTAAATTACAAATGTACCAATGTAATTTTTACACATGTATATTTTTAATTACCATACAATTATCTACTATTTAATTTATTTAATAATAATGCTAATAATAATAATCTAATATAAAACCATAATGTTAATTAATAATTATAATAATTTAATATAAAACCATAATAATAATCATTATAATATATAAAACCTAAAAAAAAAAAAAATCTTTGATTTTATTTCACCAATATGCCGCCTCATTTGTAGTCAATGGCTTAATTGCCCTTTTAATCTTTTTTATTTTCTATTGCTTTATAATTAAACTTTTACCCTTTATTCAATTTAATCCTTTTTATTACTTACTCTAAATTAAGCTAAATTCACCTAATTAGATCCTAATTAGACACACCACTAGGCTCATAAATATTTTTAATAATTATTTTCGAACTTATTTCACTAAGACGGAGGCCCTATAACTCACTTTTCTGGTGCCCGTGAATTTCGGGTCATTACAACTAAATTGATATGATGTGTAAATATTGAGGATCAAAATGATATAAAGAAAACCATATTCAATGTTACTAAATTGATATGATGTGTAAATATTGAGGATCAAAATGATATAAAGAAAACCATATTCAATGTTACTAAATTATTAATAAGTTTATCTTTTGGCCACTCAATTTTAAAAAATTATAAAATTGTCACTAAACTATTCGAAATTTTTTATTTAAGTTAGTAAAAGATAAAATGAGTGACAAAATGAGTACTTGTTAAATTTAGATGACTAAAATAAGTGTACAATAACATTGAATTAACGATAGGTGACTAAAATGAAAATTTATTAAAGTTGAGCAACTAAAATAAAAATAGTTTTTAACGATAGTACCCAATTTGCAAATTTTTATTTTCAAATTGATAAATGAAGTGGATTTTAACTGATTTAGGGTGGATTTGGATGGTAAGAACGGTGCGTTTAGTTTATTTTTTTCTCATATTATAGCATTGTTATTGTATTTAATCTCATCGTCACCAGTAATTTTACACTAACAGCAGGTAATGCACTGTTCATGCAAATTTACCCTTATGTTGTCCTCGGTTTAAATTTTTGAAATAAATTTCCCAAATTAAATTTTACAAAATTTACACATTTAGTACCATATCTTTTGTTACATTTCATTTCCCCAAAATGTAATTTATTCATTTGTATACTCACTACTACAAACAGTCTATTAACACTACGAGAGTTTAGGGACTCCACGATCTTCTCTTATTTTATTCCAATTTCTGTCTCCTTTTTTAAAAAAAAAAATTATGTCTTTCATGGTGTAATTGAGTAATTTGTAACCAATCAAGTCTTTTAGTGAGTGTGGAACAAAGATTGATTTTGGAATTGGGTCATTTTTCATTTAGGGTTTATGTGATTTTTTATTCTTTAATATCAGATATGTATTTGCTCAGCGATCACAATTTAAGGTTCGATCCCTTTTCTCTCTCTCTTTTTTTTTTTTTTTGTTTTGGATCGTAGGGTTTTCATTCGTCGCTAAAGTTCTTTATGTTGGAAGTTGAAATTTGTCAATCTGTCGAGTCAAATAAAATAGAAATTGGTGTTTCTTTTGTTTGATGGATTAGAAAGTTGAAGAACCCTAAGATTTTTTGGTGTATTTTAGAATTTAATTATAATCCCAATCTCAATTATCATCTCAATTTTTCAGGGTTTTTCAGTTCTCATGCATGAACTTTGCGTCATTGGAACTGATTCATTGATTCTCTGGAGTTTTTCCCTTTGGAATTTATATATTATCAACTAATGGATAACTTTGATCAGAAGCTTGGTCCAGGTAAGCCCTCATTCTATTTTTGCAATAAATCACTTTGTTTAGTCTGTAATTTCGATTTGTGTGAGATAATTATGTTTCCATTTGTCTCAACTGCAGAATTTTTCAAGAATCTCTCAGCGGAAGCTGTTACGCCATTAAATGTGGTTCATGAAGAGATATATGAAAGTTCTTCGAAGCGACCGAAAACGACATCCAAAGTATGGGATATTTTTGAGAAACTTCCTGCGCAACAAGGAGATTCAAAGGCGATATGTAAGTTATGCAGGAGAATATATACTGCTAAAACTACTAGTGGTACTTCTCACTTGAGACGTCATATTGAGGCTTGCGTTAAACGTGGTAATCATGAAGTAGATCAGCGCTCAATAGAAGCATGCTTTAAACCTGTTAAACGGAATGCCAATCGTCTCACTCTTTCGCATGACACCTTGATTTCTGCTACTACATCCTTAAAGAACTATAAACTAGATGTCGATGAGATTCATCGGGCGATTGCAATGATGATCATTGTTGATGAACAACCATTCAGTGTGGTTGAAGATGCGGGTTTTAGACGTTTATTGAGTGCTGCATGTCCTGAATTTCCGGTGCTGAGTAGGAGTTCTATTAAAAGGGATATAATTTCCATATACGTGAAGGAGAGAGAGAATATTCGTGAATTGTTAGCAACATGTCCTGGTCGGATTTGTTTGACATCCAGCACATGGAAATCCAATTCCGATGATCACTTCAATTGTGTCACCACACATTTCATTGACCATGAATGGAGGTTGCAGAAGAGGATTTTAAGGCTCAAGCTTATGCCTCCTCCATATGATAGTTTGTCTGTTGCTGATGAGATAGCTTTGTGTATGGTTCAATGGAACATCGAGCACAAGGTTTTCAGTGTTACTCTGGAGAATTTGTCGAGTGATGATTGTGTGGCTGACATGCTGAGATCACGACTTGCTGCGAAAAAATATCTCCCTTGTAAGGGTGTGTTTTTTCATGTCAGTTGTTTCTTTCGCATTTTGAATTCGATTGTGCAAGCTGGTTTGAACCTAGTTGTTGATATCATTGCAAAGTTGAGACTCGGTATTAAGTATGTGCAGCAATCTCCCCATAGGAAGAAGAACTTTTACATAATTGCTAAGACTTTGAACTTGGATACTCAAAGAAAGTTGTGTCTCGATTCCCCTGCCAGATGGAATTCCACATTTAACATGATAGAAGTTGCTTTTTGTTATAAGAATGCATTCGTGTACTTGGCGGAACAAGACAAAAACTTTCTACACAAATTATCAGAAGATGAGTGGGAAAAGATGAGTGTCTTATATAAATTTCTAAAAGTCTTTTATGAGGTGACGTGTGTATTTTTTAGAAACAGACAGCCGACTTCAAATTTGTATTTCAAAGCAGCATGGAAAGTTCATAGTCGCTTATTTGATATGGTTAGAGGTCCAGAAAATTTCATGACTCGCATGGTCAGAGAAATGCACTCGAAATTGAACCAATACTGGTCAGCTTATAATTTGATCTTGTCATGTGCTGCGATTTTGGATCCTAGATACAAGATTAAGTTTGTTGAATATTGTTACACGAAACTGTATGGTAGTGGTGCTCAGAAATATGTTAGCGTAAGCGTTAACACTTTGTATGGCTTGTTTGATGAATACATGCAAAATTCAGCACGCCCTTCTCAGACTACCTTATTATCAACTGCTGCCAGTAAAATATCCAATGATAAAGACGAAAACGATGGGTTTGAAGATTATGAAACCTTTCAAAGTGCCAGGTTCCGAACTCAGGTGGAGAAGTCTCAACTCGATCTTTATTTAGAAGAACCAAGCCATGATCTAAACAGTGAAATAGATGTCTTGGAGTATTGGACTTTATGTTCCTTGAGGTATCCAGAGCTTTCAAAAATGGCCCGCGATGTTTTAACCATTCCAGTGTCCACCATTGCTTCTGACAGTGCATTTGACATTAGTCCTCAAGTGATTAGCACTGATCGTAGCTCTTTAAAACCAAAGATGTTACAAGCATTGGTTTCTCTTCAAGATTGGATGTTGGCTTCTGATAGAACAAGTAAGTTGCCTTATTTGATCGCATATAGTAATTGCTGTTATACCATGCATAACTGCTTTGTTTAAAATTTCTGTAGGAGGTTTAGGCTCTATGGAAAGCAAACCTGAAGATGATAGCTCCAGTTCTAGTGATGGTGATGATGATTATTAGGTAATTTTCGTTTTAATCATACATCTATTTCCGTTTTCTTGTAACTGATTTTCCCCTATTTAGAACTTCATCTGCATTCTTTTGAGGGATAAATATCAAATTTATACATGGGCTTTGGTCCAATGTGCAATTTTGATACATGAACTTTTTTTACATGAAACTTGAATTGTGGTTCATGTGTATTCATGAAACTTTGAATTGATTCAATTGTACACATTTAAAGAAATGAATGTACACATTTATTTTCATATTGGATTAATATAATTATTTGTGTATGCAATATAACAACATAAAATGGTGCTAATCCGATACTGTTGTTTGTGATTTGTGAGAGTTTAATCAAATTAAAATTTCATGTATAAAATCGCATAAAATCAAAGTTCATGTATAGTTTTGATATTTATCCCTTCTTTCTGCCCACCACATCTTGGATACTGCAAAGATTAGTATGTTCGAATATGAACGAGCATACAGGGTTTTTGAACTCATTTCTTCTTCTTCCAGCTTATCTGAAGTGTTGCAGAAGAGCCATCTTGCTTCTAGGAAATTCTGACAACTGATTAACAATGAGGTTCGATTGACATGGATACGACGCAGAGTTATAAACAAATGATGAATCATCTCCAGCATAATGTTCAAAGAAAATGGAGCAATGGACTCATAAAAAGGGACCCCAAAACTCCAAAAATCAAATGATAATATCTGGCATTAACTGCCCCAAGATCTTACACATAATGCGGCTCTCTGAAAGGCCTGATTTCGGAGCTGATGATAAACACTGGTGGAAAAGATCACAGCAATTTGTTTATTTGTTTCTCAAAGAGCTTAGCACAAGCATTGGACAAACCGGTAATGGTGTTAATCTTTCCATGCTAATATTTGTGCTTTCATCTTCTTCAATTTAGGAGCTTGTTGAAGGAAACGAAAAGCTTTTGCTTGAACTTGATGCTGGTGATTAGGCTTTTTTGAGGGGTAAGTTCTTAAAGAATTGCAGCATTTAATTTATGCTATAATTTGTGTTTGGTAAATAAAAATATCTACTATTTGCATCATTCATCTCTATTTTGGGAAGATTTTAAAAGCAATTTTAGAATGAAAAAATCAATTGATTAATGAATTTTTATTGTTGTAGTTGAAGGGCAGCCCTCATTGGCTATATAGTTTGTGTTTTGATTATAACAGGATCACTGGTTTTTCTCTTTTTAAGAAGAAAAAAACTTAACAAGCAATATTGTGTTTAAAAAAAAAAAAAAAAAAAAAAAAAAAAAAAAAAAAAAAAAAAAAAAACCCCAGCAATGTCACATGGCTACGTGCATATGTCTTAGATTTGCTTGTGGAGTATTTTTATTTCACCTACAATGTATAGAATAATTATCCTACTCTTCTATATTATATTTAAGATTTTAGTTGAGTTGGTGTTCATCATCAATTGCATCTCAACTCAGTGGTAAAGTTATAAAAGAATCTCTTATTTATCTCAAAATAAAGCCTTCTAAGCCAAGTAAAATCGACAACTTAATCACCAAGTAAATGACTCAAAAAATAAAGATAAAACTTTATGGGATAAGGTAAGTTGATCACCAATCTTTTCTTTAGCCAATCTCGATCACTGTAGGGATAAAACATATTCTAAGGGTCATTTGTGTATAGAGAATTGAATTATGGAGGTCAAATTCAAAAATGCCAACAACCGATCCTGCTTATGCTATCCTGAAGACATGTCCAGATTATTGTCCAAAGATCGCGAGAATAAACAAGCAGATCAAAGAGCTGTTGGAATATGGATTGAAACATCAACACCAAGACATTTAAAGTCTTAACAATCTTCTTCTTTGACTCTTTGACAAAACATAAACAAATGATGAAAGGTGAACTCCTCTTACCACCATGCCAGAAACATATGAGATACCAAAATAAAATGGCATAGGTAACTCATAAAAAGGATGTTCAATACATCAGAAAAATGATGACCGAATGTTGGAACTTTTTATCAACTGGCCACATGATTTTTATCAGGAATTGGATGATTCTGTAGTGTTTTTATCTGGGTGTTGGTTGTGTTTACTTATGAGTGATTATATGAATATATAAGTTTTCGAGTAAAATATTTTGTGTTCTAAGTTATGCCTAAAATTATTTCGGTGTCAAAACAATGAAAAAAATATAAAATTATAGATTTTAAGGGTAAGATGGCAGATTCATAAATAATACATCACCCCTCTTTACATCCATTGTACCAAGGAGAGCCGAATAATCATATCGATTTAAGAGATTTTGAGTAAAATTTGTGTTTTCATTATAATTGAATCACTCTAACTTTTACCTATTTTCTAATAACATATAATATGTATTATTGCATAAATCAATTGCACTAAGTCTCGAATTTGTGATTTTAAATATTTTGTTTACTAAGAACACTAACCCTATTTACATCGTGCCAATATTTTAGAGACCAATTCATCAATATTCTTGTCCGAACTTCCACCTTCACACACTGCTTCCACAGCCAATTCCTTCCATTTCATAGCATTTCTTTTCATTTCAATCCCTTGTTCCCCTTCCATAACTTGTCTAATACACCTTTCTATTTCATCTCCACTCACAATCCCATCCTCCCTGACATTAACTCGAACGCCAACTTTCCAAACATCCTCAACTAGCTTAGCATCCGTGGTTTGGTCGGTCCACTGCGGCATCGCCACCATCGGTACCCCCAAACACAAGGCCTCAATCGTCGAGTTCCACCCACAATGCGTGAAAAAACACCCTATGGCCTCATTCGCAAGTACCTCGGTTTGTGGTATCCAAGTAACTACCAATGCTTTATCACCCATTTCCTCAATGAACCCGTGTGGGACTTTCGGTAACTCGGAAGACCGAACCACCCACAAGAAATGAAACCCAGTTTGCTTTAAACCCCGTGCGAGTTCCTTCATTTGGTCGATGGTTAGGTTAGCCATGCTTCCAAATGAGACGTAAACGACCGAGCATGGTGGCTTGGTGGTTAGCCAACATGTACTGGTAGAGTCTAGTTTAAAGAGATTGAGATCGTAATCTTTGTCGTTTTCAAGTCTTTTATCTAAATACATGGATGGGATTGTTGGGCCTATCGTTAACAATGGTTGCGACATCACCTTCGACATCGAATCAACAACCTGTTTATATCAAAGAGATCATTACAAAATGGTAAAAGTACCTTGCATGTCCTATACCACTTGCTGCATTTTGGTTTTTATATTTTTAAAAATAGTAGAAATATAATAGCAAAATGTTAACAAAACAATAAAAAACAGTGATAAAATAGTAATAGTTTTTTTTTTTTTTACAAATTCAGGCCGAGCCTAGACAAAAAAAAGTTTACCCATTTTTCGGGCTTATATTTTTACCCAAATTCTCTCACTTTTCAAGTTGGACTTCGAGTCGAACTAGGTGATTCGGCCCATGGATACCCGTTCTCTAGCTATCACTACAACCAGGGTGAATAGATATATATTTTTTTTCTCAATTTGGTACTTAAGTTTGGCTTAAATGTTCAATTTGGTACCTGAATTTTTTTTTTGTCCCAATTAGGTATCTGTGTTTTTCTACAAGAAAACACATGTCAAACATTCATTAAGCAATATGATGTCGTTTGGTTTGGATACCAAATTGAATATTGAAACTAAACTTAAATATCAAATTGAGAAAAAAAAAACTTAAATACCAAATGATATATTAACGGCTTGAATTTCTCGAAAGAAAGATAAACTTAATATAATAATAAAATGAAATATTTAAATACTATTAATTTATATTGATACGATTGACATCTACAATTATTATTAATTGAAGTTATTATTAACTAAGCCCAAAAATATTAGAGCAAAACTCAATCAAGTCCTATAATTGAGAAGAAAAGAGAGAGAGCTTTATATAGTTAAAGTAAACTAACCTCTTGTTCCAACTTGTAGAAGGTATTAACTACAATGAAATCAGCTTTGTCTGTATTAGAGAATTGATTCAACACCAACTCGAAATAAGATGGATACGAACCCGCAACATAGATAAATGACGGCATGTCTCGAAGATCAAGCAACGGCAACCCGGGAATGACAATTGGCGTCATTGACGATGAAATCGGAAGACTCAAAAGCCCGTTATGAGCATAATAATAAATGTAATTCACAGCGCACGCCTGCGTGAAAAAAGCAATTCCAATAAGACCAAATTGTTGGGCAACATCAAGAACCCATGGAAGGAAAGCATCATAGAGTATGCAATCAATAGGCCGGGGTGAGTTCTTATGCTTTATGATAAGTTCGGCCAAGGTTTTTGACCCAACAGTTTGTAGTCGTACAAGGTAATCGTCAACACTCCCGACTTCAAAGAATCCGCCTTTATCACAACCGTCTGATATCGTGTCGAAATCGATGTCGGTGTTGAGTACTTCGGGTTTCATGGTTTCGGAAATGAAGACAGTGGTGGCAAAGGTTGCTTTGAGTCCTTTGGAAGATAAGCGTTTGGAGAATTGAAGCATTGGGTTAATATGGCCTTGGCTTGGATAAGGAATGACCAATACATGAACCCTATTGTTAGCTTTTTCCTCCATTTGTTTTTGTTCTCCAATATAATTTATGATCTTCAAGAATATTGGAGTATGCTATTTATATAGGAATGTGTAAATTAAATTAATAGATAAAATACCACCATCGATCACGATTAATCTTGAAAGAAGTGGATGGAAAAAAGATCATGTCATATCAATGGATAGAGTTTTACCGCCCCAATTATATGGAAGCAAAAAACGTAAGGAGCTTTTCTTTGAGCTGTTTATCTTCATAACCGATCGAGTATATTTTTTTTGATACAATGCATAGAATTATTTATAACTCCTAACCTTTGAATAAGTGAATAAACGCGCTTCAATACACTCGAACTCACGTCGTCCTACATTGACAATAATTTTCATGCCAATCGAACCAATACTGAATTTGAGTACCAATAAAAAACAATATATAAATTTACAACTTTGAAAGGATTTTGATCATAGGATCTCAGAAAAATATAGATAAGATTTATTAATTGAGATGATTTCATCCTCACGAAACGTAGACCATATTTTCAACTTTACACCGAATACAAACAATGTTCCTTAATTGAATGGAAAATTATTCAACCATCCATCCATTTCATGATAATGATACCTTTTCGGTTCAAGCGTTAAATAATTTAACAAATAATCTTCTACCACATACCAAACATAGACTTGTACAGTCCGACCGAAGATCTGTCCGAAAAATAGAAAGTTTAAATAAAAATATAAGTTTAAAAGATGGGTTTTGACAAAAAAAAAAAAAGGTTCGTTTAGAAAACGGGTTAAGTTCCAGGTAAAGTTTTTTGACCCCGAGCCTAGCCTAGATACATGTCTAAAAATATCGGTACTCTTAATAAAGTATTTGTACTTTCATAAAAATATCAATATCCTACCTAATATCAATACCATTTTAAGGTTAGATGTTTTGGAAATTAAAGAAAAATTGCTTGAGTGTCGATACCCTCTCCAAGGTGTCAATACCTCATAATGTATCGATATTTTAAGCTTTAATATAAGTCAAGTCGATCCAAGCCCGAGGTTAGCATATATAATCTAGGCTAAGTTTGAGTAAAAATTAACACCCATTTTCAGGCCAAACCTAAAATTTTGTTAAACCCGACTTGATCCATAGATTTTACTTCATTCCGTATTGAATTTTAATTAATTTAGAGTTAAATCTGGTTAGATTTCTAAATGAGAAACAAAACTCTTTTAATATTGTTGTCTCCATTCAGAAAATTTGAATTTTATATCTCAACATAATAAGCATTGATAGAGACAAGGATGAATCCAAAAATATTATAAAAGAAGTAAAAAATATTACTAATGGCAGCAATAGAACCACTTGATCAATTTTTCAATTTTATAACATTTTATTTTTTATTTTTTATTTTTTATATATCATATGAATATTTAAAATAATACATTATAATATAAATATTAAATAATATTTAAGTTTAAATATTATAAAATTCAGTCCATGCAAAAAATGTTCATCTCTATACTCATGTTGTAAGTTTGAGTTATAAGAATTGTCTGCTGATCAGTGACACGTGAACTGTACTAAATATATATGTAAATCAAAATAGGGTACTTAAACAAATTTAAATTAATCATTTACAAATATAAGAAATAAAAACTATTGCATATATAAAACTCGATTTTGATTTAAATATGTAATTTTTTGCTTATACAATATGTAAATATAAAATGATATTTTCTCGCACAAACGAAAGTTGGTTTAGTTTTGAAACTTTTTTCCTTTTCATGCAATAATTATTGAATAATGTTGGCTTAACTACAATATTAGACCCTAAATTATATTTTTTTTCACTTCGGTATTTACTTTTTTTTATTAAAAATAGTACCTAAATTATCAATTTCATCTCATTTTATCAAAAAAGGTGTATGAAATCTAATAAAAACATGCTATATGTCACATTCTTATTGGCCATTGTCGTGTTTTGGGATAAAATGAGATAAAATTGATAGCTTAGATTTAGAGGTGCTCATGGGCCAGGTTCGGGCCCAATTTAGCCACACCCATATTATTTTTTAATTTTTTTTAAAAATATTTATATTATATTATTTTAATATTTAATAATTTTATACATTTTTTATTGAAAATTTTTATATAGTCATCTTAACATTATTTTAATGTTTACATTAAAGTGGTATTGTATATTTAGTATAAGTTTATTTTTTTAATGTGTTATAAATTATATAATATAAAATATTATAAACTTAAAAATAGGTCGGGTTGGGCTTGGGCCTTGAATGTTTAAGCTTGAGCTCAACCGATATTTTAAACGAGTCTAATTATTTTACCCAGACCTATTTTTTAGACCTAATATTTTTACCTAAACTCTTCTAAATTTCGAGCCGGCCTTCAAGCTTAAACGAATAGCTCGGTCCATGAACATGTCTAATTTAGATACCACTTTTAACTAAAAAAACCTTTAGAAACTTAAATAAAAAATAATATACTTTGAGGTCCAACTTTGCATTTAAGCCAATAAAGTTTTATAATGTGGACTCAAGCCCAATCCAATGAGAAAAAAAAAAAAAAAACCCATATTTCAGCTCGGCCGAAAATTGCTGTAGTCATGAACCGCCAATATTTTTTATTCTATTTTTTTATTTTATATAAAATTATGAATTTGTATTTAATAAATAACAAAATTATACAAAAGCTAGTTCAAATAGACTCCATAATTCTCCAATCGACTGCTTCCTTTTAGGTTTGTTTTTTGTTTCCAATTGAAATTGAAATTGATTTCAGTAACGATTTATAATTTCAATCATTTCTAATTTAGAGTTGATTATAGGGTTTACTGCAAATTTATTCAACTTGATATTGGTTAGGGTTTACAGTCAATTTTATTCAATCTTGCAGAGGATCTGATTTAGGGAAGATTTGAAAATTCATCGTAATTGAGGATTGGGTAATTGATTTGTTATCTGAAAAATGGCATTGAAGTTTCTGAACAAGAAAGGATGGCATACCGGTAGCTTGAGGAACATCGAAAACGTGTGGAAAGCGGAACAAAAACACGAGGCTGAGCAGAAGAAATTGGAAGAGCTTCGTAAGCAGATTCATGAAGAGAGGGAACGCTCTGAGTTCCGTCTTCTCCAAGAACAAGCTGGCCTTGTCCCGTAAGTCTATTTCCTTGTTTCCCCCTTTTTGTGATTCGAAAATTAGGGTTCAGGGTTTTGATTCGATTTCAATTTTTTTTTTAAATTTTGTAGGAAGCAGGAGAGGTTGGATTTTCTCTACGATTCTGGACTTGCTGTTGGGAAAGGTGCTAGCAGCTCCGCTGCTGGAGGTAGCGGAGGTGGAGGTTTCAAGGCTCTCGAAGAAGCCCTCCCGGGGTCGAAGGCGGGTACTGATGGTAATGCCAACCAGTCTTCTTCTGCACCCGGTGCGTTGTTTGAAGACAAACCTCACTCGGCTAATGATGCCTGGCGTAAGCTCCATTCAGATCCATTGCTTATGATTCGCCAGCGCGAACAAGAAGCACTTGCTCGTATCAAGAACAACCCTGTCCAAATGGCCATGATTCGCAAATCTGTATGTTATTCATCTATTCTATTGCTTTTAATGTGTGTTCTTATAGGTTTCATTGTGAATATGATTGTACTTTTAAGTAGGAGTAGAGAACCCATTGATCTTTGAAATTACTGTTGCAATTACTAATCATTTTTCCATTTTGGTTAATGGTTTAATAGGTTGTAGAGAAGAAGCAAAAGGAAAAATCCCCTGATCATAAGGAACACCGTAAGAAGCATCACCGTAGTAGTTCCAAGCATCGGAAACAGTCATCGTCTAAACGGCATTCATATTCTGAAGATGACACTTCTAAGGAGGACAAAAAAGATAAAAATCACCATCGCAAGAGGTCAGATTATGAGGGGCACTATCGTAGAACAGAATCAGATTCAGAACATGAATTAAAGGAAACAGAAAGGGAAGAGAAGAGTCACCGCAGGCAGAAATATGGATATGATGATCAAGATGTTGATAAGAGGAGCCATGACAAGTCTAAGCGTGATAAATATTCTTCTCAAGCTCCACGAAGTATAGATGCAGATAAAAATCAAGAAAAAGATAGACGGTCTTATGACCATAGAGATACTGGACCTCGGGATAACAAGCACCGGGGTGTTTCCCATAAACTTTCTGAAGAGGAGAGAGCTGCCCGGCTTCGTGAAATGCAAGAGGATGCTGAGTTGCATGAAGAGCAAAGGTGGAAGCGGTTGAAAAAGGCCGAGGAAAATGATGCTCGGGAGGCTACACTGTCCAGCACATCTGTTGGCAAAAACTTCTTGGATGCTGCCAATAGAAGCATTTATGGTGCTGAGAAGGGTGGAAGCTCAACAATAGAAGAGAGCGTCCGTCGTAGGGCGCATTATTCACAAGGCCGTTATGAATCAGAAGGAAATGCTTTTAGACGTTGATGTTGTGTTTCTGATATATTCCGGTATATGCTGTTTCTAATAAATTCCGGTTTATGCTTGTTTTGGTTTATTGTTGATACTGAATTCTATTCATCTGTTCAAATTTTCAGTTTTCAGCAGGCTTCAATTAAGCAGCGAGGTTTCAGTTCTTGTTGTACCATTACTTCAGCATGGAATGAGACGATGGTTATGGTCTCGCTGGATATTTCAGTTTCTTTATGTCCGAAGTTTATATGAACGACTGGTATGTTACTACCCTAATGTTCATATTAGTTGATGCGATTCTATATATATTTTATGTACACCTTGTGACTGAGTTGTGTGACCTCTAAAGGGATTCACATTCACAACATTTCCCTTTGAAAATCTTCTTGTATCTCTCATCAAGGTTCAAAAAAAGGAGAATTATAGCTATTTGGTCACCTTGCTTTTCTGTGTTTACATGCTTTGGATTTCAGGAAAAATACGGTGGTCCTTGTACTAAAAACCAGATTAAATTTTACTCTTTCTACTAAAAAATTAGGCAAATTAGTCCTTAGATATTAGATCAAAAAGTAAATTGGTTCTCCTACTACAAAATTGTATTCGGTTAAAAACTGGTTCATGTACTTCAAAATGAGGGCAAGTGCATTTAGTTATTCCGTTTATCAAGTCAATTTTTAACAGTAGAAATATATGAAATTTTTAATAGAAAGTATTAATTTATTCTTTGATCAAACATATGGGGATTAATTTGTTTATGGTATTCTCACCTTTGGATTTTATATTTCATCTATGCTAATACAAGTTCAAAGAATCATGACCATAAACAAGGTTGATTTTTATTTTTATTTTATGTATATTTCAGATTATTTAGAATGCCTAATAGGTCTGGGTTTATAAGATATTCTTGAATTTGGGCTAGTTTGATCCGGTTGAATTATTAATTAATTATAAAAATATTGTTTTCTATTTACTTTTAATGATAAAAATATATAAAATATCTATATTGAAATATTTTTATAAAAGCGAAATGTTGAATCAGGTCAAAGGTTTTCATTAGTCAAAGAAAAGACTAATCCTTTTTTAAGGTGCCGAAATTAGGACAAGTCTTTTCTTTATGGATTTATTTCTTTATTAATGTAAGATCAAAGTCTTTTAATGATGTATATCATCTTCCAAATTATGTTTTTTTTTATTTTTTAAATAATATTTGATTTAGCTATTAAATATTTATTTTTAAATACATCATTATTCACTTAATTTTATGTTATAAATTGAAAAACTTTTATTTAAATATTTTCAAAAAATATTATCTTGTTTTATTATATTAAAAAATTTAGCCTCAATTTGAGCCTTTAATTCATTTTATTTGGACCTGATCAAATAAAACATGTGGCAGTATTTCAATCAAGTATTTCAATAATTCCAAAATATTTAAAATAATAAATGAAAATTTTGTTCTCCCCTAAATTTATCAAACAGTCATATCAAATATTTATAAAATAAATAAATATTTTATTTAAAATTCCAATTTAATCAAACAAAAAATAATAATGATTCATGAATTGGATTTCCAAATTGCTTTCGGTCGACTTTTTAAAGCGAAAGTGTACCAATAATATATGAAGAAATGAGGAAGTTTTTCAAAAGAATAATCAAGAATATTCAAGGCCAAAATCGAAGGGACCAAATTGTAAAAATAAAAAAACTAATAAACCCTTAAACAACAAAATTGAAAAAGACAGGGAGAATCTAGCATGTCCTTTTCTTTGTCTTTCTTAAAACCGCCCCACTCTCAATGTCTCTCCTTTTCTGAGCGCTCTATCATCTTATCCACGTGTCGACATTGTGTTGGTTCGTTGATGTATGGGTCGTGTGGCGGGTACTATGTGGTCCCCACTTTGTGATGAAATTGATACTACACACGGTCACATCCACGTACCTCATATTCTATCGTTTACCTTTTTTTTGTCGTCTCTCATCTCTTGATAAATTCAAAATCTCCTCATTTTTACCTTTTTTAACTAGGGTAAATTACACCTAATGTCACTAACTATTAGTAAATTTATATTTTTATCACCCAATTTTAAAAGCTTACAAAATGATCATTGATCTTATTGAAAGTTTTTATTTAAGTCACTGAATTATTTGAAAGTTTTCATTTAGCGAGTTTCAAGCAACAATTCAACAATTGATCTAGTGGATCAGTACTCATCGACGAGTAGAAGATTATACTATAGATCCAAATCGATCGAGCAGTTAGTGTCAAATATCGAAGAATAAGTTAGTTAGATTTTGATTCGAAGATTTGTGGTATTAAAATTTGTTTCATGGAAAAAATGAACTATAGAAGAGAATTGAGAAGAAAAGCTTTCGATTGGTGTAAGGGATACAAACAAAGAAGACCATACAACAACAATATTAAAATCCCAGTAACTTAAATAAAAACTTATGAATAATTCAATGACCATTTTTACACATTTAAATAAATAAATATTCACATTTATTTTCACATTGAATTAATATAATTATTTGTGTATACAATATATCAACGTAAATTGATGTTAATTTGATAATATTGTTAGTAATTTATACAAATTGAATCAAATCAAAATTTCATGTATAAAATCTCGTAATATTAAATTTTATATATAACATTACACATTAAATTAAAGTTCAAAGTATAATTTTGATAATTATTTTTTTTTAATTTTAAATAAAATTAAAAAGATTGAAGCTTTCTTTTTCTCCTTTTATCATCATTTCATCTTTTTGTACCTTTCAAGTTATCTTTTTTTTTCTTTTCAAGCACACCACTAAAGGGAAAAAAAATTGAATTTTTTTTGTCAAAAAATGAATAAAACGTTTAAAGTATTAACATTATTTTTATTTTTTTAGAATTATATTTATATTTGGAACAAAATATGGAGAACATGAGAATATTTTTTTCTTAGCTATACGAGCATTGTTGTTAATATAATAAAACGTGGATTTATGAGTTGGGGAGTGACTATAAGTAGTTCTAATTATCGTGTTAAAAAACCGATATAATCAGAATTTATAATAAAATTATTAAAATAACAATAATAATAATAAAACCCAAAAAATATTTTTTTTTATAAAAAAAGTTGGTAGTTTAAAAGTTTTGGTAAAGATAATTTATAAGGCAAAATATTAAAGCAATTTGGAAAAAAAATGGAAAAAAAAAAAGTTTGTCAATCAAAGTTGCCATTATCTAATATTTTTAAAATAAAAGTTTGCCGACATTCCCAAAATAGCCTTTTTGGTAGAGATGGGATGTTGATAAATAAAAATATTAACTCCATATGGGAATTAGGTGAAAGGGATGAAAGTGAAAAGAAAGAGACAACATTTAATAGATTTTTAATTCTAAATTAATTTCTTAGCTTAGCTATTAATTTGAGGGTTTAATTTTGCTATTAGTATCTATTAGTCCTTTTATTTTTTTAAAATTTAAAATTTTAGTCCTCACCAAATAATATTTATTAAATTCATTAAATAAAGTTTTGTTATTTTTAAAAATTTGATTCGTCCAACATATTATCATGTGTAATGTCATGTCTGCTTATTATTTTCACATATTTCTCACTAAAATTAACCAAACAAAATTAACTACTATTATTCGGGCCAGGAATAAAATTTTAAAATTTGAAAAGCACATGGACTAAAATTACCAATTCAAAAATACAGGGACTAAAATTTATCAAATAAAAGTAAATCCACAACTTTCACAGAGCATAAGGATTAATAGCATAATTTAACCTTAGTTTGAGCGTTAAATGGTAGCCCAAATTCGATTTGAAACATATTTAAAACAAGCGGATCAAATTGTAAACATGTAAATTTTTAGAATTAATCTAATGATAAAGTGTTAAAGATAATTACTCTTTTAAGTGGCTAATTAGTAATAAAGATTCACGAGGAGGGATCCACTTATACCGGTATAAAATTAAAGTAGCTTTATACCATTTCATAAATTTGTAAAAGATTAATATTTTAACGATCTAACTGTTAAATTTGTAAACTACACCCAAGGTCACTAACATTTTGATCATTCAACTTCAAAAAGTTACAAAATGTTCAATGAGCTATTCGAAAGCTTTCATTAAAGTCTAAGTTTTTTTTTTATACAAAATTCTTACTAGTAAGCTCGAAGCAATAATTTGATGATGAGTACTGTGGATCAATACCTATCAATGAATAGAAGAACATACCTTGGATCTAAATTGATCAAACGGTCAATGTCGAAAATTGGTTAAGAAAGTTTTTTGAGTTTTGGTTCGCAAATTGAGATGTTTAAAGTTGTTTAATGAAAAAAAAACTAAACTGTAAAAGAGAAGAAAAATAAAAGCTTTCGATTGGTGTAATCGGTATGAATTAAAAAGGTCGCATAACAACAATTTTAACAACTCAATAACTTCAATGAAAACTTTTAATAATTTAATGACTATTTTATAATTTTTTAAAGTTGAATAGCCCAAAGGTTAATCTACTGCCATAATTGACTATCATAAAACGATATATTGAAATCTGGAATTTATCACGAGATATAAATTGTGTACTTTATAATTTATTTATTTTATTTTATTTATTACAATTCTCTCGTCTTCTCCGCTTTGAAGTCTCATAAACCAAACTCTCTTTCTCTCCTTCTCTTTGCACTGAAACTGCGTCGTTTTTCGAAGCTCCATACACCAATGCTCTTCTAGCAGTTCATCATCCAAAAGGTAAACAAAGTTTCAAGCTTTGCTTTGCTCTTCTTTTTAATTCCAATTTTCTTTAAAAAAAATTCTTTTCATTTCTTTCAAAGATATATTTATTATCGATCATCATCGTTTTTCTCTATTTTTTGGGGTTTCAATTATTTTTTCTATATATTTTAGTGAATATATAATTTTATAATTTATTTTTTGTAATATAATAATTTTCTTTCAGGTTCTTCAGCTTAGAAGAAGATCGAGCAAATTTCGATTGTTTTTTTTATTTACACAGAAGATTCTCCCGCTTTATTTATAAAGGTACGTTATTTTCCCGGAAAATAAAATATCAATAAGAAAAAAAAAATCATATAAAGGCTTAAAACTGAAGTTATTTATTTAATTAATTTTTTTCGTGAAACTCTTATTTTATTCATATTGGAATTGGGCAGTTGAGATTTTCTTATTTTAGCGCTGATTATTTTAATCTTTTTTAATCAACTTATTATATTATGTAAATCATAAGAATAATATAATAATACTAAGATTCATTTTACTAATTTATTCCATTTTATTATTATTATTTGATTTTTTGTTCTTCTATGTTGATTGTTTTAAAGAATATCTTAATTCGTGTAATACGATTCGAATACACGAATTTTCAAGTCTTAGCCCTAATTTGATACTTTTCCCTCTTTGATTCTATTAAGTTTTCTGCTTTTTTCTTATTGATTTTTTCTAATGTTAACTTTCCTTGTAGGATGATATTTTTGACATTAAAATGGTGCAACCTTAAGATTCCATTTAAGAAAAATTATATATATATATTGATGAATTTTTATACATATAATCATCTTGCAAGTTCATGTTCATTAGTTTATTATAATTCGAGTTTTGTTCGTAATTTTGGTTGATTCCTTTGTTTAAATCTACTTTTTAAGCTTATCTGTTTGATTTTTTTAGTGCAGGTTGTTCTCTTTGATGGCTTCACCGGTTACTGATTCGGCCTGTTTATCACCCCGTATCGAAACTGTGTCATGGAATGCAGATATGGTCGGCACTTTGCCTATGCCGGAAGCGGAAGCTCCGATGTCTTCTTCGGTGTTGAACAACTGCAACATACCGAAACCGCCGCCTCTTCCGAGTAAGATTGTTACGAGAAACAAGCATCCCAAATGGCCTCCCGAGAGTAGCTTTGCCCCAAAGGAAACGAAAGATATGTGGGACAAGCTTTTCGAGGACGGTAATGGTGCGGATCTTTGCATTTTCACTGAGGATAAATCGTGTATTTTTGCTCATTCTAGTGTTCTGGTGAGTTGATCATGTTTGTTTTTAATGTTTATCGACCGGACTCGGAATCGGGAATCCGAGCATGTGTGGGAAGTTGAAGCTATATATATAATTCTTGTTTGCAGAGTATTGCATCGCCTGTGCTTGGTTATCGTATCGGGCAATCAAAAATCAAGCATGGCATGAAATACATCCAAATCCCGGGATTACCACACGATGCTGTTCGAGTATTCATTCGTTTTTTATATTCATCATGGTACGTTCCGAGACTCTTTTTTGCATACTTGTTACCGGAAGTTTCAAATAGTATGCAAACAGAGTCCAAAATCGTTATAGGAAGATAGTTTCCTAGCTGTTTTAAACTTGTTAGGGTCTCTTTCCAATTTTCTCGGGTTATGCAAGTTGTAATCTGGTATACTCGATATTTTTTTCGATATGGAAATTGCAGCTATGAAGAGGAAGAGCTGAAAAAGTATGCACTCCATCTATTGTTGTTGTCGCATTGTTGCTCAGTTCCCCAATTGAAACGAGTTTGCATTTGTTATCTCGAGCACGACTTTCTTACCACTGAAAACGTGATCGATACCCTCTTGTTAGCTCGGAAATGTGATGCACCAAGGCTCGTCCTCATTTGTGTTCGTATGGTCGTAAAGAATTTCAAATCCGTATCTTCAACCGAAGGATGGAAATTGATGAAACGTATTTATCCAGATATTGAGCAAGAACTTGTCGAGTCCGTTGTTGAAGCGGATTCTGTATGTCGAACTCGAGCCCTTATCGTCTTTCGATTTATGGTTATATTGTTATAAGATTGACTTGTCTTAATTGCTTTCTTTTTACCTTAGAAAAAGCAAGAGAGGCAAAGGAAAATCGAAGAGAAAAAGGTCTATACGCAATTATATGAAGCGATGGAGGCCCTTCTTCACATTTGCAAAGATGGTTGTCGAACAATTGGTCCTCGTGACAAAATGCTAAAAGGAAACCAGATTGCCTGCAATTTTCCAGCTTGTAAAGGACTCGAAGCTTTAGTCCGTCATTTCTCTGGTTGTAAGACTCGTGTTCCCGGAGGATGCAGTCATTGTAAACGCATGTGGCAACTTCTTGAACTTCATTCCCGTATGTGCAATGAACCCGATTCTTGTAAGGTTCCTCTTTGCAGGTAAGCAAACCTTCGATCAGAACTCAAATTTGTGTGTCATATGTCAATCGAAATGTTGGTTTCTTTAGAACACATCAGTGCCATAAACCGGACCGACAGCCGATTCGAGGGACTAAATCGTTGTTCTTTTTAATGTTTCGTAGGCATTTTAAGGAGAAAATACAGCAGCAATGCAAGAAAGATGAGACTAAATGGAAGCTATTGGTTAACAAAGTTATTGCAGCAAAAAATGGAAGCTATTTGTTCTCTTCTAGGTGATATATATATATATATATATATATACGGCATTACCATGTATTTTTAGTGGAATGGTTAATGCTTCATATGAATTACAGAAGTTTGAAAATGGGAAAATAATAAGAGAAATGTTAATATGAGTTAATTGCAAAATAAATACTCTTATTTTGTTGTTCTTCCATTTTCTTTAAATGTTCCATATTGAACTAATTTCAAGAACAGTCCTTTTATTTTTTATATTTTAAAATGTAAATCCATTTATTAATACCGTTAAATTTTTTTATTAAATTTGCTGGTGTGATATTCTGACATAGAAAGAATACTCACTTGATAAGTAACAAGAAAACAAAATTGTTATGAACTTGAATTTAACATAAAAAATATTTAACTATGTTCATAGTTGGACCTATGTTTTTAAATGTGTACTTCACCTATGTTTGATATAGATATCCACATGAAGTCCAACTAATTTATGCTACATATGTCTTCTATATACTGAAGTGTTTCTCGATCGTCATCTCCAAATCCGATCCGTCCATCGTTATTCAACCAGCGATCACTCAACGAAGTCAAAATGCTAAACTCGTAATTGATTCTGAAAGTTTTAACATACGGATGATTCCATTCCAACATGAATTCTTCAACCTAAACAACCAGAAACCAAAAACAATTATAGAATTAGCTTTAAATTAATAATCGAATCAAATTCATTAAAAATTATATGTTTTGGGGGTTTAACAAATTAAATCTGTTGATGCGAGAGTTTTCTTAATGCTACGACATCTTTATTCCTAGCAAGCTCTTTGGCATTATTCAATAATGAAACGTATTCATCAGACATACTATTCTAAGTCAATAGATAATCATGGAAATCAAATGTTATGACCAAATATATATAAATATATACACACTGAAAATCCAAATTTTAAGTCGGTTTAGATATATATTAGATTATGTCACACCCAATGACTTAAATGAAAACTTTTGAATAATTCCATGACTATTTTATAATTTTTTAAAGTTGAATGACCAAAATGTAAACTTATTAATAATTTAATGACCTTGAATGAAATTTTCCCATAATATTCTTGACTATCTTGTAAATTTATTAATAATGGCATATTAGATTTCCAATGGCCCTAAGTGATCCGAATAACAATAATAAAAATTCATATCATCACTTTAACAACAACAAACCAACAATATTATCAATCTAAGCCTACTAATAATATTATAAAAGAAGATAAACCAAATCAAGCGGAATCAAAGTATAGGTATCAAATCATAAATTTCAACATAAAAAGGGACTAAAACCATAATTAAATAAAAGTTAAAAATTTGTGTTTACCATTTCAACAAAGGTTTGCCTCAGTTTCAAAATGCAATATTGGGCTGCTTCTTTTTGCTTCAACATCTCTCGTCGTTGATCATAGTAAACAGACACCTCTTCTTTCATAGGAATAAGTTCTTTCTCTAAACCTTCAATGGTTGATTTCACTTCATGTTGCTCGATTCTTAGTTCTAGTGATATTTTCTTAACGATCTACGCATGTGCATATATATAGTTAATTTCACTGAACATCTTCAACCTATGACTCGAATTTTAAAATGATTTCAGATTTCAAAATATTTTAACAGAGTTTTCAAAGTATTATTATCGTATCAATTATGTTCTTCTCTAAAGCTTAACCAGTAGCTTGAGCGTTAAATGCAAGGGTGGAGGTAAGGGGATAGGTAGTGGTCTTGCCCCTTAACATGGTCAATTTTCTCCTTCAGCCCCTTTAGAATTTAAGAAATTACAAATTAATGATAAAATTGCACCTTAGCCCCTAAAAAAATATCATTTAATTTTGCCCCCTAAGTAATATTCTAGCTTTGCCCCTAGCTTAAATATGACATAGAGCATGTTTGAAACACGTGGATGAAATTGTAAACACTACGTGCCTATTGAGTAGACAAATTGAATTTGATTGTTAACAAAAATTGTTGTCTTAAAAAATTATTTTCTATAACACATCATATTCAAGTTGTCTATGCAATAGATACACACATCATATTTGAATTGACATTTAATGTCTAAATTTACTAATTGTTGAGGGGAGGCCGACTCTTTCTGAAGTAATCTTCGAAGTGTTGTTTGTCAAGAGATGTTGGACCCCTCAACAAGTTATTATTGTCCCTGATCGGGATTTTGTCTCCTAACTTTGCAAAGAGCCTGAGGTGGGTTAAACAAAATAGGAGCATCTCTTGAACCATGCGTGATGCACGACCACCTACCAAGCGTAAATGCTTATATTTACTTGGTAGATGATCGTGTCCGATCAAGTGCTCTCATTTTATTGAACTTACCGCCTCTTTAGGCAATTTCACTCAAGCTCTCTACGGAGTCAAGAAGCAAAACTCCTATTAGAGACAATACAACTTATTGAAAGGTTCGTCAACTCTCAATGAATGACACTTTGAAAACTTACAAAAGAACCTTACTAACATAATAATGCTTTGATTATTCAATTAAAATCTTTATAATTGATATTTGAGAGACATGTAGATAAAATGAAAACATGGGATTAAGTATAGGGAATTTACTTTGATTTGCTCCTCTACGGCATTTCTCAGAGTTGAGGAATTGAAAATGTTGGGATTTTGGGCAAAATCATTCAAAGCTTTCTCTTTTTTCTCTTCAATTTGTTTAAGCTCTTCAAGCATATGGGTATACCTGGATTTATCTATATTTCCCCAATTAAAACAACCAATCTGCCAATGCCATCATTAAAAAGAAAAATAAGGGAAAAAAATGAAATTCATGCACTAAAACTTCAATAAATTATAATTATCTTACAAAGTTTTGTAGTAATGATGTAGTGCTTAGTTCAAGATCATTGAATCTAGGTTGCCTTCTACCCATCTCTTTAATGAGCTTCCTTTCTTCCTCCAAATTATTACTTCCATGGGAAATCCACCTTTGAAAGCCCTACAAATATTATTTCAATATTTGTGAATTTTGATACCCAATTAACAATTCAAGCTAAACCTGAATTAATTAGAACTTAAAATAATTCGAATTTAAAATTACTTGAATAAGTAAACTTATGGGCAACGCTGGTAGGAGATAGGAGCCTGATCCCTTAAAATAAAAAATTTCACTTTTGACCCTTTAGAATTGATAAAATTTTAAGTTAGTACATGGTAAAATTACACTTTGATCCTTCAAATGATAAAAAAATTCTGACTTCACCCTTAAATAAACATAAAATAACCCAAACTCGAAACGATAAGAATATTTAGTTAGTACATGGTAAAATTACACTTTGATCCTTCAAATGATAAAAAAATTCTGACTTCACCCTTAAATAAACATAAAATAACCCAAACTCGAAACGATAAGAATATTTAATGACCCAACTTGAAAAGCCCAAACCTATAACCCTAAATCCGAAATGATATGAAAATTTCAAAACTTGAATTTAACCTACAATGAATGTAGTTTCAACTTCTGTTTTCCAAAACATACAAAAACATGAATATAGAAATATAATCATTCAACAACCATTCAACCACATGAAAAATATCCTAAAAAATTTAATATTTTCTTATTGAACACTAATTATTATTCGATACTCTAACTTGAATCTGAATAACTTAACAAAAAAAAAAAACACATAAAAAAGGCTAAAGTGTATTGTAAAGAGCAACTTACTTGAGTATGATTTGGTCCTCCTTTGTGCTTAAGAGGAATCTTGCAAGCTAAATTAAGCTTATCCAAAACAAGTTGCAAATGATGCAACAAGTCTTTTTGCAAATTCAATGCATAAAAAATGCTTAATTTTCTATTGCTTAGACGATAAAGTTGCGAGTGTGTGTCTCTCCATTTCAACTGTCCACAAAATCCCACCACAATAATTTATGATATCTTATCAAGATTTCGAAAAAAAAAATTATATTAAATACAAATATATGTATATATATATTGAGTTAAATTGTATTTTGCTCCCTTTAATAATAAATAACGTAGTTCATGTATGTTAAATCAAAAAATAAATTAGACATTCTATTAAAAATTTTATCAATTTTTACTCTTCAAAACGGGTCTTTTTATGTCAACATGAAGTACACGTGACACGCCATGTGTAATTGTTTGGTTATTCCGTCAACATCACTAATTTTTAACAAAAAGGAGTAGTTTGCTCTTTAATTTAACATATAATGACTAATTTGTCTATTTTTTGGGTGAAGGAAACAAAATGAAATCTAACTCCGAATATAAGACTTCCGTGTTCCTTTCACAGATTTTTCATATGTTAAAAGGATGATACTTACGAACCTGTTTTTCATAAAACATACCTTTAAAAGTTTGTAGTCTTGGTCCATTCGATTCAACTTTTGATCCACTTCTTCAACCAGTTGTTGAGATTTTGAAATTTTGGATTCTTCATCTAAGTCTTTATATGGCCAAGACTTGACGAAATAGAATTGATGAACCTTTTTTTGAGGCTTATTAGTGGCTTCATAATTAAGGGTTGGATCAATTACGGTCGAATATTCATGTTCTTTGCCTCCGAGAATTGGAACTTGCTGTGTAGAACTAGCTTCTGAACTGTCCATTGCCATGTTTATCTTCCTGCATACATAAAATTTGCTTTCAAAGTTGAGATACAAGAAGCTATGAAATTGAGATTACGAATCGCCATAAAATCGAATGAAACTCAGATACAAATATATGTTGGATATGAGGAAAGAACAAAGAAATAAGAGCATACAAAATACAAATAGTTGGTTACCTTGATTTGGCCTTTCAAAGGCAACAAAAACAGATGCTAACTGCAAATATTGTGGAACATCATTCACAAATAAATATGATATATTAAGAAATGGTGTGAACTATGTAGCTTAAGACTAAAGGCCTTGCACCCCACTCCAAGTCATGAGTCAACTCTTTTGCCACCACCTTCTCACTATATTAATATATATAAAAAATACCTTAATATCATGTTTGGGTTGAATTGGACTGTTATTGATTGAATTTTTTTAATAAATTATTTAATTGAAACCAATCAAATTGATAAATCGATAGTTTGATCTGTTTGATCGTTGATTCGATTCTAAAAATATTGACTATTAATTTAAGGTACCAAGATAAATGTCGTATTGCATTCGTTAATGAAGTAAAGACTCAAAATATTATGAGGCTTGATCTTACTCTTACTAGATTTGACAAGGAAAGTAGATGAGAATTTGGTGAACACTAATAAGCAAGCCTCCATGGATGAAAGTGATTGGGTTGTCAAGCGAGAGATACTTAAGTAAAATGGCTAAATGATAAAAAAAATAAAGATAATATTTTAAAATTGTAGAAGAAGACACAATCAACGACATATATCAAAGTCAACATGATGAATCATTACATATTCAAACTAAATCATCAAAACAAATTCAGATAAAATATTTGAACCCAAATACTTCACAATACATTTACACTTTGGTATTTGGGGTTTGGACAATGGATATACATTATGGATGGCACATACATTTTATTTATACATTGATAATGAAAATTTTTTAACTTAGAAGCGAAGTTGAGATTTTAATAAATATTTATTAATGTTATAAGATGTTAAATTATGTGTAAAAAAATATAAATTTAATAATTAAATTATTAGAATTTTTTTTTTCTGTGAAAAAACATAGAATGTTCTGAATAGAAAAAACATCATTTGCCTTATCCGTTTCTAAGATATCTAGAACTTCTGTAGGAGGGAGGTCAAAAATTTGTAAGGCTTCTTTTTTGACCAAAGCTATTTTAGCTAAACAATTTGCAGCTTGATTCTGCTCTCTGGGCATGTAATGTAAGAGTCACTATTTTTCGTGCGCCAAGATGGTTTGAATTATCCTAATTAAGGTTGAATTAGATGTAGTGGAGACACTTCCTTGGATAGCTTTAACAACCTTCAAATTGTAAGATTGGATAGTGACCTTTCTATGACCTCTATGTTGAATAAGCTTGAGGCCTTCTAGAATGGCCCAAAGTTCGGCATCAAAGGTTGAGCACCTCCCAATATATCGATTAAACCAAAGATTCACTCTCCATTATTATCATGAAGTACACCCCAGCTGTTGTGTTTCCTGAGTCCAGGTGTACAGCACCTTTGGTCTTAAGGATAATATGTTGTCTAAAAGGCCGGTCATCAATCGACAAGTTATCGCAACCCATCGTTTCATCACTGAAAGTTGAGAAAAACTATTTGGTCCAACTTTACGAAGCTTTGACTATCTCACTTGATCTCCAAGTTTTCCCTCGCTAAAATAAAAAGATTTCGGTTCTTCCAGATGCGCCAAGTAAGTATTCCAAAAAGGAAAGCCCAACTAGCTCCTCCCTCATGACCAAATAAGCTTTAATTTTAGCACTTTTATTTTAATTTGATCAATTTTAATTCATTTACTTTTTGAATATATATTAAAATTTTAATTCTGACCAAACAATAGCAATTAAATCTACTTGATTAAGTCCACGTTCCCCATCCGGACCATTTTTAGTTGTTATATTTTTTTAAATTTCAAAATACTGATCTTAATGAAAATAACAATTGTTAAATCTATTTACTTATTTTTTTTAACATATGAAAATAACAAGCTGACATGGCATTTCATATGCGATAATATACTTGCCACATCAAATTTTGAAAATAGCAAACTTAATGAAGTTAATAGCAGCCATTTGATTAAGACTAAAATTTCAAAACTTTAAAAGTACAATAACCGAAAATGACCAAATTAAAATATATAAACTAAAGCCGCAACTTACACATAATACAGGGACTAATGGTAGAATTTAACCAATAAAAGGACTTGTGCATTTGGAAGAGAATTGACATTATGGCAAAAAGGAGAGTCCTTCAATTTGTAATAAAAATCAACATACAAACTTAGAATAGGAAAAGGGCACATTGGTGTTGAAATTTAAGTATAAAGACACTTTCAATGTCTAAAACTCTCAACACACTATGCAGCCAATTCCCTCTCTTTACAAAGCACAGAAACTCCAAATACTCTATAATTTTTATTTTATTTTTTTGTGAAATTACAATAAGGAAATCACATAGATAAGCAAACAATGACTACCCTAAAAGCATGTTTCAACTAAGAAACTGCAAACATCTAAAATATTAAATTTAATTTTTTTTATTTTATAAATGAAAGCAATTCGAATGATACGAATACAGCAAGCAGTAAATACCTTTTTAGCTCGGCATCTCTTCCCTAATAAACTCATAGAGCCCTCTAGCCGTTTCTCCATGGACCTGCCTAACCTGCCTACTATGACCCCATCGAGCATATCAGGGGATTTCAACTCAGACCTGTAAAATCTTCCTTAGGTAGCCAAAAACTCTATTTGCACTTCAACCTCATGATGTGGAATGCAGCAACATATCTCCATATATCTCCAATCCCATGGCGTACTGTTCATCTAATGAGGGTAACTTCTTCCTCCAATCCCACAGCATGATGTTGAAGTGCAAAAGAATCAATGGAGTTTTTGGGTACCCTAGGAAGGATTCTACTGTTCTGAGTTGAAATCCCCAGATACGCTCTGATGGGGTCAACCTAGGCAAGTTACGCCGGTCCATGGAGAAACGGCTAGGAGCTCAAAGAGCTTATTAAGAAAGAGATGACCGAGCTAATAAGATATGCACCAATTATATCATTCACTACTTGTTAGTATTGGCCTTTATATGTGGTATTCATTTAAAGAGTGTGAGTGAAGGGTAGGTGGAGGGGAATAAATGGAGTGAGCACCGAAAACGTGATCGATACCCTATTGTTAGCTCGGAAATGCGATGCACCAAGGCTCGTCCTCATTTGTGTTCGTATGGTCGTAAAGAAAATCCGTATCTTCAACCGAAGGATGGAAATTGATGAAACGTATTTATCCATATATTGAGCAAGAACTTGTCGAGTCCGTTGTTGAAGCGGATTCTGTATGTCGAACTCGAGCCCTTATCGTTTTCCGATTTATGGTTATATTGTTATAAGATTGACTTGTTTTAATTGCTTTCTTTTTCCCTTAGAAAAAGCAAGAGAGGCAAAGGAAAATCGAAGAGAAAAAGGTCTATACGCAATTATATGAAGCGATGGAGGCCCTTCTTCACATTTGCAAAGATGGCTGTCGAACTATTTGTCCTCGTGACAAAATGCTGAAAGGAAACCAGATTGCCTGCAATTTTCCAGCAGCTTGTAAAGGACTCGAAGCTTTAGTTCGTCATTTCTCCGGTTGTAAGACTCGTGTTCCCGGAGGATGCGGTCATTGTAAACGCATGTGGCAACTTCTCGAACTTCATTCCCGTATGTGCAACGAAACCGATTCTTGCAAGGTTCCTCTTTGCAGGTAAGCAAACCTTCGACCAAAACTCAAATTTGTGTGTCATATGTCAATCGAAATGTTGGTTTCATTAGAACACATCAGTGACATACACAATTCTTCAAAACCGGACCGATAGCCGATTCGAGGGACTAAATCGTTGTTCTTTTTAATGTTTCGTAGGCATTTTAAGGAGAAAATACAGCAGCAATGCAAGAAAGATGAGACTAAATGGAAGCTATTGGTTAACAAAGTTATTGCAGCAAAAAATGGAAGCTATTTGTTCTCCTCTAGGTGATATATATATATATATGGCATTACCATGTATTTTTAGTGGAATGGTTAATGCTTCATATAAATTACAGAAGTTTGAAAATGGGAAAATAATAATAGAAATGTTAATATGAGTTAATTACAAAATAAATAATGTTCCATATTGAACTAATTTCAAGAACAGTCCTTTTATTTTTCATATTTTAAAATGCAAATCTAATTATTAATACCGTTAATTTTTTTTTGTTAAATTTACTGGCGTAATATTTTGACATAAAAAGAATACTCACTTGATAAGTAACAAGAAAACGAAATTGTTATGAACTTGAATTTAATATAAAAAAAATATTTAACTATGTTCATAGTTGGACCTATATTTTTAAATATAAAAAGTAAATGAATTAGATTAATTTTTTAAAATAAAAATAAGAGGATTAAATTCTAAATATACGAAGAATACAGAGACTTAAAGATATTTTAACAAAAAATTTAATATAATACAAGTATTTAAATTCTATGTATATTGAATACACATCCTCTTGCATTGATAACAATACCCATGCCAATCAAGCTAAGATTCAATCAACAAAATTAATTTTTATTTAAATTATATGTTTTTGGGGTTTAACAAATTAAACGTGTTGATGTAAGAGTTTCCTTAATGCTGCAACATCTTTGTTCCTAGCAAGCTCTTTGGCATTGCTCAATAGTGAAACGTATTTATCATACATATCATTCTGAATCAATAGATAGTTATGGACATCAAATGTTATGAACAAATATATATATACACACTGAAAATCCAAATTTTAAGTCGGTATAAATATATACTAGATTATGTCACACTCAATGACTTGAATGAAATTTTTTAAATAATTTCGTGATCACTTTGTAATTTTTTTTTAAGTTGAATGACCAAAACATAAACTTATAAATAGTTTAGTGACATTGGGTATAGTTTACCCACAATATTATTGACTAGCATGTAAAATTAATCATGGTAGATTAGATTTCTAAGCAGCCATAAGTGATCGAATAACAATAATAAAAATTCATATAATCACTTTAACAACTGCAAACCAACGATTTTATCAATTTATGCCTACTAGTAATTGTTCAAAAAAATTGTTGTCTTGAAAAATTAATTTTTTAAAACACATCACATTCAAATTGTCTATGCAATAGATTATTTTAAGCCATCATTAAAAAGAAAAATAAGGGAAAAAAATGAAATTCAAGTACTAAAACTTTAATAAATTATAATTGTCTTACAAAATTTTGTAGTAATGATGTAGTGCTTAGATCAAGACCATTGAGTCTACGTTGGCTTCTACCCATCTCTTTAATGAGGTTCCTCTCCATGACCAAATTATTACTTTCATGGGAAATACCTTTGAAAGCTCTGCAAATATTATTAAATCACTTATGAATTTTGCTCCCAACCTAATTCACTGAGCTGGTTCAATAAATTAATTAGGACTTAAAATAACTCGAATAAGTAAATCCAGTGGTGATGTTGGTGGGAGGTAGGTACCTGATCCTCTAAAATGAAAATTTTCACTTTTAGACCTCTAGAATTGATAAGATTTTAAGTTAGTATATGGTAAAATTACATTTTAACCCCTTCAAATGATAAAAAAAAAATTAGGTGCCAAATTAGAAAAAAAAGTCAAGTACCAAATTGGATTCCCAAAAATTTAAGTACCAATTTAAGAAAAAAGTATTAAGTTTGTATACTAAATTAGACAAAAAATATTTAGATATCAAATTAAGAAAAAATGTAAAATTTAGATACCAAATGTTATATTAAGTGATTATTTTAGGAACACATTATTAGCCAAAATTGACTACTTATTACTTTAAGCATTTAACGCGTGAATTTCGCAACTATTTTAAATTTTTATCAAATTTATATTACGATTTAAATAAAAAATTATCACATATTTTAAAATTAAAAAATCAAATAAACAAATAAAACGGTTAGAATTTGGATAGTAAATATGGGATTGTAAAATTATTTGTATGAATAATAATAACTACGATGATAAAATTCTTAAGGCTTAACCGAAACTTACAATTATAAAAGAAAAAATACTTTTATTAGTGCACAATACAATTATAATATGACATACACTTCTCTATTGCACACGCTCACTTCTCTCTTTTTCATTATCATATGAATTAAAGCTCTTACCCTTATTTATAGAATTTAGTGATCGTTAGATTATTGACACATGTCAACATCCTTACCATTAATTTCAAAAATATCTATTAACTAGAATATTCATGTATAATATCTAATCTTCTAGAAAATATCCTATTTTTTTATTATATATATACATTCTAGAATATTCCAAAGAAACTATCTCTTAAAAGTTAAATTTGACTTTGATCTAGAAGATGCATTAATTTTCAACACTCCCCCTCAATCCAAACTTCTTTCCACATATGATTTGCAGATCATGCCGAGTGCTTCTCTGAACTTCTCAACTTTGGTTAATTAGACTCTTGTGTATATATCTGCAACTTGCTCATCTGCCTTTGTTGTCACTATCTTGATCTCCCCTTTAAGGACATTCTCATGAATATAATGATAGTGCACTTCTATATGTTTTTTCTTGCATGAAAGATCGGATTCTCTGCTAGACGTATGGTTGATAAATTATTGCAAAGAAGCCTTACTTGATAGTCTATTGGCTGATGAAGTTCTTCCATCAGTTGTTTCAGCCAAGTACTCTCTTGTGCCGCTGATGTTGTCAATCGATATTCTGCTTCAGTGCTTTGATAATGACATTGTTGGTTATCTCTTACTGCGCCATGATATTGCTCCTAATCTAAGACTAAGATGTTCCCAGTTGTTGATCGTCGCGTAGCATAGTCTCCAACATAGCCGGCATCACAATATCCAACCACCAGACATTCTTTTGTTTTCTTGTATAAAATACCAAAATTAATGGTGCCTTTAACATACCTCAAGATTCGTTGCTCATGTATTGACTAGCCACTCCAACAGGTTGAGCTTTCCATAATTTTACTGATCAGTCGATTTTGGACCCCTTCCACACCTAGGGCAAGCAATTTTAATACTTATTCTTCTAGTGTACAAATTGACTAAAGTAGGCAAATAGTTCCAGGAAATTCTCCAAAGTGTAATTTTTTGTTTTGTGGTTAGATTTAGTATCCACAGTTTCTTGTAAAAAGCCTTTGTGGCATTTTGGAGGTTTGTAATATGTAAATCCTGATTATTTTCAAGAAGTTTGTATGCACTTCTCACAGAGAAAACTCCTGTAGGCTCGTCTCTCCACACAATCAAGTCTTCATGCTCCTTAACAGCCAGAGGAATTCTTAATATTTTTTCCGCAACGCCACCCACAAAGGTATTCCTTATTAAAATCTCATCCCTACTCCTACTCGAATGATTAATTAGCTCAGAGACTTTTGTTATCCTACTATCATTAATCGCACCATATACCTTATAATTTTCAACCCCCATCAGCCACACATCATCACGGATAGAAATTTGATCACCTTTGCAAACACGCTAACCAAGGCCATCTTTCAACAAACCGTTCGAAGACCAAATGCTAAACAAGGAATATGAAGGTAGATTCCCTAACCTCGCCTCCATAAAATCACAATTCGGATAATACTTTGCCTTTAAAACCTGACTTGATAATGAGTTCGGGTTGCTAACAAGACGCCACCCCTATTTAGCTAACAATGTGATATTAAACTGATTTAAGCAACGGAACCCCAAGCCTCCATTCTCTTTCAGCTCACACAAACTAGCCCACTGACACCAATGAATATCTTCTTTATTATGACTTTTCTGCCACCAAGATCAAGCAATTATACTCTCCAACTCACCACACAATGTTTTAGGTAACAAAAAGCATGACATTGAATAAGTTGGAATAGCTTGCAAAACAGTCTTAATGAATACCTCCTTACCTCCTTGCGATAATAGTCATGTACTCTAACTATCAATTCGTTTTTTGATCCGATCCTTAAATGATTGAAAAGCGATCTTCTTCCTCCGACCCACCATATTTGGAAGTCCCAAATATCCTTCTATTTCATTTGATGAGTGAACCCCCAACACACTTTAAACCCCAAATCGATCCCCCTCAGAGGTACTCAGACTGAAATAAACCAAGGATTTATCATAATTGATGCACTGACCAGATCAATTTTCATATTCCTACAAGATTTGTTTCAAAGCAATCGCCCCTCGTTTCATTGGCAAGCTCGAGATGTTTTGTATGTAAAAGCTATATTTATAGAAAAAAAAAATTTATACAAAACACCAATGAGACTTTGGTTAAAATGATAAAATTAAATATTCGGTAACTTTTATGTCCAAAATCAAACTCCACATGTAAGTTTTTTTTAGATTTTATATAAAATTAAGGTTGACAAAAAAAAATCCAAACCCAGTGGGTTCTAATTTGATAGGGTTGAGTTTAGAAAAAACCCACCTGTCCCAGAGTAATGACCAAATCTCCATTTTTATATATAATATTAGTTTAAAAAATATGATAATAAAATATATATTAATATTTACTTTAACGTATATAAAACAATTAATAATATCATTAAAAATAATAATAATTAAAAACAATTATTCTATTTTGATAAAAAAAATATATAAAAGATATGGTATTAACAGATCAAGTCGGAGTTTAATATAACTTTTATTTTTCGAGTCAAGCTCTGAGCAAGTAAATTAATATTTATTTTTGGGTTGGGTAAGTATCGGGTGATGTTGGGGGTATATTGGGTTGGAATCAGGGTGGGCAAAAAATTGGTTTAAATAATAAAGTCAAAGCTTTAGAAATTATGTTAAGTTTGAGATATGTATTTTTAGATTTTATATAAAATTATAAAAAAAATACACTCATAAAAATATTTAATATTTTGTAAAAAATATTTATTTTTTTTTCATTTCTCAATTGAATCCATATCTAATTAACTCATTCCACCTATTCAATCAAGGGTTTAACACCTACTCATAGAATAGATTTGATTTCATTGTACAGTACATAATATATTTACTGATTTTTTTGTCAGTAACATATAAAAATAATAAACGGAAATGATATTTCATATGCGATAATATATTTGCTACATCAAAATTTGAAAATAGAAAATAGCAAACAAAATGAAGTTAAGAATACCATTTGATCTAGACTAAAATTTCAAAACTTTAAAAAGTATAAGAATCGAGAATGACCAAATTAAAATATATAAAAACTAAAGCCACAACTTACACATAATACAAGGATTAATGGTAGAATTTAACAAATAAAAAGACTTGTGCATTTGGAAGAGAATGACATTGTGGCAAAAAGAAGAGTCGCTTCAATTTGTAATAAAAATCAACATACAAACTTTGAATAGGAAAAGGGCACATTGGTCTTGAAATTTAAGTCTAAAACTCTCAACTATGCACCATCAGCTAATGTCCTCTTTGATGTGCTTATATAAAGTACTGCATAAGTAAAAATGAAAATTCACCATCATTGCCAACAAAAACGCACGACTGATAGAATGAAAAGTGTTATTAAGGTTTACATAAGAATCGTTACCGTTATTCCCGCGAATAAATGCGTCGCCGTATTTGTTTTTTAATTGTCCATTGACATATTCTTCTGTTTGTTCCATAGCTATGTTCATATATCCATCTAGGCAAGCTAGGATACCTGTAAAAGAGGCCGGGATATTAAGGACATAAAACTCTGGGGAAAACTAGTGTTATATTGCTCCTACTTTTCATTTTTCTTGAAATACTCTGTTAGACACATATCTAGACTTGGGTATGGATATATGATCTCTCAAATTCATGAAAAAGGGTAAAATTACCATAGAGGCTGCTACTCAAAACATGAGCCAATTAGTATCTGTATGTTAGATCAAAAAGCAAACCGGTCCTTCTATTATCACTGCCTAGTTATTTCGTCAATCGCGTTAGTTTTTAACAGTACAAATGGATGAAATTTTTTACAGACAATATCGATCTGCTTTTTTATTTAATATACAGGGACTAATTTGCCCATTTTTTGAGTAAAGGGGACAAAATGCATTTTGACTCGTAGTACAAGACCCTCCATGGTACCTTTACCCATGAAAAAGCTTCTAAAAATTAGTGAACAACCCCATGTTTGGACACGTATCAAACACACTCGAGCCTGAGTAACATAGACCACCAGCATGGGAAAGAGTGTAAAACCTGAGTAAACCAGTACTCGTTTACTTTTACGAGAATTTGAGCTAAGCTCTACACACGCATGAAAGAGAAAGACTTCGTGTAATAAACAAAACTCAAACAAGCTGTCATGAACATACCCGTGTTTGGAAACATTATCCGTATTCAACACACTCAAGTTCGAATAGCATAGACCATAAGCATAGAAAAAAGGTGAAAAACCGTGATGTTTACAAGAAAGTAAGTGGTAATCATTTCCCTGTTCGAGAATTTGAGTTAAGCGTTACTCATGCATGAAAGATACAAAAACTTCATGGGACAAACAAACTCAAACAAGATGTCAATCCAAATCTATCTCCAAGAACAGACACTACGAAGATGTTCAGTCTTTAACTTAATTCAAGACATAAACAGTCATAATTGAACTTAAAAATTTGAAGAAGAAAATGAGTAAATAAATCTAAAAGGATAATGTAACAGAAACATATATAGACGAAACAATCATAAGCCAGAAAGAGCAAAGAGTAACCAACCTCTATAATCAACACCGGAATTGAGTTTCACGACAACTGGTCGACCACGAATTGATTTGAGGAAATCTGCAGGTGTTTTTGTAGTTGCCGACCCTTTCTCTCCTGCTGTACTCATTTTCCTTACCGTAATTATACCAAAAGCCTTCCTGGCGTACAAAACTACAAACCATATGACAGTTACAGTCAAGCGAATAATCCCATGGAAGTAAGCATACAAAAATCAAACAAATGAGCAGACAACAAGGAAGCCAAGCTATTAAGGCTAGCATATATGTATAGTGCATACACACACACACACAAACACATACATATATTAAACCATACATGCTTACAAATCCAGAGTAAAGAACATCACGAGTCCACACGAACTGATTCGAACACATCAAATCAACTTCAACCTAGCAACTCCTTTTAATTTGCAATTTTTGGTAAAAGAACCATGGAGGGCCCTGTACTAGGATCCGAATTGCATTTTGCCCTCACTACTCAAAAAATGAGCGAAATAATTTTTATATGTTAAATCAAAGAGCAAACTAGTCCTGTTGAAAATTCCATCCATTTCTGCTATTAAAAATTGGTCCTTGTACGACAGCATGAATGAAATTTTTAACAAAAATGACCAATTTGCTATTTGTTCTAACATACAGGGATTAATTTGCCCATTTTTCAAGTAGAAGTGGCAAAATGCAATCTAACTCCTGGTAAAAAGTCCTCTATGGTACTTTTACAGCAGTTCCCAGTGAAATTCAAAACTATACATCACCCTATAAATATAGGTAAGTAATACCAAAAACACATCAAATCAACAAAATTTTCATAATTATAATAATGAATTACCCATTCGTTGCAAAATATAGAGAAACAAGAAAAGGCATTCCATACTTAGAGACTGGATTTTCATATTATATAAATTAAAAACATCTCACAACTCATATATATATATATATATATATATGCAGCCAATTCCCTCCCTTTACAAAGCATAGAACTCCAAATACTCTATAAATATTATCTTTTGTGAAATTACAATAAGAAAATTCCATAAATAAGCAAACAATGACTACCCTAAAGGCAATTTTCAACTAAGAAACTGCAAACATCTAAAACAATTAATTTTTTTTTTAAATGCAGTCAAAGGGTACCCTAAAAATCTAAACATCAAAATTAAAAATATATTCTCTTCAAAGAAAAAATAGAATCCATAAAAAGGGTACCCATGATTATAAAAACTCAAAACAAATTCAAATAAACAAGAGGCGGAAATACATAGGTGAAGCCAAAACAGGGTCTTCAAGCTGACACAAGTAGCTCAATGGAATCTGAATTTTTAAAAAAGAAAATTGCAGCAAAATAGAGCTTACCTTGACAGTTCGACGACAATTCGTTCACAAAGGGAATAGGTACTGTGTAATTTGCTTATATATTTTGGGATCTGAGAATAGCTATGTTAGCGGGTCGTTTAAAATTACGAACCCTAGTCTCTGTTCACTAAATTACGTTTTTGCCCTTTAAATACTATTAATGTTTCGGATGCTTAAAATCTGATATTAGTCCCTGTACTCTTTGTAAATTCAGAATTTAGTCTCTATACTTTTATTTCTAGCAATTCAGTCCCTTTACTTTTCAGATTTTAAAATTCAAGTCTAATTGTTAACCCTGTTAAATTATTTTGTTACATTCAAGTTTATTTCAACATTATTTTTTAGTTGCATGGCTATCACGGGAGCATTTTTTTATTTTAAAATGTCACATCAACAAATTTAAGGAAAAAAATTAACATTGTTAACGGTTCAACATGACTTTTTAAATTTAAAAAGTAGAGAAACTAAATTCATGAAAGTAAAAATATAGTGACTAAATTTTAAATATGAGAAAAGTACATGGACTGATGACATATTATAATCTTTTCGTATATATGATCTAGTTCTGAATTTCATCCCTCTAGTTTATAATAATTGAGAAGCTAGTCCTTTAATTTGTTGGGATTTGGTCATCATGCTCTACGAAAACTCAAAACTTAATCCAATCGAGTAACGCTATTGAATCTTATCATTGAATTGTTAATATGGGAATAATCAATAGTTCAACAATATCTCTTTAAGGTTTAAGATTTGAATCTTATTAAAAGAATATATATATATTGGTTTTGGTTTGATAATCTAATGTAGCTTAACTCGGAATTTAATTAAAGCTTAAAGTGATTATTGGATATTGAGGATTTTCAAACTATAAAATACATACACTGCAACGCCTTTGTCACGAGCTCCTTCATCATGATTGATCCACCTTGCTTGCCCTAATGCCTTCTCCATTGTCACAGGCTCCATCACAATAGACCCACTCAGCTTCACTCATTGCGGTGCTCAATGTGAAGTCAAGCAATTAAGGATGGCTCTAATACCATTTATCACGAGATTATTAGCCTATTCCCAAAAGACATGTATGATAGCATCTGCAATACACCCAATTTTACATCCAAATATCTTTCATTTCTTTTTTGACATGGGATCCTACTTGCTTTTTAGAGCACTTAGCATGACATTAACACCATACATAGCTTGATTGGATTTACCTTTGTCCCTAAACAATTTGTTTAGACGAAACCACGACGTAAATTAAACCACAGGTCACCAAATTATAGATTTTTTTTTGGTCAATCAATTATGATTTTTTTTTAATTAGCCGCCTAACTAATTGAGATTTTTTTTTTGTCCATTTCTATTAATTTCACTAACGGGAGGGTAACGTGATAGTAGGTATAATAACAAATTTAGACCTCAACTTTTGCATACTATATTGGTTTAGACATAATTTTAAAAATTAACCCTCAAAATTTACAAATAGTCTCAATTTTATTCTAATTTTAAAAAAATTAAAGAAATATATAAAAATACATAAATATTTTTTTAAAATATAATAATAAATTTACATTTTATATTAATATTAAATAAAAATAATTATATTAATATAAAAATTATGAATGCGATGGGAGGGAGAGAGGGGGAAGACGTGGGGAAGGGAGAGGGAGAGGAGTTTTTATTTTTATTTAATACTAATATAAAATATAAATTTAAGATGATATTTTTTTAAAAAATATTTATGTATATTTATATATTTTTTAATTTTTTTAAGAATTAGAATTAAAATAAGACCATTTAAAATTTTGAAGGTTAATTTTTAAATTTATGATTAAATATAATATATAAAAATTGAAGGCTAAAATTTTTATTATACCAATTTTTTAACTGTACGCTACCTTTCCATTAGTAAAATTAACAGAAATAGACAAAGAAAAATATTAATTGAATGATCAATTTTAAAAAGTTCATAATTGAAAAGCCATCTTAAATCATTGAAAAGCCCAATGGATCAACTATTTTTATGCCATGCCCAAATCTCCCTATGCCTTAGTAGATACAAACAAATTGCATGTCCCAATCATATCATACATGGCATTAATTTGATTGGACATGCTCTTCAATTGGTGTGTCCCCACACATAATTCACAATTCACATCAACACATGTCTGAATTTTCACATTGTTCAAAAATTATTTCAAGATTTTTCATGTAACCCACCTTTTATTACATCATCTTTGAAAGAAGTCCACTAATACCCAAAATAGGCTTTAATACAAAAAAAAAAAAAACATCATTGTCTAACCCTAATCTGCAAATCATTGTCCACTTCATTCTGTTACAATAATAGCATCAACATTATAAATAAGATTCATTGAAAGTGGTTTATTTACAGGATAGGTCCTCTAGTTTTTTTATCACTTACATAATTCCCTCTTCTATATATTACACATAACCAAAACAAGTTCCAAAATCTTGTTAACAGTCTAAAACATATTTTTAACTACAGATTTAACCAGCAAAAAGAAAAAAAGAAATTACACATTATATATTATAATGTTGGACATTTTTACTAGCAAAAGCACATTTGGATTATGAAAATGAGGCCCGGTTAGATATTGGGTTTTCTGCGATGACGATGATGGGATTTACCCGAACAACTATGACGAGGATGATGATGTTTCGTCATCTGAGGAACCGTAATGCTGCGTGTTCAGTCCGGGGAAAACCGGGGGCAGAATGGGATTCGGTAACGGTCGTGCCGAACTGTATATTGTTCTCTCGTTGACCTTTGCAACTTCCTTGCATACTTGGTCAAGGATCGAAAGGAAGTCTCTTACGACCATGAAGATACGGAACGGATGAGCTTCTTCCTTGGTCGAGTTTCCATGGAAATACTCGGTTATCTCCTTTACCATCGAGAGGGCAACTCGGTCTTGTGCTTGGATCTTTATGATCTCTTCTTCCGCCTTCTTTAGGAACTCGTTCATTGATTCTGAGAATTTCCGGCAGCTGTCTTTCAAAGCAACCTCTTCGTTTAGTTTTATGACTTCTCGGATTTTAGAAATGCCGGTTGCAAGTTTTGCAACATCGATGCTGAGAACATCTGAGTCCATAGCGGCAGCTTTCTTCACGTTGGTTAGCTCCCCACTTAAACTGGACACAACTTCCAGGCCAAGTTTACGAAACTCAACATCATCTTGAAGATCGGATTGTTGTATTTTCTCAGCTTTCGGGGTCTGATTGGCATTGGAAAGACGAGAACCTTCGGCTCTGATGATTTCCTGCACAACAAAATGCAGAAGCGTGGTTTTTCCATCCGTCCCCTTTACATCAACAAGCTTTAATAGTGTGTCGAGCTTGAAAGCATGGGCATCCCCTCGGTTGGTACCTACATTCATACGGTTCCCGGTTTTAAGCACTGCCTCCAAAAGCTTAAGAAACATTTTGCTATTCCGTAACTCTCCACAAGCGGCCTGCCAATATGACAAACAGAGCAATCCGGAGCAATCCGGAGAATTTCAACAAAACATAAACCGAAACACTAAAATCCTTCGTTATGAACTGGTAAAATATCAGAATATCAAGAATAAAGGTTAAAAAAAGGGAACAACATGCTCGTGCAAGTGGCATACACACGGGAAATCGAGACTTACCTCTAAAGTTTCAAAAGACTTTTTCAGGTACTCGATTTCGGAGTCAAAATTAGCAATGTAAAGCATCGCATCAACCCTCTTGAAGGCAAAAGGTATATCGAGCACAGCCTTGAGGAATTTCTCGGCCGGACCTAGCTTGAATGGGGACTCGTCAGTGAAATCCTTCAGCTTACGCTCTTCTTCGTTTGTTGGAGCCATCTTTAATAAGCTTTCTAGGAGCTCAGTCCCAAGAGTGTCTGAATTACCTGTTCGCAGTGAAAAAAGTCTAAACAATTTAGAGATAAACCAAAAGCAGACTGCAAATACGTGACAAATTAGTAACCTGTTAACTCTAAAGGATACAGAACTAGTTCATATACCAAAGCTACAAAAGAGTTCGGTTTTGTTTGAATATCGAACTCAATATATTCCGGTAATGGCATAAGTAAATCATTTCAAGCTCGGGCTTACCTTCCATGAGAGCTTCACAGACTTCTTCAATGGTAACATTCAATGCCCTCAATAGAATCGCAATGTTTTGAGACTTCTTCGGATCGAGAACACGATTTTCTTGATTAACAGACGGCAAACTCTGCCTACGACCGTTTTCTTTAGTAGCCGAATTCAAATTATTCGCCGTAAACAACGTCTCGATCATTTCCTCATTCAACCTGCAACCACCATTACAACATAAATGTAATTCAAAACTAGAAACAGATACATAAATGTAATTCAAGACCATGAATCTTACTGAAATGAGCTTGCTTTTATTTGATCCCACACCATAGCCCGATCCGAACTCGCTCGAACTTTATCCCAATGCAAAGGTTTCAGTTTCGGTTTCGGGGTCTCAGCTGTAGTCTTCTCTATGGATTCATTGTTCTGCAACACCACTGGCCTGGAAGGTGCAACGAGAACCGGTGGACCACCAGGTTCAGGGTTTTTCGCGGCAGGAACCTCCCAAAAACGTGGTGGCGGAAGCGGTGGAGGTGGTGGTGGAAGCTTTTTATGTACAACCCTTGATGGAGATTCTTTGTTTTGAGCTGAAAAACTTGAACTTCTATCAGGTGAATACCTGTCTGAAGATGATGAAGATAATCTTGAAGATGAAGGTGAGGTTGAAGATGGGGCTTTTATTTGCACTGTATAGATAGGGACAACAGTGGATCTTTGACTCGGTGGACTTGAGTTCAAGAACGAGTTAGAAGGTGAACATGAGTTGGAATATGGGTATGAAGCTGTTCTTGAATTGAAGCTTCGACTACCATAGTTATCGCCATTAAATTCCCTTCTCGAGCTTGACTCTATTCTTACCGCCGGTTCTTGTGGTGGTGGTTGCGGCGGTTGTTTTGGTGGTGGCGGTGGGCTTTCTTTTCCATGTGAAGACCCTCTTGGCGAAAAAAACTCATCTTCTTCAACTTCAATGGTGTTTTCAAAACAACCTATTGATGGACTTTGAAGGAACTGTTCACCACTTTGAAAGGTTTGAACTTTTGGCAATGGCGGCAATGGGTTTAGCTCCGGTGAGCCAAGCTTTTGGTACGGTGGCGATGAAACACCTAGCTTGATGCCGCCATTGCTTGAAATGGTGGCTTTAGCTGCGTCTACTCTAGTGTTAACGAGTGTGCCTAAGTAAAGAAACTCCGAGCTTCGATTCGTTGAAACATATCGCGGCGGTTGTTGTGGTTGTTGCTGCGGTGGCGGTGGTGGAGTAGGTGGTGTTTTTTGAGAAGCATCTGAAGGTGGAATATTTGGAGGGAATAAACGAAGAGAGTCTGAACGGGAAGCTTTGTCGTCGGAGGAAGTGTTTTGGTGACTACGATGACGGAGGAAGAGTGTTAAAACGGCGAGAGAGAGGATGATGGCGGCGACAAGGAGAGCGGAAGAGAGGGAAATAAGGAGGAGGTGACGGCGGTGGGAAGAAGGGGAAGGGGAATGAGGTATGAGCAAAGACGAAATATTGGCGGGAAAAGTAGGGAGTGTGGAAGGTTGCGGCGGAGGAGGCGGCGGAGAAGGGAAAGAAAGGAAGAAAGGACTATGAGGAGTGGAAGGAGGAGTGGTGGAGAAAGGATATTTCGGTTGTTGTTTCAAGTGAGGTTGTGGCTCCGGCGACGGAAACGGCGAAGATGAAGAAGGAGGATAAACCGGCGGCTGTGAAGTAACCGGGAAAAAAGGCTGGTGGAGGAAACGGCGGTGATACTCGAAACACTCGGCGGTCAACACTGCTGAGAAAAAGAGGAGAACAAACAAAACAACAAAATCCCTCGCTTTAGTTATCAGCATTATCATTTCTCAAAAAGAAAACCCCCACCTTCGAACAACCTTGAAAGCTGCAACAATGGAGTTTTCAGTTTATTACAGAGAAGAACAACAATGGGTGTCTACAAAAAGACCAAACCAGACAACATGGGCATGTATGTCTCAAGTTCCAACTCAAAGTCAGAGAGGGGAAGAAGAAGAAGAATGGTAGTTTAAGTTTAGTTTAGGAGATTTAGAGCTATAAACAGACAGACTTTTTCACCACTTTTTTACAGAGATGAAACTTTGAAAGTGATGAACTTTAAACCAAAAACCCAATCTTTCAAAAATTGTAAGAAGAAAAAATAAACATAATAACAGACACAGTAAACATTAATATGTGAAGTTTACATCCAGGTGTGATGATAATGGAGATTGAAAATTTTGGGGAAATTATGGGGTTTGATCCCTCTACTTAATTTTACAATTTTATCCTTAAAAATACTTTTTTTAATACCATGTCTACAATTACGCGAATATTTTTTTTCAAATTTTAAATAAGAAGATAAACGCATTTTAATATATTAGAATCTATATTTTCATATTAATTTTGGAATTTGGTAAATTTTTTAAATTTAGTATCTAAATTCAAATTTTGTTAAAGTGTGATGATACGATACTTTAAGATTCTATTACATCATCAACTATTATATAAAAAATATATACTTTATTTATAATTTTTATATTTTTAATTTTTTTAGATTTTATGTAATTTTTTAAAACAAAATAAGGTCGTCATCACACCTTATGAAATTCAAAATTAGGGATTAAATTGAAAAAATTTACAATGTTTCAAGACTAGTTTAAGGACTAAATGTTATTTTATCATACCAATATAAAATCGATGGAACGATTTTCTTCTTAAAATTTCTATCAATATTTTAATTAAAATAATTAATGATATATGATTAAATTAACTAATGAAATTATAAATTAAATGATTAAATTATTTTAAATTTCAGAAAAAACCAAATTTTGACTAAAAACAAATTTATATGTTAATTTTTTTCTAACATTTCTTTTTACAGTAATATCAAATATTTTACTTTTCATCTTTTAACTTTAATCTTAAACTTTTTTTGCTTTTTTTAGGCAATTCTAAATTAACCCAAAAGTGAATAAATTTATTTGAAAAAAAAATAAAAAAGGAAAAAAAATGGAGAAGAGGTTAAAAATGTCAGACAGACAGACATTTTTTTCATTATTGGGATTTGCATCATTATTTAAATAAAAAAAAAAGAACTGTGGTGAGATTCTTGCAATTATATATAAAAAGACTTTCTTTTTCCTTTTCTTCTGCGTGTGGTTAAAAGATGAGCTGCTTACACTGTTTTGCCTGTGATTTGATGAGATAATACCGAGAGGTGTTTATAAGTCGGATTGAATAAATTTTAATTTTAAATTTAATCATAAAAATAAATATTTTTTATTAAATTTAAATAATAAAACGAGTTGAATTAAATAAGTTGAAAGTAAGTATTTTAAACTCAAATTTAATTAAAATGTTGGATCAATTCGAGTAAATTATCCGACTCATAAATTTTTTTAAATAATAATTTCAACTTTCATTTTTATATTTTTTATGTTAAATGGTTTGCTGTAGTCAATTTTTTATACATTTTATCTCATATAAAAAATATTTTATAATGAGTTAGTAAAATAAAATAAAAATTAATATTTGATGCATTATAATTTATCATACAATAAAATAAAAAATAATATTTATCAATAAATATTATTACATTTAAATATTAATATATTTGTTTTTTTTTCGTTTTTAAATTTAAGGTTTAAGATTTTACGATAATATCTTGAAAGAGAATAAAATAATTATAATTATAATTATATTTAATATTTAATTATATTTAAATATTTATTTATAACTTCTCTTTTATTAATATTTTCAGTATTTAAAAATTAAAATAATATATAAATAAAAAAATAAAAGCAAATACTTTTCGATTTGATTACTACATTTCTGATCGATTTTCTAATTTCTTGAAAATATTTTTTATTAAAATCACAAAATCAGTCCTTAAACTATATCATATTTCTTATTTAGTTATCGATATTTTTTTATTAAAAGTGAATAGTTAGTCTATTAATTTTGTCTCGTTTACTTAAACTCACAATACCAGTCAATTTTATTGGATATCGTACATTTTTTTATATAAAATAAGATGAAATTGATAATTTAAGTACTTCGAAAAAAATTGGATGCTTAAATGAAAAATGGTATAGTTTGAGGGGCAATTTTGCAGTTAAACCTATTTATTAAATCTATCTTATTTTTAAGCTCATGAAAGACGCACTTTATCGGGATGAGCTCACGCGCTCACGGGTGCGGCTGGGAATTTGCAAGTGGAAGAGTTGAAGACAGCACAGCATGAGGCAGGATGTAATAAAAAGACACAGATACATACATACATAGTGTACCATATCTTTGTCCTAAAAATATCAAAATCTAAGCATAATCCAACTTTAAAAAAAAAAATTCTTCAAAATCTAACTTAAACTATGTTTTTGGGATTTGGATTTTGGACATTCTCTGTGGTTATAAATATGTTTGTAAATTGATATTTGTATTGTTATTACAATAGCAGGACATGAGGTCGAATGCGCTGAAACATATTATCCTCTTTTTTAATAGTTGAAATGAGTTATAAATAGTTGTGAACATTGTATTGAAAAACAAAAACTAAGAATCATGATGCTTTGTATAAAAATAAATAAATAAAATATTTTTATAGAATAATCTTATTTACTAATAAAACTCGTATTTTCGATATATTAAAGAATAATTTAATTTTTGTACATGAATTTTATGTACCATCACTAAACAATAACATCAAATAAAATAAAAAATTGTCACTTAGAGGTAAATACTAATATTTTTATTTAAACTTAATTAAATGCCAATTAATTATAATTATTATAAATATTTATAATTCTTGAATTCGGGCTTAGCGTTTTTGTATTTATTTGTAATTAATTATTATTTAATTATACTTGAGTAAAGTTATTAGTATTTGTTTAGGTTAAAATATGTAACTAATTTTCGTAATTTGACAAATTTAATTTATGTATTTAAAAAAGTTAAAATTAAGTCTAAGTTGTTTATTTAAAAATCACAGTCCAATTATTAAAATTATAAATACTTTCTGTCAAAATTTATCAAATTGATATGGTATTAGGTTGCTCTCATGTGACGTACCATATAATTGGCAGAAAATAAACATCTTAAGTTGACAAATTTTAATGAAAAATATCAACTATAATAATGATTGGATTGGATTTTTAAATTGAAAAAGTTTTTTAAATTACATGTACTATATCACAAACAAAATTTAACCATTTATTTATAGGCGAAAGCACCTGCAAAGTCCTTTTATTATATGGACTAAATCAAATTAGTCCTTCCACTATTAAATAGATCAATTTAATTCATGTACTATTAAAAAGAATTAAATAAAATCAAATTGGAATAGAATTAACATTTATGGTTTAAAAATGACATGAAAATGTTTCATCTAAAGTTGAACTTCAAACAAAATATTTCATGCGCAAAATCATAAAAAGCTTTCAAAATATAACTACGTTGAACACTAAATGTTAAATCTTTGAAATTTAAACTTAATTTATTCTTTTTTAATAATACAATGACTAAAATGATCAATTTAATAGAAAAGGGACTAAATTGATACAATTTCTACAATAGAAAGACCTATTAAGTACATTCACCTTTATTTATAAATCATTCATTATTTTTTGTTTTATTAATAAAGTTAATTTATTTTTATGAAAATAATTATATTTTATTTTTCTCTATTTTTTAATAATATTGGGATTAACTATTATACCCATGATCTTTTTTTTAAAATATTTCACTGTCTAATTTGTTGGAGTTAGTATTTATAGATTTGTTTTTTTTTTAGCTGAATTTAAAAATCTAATGATGAACTTTATATATATATATATATATATATATATATTATGGCCATTTGGGGTCAATTACTTTCAAATTCAAACTTTCCCTTTTACTACATTAAAAAAATATAATTGTCTAATCAAATAATATTAATAATTGGGGACAAACCATCACTTTCATACTAAACAATAATCCTTAATTTAGAAAATATTTTTGAAATGATTATTAAAAATTGTAATTTTAAATTTCGATCTAATTATTCTTTTGAACAATTTAATTATAAGTTCGGATTATATCTGTTATTTTTAAGATAATATTTAAAACTACCCATAATCCTTTCTTATTGTATAAATAGGAGTATAATACGCTTCAGCACACTCGAACTTACGTCCCTCTTACATTAACAATAATGTTCATAGCAATCGAATTAAAACTGAATCGAAAAGAATTTAATAATAATTATTTCATTATAATAACATAATCATCATTTTAATGATTACAAAATCTAATATAGTAACTAGTAATAAATGGAGAAGTTCAATATAAATTTTTTTTTTTTATAGAAAATGCCACTTTATTTGAAATTTGCCAAATACCAACAAAGTATATAAATGCATGCATTGGTTAGTTACCATAAACATGTGGTTTGAGGGTATTAAAGGAATTTAACTGTTTTATAAATTAAATTAAGGAAACAAATATACATAAACATCTCTACATCAAACTAGTCACTAGTCAAGTAGTTTGTCTTAGTTGTTATAAAAAAATGGTCAATTTACATTTTTTAATCTCTTTATTATGTTTACATTTGAGATTTAGTTATTATATTTTAAAATATCATAATTTGGTCCTTTACTTTTACAATAGTCCAAAAGGAGAATATAGAGAAGGCAATGAATGGCCATGGCCCCTTCAAATGGAAAATTTATCTTTTAGTCCCGTAATAAATGGTAAAATTGTACTTTGCTTCTTAAAATAAAATAATTTCTATTCAATCTCTTCAAAAGTGATGAAATTATAAATTCAAACGAGATAAAATTACACTTTAACTCTATAAAAAATATTATTTAATTTCAACCCCTAAATATTTTTGGGGTTTCACCCCTGCAAATATCTGCAATAGGGTATGCTACCACTATAAAATTATTGGTTTCGCCCCTAAACAATTTTAATTTATCACTAAATAAGCATATAAAAATATTTTAAAAAATAAATTATGATTGTTATATTTACATGATTTTATTACACAAATAGTACTAGTTTTCAACTTTTAAAATATAAAATTTCAAATAAAATTCTCTTCTTCTTTTTTTCTAAGACCCTTTGGTGTCAAATTAAAAGAAAGTGTGGACCAAAATTTCCAATAATTAACTCTAAAAATTTGCCATTAGCCTTATATCAAGATGATGTACTATGTTTTGACATGTAGGACCAAATCAAAGAGTAGTAGGAAAATGTCATTATATTTTTCGCTTAATATAACATTTGGTATTTGAATTTGATTCTTTTTCTTAATTTAGTATTTAAACATTTTTTTATTCAATTTAGTACCTAAACTTGATACTTTCTTAAGTTGATACTTAATTTTTTAAGGGTCTAATTTGGTACTCTTTTTTCCAAATTAAAATTTTTATCAAGTTCAAATACCAAATTATATTAAACCTATATTTTTTTTACCTCTTTTTAAAACAAAACAACAACTCTATTTATTCTTTTAACGAAAAAAACTTTATATATTATCTAATTACAAACTATACTTGTAATTGCAATTTTCCATTCTTTGGTCAACCTTGTCATGGCATATAAGTTAATTAGGATGTAATCGAATCGAGTTAAATTTAAATGATAGAAAATTTTCGAATGAATTAACATGAATATTAAAAAAAATCTAAAAAATTTTATTGAACTAAACTGAACTCACATCCCCAAATTTTATTTTTTTTGGTAAATAAAATAGTGTTGAGTGATTACAAAAGCAATCAAAAATCAAAAACTCATACGATCCTTCTGAACTAGCTCCCGCACAGAATATGGGGGTTCTATAAATAAATCCACAACTATGTTAAGAGTTCTAAGAATATGACAGATACGAATCTTTTAATTCTTTTGGTTCAACTTATGAATAGCTCACAGTTCTATAAAATAACTATCAATAGCTTCACCAGTCAAAATTATTTCCACCAGAAAGGCATTATTACATTTAAGTTCAACTTAACAATATCTCATAATAAACATAACCCTTTTAACTTTGACCTCCTGAACAATTCGTCCTTCTTTAATACTATCGAATAGTCCCATATAAATTTTCATCAGCATCTCTAATGACTCTCTCAATTGTACTTGAGTAAAAATTAAGCGAAATTACGTTATCTGTATTGAACTTAATCCAACCACTTCTGAATTATTATCATTCTACATTTACCATTATTAAAAAATTAAAATTATATTTATTTTTTAAATATTAACAATAATTTTATTGTAAAATTAACCGCTTGATTTAAATAAATCCAACATGAAATTACAAAAACTAGTCGGTGGGAATAGACCCATCCGAACACATCAGATATTCGGGTACGATTTTTTGGAAAGGGCAAGAAAACCCGTGATTCGCGTGGGAAACGACACCTGTCAGTTTCTCGTTCCTCGTGCCTCACTGTTCCACCGGCTATTGTCCGTCATCCTTCAAAGAGATGATGTTGTAATTACTTGTAAATATAAATTTATCCAATCCACTTCTGCTTTTACGAAATTACCCCTAAATTTTTATTTTTAATTTTTTTTTCTCTGTAGCAAAAAAAGGGGCAGAATATTCATTGATCTATTTTCTTTTTTAAGAAAATAAAGAGAAAAAGGCACCAAAGAAAAGGGGTTTTACCAATATTTTATTCTATTTTAAAAAATATTTTTTAGAATAAAAAAATATATTAATTCTCTTTTTTGTCGCCAAAAAGAACGTGAAAGGTAAAACCTTTATGCTCCCACCTAACCAAAAGAAAGGTCAAATATGTTATAGATCCTTGTATTCTCCGAAAATTTAGAATTTAGTCTTATTGTTTTTTATTTTTAGAAGTTTAATCTATCTATTTTTCGGATTTGAAATTTTAGGTCCAATTGTTGATACTATTAACATCAGGGGCAATTCCAGAGTTTTTTTTAAGGGGTCTGAATTGAAATATAAATTTTTCATAAGGCTAAAATAAAATTTTATCTTATATTTACTTACGATTTCATCACTTTTGAAACGACTACATATTTTTCCTCATAATAACTTTTAATTCTAGCATTTATTAGGTGCCTTAAAATAAATTTTCCATCCGAGAGGGGGCCAAGCCCTAGCCTTGTGCCTACCCCTCTAAATTCATCCCTAGCTAACATTCTTCTATTAAATTTGGTAGTCTAATATTTTGAAATTAAAAAAAAAATCCTTCAGTAGTAATGTAATTGATCTAAATTTAATAAAAAATTAATAGTTTTAATTCAAATATAGAGGGATTAACTTCTTAGAAATAAAAGTGGAGTGACTAAATTTCAAACTTACAGAAAGTACAGGGACTTTTAACAAATTTAACCAAAAAAATCAAAAGACAAATAAGCACTAGCCGAGCAAGTAATGGTGGTGGCTGAGTGGTGGATTTATCTTTTCTCTCTCTCTTTTTTCTCCCCTTTAATTCAAATATTGCGTCAATAGGGAAAACTAAGAGCTACTTTAATTAATTTGTATTTTTTATTTTTTTAAATAATAATATCCACTATTTGATTGAATTCTGAATTCAACAATAGGGCTCACGTGTATTACATATTTATTTTTTTATTTTATATTATTATTAAAACATAATTAAATCACACTAAATTATAACGAGACCTTAGCGTAAATTATTACGAGAAGGCCTCAGACCTTAAACAATATAAGTTCAAACCACATCATACATAATTACAGCGTGTGAATCTTTAATCTCATCGTATATGTATATTATATATGAGTTTTTTTATGTGATTATTTGTTTTGATTTGATTCTATACTGTAGCTGCTCGAACGAGTACAAAACGTACAAATTTACATATATTTATATTTATAATAATAAAACTTTCAAGAAAAATAAGGGTTAAAACACTTTTTGAAACGTGAACCTTTTTTTTTTTCTTTCTAACTTTCTCATATTGGAGTTTGAATATTTTCTCGAAAACTTTAAAGTTTTGGTTCTAACATAGCAGTAATTGTTAAGTTGAAGTCTCGATATGAGTACAATTGTCAAATTCAAAATCAATTTAGATAAAAAAAATTCAAACTCTAATATAAAAATAACTACCAAATTGAGAAATTAACTTGAACAAATATGAGAGTTAAACCCCAAATAATAATTAGACATAGCAAGTCATCCTGAATGAACAAGTATTTGTCAAGATCGAACAATATTGCCAAAAGTGACCTTGAACAATTTAGGTTATGGGAGTCAATAAATTGACTATTAAGTGACTCGGAAAACCCAAAGTATTCTCGTGCCCCAATTTCATACAATATTTTATCATATGGATACATGGAAAGGATTGTATTTCTGTTCTAATAATTCAATATCATATCAATAATTTTATCTTAAATTTTAATATTTTTATTTAGATTTAATTTTTTCAATGTAAAAATATTCATGTGGCATTAAACTATTAGACAAGAGATACAGATGACGTGGCGTTCCTATTTTGTACGATCCTTTCTTGATACAACTATTATCTTATTTATGTTTAAAATTAGTTTGTTTTTTTCATTTATTTTCATCTTTTATTGACTTAAATATTAAAATAGTCCTCGAAATTCAATGTCGGTCCATAAGCAACAAGGCATGAACATATTTTAAATGTGTATATATATATATACATTATTTTTCAAATTCCTTTTTCACCTTGTATTCTTATGAACACGAAAGTAGTAAAGGAGCATGTTTTTTCTTATGGGTCTCCTTTATTTTTTTATTAAAAAGAAAATAAATAAATAAATAAATAAATATATAGTTTGGTTTAAAAATTGTGAAGGTTAGGTGAGCCAACAAAATTGGAATGTTTGTTTGCAAATTAAAATTATTATATATATTTTTTATAATTTTATATGTTAAAAAGATATTTTAGAAAAGTGTCTTTTAAAGTATCAATTCAATATCTTTTTAGTTAATGCTTTTAATTTAAAATATAATGTTTATGGGTATTTTTATTTAAATTTAATTAAATATTTTTGATAGATTTATTCGACAATCGAGTTATTTCTCTAAATTTGAAGGTAAATTTAATATTTCAAAAGAGGTTGTAAAAAATATTAGATTTGAAAAATAAGTTAAAAAAATTATGTTAACTTCAATTTTGATAATTAAGATTTAATTTGATTCGGTCCGATTCGATCTAATTTGGTTCCTAAACTTAGTAATTACGTTTCACTTTGAGATTGTACTATATCATTGTTTGAACAAGCCAGACCATCGACCCCTGATTCAACTAGTTTAATTTATTCGACCACCGGACCAATAATAGTTTTATATGATAATAAATATTTGGTGAAATTTTTGTGAATATTAGGTAAGCCAACCAAATTGGACTGTTTGTTTGCGAACTCAAATTTAATAAATTTCTATAATTTTATATGATAATAAAAATTTTAAAAAATTTTTTCAAAAAATAAAAATTTTAGAAAATTATCTTTTCTAATTATTATTATAAAAATCTCTTCTAATTAATGCTTTTAATTCAACTTTTTTGGCGTTTAATTTATTTATTTTTAATAAAATAGTTAATTACTTAATATTTTTAAGTGAAATTTAAATAAAATTAAGAATGTACTATTTATTAAATATTAATTAATTAAATTTATAGTCTTCAGTTTTTCATTCAATAATTTTCAATTAAAATATAAAAATATTTTGAGAACCTTCATACGTGTTTTATTATTTATGTTCAGGGTTTATCTGTTGACTTTCCCAATAATGAGTTATTAAAATATTTTGATTAATATTAAATTAAATTAATAATTATTTATATTCAGATATTCAAATATATTTTATATAATATTTTTAAATAAATATATGTAATAAAATGCTTTGTATGATAATTATATTTTTTGTCCACTCTTTTGTTTTTATTATCTTTTTTATGCAACATATGTTAAATGTTTCAAACTTAATTTTAATTAATTTATTATTAACACTTTTATATAAAAATAATTATTAACATTAATATGATTCTTTTTATATTTTAAGCAATTTATTTGAAAAAAATCAATGATTTAATCTAACATTAATATATAATTAAACTAAACATAAAAATAAATTTAATTTAATTTAATTTATAGTGCTTTAATACGACGTTGCAATAATCAGTTCGACTCAAACCCGATTCTAAATCATGAAAATTTATTTATTTTTGTGTCAAAATTCAAAGGTTAAAATTTGCTGTTAGTCTTTATACTTTACAAATGTTGTGGATTTAATTTTTGTTATTTTAATTTGATTAATTTTAGTCCTTGCACTTTTTAAATTTTAAATTTCAATCCTAACTAAACGATAATTGTTAAATTAATTAAGTTATGCTATTCATATATGTAATATCATGCCAATTTGTTATTTTCACATATTACTACTAAAACATCTAGATAGTGGATTAACAATTGTCATTTGTGTCAAATTTGAAACTTCACGATTCAAAAAATATAGGGACTTAGAATGATCTAATTATAAAACATAGAGTCAATGTACAATTGTACGCATAGTACATGACTAATAATTAAATTTGGCTAAACGAATCCACCTTCTACTATTTGGGTTAAAATTAGATTTTAAAAATTCAAAAAATACAGTGACTAAAATTGACCAATCCGAAAAATATAAGGACGAAATTAATAAAATCAATGTACAAAAACTAGATCCAAAACTTTCATAAAATATAAAAAATAATAGCAAAATTTAACCAAAAGTTAAAATATTATCAATTTAGTCCTTTCATATTGCAATTTTTTTTTAAATATGCAAAAAATAATAAATTAATATTTCCAAAGTTATTTGACATCCACCCACTTGTAAAAGTAAAGACCAAGAAAATTAGTCAGAAATTATTAACAATCTATGAGGCTCTTCCCTCCTCATTGTCCCTACATGCTTTATCAAATTCAAAGCTACCATTCATCATGTAAAAAGGACTTAAAAGAATATATATATATATATATATATATATATATATAATTGGTTACTTCAATTTTTTACTTTTACCTTTCATTTTGGCTTTTAAAATTTCAATTTTTTACTTTTTACCTTTCATTTTGGCTTTTAAAATAAGTAAAAAAAAAAATTGACTTAATATATTATTTGATACTCGAGTTTAACATTTTTTTAATATGATAATTATGTTATTTTTTTGTTCAATCTGGTACCTATATTTGGTACCTAAAGACAACTGTGTTAATTCTTTTAATATTTAATTTGAGTTTTAAAATTGATTTAATAAAAGTTACTTGTTAATTTTATTAGGTTTGGATTTTTCATGATATTATTAATAGAATAAATTTAATGTTAATTGTGAATTTATTTAATTTTGCGTTTGATTTGTCAAATATCATCTAATATATTATATTTAATTCTGGTTTTAGGATTAATTTAATGAAAATTAATTACTAATATTATTAGATAATTATGATGTTTTATAAAATCAATTCTAAAACCCAAATTAAACATCAAAAATTACGTTTGATTTTTTAATGAAAATTAATTATTAATATTATTAGATAATTACGTTTGATTATGTTACTTTCAAGTACCAAAATATATAACTTTTATTAATATATATGTATCACATTGGATTAAAAAACAACACAAATATGTACTAATTTGTATATTAAATTTTTTTATTTCAATGGAAAAAACAATAAATTTTGCTCTTCATTCAAGAAATTGACTAAATTTCATTATGATTTTCATAATATCTGTTCTTAACTCATAAATAGGAGAATAATGTATTTCAATACACTCGAACCCACATCCTCCTACATTGACAACAATATTCATACCAATCAAGATAAAACTCAATTTATATTTTTGAGTTTAAAAAAGAAAAAGAAAAAATTAGAATGGTATACAACATTGTGCCTTCCAATGTATTGGAATTTTATATTAATTAATATTGTGATTGCTTTGAGAGATGAGAATATTGGCTTGTATTTAATCCAATTTGGTGGGTTCCTTTTTTTATTATTCTTTGACCTGCTGTTTTCTAAATTTATAAGCATATATATATATATTCTAAGTTCCTTTCATTCTCTCAAGAAAAATAAGGTTAAAATTTTAAATATATATTATTATAATTAAATAAATTTATAAATCTTTTAATTTGCATTGGATTGATTATAATAGAAATCAACTTCTTATTTAAAATATTTTTTTCACAATAAATATTACACATTTGAATAACAATTATTAAAATTATTAAAATGGTGAGAATTAAATTAAAATAAAATTTTGGATCGAAGATCCACGTATAGTTTATATAGGGTGAGACTCGAACTTAAAAACTTTTGACCTCAACCTTGCCTTTAAGCCAATACCTCCAACGGCAGCAGGTGCCTTGACCTCTTAAAATAGAAAGAATGAACTTTAAACTCACTAAAATTTATAAAATTATACATTAGTTAATACATGGTAAAATTACAGTTTGAGCTCTTAAAATTGATAAAATTTAGATTTAATTTTTTAAAAAACTATAAAATATAAACTAATACAATAATTAATTTACACTTTATTTCTCGCATAAACATAATTTTTAATTTTACCCCTGAAGACCTCATTAGTTATTTAAAATAAAATTTTATTTTAACCCAAATATTTATTTTATTCAATACATTATTTTTTAATTTAGGAAAAACAAATTATTTAAAATAAAAAATAACATTTATTTCATTGTAAAATAAAGCAAAGAAATTCATCCTATAAACTCATAAAGCTATAGATTTTTTTATTCTAATTAAGAAATATAAAGCTATACTTAGTATGTCTACCATTAAGACATATTTTATAAATAGAATATGTCGATGAGATTTATGTCTAAACATAGGAAATTGTCGCCACTAATATCTTGTCTGATTTCATGTTAGACAGTCATATAATGTGCTATTATTCTTTCCTATTATCATCAATAATTGAAGGTTTTACATTTTTTTAATATATATTTTTATAAAAAATAAAAATTATAAGCTTTAAATTATTGAAAAGAATCAATCACTATAAAGTTTACACTTAAAAAGAATCATATTTAAATGATATAATTTTGGACCGGCTTCTTTTGTTGATTCTTTTGTAATGTAAATTTATGTCGATTAAATCTTAATTTGATTAGTATAAATATTATTGTCAATGCAAGAGGACGTGGATTCGAGTGCGCTGAAGCGCATTATCTTCCTATTTATGGGTTGGGAGGGGTTATGGGTAGTTTTATGTATTGTGTTAAAAAAGAACATACACGACTAGAACCTATAATGAGATTGTTAAAAAAAATCTATAAAATTTGTTTATATGATAACACATATTTTTTATTTGTAAATAAAATTATATCACAATTATTATAAACATTGAATTGAGTAACTAGAAAGAGAATAATCCATACATTATTTATGTATAAATATGGACATTATAAGCAATGAAAGTAAAAATATCAGAAATTTTTGTACTAAAAATTGGATTGTATTGTGTTTTCCCTATTAAAAAAATAGGTAAAATAGTTTCTGTACGTTAAATAAAAAAGTAAATTGGTCATTTTGTTAAAGTTTTCATCTATTTTTACTATTAAAAATTGATCATTGTATGTCAGTATAAAATGAGCAAAATGGGTAAAATTTTTAATGCTAAAAATGGGTGAAATTTTTAATAAAAACAACTAGTTTGTTCATTTTTTGAGTAAAATGAGCAAAATGCAATTTGACTCATAGTACAGAGTTCTCCACAATACTTTTCCCAAGCAAGAAGATAAATAATCAAAGTAAATATGGAGAAGAATCTATGCATAATTTATATACAGTGAGATTCAAATTTAAATACTCAAAATCTCAATATATCAATGTTTATCGATGCAACTAAAGCCTTATTAGCAATATATAAATATATAATTTAGTACTTGTATTCGACACTTTTTTTAATACACCTGTGTGATTTTTGGTTTAATGTGACACTCTTTGTCAAAAGTTGTGCATTCTGGTACTTGAAGTTAACTTTTTAGTGCTTACTTCAGATTTTAGAGTTGTTTTGATGAAAATTCATAATTAGCTAATCATATTACCAATTAACATTCATTAAATAAACTCTAAAACCGAAATTAAATCGCATCTATCGAACTGTATTTGATAAATTAAACGCAAAATTAAACAAATTCACAATTAACACTAAATTTATTCTATTAACAAAATCATGAAAATGTTTCAAACCTGATAATATTAGTAATTAACTTTCATCAAATCAACTTTAAAAATCGAACTAAATACTACTAAAAAATTACCACTGTTACCTTTAGATACCAAAATATATAACTTTTGTTAAATATAAATACAAAATTAAACCCAAAAAAATAACGCATATACCACTTTAAAAAAAATAAAATTTAAATACCAAATAATATATTAATCTTATATAGGAAACAAAATTTTTATTTGGAGAGAGGGGTTATTAAAATCAAATTTAATTATCAACATGATTGGTACATCCGTACCTTACTAAAAATATTATATTAATTTTATTTATCTACACAAATCTAGTTCATATCAATATATATTTCAAAAATTATTGATGTAATCAACGTAAAGGTGTTTATGAGTTAGGGTTTGGAGAGTTCGAGTTTATATTTTTTTAACTCTAGCTCGATTTGATTTAGTCCGTTTTATTATTTGTAAATAATAAAAATATAAAAAATTAATATTTATATTTTATGATTACATTTAAATAAAAAATATATTTTTTATTTTTTAATTAATAAAATGGGTCTTTTAGGTGAGTTGGGTTTGAGCTTGAAATTTTTTGAAACTCAGTCTTAGTTCAATTCATAAACATTGAGGGGATATTTATTAAATTAACATAGATAAAACATGGCATAATTTTTTTTTTTTTGCTGTTAATTCCACCAAATCTTCTTAAATTATTGTCCAAAATTTAAATTGGTCTTAAGCTTTTGAATCCCCAGAGCATTAATATTGTATCAACGAGGTCCTTTCGTCAACCTAGTCATCAATTTAGATGTTAAATGTTATTCAGATTTTATTAGAAGCATATTTAAAACATGTAGATCAAATTGTAAACTTATATGTATTTTCTATATTAATAGTGTAGATCTCACGTGTTAGGAGAATATTTCTTTTTTTTTTCCTTAACACATTGGATAAACGTTGTCTGTGCAATATGTACACACGCGTTTACAAATTAATCCAAATTATTTAAATATATTTCACATCACATTTGAGTGGCTATTTAAAACCCAAGATAATACTACGGTGATTGAAGGATTTAATTCATACAATTCTAATACTTTGAGGGCTCAATTAAAATATTTTAAAATTTTAAGATTAATTTAAAATTTAGCTATTATTTGAAGACGTTTGATGAGAAGGACTTAATTGATATAATATTAATACTTTGAGTACTTAATTAAAATATTTTGAAATTGAAGGACTAAGAATAATTTAAGTACGGATGGAATTATTATTATTTCGTACCAAATAACTTGTTGCAGGTTTCAAATGATATGAATAGAATAAATTCAATTTAATATATATATTTTTTATATTTTTCATAATTTTTTTTTAAATTACAAAGAAGTCCAAGTATAGAATTCCATTCCCATGGCCATGGAAAAACGTGCAAGGGGTCCCTCAAAATTCAAACAAAGATGCGTTTGTCTTGTGAATGTGATTCCCAGGTTGTCTCTTTCAAACACACTGTTTACTTACAATTGAAATTTGACATTAATGTCTTTAAAAAATTGTTGTAATTAAAACTAATTTGTAAATTTTGAATGATGATTCTAACAAATATTTGGGGAATTGGGACAATATTTAAAAGGGTCATTGTTCTCTCTAACCAGCTGTAATCAACTTAAGTATATATATATATATGGTATGATAAAATTTTTTATCTCATAATTATAGTAATTAATTTTATTATCATCGTTGTTTTTAATTTTTCGAAAATAAACGCACCTTTCGTCTAAAGATTCTTTTAGTCAATGTAATAGATACAAATTATTGGTGGTAAATGTCTTTATATTTAGAGTCAGATTGCATTTGATCATTTTTTATTTTTAAAAAATAAATTAATTATTATATATTAGATAAAAAAAAGAAGTTGACTTTTTTGTTAATTTTTCTTTTATTTATTAATGTTGTTAAAAACTAAGTAATTGACAGAATAATCAGAAAGTGACACATGGTGTTTCAAATGTATCTCATGCTGATGTACAATGACCAGTTTTTTACTGTAGAAATTGATTAAATTTTTAACAAAAGGACCAATTTTTTCTTTAATATAATGTACGTAAGAGAAATGCAATTCGACCTCTAATATAGATGCTATTATTGTACTTTTACCATTATTAGTTAGCGTTTATGGTTTAATTTAGTCATTTTTATTTTTTATAATTTTTGAATTATGAAATTCGAGTTCAAATTCAAATGGTAATAATTAAATAAGTTTGAAAATTTCGATTTAAAAAATAACTTAAATTTGTAGGATGTCTAATTTTTTTGAAATTTTTAAAAAGAATTATGATTTTAATATAAATTCGTTTAATTTTTGATATAAATTATTTAGAATTATGATAATTTTTAATAAGAAGATAAATACAATTCGATACGATAACACGAGGTGTAAGTTGGATTCTATTTGCTTATTGATGCACAATTAAAGAGACTATAGGATTGATCATATTTTCAACAAATTAAATATCATATAAATCAAGAATATAAATTATGAATCACAAAGTGATAATTCAACAAAAAAAAATACAAGAATATGAAATCAAAAAGCAAAAAGCGAAGCTTTTTACAATACTTCAAACACAAATCTCATTTCTTTAAACTTGAACTTTCCCATTCCTTTGATACTGTCCGCCATTAGCGACACCTTCATGACCTTCAACAAAAGCATAATACCTCAACACAAATCCCAACCCTAATACCATCCATTCCAAACAAAAAACCGTCACACAAAGCCCACCAACTAGCTTCAATATCACGATCCCGTCATCTTCCCTAACATAAGATTTCAAATACCCCAAGAAATCACTACTTCGGGTCAAGATCAAAACCGAGACGGATCCTTGGAATATCGATGTTAACACCATAACCACCATGTGAGCTGCGTAGAATCTGTTTGACCCAGAAACGGCGACGGAACAACCGGTGACGGCACCGGCTATGGTGATGGCTTGGAGAAGGATGAAGAAGAGACCGCATAAGGAAGGGAGTAAACGGAGGGAGAGAGTGAGGAAGATACAACCGGAGGCTGTTCCCAAGAGGAAATAGCTGGCTATAAGGAAGGTTTTGTGGGTACGAGTGTGGGATTGGGTTACTGAGTTGTTAATTGAAAACCCCATTGACGAGAGCTTGGATTTGAATCGAAATTGAGGGTTTTGTTGGTGAAGAAAGGGAGGAGATGAAAGACTGTATATATAGTGTTGGGGGTTTAACGTTCGAATTTAGAGCGCTAATAAAAATTTGAAGTCGAAAGCTTTTGTAACGGCTAGCTTTTTTGCCATTTGCTAAACTATAAAGTGTAATAATGAAGCATTATAAAACAGACAATATGTCCTTTTATTCCTAAAAAAAAGCCCAAAATTATAATTTAAATTTAATTTAGATTCTTGGTTCAATGGATTGATTGGTTAAGTATTAGCATTTGAACACGGATCTAGTCCAGAAAATTTAAAAGCTATGTAAGAGACAATAGTAGGTAGTTATACAATAGACTTTGGCAATGGTCATGAAAAAATTATGATTGAATGTTCGGCTTATGCATGATGGTACTAGGATAATTTTGTGATTGGTTCCAATTTTTTTATTTAACAAAAAAAATTGAAATGTTAATTTACTTAAATTCATCATAATTTGGTTATCATGCTTTGATATTTGACATGAAAATTAATATTTTAATAATTTATATGTACGTAGTTAACAAAAGAAAAGTGAAATCAAGCAATAGATCCATTGATTGACGTGAATGCATCCATGCTCGAGATTAGATTTGATCCATAAGTTTATTTATGTAGTAGTATGATTGGCGAATGAGTTTAAATTGTATTAAAAAAATTAGCGAAAAGGTTAAATTATGGTATTAATTATTATACTATGTATAAGTTGTGAATTTAGATATTTTAATTTAATTTGGTTATTTTTAGTTGTATTCGAATTAAAATTTCGTGTGGTGTATAATGCCACGTAAACTTTGCTATTTTCATATATCCATATATTACTCATTAAAAAGTCTATTTACAAAAAAAAATTGATTAATAATTTGATGACTGTCATTTGTGTAAAGATTTAAATAATTTGACAATTGTGATTTGTGTAAGGACTTAAAAATTTAAAATTTAAAAAGTATAAGGACTAAAAATAATTTAATTGAAAAATATAGACTAAATCTACAATTTTACACATAATATGTGACTAATAATATATTTAACCAAACTTAATTACTACCGTTTGACTTAAAACTACAATTTTAAACAACATTCTGAAAAGCCTACGTAAGATAAGAATAAAGAATTCCGAAATTTAACCTTGTAAGCCAATACCCTGGAACAGTTCAGATCTCCCCAAGATAAATCTGTTTATCACTGCTACATGAACCGACGATAGGTTCATTAGGATGGAAGATGGTTTCGTGAACAGATCCTGTATGGCCAGGTCGCTTATACAAGATGCGCCGGGATGTTGTATCCCATATGTACACCATTCTATCTGAACTACCAGCTGTGACCTTGCTTCCATCGGGTGACCAGCCACATTTCAGCAAGTTCTTTTCGAATTCTGTGGTGCGTAAGGGCGCATATACCATATTCAGAGTTTGCAATTCATACCATTAGTTAGAAGATAGGAACCATTGGGACTTAAACTCATACCCGTTATCATATCTTGATGACCTTGAAGGTGTCATCGTTACTTCACCTTTACTATCGATCCCGCCTGAAAAGATCTTATCTGATGCATCAGATTTATCAGGAAATGTTTGGATAGCACCTCTTTGGTGCATATCCCGAAGTTTAGCTGTTCCGTCATCGGAACTACTAACAAAACAAGAGGTGGTCCTCTTCGCGATGGAAAGCATGAATTCACAAAAGAAGAGTGTTCCGCCATTTTTTGATTTGTTTTCCCGTTTCTACTCGGGGATGGTCGATATTATCTAGGATCCATCCAATGAAGATCCAAGACTGCATTCGTGTGTCCTTTAAGAACCATAAGGTTTTTGCAGTCCCCATGGATATTCCAAAGAAAAATTTCTCGTTCATGTGATCCAGATGCGATAATGGTCCTGGCAGGGTTGAACTTCATTGTATATGTAGCACTCTGATGTCCGGTTAGCAACATTATTGGTGATTCTAGATTCCATGTTTGCTCATTTCACCATTCCATCGACCTTGGACTCGACATAGCATTTCCACCCTCCCTTGCTACAATTTCCATACCTCAGCTTAGTATTTAAAGGGTAGAAATATACACTTCTCGGAGCTATAGCTTGAAACGTAACATTATAAGTAAAAGATTGTGTCGGGATAGCATAGGCACATCGTCTGCCGGCCTAGACTTCACAACCTATACTGCAAATTTAACGAAAATCTAGTAAGAGATCCTATCCTTCTTCCCAGCAAGCCTAAAATAACATCACAACCATACATATCGGAAGCGAATATAAGCATGAACTGTAAAGCCAAAAACATCTTACATTCAACTAATGGAAACGAGATGCCACGTCTAGATATGAAACAGACCGATGAACTACACAAATGGGGCAGTAAATAATCTATACTGAATACATGCTAATAAGCAGAAGGGTGAGCGGTAAAAGTACCATGGAAGTTTTTATATTAAGAGTCAAATTGTATTTTGTCTCCTTTTACTAAAAATATTGAATAAATAAATCTTTATAAGTTAAATCAAAGAACAAAATAGACTATTGTTCACTTTAAAGGGCCTTAAACAGCCTTTAACTAAAATATTTATGCCAAAAACAATCCTAATTGTCTAAATGGATCAAATTTAGTAGCATGATGCATTTTGGCTTACTTGTAAATAAGATGCACCCTTCTCATCATTTGTAACATAGAAGAAAGCTTAGTGAGAGCTACTTACGAGTGTGCTATAGTATAAGCTTTGGTGTATAAATTTAGGCAAGGGATCTTGTCCCCCCTGGAGCCTAATAAAGACCAAGGCGAGATGTTTTGTCCTTGATGAAAAATGGCTAATGCAAGGGTTCTCATTACCCTTGAAGCCAAGTGAAGACCAAAGTGAGAGGTGTTGTCTTTTTTGATGAAGAACGGCTAAGGTGAGAGGTCTAGCTTCCCTATTAAAGCTTAATGAAGATCGAGATGAGATACTTATCCCCTTGATGAAAAAATAGCCAAGGTGAGGGGTCTCGTCCCCTCTAGAGCCTAATCAAGACCAATATGAGAGATATTGTCCCCTTGATGAAAAATGACTAAGGTGAGGTGTGTTGTCCCCATTGGAGCCCAATGAAGATTAAGGTAATAAGTTTGTCCTACTCGATGAAAAATGGTGATCAAGGTGAGAGATCTCATCTCCCTTTGAAGCCTAAAGAAGGCTTAGAGGCATAAGGTTTGATCCCCTTATTTGAAGCCTAAACACGACGTTATATTTGATATAACATATGCTTTAAGAAAAGACATTCTTAACCTCTACACACACCTCTTCAGTGTCCATCGAGTGATTTAAATTTAATGAAGTAATTTGAATGTCTCGTTTCTCAATGACATTTCTTAAAGACTCCATGTCAAGCCTACCATTGGAACAATGATAGTTTAGAATTTTGAAAAATTAGTGTCAATTTTAAAGAATAAAATGACAAACACGAAAAGATATAGAATGAAAAAGGAAATCTCCTCGATAAAAAATTGAATGCAAAGAGAAAAATAAATCTTTTGAATTCGTGAAGAAGTTTTATTTATAAATATTTAAGCGAGAATTTAAAATAACCTTAAGAAAAACTATCATAACGAACAATTAGTAATACTTTAGAAATTTTTTTAGCCTCCTCAGAGATTTGACTTAATCCATATTTCATCTAAGGGATAATTTTTATATCCAAGTAAAACACTCAATGTATCACTCAGCACTTGAAAATAGAAATTGACGAAGCTCGACTTCATTAAGAGCTTAATCTTAAGCTCATAAAATGTCATGTCAATGAAGTGAGTATATGCAAACACTCAACTTAATCACCTTACATTGACACCAATGGTATTTTTAATTAACAACTCATCCCTCTACCATGTATACCCATAAATGGAATGCTTGAAGATTGGGATGTATACAAAGTAAACCCTTTATCAAGGGTAGAGGGAGAGGGTGAGTAATGGAGTTGGTCTCCTTTAAATGAAAAATTATTTTGATAAATCCTTTAATTTTAGAAAACATAAATTAATATAATGATAAAAATTACAAATTGACTCTCAAATTATTTATTTATTTATTATTGGTCCTTATAAAATAATAAGTTAATTGTTATAATAATAAAAAAAATAAGTAGATTTAAAAAAAAGTTTTATTTTTTAAAATATTATTGTTTGTATAGGATTCAAACAACCTCACCATCAATCAAAATAGTCTAATTGAAAATTTTGATTATTTTAAAATCTCACAACTAATCAATAGTGTATTAATAAATTGGTCCCAAAGTAAGACTTCACTATAATTATTTCAAAGAAAATAAGGGAAAGAAAAATCCACAAATTGCAAAAAAAACCCCCAAACATTTCCAATTGTTTTATTCATGTCCCTGGATTCAGCAGAATCATCTCCTTCCTCCAGCAGGGACTGGTTCTTCCCTTCACCTTCCTTCATCCACTCCACTTCTAATTCTCCACAATCCCCAAATTACCCCCGTAAGTTCTCCACTATTCCAAGACACTCTCGCTCTTCTCCTACTGATTGGAAGCCACCCAAAACTTCAACGTTCCGTAGCGTTTCTTCCTCTGGTTCCGCCGCCTATGGAGACCCAAAGTATGGTAGAGTTCGTCGGAGAATTGAACTTATTCGCAGGAGGGAGAAAATGGCAAAACAAGAAAAGGAGGACCCCGTTTTGGAACAGAAACGGGACGTTTCTAAGGCTGTTTCCGGTGTGAAAACAGCTATCGGCGTAATGGGTATTCGGGATTTCGGTCAACGGGTCAAAATCCGGTGGCAGATGGTCTCCTACATAGCTGTATGTTTTTTGTTTTTTCCCCATTTTGTTCTAGTTGACTTTTTTCTTCTTATTTTTTGGTCGATATTTGATAGTGTTTGTATACCTTGTTTTTACAGATTTTAATTACAGCTTTTGGTTCTTTAGTGCACAAGAATTTCTCTTTACATAATCAAGTCATTGACTTGCAGGTACATTTCCCTATAGAGCTGATCCTATTTTATAATTATGTTGTTTAATTAACTGGAATTATTCTATTTTAGTGCATGAACTTGCTTCAATGGCCAACAAGTTGGTCTTTTTTTTGTTTTTGGTCTTATGATTCAGTTTATTTTTACATGTTTATCATTTTTTTTTGTACTTTAAAGAGTTTTCAGTAACTGATTCTTACTTCTTTTAACTTGCATGAGAAGTTAATGCCTCAATGATTTATTTATTGAGACTATGTTTTGATTTTTACTTTTTGCTTCTGGTTTTGATTTTTACTTTTTGCTTCTGGAAAAATTGCTATGAAACTAACTATGTCAAATAGATATAAAATAATGCACATTCAAACATATTTGTCACATGACTCGAGTGGTAGGCCCATTAGCTGAAGTGAGTTGATCCATGCTTGAGACTAAGGTGAGCGTGTGTGTTTTTCAACTTGTATTGTATAAGAAAAGAATATATTTGTCTCATATAACATAAAAATGCTCCGTAATTTGTAGTCACAAATTTGGTTTCATACCATGCAAAAGTATTAGTATGTGTTTTTGTATGGAAATGCATTTTTAGCTTTATTTCTTTGAACTAAAGGAAAACAGTAATGACAAAATGAAGCCTCTGCTCGCAAATAATTAAATGATAATTAAGTGAACGTGCATCTGCTCTTATTATAGGATACATCTACGACTCATTGTTAACTAGTTAATATGAGAAAACTTGCTAAACAAAAATTGTTTCTTGATTGCAGGACCAAATTTCAACTATGAATATTAGATTACAAGCTTGCAATACGTCAGACACTTTTGATACTATTTCTATATTGCAAGAGAGTGATCATCTTTCCAGTAAAGGATTAAAAATTCTGGCTCTGACTGTCTCTATTGCACTGTTATCCATGCCTCTCTTTGTTTTCAAGTATATGGACTATATCTCTAAGTTTAGATCCTCATACAATTGTTCTGAAAAGGTTTCTCTTAATAAGCAACTTGAATATCGGGTCGATGTCTTTTTATCAGTACATCCATATGCTAAGGCACTTGCTTTATTGGTTGCAACTCTAATGCTTATTTGCCTTGGAGGATTGGCACTCTTTGGCGTCACTGATGATAGCCTAGCCGATTGCCTTTGGTTATCTTGGACTTATGTTGCTGATTCAGGTAACCATGCCAACTCTGAAGGAATGGGTCCCAGATTAGTTTCTGTTTCAATAAGCTTTGGTGGGATGCTCATATTTGCAATGATGCTTGGGCTTGTTTCTGATGCAATTTCTGAGAAGCTCGATTCGTTGAGAAAAGGAAGAAGTGAGGTTGTTGAGCAAAACCACACTCTAATTCTTGGCTGGAGTGATAAATTGGTAAACTTTTAATCAGACAATTTATCTATGGTTACGAATCTCATTGGGTTTGGTCTATTAAGTTTGTGCACTCTTGGTTGATATAATTCATTTTCCTCTTGAATAAAGGCCAATCTTTCTAGTATTTGGACCTTTACATGTATTTACACCATGTGCATATGTATTATATATTTTTTTAATGTCTGCTGATACAGGATGAAGGAAGTTGATTGAAGAAATATAATTAGTTATCCTTTGGGTTCAATCAGAAATTTTGGACACTTCTGTTTATATTTGACATTTTCCCCTCATGGTTGAGTTTATAAGCACTTATGTTGTCGATTTCAATTGTTGTAAATTATGATATTGAGATTTCTACTGTGTTGACTCTCTTTGTTTCCTTCTTTTTTTCCCCCCTTTAAGAAAAAAAAAAATTATTCTCTGGTTTTCCATCCCTAGTTCTTTTTATTTCTCCCTAATTTCTTTTCTCTCTCTCTCTGAAGTTTTCCTACAATCTCTACTCCCTAACTCTTTCTAGATTCTTGTTCTACATCATACGAACATATGAATTTGTCTTTGCACATACTATATGCAAGATCCAGGGCTTACCGCCTGATTTAATGTTCAGTATAGAATTACGTTTCTGAATTCACAGAAGACACTTTGGCATTTTCGTTTAGTATTTTAAAAATTGTTGTATTCCACATTGATGACCTATGAGTACCTCTACAAATTTCAGACTCAACATTATATATGTGACAGGTTTTATGCTGTTGTTCTCTACATTGTTGATTATTTTGTTGTCAGTGCAGGGTTCATTGCTCAATCAACTTGTTATAGCTAATGAGAGTTTGGGTGGAGGGATTGTTGTGGTGATGGCTGAACGGGACAAGGAGGAGATGGAGCTAGATATTGCTAAAATGGAGTTTGATTTCAGAGGGACATCTGTGATATGCAGAAGTGGAAGCCCTCTAATTCTGGCTGACCTTAAAAAAGTACAGTTCCTTTCTTTTTTATTCGTATTTCAAAATAAGTTGGCTAAAAATCACACTATCAGATTTAGCAGGCTCAACCCTCTTTAAAGATAATCTAAAAATATAAAGCTGAATCAGCTAATGTAGTTGAGGAAACCTTACAACACTCCAGTGTAATAGCTGCAGCTTCATATTGTTTTAATTTCAACCATGCATTTGGTGTTGAAGATATTTAAAGCTTAAAGGATTTGTACATGCTGGGGCCACTAATTATTCTGCTAACATGCCAATTCTTTCAGGTTTCTGTGTCCAAGGCCCGTGCAATTGTTGTCCTTGCTGATGACGGAAATGCTGACCAGGTCTTTGCAAACGTGTTAATCTGATGTATCTCTGATGTTGGTTAGATGACGGATGCTGACTCTTGTTCATGGTGTAATGCAGAGTGATGCTCGTGCTTTGAGAACAGTTTTAAGTTTGACTGGAGTAAAAGAAGGTCTAAGAGGACATATTGTAGTGGAACTAAGTGATCTTGACAATGAGGTTCTGGTGAAACTTGTTGGTGGAGAACTTGTTGAAACAGTTGTAGCTCATGATGTTATTGGGCGCTTGATGATTCAATGCGCAAGGCAACCTGGACTTGCACAGGTTAGCTTCTCCAATTTATAGTGTGACATTTCTTGCTGATCTTTTTGGACTATATTTAGCATCCTATCAGTTATACCTTTAGTAATATTGGAGTGATAATGACAGATATGGGAAGATATCCTTGGGTTTGAAAATTGTGAGTTCTACATAAAAAGATGGCCACAATTGGACGGCATGCAATTTGAGGATGTGTTGATTAGTTTTCCTGATGCTATTCCTTGTGGAGTCAAAGTTGCTTCACGAGGGGGTAAAATTATCCTGAATCCTGAAGACTCGTATGTTCTACAAGAAGGAGACGAAGTTCTTGTTATAGCAGAAGATGATGACACCTATGCTCCAGGCGCATTACCTATGGTGATTTCATTTGCTTTTTTCTTTCTCTAAATGCAAAATATATTTTGTGGTTATTCTTTCTAGCCTTATCCATTTTTTCATTTTGTGGTTCTATTTGGTCTATATGTTGCCTTGTTAAAATCAGGCTGCCTTGAGGCTCAGTAGTTGGAGAAATCAATTTAATGAATAAACTAAATACAGAAACAAATAAGTGTAATAAAGAAAACATTCATGGCAAGAACTAGAACATAGTTTTTTTTTTCAGGTCTTCAGTCAGTTTTCAGGTAGTTCTTCTAAATTGTCTCAATCTGGAGTGGTCATTTGTATATTTATGCACACTTTATGAAGGAAACTGTAGATTTATGATAGATTTGTTGTCTGCCTTTAGTCTATTTTAACTAAATTTTGGCCATCACTATATTCTGCGGTCAACACCATCTACTGTGGCACAAGAAACTAGTGGAAAACTGAACCAAGAACTGGAGAGAATTGCATATTGATTGTTTCTCTTTCTCTCTCAGTCTAATCTGATAAAGAATCTGTTGTTATGATTGTGGAGTAATCTAGAAAACTGATTAAGAGAATTTAGGAACCAAAAGGGACAGGAAAAGGAGCTGGTATGGCTTGTCACAACAGGGTGGTGCCGATGATGAAATTTAATAAGTGGGGCATACCATAGTTAAAACAACTTACAAAAATATAATCAATTTGGTCATTCAGGTCAATGGAGCATCATTCATGCACATTGCTCGACCAGCAAGAATGCCCCAGAAGATTCTACTTTGTGGATGGAGGAGAGACGTTGATGATATGATTGTGGTACGTTCTTTTTGTAGCTCCTAATCCTGTTTCTCTTCGGCTGAATGCTGCAGGTATGGAGAGGGATTTTACCTGGAGACTTTATTGTCCCAAAGTTGACGGAAAAAATACTTCTTTGTGGTTGGCGACGAGATATGGAAGACATGATTATGGTAATATTATGTGGAATCAAGGATGATACTCCCACTCTGCAAATTGTCACTCAATATCAGCTATTAACTCCAAGAAATCTTCACCAATTTCAAGACTCCCCCTTGTGTTTTTACTTTTGATGCACAAAATAGGAACACATTTTGTTCTTTGTCTTATGACGGGTGTGTTCTCGTTAATGTTTGTTTAGGTTTTGGATGCCTTCCTAGCTCCTGGATCAGAGCTCTGGATGTTCAACGAGGTAGTCGAAAGTGAGAGGGAAAGGAAGCTCATTGATGGTGGTCTGGACCTCAGTAGATTGGTTAATATAACACTGGTTCATCGTGAAGGTAATGCAGTGATACGGCGTCACCTAGAAAGTCTTCCATTGGAATCGTTTGATTCAGTAAGTATCTTTAGCAATGCTATAAATTACAAGGAATTTTCAGTTCATAATAATCTTGGTAATTGTTAGAAGGCGTGCAGATTTGTCGTCATAACATACGTTTTTAGATGAATGTCAGATAATGAACATTTTAAGATGAAAAAGGATTTTCCTCACAGCATGATATTTTTTTTTTGGTGCTATTTGACATATAATAGGTCCTTTATACCCTTCTGAATTCGGATATGTCATGATTGAAGAAGTAAGTTTCAGGGATTTTTTTCTTGGTTTCTAAATGTATATTTAATGGTCTGTACAGATACTAATTCTGGCTGATGAATCTGTGGAAGACTCAGCCATTCAAGCTGATTCCAGATCTCTTGCCACATTGCTATTGATTCGCGATATTCAGGTGTTATGAGTTTTGATCTTTAAGTCTAGTTCAATTCAGTGGATTCTTTTCGGTCCATAGTTTTTCTACTTGCTTAGTAGGAAAAGCTTTCCTTGCCGTTGCTACTGCTCGACTCAATTTCTTTGTGAACTATTTGGTTTTCATCAACAAACTTTAAGCATGTTTTTAACTATTTATTATTATCCATGAAAACAGGCATATTAGTGAATCTTGATAGCATATTTCATGCTTATACTTCAGATATCGGCTTCCGGTTTTTGTCTTTGTCAGCCATAAATTTGAATATTTTGCTTTTGGCAGGCTAAGCGTCTTCCTTATAGAGAAGCTATGGTAACCCGAGGTCAAAGAGGAAGTTTCTCCCGAGGTTCTTGGATTGGGGAGATGCAGCAAGCTTCCGATAGATCAGTAATAATTAGTGAAATACTTGATCCGAGGACTAAAAATTTATTGTCCATGTCAAAGATTAGTGATTATGTTTTATCAAATGAGCTGGTCAGTATGGCCTTGGCCATGGTTGCAGAGGATCGGCAAATAAATGATGTACTAGAAGAGCTTTTTGCAGAGGAGGTACTCTTTCTTTCCCGTAACCTTTATGTAGACTTTTAACACTGATCTGCTAAATCATGTCATGAGACTTGTCCAAATAGCATTTATAGCATAACACTAAAAGTTTCCATATTTATTACTGGGTTGGGAATAAGAAATGAGTCGATTTGGTTCGAGGCAGAAGTTAATACCTCGTTGAATAAGATTGGATAGGATAAGCTTCCGTAAATCGATATCCTTTTGACTGAAGGACATTTAGTGGCCCAAAAAGCTGCCGAAGTTGAATAAGATTGGACAGGATAAGCTTCTTCATTTCCTTTTTTTACATATCAGATACAAGAATCGATCACCCTTTCGAAAAAGATTTATACCATTGGCATGGTCATTCAAAGGATTAAAGATAATGATGAAAATCCGTGTTGCTTGGACTCAGATGTGAGTGTATGTATCCGATATTGGTATTTTCAATTTTTTCCCAATTATTTGGAGGATTTTTTGAGGTTCACATCTCCATACTCATGTTGGACACGGTTGGAAATGCTAAAAAAGTCACTTAGGCTTATATATATATATATATATATATTAGGTTATTCAGTTCCTTGCTTAGGTTTATATGCTCTTACAACATACTTATCTTGGGTAAAAGTATCATGGGTGGCCTTGTACTAGGTGCTAGATTGCATTTTGACTCTTCTACTTAAAAATAGGCAAATTAGAGCTTATACGTTAGATTAAAGAGTAAACTGGTTATTTTATTAAAAATTTCATTAATTTTTACTAATAAAACTAGTATCGTCAGCATGAGGTATACGTAGCACGTCATGTGTTATTGTTTGGTTATTCTATCAACCATGTCAGTTTTTAACCGTACAAATGGATGAAATTTTTAACAGAAAAGACTAATTTACTTTTTGTTTTAATGTATAGGGAATAAAGTTAATCATTCATGTAATTTTGGATACTCTGTTTTCAGGGAAATGAGCTGCATATTAGATTAGCAGAGCTTTACCTTCATGAAGGTGAAGAAATGAGTTTCTACGAAATAATCTTACGAGCTCGACAAAAGAGAGAGATTGTTATCGGTTACCGTTTAGCAAATGCCGAGAGAGCCGTTATCAATCCGCCAAACAAAAACGAGAGAAGAAGATGGTCAGTGAAGGATGTGTTTGTGGTAATCACTGAGAAGGAATGAGATTGCTTGTGCTATGCGTCATGATACTTCAAGAGTTCATCCATGGCAAAGTAAGATTCAGTTTGAAGTTGTCGAAGAATCAAAGCTCTTACACCCCGAGAGCTCACATATTAGATGCAGAACAGATCAAAATTCAGTCTTCCTTACCTCGGAAATCAATGGGAAAAGCACTGATCTTCCAGTTTTTGATTCATGGAAACGGCTCGAGATTCTAAACTGTATATCATCCCTGCTTGATGTATGTATGTTGCGACTGCAATAGCTTCAGTAATCTCGAAAATACGAAATGATGTTTTTGTATTTAAACATGATTAATATGATATATTTAATAGAAGTTCGAAATTTGACATATTTAATAATTTTCATCATGTTCTAATACAAAAGAGTACAATGTATGACTTGCTTATATGATGATACAAGCCTGAATATCTAGGGTGGGTTAAGCAAATTTATATAGAAAGTCAAATCTAAATCGGAATGTTGGGATCATTGTAACTTTTTAAATACGAGTGACCAAAATATAAATTTACTAATAATTTTGTTACTTTAGATGTAATTTACTTAATTTTACATATTCAACTTTATTTTTATAATGATTTATTAGATTGATTCAGAACTAGACTTTGATTATGGGCTAAGTCACTTGTCTAGACATGAAAGTTTGCTCGAAAATTGGGAGGGTTTGGGTAAAAATGCATGCTTAAAAAAATATATTTGGACAAAAAATAAAGTTTGTTTTCTAAATAGTTTAAACATCGGGCAGGTTTTTTTGGCCCAACTTCGGCTCAGTTCTACCTAAACTTTTTTTTTTTTTGTTACTGTTTTGTTGTCATTTCACTGTTATATTGTTATTATTTTGTTGTTATTGTTTGGATGTTGTATAAATATTGTTTTATTGTTAATTTTACTATTATTATAAAGACATTTGTTTGCTAAGCTACAACTATGTTTGTGTTATTTAGTCTTACAACTTTACAAAAAAAAATCATTTTAACAACAAAAATGACGAAGGATTAAGATTTTAAATAAAAAAGAGTATAAGAACTCAATGTCTCAAAATTAAAATATATAGACTAAAATTTGAAGGTATAATGTTTTATTTGGCTTTACAACTTTATAAAAAAAGTCATTTTAGCCGTCCTTTTAATTTTTTGCATCTTTTATCCTCTAAACTTGGATTGTTTGTTAAATCACCTCAAAATAGATAGAAAAATAAACGTGTATTGACTTTGTTGATGTGATATCTATTGTGCATGTTACATCAACAATTAATTAATTTTTTTAAAAATTTAAAAAAGATTAAAAATATTTTTTAATCATTTTTAAATAATTTTTATAAAAAAATTAAAAAATTAATTAATTCCCGATGTGGTATTCAGATGGCAATCTAAAAAATCAAAAAAATTAAATGAATTATTGAACTGATTTTTTTTTTAAATTAAAGGCTCAAATAAAATTTTTATTTAATAATAATAAAAAGAGAAAATAGAAATCATTTTTGGGCTTTTTGGGCTTTGTTCAAGAGATGTTTCAAACAAAACAAAGTATCTGAATTTTCAGCCCAAAATTTCCAACCACCTGGATTTTTCTCTCCATCCAAACAGCCACAAAGTATCATCATCAAGGTCCTAAAAGAAACCCAACACTTTAGATTATTCTAGAAACTAATCCACGTGTCACCACCTAACCCTCACACACACCGCACGCAAACATTCACACTACTCCCTTTGTTTTCTCTTTTTAAGAAAAAAATATAAAATCCTATAAACCCTTGCTCCGCTTTTTCCCCCTTATCTTCTTCCCATAAGCCTATCCCCCTTTGACCTTCCCTTTTTTTAGTTCACTTTCTGTTTTCCCTTTGGGGTTTTGGGTTTCTCTCAATCTCTCAATCCCAATTGTTTTTAAAATGGCTTCTTCCACTGCTCAAATCCACGTACTCGGTGGCATCGGTTTTGCTTCTTCTCGAAAACCCAACCACCATTCACCCAGAACCGTTTTCTTCGGTCAGCGACTTGGTAAACCGTCGCCGTTAAACGCAGCCTTCTTACGGTTAGCGAAAACCAACGGAAAACGGTACAATGTTGGGTCGGTTAGAGTTGTGAACGAGAAAGTGGTCGGAATCGATCTCGGGACTACTAACTCGGCGGTTGCGGCTATGGAAGGAGGGAAACCCACGATTGTTACGAACGCGGAAGGGCAAAGAACGACGCCGTCAGTGGTGGCGTATACAAAGACTGGGGATAGGTTGGTCGGGCAGATTGCTAAACGACAAGCCGTCGTTAACCCTGAGAATACGTTCTTCTCTGTTAAGAGGTTTATTGGGAGGAAGATGTCAGAAGTGGACGAGGAATCTAAACAGGTTTCTTATAAGGTTGTAAGGGATGACAATGGTAATGTTAAGCTTGAGTGTCCTGCCATTGGTAAACAATTCGCTGCCGAGGAAATTTCAGCTCAGGTACTGTTAATATTTAGGTTAAATTCTGCTATCAGTCCCTGTACTTTGTGGGGGTGATTGATTTAGTCCTTGCACTTAAATTTGTTCATTTTAGTCTTGCAACAGATGACAGTCATTAATCCAGTTAACTGGACTTTAGCGAGTAATATCTGACATGATATTATAAATATTATGATATACTTGTCCCTTCAGATTTTAGAAATATCAGAACCTAATGAATTTAACTGTGAGGACTGGAATTTTAAAATTTGAAAACTACAGGACTAAAAATGACTGAATCTACAACTTTTGTAAAGTACAGGGACTAATAGCATAATTTAAACTATAATTTACCTGATGTGTTTATTGTGTTCTATATTTAGCATATTTCTATGTTTCTATCGTTAATGGGTTGTTTTTACTTTTGGATGTAGGTTTTAAGAAAGCTTGTTGATGATGCTTCAAAGTTTTTAAACGATAAAGTGACAAAAGCTGTTGTTACTGTCCCTGCTTACTTCAATGATTCCCAACGGACAGCAACAAAGGATGCAGGTCGAATCGCCGGGTTAGAAGTTCTTCGGATTATCAATGAACCTACGGCTGCCTCTTTGGCATATGGGTTTGAGAAGAAGAACAATGAAACCATCCTTGTGTTTGATCTTGGAGGTGGTACTTTTGATGTTTCAGGTAACTTTGCCAACTTATATTCGACTTATATCCGAACATGGATTTGGGAATGTGATAATACAGTAGTCTTGGAAATATTGAATGTACCTATATTGGACATAATATATGTTAATCGGAATCTGAGTGAATGAGTAAAAGTACTATGGAGGTTTTTGTACTAGGAGTCGAATTGTTTTTTGCCTATTTACTAAAAAAGGGGTAAATTAGTCCATGTAGGTTAAATTAAAGAGTAAACTGGTCTGTTTTGTTAAAGTTTTTATCTACTTTTTGAAAAATTGGCGTGGCTAACAGTAGAAGTGTATGGAAACTGAAGGACTAATTTACTTTTTGATCTAACATACAAGGATTAATTTGCCCATTTTTTGAGTGGATTTCAAATTGCTGTCTGAATCCTAATACAAGGATCCCTATGTTATTTTTTACTGGGGTGAATGTCAAATAAAGGGGCATGGTAAAATTTTTTAAGTTTTTTCATGTGTTTGGAGTTTCTTTCAAGGTTATAACTCAAACTCATGTATTGGACACTAGTGTTGGACATTGGTACCTTGGAGCAATCTAAGTGAGAGGATAGTAGCAAATGTTTGATTGTTCATGTGTTAATATGTTACAGTGCTTGAAGTTGGTGATGGAGTGTTTGAGGTGCTTTCTACATCTGGGGACACACATTTGGGTGGTGATGACTTTGATAAGGTATATTTATACTTGGACCGATGAATTTTTCTTTAATATTAATTGTATTTTTCAGTGCTGAAGTATGTTGTATATGTAATGTTTTTGTGTGCAGAGAATTGTTGACTGGCTTGCTGACAGCTTCAAGAGAGATGAAGGCATTGATCTTTTGAAAGACAAACAAGCTCTTCAGCGGTTAACCGAGACAGCTGAGAAAGCTAAAATGGAGTTATCATCTTTGACTCAGGCAAATATAAGGTAAAATTGTTTGTCTGTATTTTCTTCTTGTGCATACTAGTGATTGTGCATTTTCTACATTGTGTTAATAATTTAGCCTTTTTGTTTTTCCAGTTTACCTTTCATTACTGCCACGGCAGATGGGCCTAAACACATTGAGACCACCATTACCAGGGTTAAGTTTGAGGAATTGTGCTCAGACCTTCTTGACAGGTAGTTTTTATCACGCTAATCTATATATATATACTGTTTGGTCTCTATCGTGTTAATCATTGAAGGTGTTAAGTTTCGGTATCTAATATATGCTATAGGCTCAAGACACCAGTGGAGAATTCCCTTAGGGATGCAAAATTGTCCTTTAAAGACATAGACGAGGTTATTCTTGTTGGTGGATCAACACGTATTCCAGCTGTTCAGGAACTTGTGAGGAAGATGACCGGCAAGGAACCTAATGTGACTGTCAATCCAGATGAAGTTGTTGCCTTGGGTGCTGCAGTTCAGGTGTGTTTGTTGTTTACTTGCTACAACTTATCTTACTAATGTTAAATTCTTGTTTTGATGTTTCCTGTCTGCCCCTATCGGTTGTAGGCTGGTGTTTTATCTGGAGATGTCAGTGATATCGTGCTTTTGGATGTGTCCCCGTTGTCACTTGGTCTTGAAACTCTTGGTGGTGTCATGACCAAAATCATCCCAAGAAACACTACACTTCCCACCTCCAAATCGGAGGTATTTTCAACAGCTGCTGATGGCCAGACAAGTGTTGAGATCAATGTACTCCAAGGTGAAAGAGAATTTGTTCGGGACAACAAATCTCTTGGCAGCTTCCGACTTGATGGTATTCCACCAGCACCACGTGGTGTTCCCCAGATTGAAGTTAAATTTGACATTGATGCCAATGGCATCCTTTCTGTAACTGCTGTCGATAAAGGAACCGGGAAGAAGCAGGACATCACTATTACTGGTGCCAGTACTTTGCCAAATGACGAGGTGTGCATTTAAATTTAAATTGCTCTGAAACCCTTTCCGATGCAAGTCTTGATGATAAACTGTTTGCTTGATTCTTCTGTTAAAATATACAGGTTGATAGAATGGTAAAGGAAGCTGAGAAGTTTTCAAAGGAGGATAAGGAGAGAAGGGATGCCATTGACACAAAGAACCAAGCTGATTCCGTTGTCTACCAGACTGAGAAGCAGCTGAAAGAGCTTGGAGACAAGGTTCCTGGTCCAGTCAAAGAGAAAGTTGAGGCAAAGTTACAAGAACTCAAGGATGCAATTGCAGGGGACTCAACACAAGGGATGAAGGATGCCATGGCTGCACTCAACCAAGAAGTTATGCAACTAGGCCAGTCACTTTACAACCAACCTGGTGCCGGAGGCAGCAGTGCAGGACCTGCACCTGGTGGTGAAACCGGGCCTTCAGATTCATCAAACAAGGGTCCTGAAGGGGATGTAATTGATGCAGATTTCACTGACAGCAAGTGAAAAAGCTCGGTTTTGAATCATTCTGGGTATTGGTGTGAAAGTTGGGGGATTGCATTACCTGTCATTTTTGATCCATGGTGGTGAAAGAAAACAAATGGATTTAGGATTTAATAGAGCATGAAGCAGCATATATTTATATATAGAATGTCCAAATAGTAATTAATATAGGGTGTTAAGCCCTTCACTTGAACATTGTTTTGAATTGTTCAATATGCATGCCATTTCTTGAGTTTGACTCCTGGATTTAACCAATGTATGTTAAAATCTTTGGTGAAGAAGGCAGTGAATTTTTCTTGAGTTTGACTCCTGGATCTAGCATCTGTGTTTGAATTGTTTTCTTACCGATAACCAACTTGTTGCTGCAGTTGAATTTAAGTATTAGTGAGAAAATTATTAAAAGATCCTTTTATTTAAAAAATTACAGGAATTTTGATTTAGACTTTAGTGGCAACGAGAACCCTCTTTATCTTTTTCTCTCTAGAACCCTCCTTTCTTTCACCCCTATTTTTGCTGTCTTGGCCTTTTTGTGAGCAGCCAACCCGGCTTTAAGGCTGGCATCGCTCACATCTCCGACTGCTATAGTCAGTCCTTTGCCTGTCGCCTTTATTTTCGATAAAATAGCAGTACTTTTTGTGCGGTTATCCTTTGTCGGTGAAAGGTTTTTCGCACTGTTAGGCTGCTTTTAGTTTCCTTGACTTCTGTTTTTAACGTTCCAATAATTTCAGTGTTAAAGGACTAAATAAGTTCCACCATGGCTGATTTCAAGAAAGATTTGCTAGTCCATGGATAGCATGATACTTTGTTAAACATAATCACAATCCTTTTGAAACTTCTTTGTGATTCATCAAGCATATCCTTTGGCAACTACCTTCTCCGTCTCGCTTTTGAATGTAAGGATGAAAAATGAAAGCTTTGAGAATTATTTGATTTTGCTTGTTAAATATTCAAATAACTACTAGAAGAAAAATAGAGATAGAGATCGGAAAATTATTTACGCAGTTCGGAAATTTCCTACGTCTGCGGAGCCTTACTCAGAAACTAATCTACTATAAAAACATCTACAAGTTGTGATTTAACTCCAATTCACTCAGCAAATTACAGCCTCACTCGTATTCTTCTAACTAAATTACTCCCCCTGTAAGCTGAATTTTGCACTAAAAAAGTAGTTTCTGATTTAACAAATAGAATGCTCTCTAATTTGTACACTTAACCTACACTAGCCGTTCACTGCGTTCTAGTACAATCAATAACAATCGCTAATCCCACTAAAATAGCCATTTAAGATCTTCAATAAAATGTATATTTGATAAACATCTTACTGTCACCAAATTCAAGATCAAATCTTCTATTTACGAGAACTTTGATTGTATTGAAACAATCTTTACTTGCTTGATTCTCGCATGTAAAGTCTGCACTGATGTACCACCATTGAAGCTGACAATTATAATCGGCACTAACAAGCTCTCTTTGTTTGATATAAATACAGGGTAGCCAACTTTTTTTTCTGATGATTTTGGATTATGACATGGAAGCTCAAATCTTCAACTTAGCTAGATACACAGATGCTAGCTCCTTTTCCTGGTACAATCCAAACACAGTATTTATGATTAACTAAGTTACTATTTTTATTTCCAAGGGAATCCAATTGGTGAACTCTTAGCTCCTAGAAATTCTACCAAGGAAAAGTACCTTTGTGAATAGCTTTTCCAATCAAATTTGGTGCTGGTCCTCTCCGGTCATGGCTAAGGCCTTCTAGCTTACTACCCCATCAGATAAAGCAAAATCATAAATCTTTACATGAAGAAAAATTTTTAACCCTTGGATTTGACTTTTAGTTGTTTTATCACTGACCTATGTGAAGCATAGCTGGATCTCTCATATCAAAGTGTCTTGCAAGAGATTTCCTCTATGACCTTAAGTAACATCACTTCTCGACAGGGAGACACTTGGCCTGCAAAAATGCAAAAGGCATAGGTTAAGAAAGAGAATGGTGGTAAAGTGGCAAGATGCTACAATGAACAAGCGTACAATATGTTGTCAAGGACAGCTGATTTGGGTAGCCAAGGTTAGTTCCATAACGGTGTGGCAATCGTAAGTGCTTCTGTTAGGAGCAAAACAAGAATAGCACAATTACATGGAAAAGAAATTGTGACCAAGACTTACTTTTAGATGGATAAATTTAGTTTCTACGTTCTCTCTATGACTGATGAGTCTTTGAGCTGTACAAGCTAATTAGTGAATCCTGCAAAATTAAGCCAAAACATCTGTCATATGGATTGATCAACCAAATTTGTGAACAAATAACCTTTTATTTTTTAAAATGAATAAATAAATAAATAAGCCTACCAAGTTGAAGGGAAGCATCTTGTCTAAATGGAGAAATCGACCAAATAATTAAAAGAATTGCCAAAATGACTATATACAAAAGGACTCCTCATATCCATGAAATGTTTATCCAAGCAAAATTAAAAGGTTGTCTGCTAAAATGCAAAGATAATCACAGCAAGAATGAACGGATGTAAATTGCATTGAAAATAAAGGGGATAAAAAAAGAACTTACTTTTCTATCTATATTTTTACTTCTGAGACGATAAGTCTATGAATCATACATATCCATCCTAATCCTGTAAAGTTCTGGCGAAAATACCGCAAAAAAATGAAAGAATGTTTGGTTTGAAACTAGACAAGAGTTTAGGATGAAAAGAAGAAGGAGAATGATTATAAGAAGAATTTAGAGAAAAAAGCCAAAAGGACGGGTGTTTTGGTATTAGATATTGAACTTACCGCTATCTCTTAATTGAGATTCTATAAATGTGGGAAATCATGGACCACTCAGGGCCGCTTTCCTTGGAACATCTTGCTCATTCTGAAATGAGATTCTATAAATGTGGGAAATCTTGGACCACTCAGGGCCGCTTTCCTTGTAACATCTTGCTTCTAATCGAGGACACGCTGAAATTTCAAATGCTCTTAATTTGGAGAGACTTCGCATAACACGTTTAGAAGGCAGATACATGAGCTTATCACAGGAAACAATCCTCAGCAACTTTATAGAGGAGAGGTTTCCCAACCAATCAGGCAAGGCTACCATGCCGTGAAACCTCTGTATTTCCAGCTCTTCAAGGGCAGGGAGGTGCCGGAGTTGGTAAGGAAGAGAGCTTAGCTCCCATCCAAGCAATCGCAACTCTTGAAGGGAGGCACTGAGGCGTTGGATGAAATCAAAACCTGGGAATTCTTCTAGCTCTTCTGAGAAACCACCAATATCTAAACTTCTCAAGCAAGGCAGGCTGCGAAGGCGGTTATTCGGAATGCCCCTCAATGTTGGACACCTTTTGATTGTTAAATGATCAAGAGAAAACAATTTCCACACACTTCCTGGAATCGATCTTAGATCAGGCAAATCAGATAGTGTCAGATTGCGAAGGCAAGTGTTGGATTTCAGCAAATCTGGTAACAGACAAGTTAAGCCTTCGCCTACACCAGTGAAGTCTAATTCAGTGAGAGAACCATGACATATACTAGGAATGGACCTCAAATTCGGGCAAATCACTATCCTCAATTTTTTGAGACAAGTGAAGGTTGACAGTCCATTTCCTATGTGGCTTAATTTTTCACATGCCATAATGTCAAGCACTTTGAGAGATGAGCAGCTTTTTGTTATTGGAACAATTTCCAGTTTGTTGCACTCAGACAGATATAAACTTTGAAGAGAGGGAAATCCTTCCAAATCTGGAATGGAACTTAAATTAAGGCAAAGCCTTATGCTCAATTCTTGGAGACAAGAGGAAATAGACAACCCGTCTCCTACCTTGCTTATTTTTTCACACTAAAAAATGCTAAGCTTTTCAAGAAAAGGAAATCTTCCTGTTGGAATAATTTCCAGATTGTCACATTCAGATATATCTAAAGTTCGAAGAGATTCCAAATCGGGAATGGAATTTAAGTTATCATAACGGGATAGCTTTAACTCTTTGACACAAGGGGCGATAGACAGCCAATCTTCTATCTTCCTTAATTTTTGACATGAGGAAATGTGAAGCTTTTCAAGAGATGAACACTGTCCTCCTATCGGAACAATTTCCAGATTGTTGCAGATTGATATATCTAAAATTCGAAGAGAGGAAAACCCTTCCAAATCTGGAATGGAACTTAAATTAGGACAATTACTTAACTTTAATTCTTTAAGATGAGTGGAGCTAGACAACCCATCTCCTATCTTGCTTAATTTTCGACATGAGGAAATGTGAAGCTTTTCAAGAGATGAACACTGTCCTCCTATCGGAACAATTTCCAGATTGTCGCACATTGATATATCTAAAATTCGAGAGGAAAATCCTTCCAAATCAGGAATGAAACTTAAATTAGGACAATTGCTAAACTTTAATTCTTTAAGATAAGTGGAGGTAGACAACCCGTCCCCTATCTTGCTTAACTTTGGACACGAGGAAAGGTGAAGCTTTTCAAGAGATAAACACTGTCCTCCTATCGGAACAATTTCCAGATTGTTACAGATTGATACATCTAAAATCCGAAGAGAGGAAAATCCTTCCAAATCTGAAATGGAGCTTAAATTAGGACAATTGCTTAGCACTAATTCTTTAAGACAAGCAGGGGTAGACCACCAATCTTCTATCTTGCTTAATTTAGAACACCAGGAAATGAGAAGCTTTTCAAGAGATGAACATCTTCCTCTTATTGGAACAATTTCTAGTTTGCTGCACTTTGATATATCTAGCTTTCGAAGAAAGGAAAATCCATCCATAAATGGAATGGAACTTAAATTAGCACAACCGCTAAGCTTTAATTCTTTAAGACAAGTGGAGGTAGACAACCCGTCTCCTATCTTGCTTAATTCGTTACACCCAGAAATGCAAAGTTCTTCAAGAGATGAACATATTCCTGCTATTGGAACAGTTTCCAATTTGCTGCAATCATAAACATATACCCTTCGAAGAGCTGAAAACCCATTTAAATTTGGAATTGAGCACAAACTTTGACACTTTAATATAGTTAGTTCCTCAAGAAGCGTGGAAGTAGCTAGTCCATCCCCTATACTGCTTAATCGTGAACAATCCTCAATACAGAGCTTTTTAAGAGATAAACATTGTCCCGTCAGGGGAACACTTTTCAATAAGGGGCAGTTAGAAACAAGCAACTCTTCTAAGCAAGGAAACATGATTGCTGCTGTCGTTGTTGTCCATTCTTTCAGATTTTCCATTTGCCGTAGGATGAATGTTTTTAATGCAGGAAACACCTCAATCTCACCTTGACTATTTCCATCGCAATAAAACTCATTACCGATGCATTTCACCTTCTTCATATTCCTCAGTGCAAGAAATTTGAGACTGTGCAGTTGGCCCAATGGTGGAAGACTTTTACAATTGATGCAATTGTTTAATTCCAACTCCATCAAATTGTCAAGACCAATATTAGAGCCATGAACAGGTCTCAACATCCAAGAAGGGAGCTTTTCCCCGCCATAATTCCAAACAATTAAGCTTTGCAAACCTGAATGGGGTTGGAGACCTTCCAGCACTTCCTCGCAGGTATGGTAGCTAAATTCTGTCCATTCAAATATTACCTTGCACAATTTTGTTTTAAGCCGTATATTAGCTTTGCGAGCCTCTTTCTTGTGTCTAACACTTTGAAGATTGCATATCCTCAATTCTCCACCAAGTTCGTTGAGGCATTCTAGAGCATCAAGATGAAGTTCGATATCCCTAACAAAAAACATTGGCAATGTTTGGAGAGAAATTAGGTGCCGAAGCTCAATTGGTTGAGAACTTTGCTGGTCAAAATGGATGTGCTTCAAGCTTATCAAATTTCTCAATCCATCTGGAAATGCGAGTTTCCTACAACCCATGAACCTTAATGTTTGTAACATGTAGAGTTTGGTTATGGATTGAGGCAGCACTTTGATAGAAGTCTTCGAGATGTCCATATACCTCAAGTGCTTCAATTCGCCGAGGGAAGCAGGCAACTCAAGAATATAATCAGCACCGGAAAATTTTAGGACTCGTAAGCTTGTGAAGGTTCTTGACAATTTCTTGAACACATCAATCTCTGAGAACAAAGAGTGCAATTTCGGAGCAACAGCTGTTAAAATTATTTGTAAGGACTCCCCATCATAACCAATACTGAGATGCCGAATATGAGAAACTTCATTTGTGCTGGAACTGGAATTTTCTTGGAAAATCAAAGTCTCAAACTTTGAGACAGACAAAGCCAGATCATGCACCAAGTCATGCATCTTGCACGTCAAAATATTTCCGCACCTGTCCTTCCCCACATCTTGGAATAAGGAATTTGATAACAATTCATGGAAATATCTGTTACCAGTATCCATCATTTCTTTAGAAGCGCCAAGAAATCCTTCAGCCATCCAGAGTTGGATTAATTGCTCCTTTCTAAAGCAAAAATCTTTAGGAAACATGGCGCAGTATGCAAAACACTTCTTCAAACCTGGAGAAGACAAGTGGTCGAAACTTAACCTCAGCACACTATAAACCGAATCCCATACATCACTTTTTTGAATTTCCAACCATGCAGCCCGACTCCTTTCAATTTTGCGCATTGTCCCTCCAATAACTTTTGCTGCTAAAGGCACACCGTGACATTGTTTAGCAATTTCCTCGCCAATTAACACTAAGCTTGGAGATATTGGGGAGTCTCCACATGCTTTTTCTTTAATTATGGACCAGCACTCCTCATCTTTTAAATGTCCAGGTTGATGCCTTTGATTAGGAAGTGTTTGCACTTTTAATGCCACATCTTCAATGCGGGTTGTTACAATAACTTTATTCCCCCGATTCTTATTAACCCCTTCCAAACACCACATTAGTTCGTCCCATTGTTCAACATTCCACACATCATCAAGTACAAGAAGATATTTGATCTGTTCCTTTCCCTTTTTGGCCTGCTCAATCTTCCCCATCAGTTTTGCCATTAAAGCATTCAAGTTTTGAGGAATCGAGGTCTGCTGATCATTCATAACATGATCCAGCATTTCTCTTAAAATTCTTTTGACATTGAAATCATCCGAAACACACACCCAAAATCTTACATCAAAACGCCTTTCCACATCCACATCATGGTAAACTAGCCTTGCTAAAGTAGTTTTCCCGATACCCGCCATTCCAACTATAGGCACAACAGAGACTATTCGATCATCTTGGGGACTGACTAACATGTCAACAACTTTTGAGACATCATTTTTCCTTCCAACAATGTTTGAGTCATCCAGGAAGGACACTGTCTCCACATTTGATGGAATAAAAATTCTTTGATCAATGGCTAACTGTTGGAGACCATAGTCTTTGGCTAATTTGTTAAGGTCATCCAAGGAATTAAGGATGTTCTTAACTTTATTAGCCATGCTAAGCTGGAATGTGACAGTAGATGGAGAACAAGTGTCTCGTACCTTTCTCAACATCTGATCCCTAACCTTCACTTTCCTTCTGAGAAATTCATAAGCCATCTCATCCAGGACCTCATCAGCCTCATAAGCAACATCTCCGAGCCTCTTCAACCAAAGCTTCACCGAGTTCATTTGCTTTTGGTTTCCCTCTGCATCTTGCAAGCAAGCTCCAATCATCTCTAGTGAGTGACCAAACCTCTCCATCTCATCCTTGAAACCCCATGCAAGGCTCATCTTCTTAACTGCAACCGACGCCACTTTTGAAGCCACTTCTACCACAACAGCACTAACGAAAGCTTCAGCCATCTTTGTTTCAAAAATAAAAAGCTTGAAATGTTAGGGAAAGCTCTTAACTCTATATCAAAGAAGCGAAGAACAATTGTAAACGAAAAGCAACGGATAATTGAAATGGGTGAAAGATCATACCGAGTCAATGAAACCAAATGCAAGAGAGAATTGAAGATGAATTGCTTTTGGTAAATGCAAATTGGAAAGTGCTCTTCTTTGATGACAAACAAAAAGCAAAACTATATCAATGAGCTTGGCACCAAAATCAAAGTAAAGCAAATAATGCTATCAGCTGCACCCACTGACGAGAATTACAAGAGACCATTAAACTATTATTAATAAGTAATTTTGGATACCTTAAATTACTCTCAACATTATTAAAATTTAACTTAAAATTACAAAAATGAGAATTAAACTATTCAAAAATTTCTGTTTACTTATTAAAAGTTTTTATTTAAGTCACTACGCTGTGTTTTTTTTAATTAAATGTTTAGCTAGTAAATTTTAAGCATAATCTAATGATCAGTACGACAGATCAATACTCTTCGGCGAGCAAAAGAATATACCTTAAATCTAAGTTAATTTGATGGTCAATGTCAGAGATCAAAGAACAAAGTTGTTTGAATTTTAGTTTGTACATTTATGACATTGAAAGTTGTTTGATGAGAAATGGATTGTAGAAGGTAAGAGGAACGAGAGTTTTTTTATTATTGGTGCAGGAGGTGCAAAAAGGGAAGTCCACACAATAATGATTTAAAAGTTCAATAACTTAAATGAAAACTTTTGAAAAATTTAATAATCATTTTATAATTTTCTAAAGTTTAGTGATCAAAACATAATTTACTAATAATTTAGTGACCTACATATAGTTTACCTTATAAATAAATATTATAATAAACTCAATTCTTATATTATTTAATAAAATTTAATTATAATAAAAATATAAGTTAATTCAAATTTAATATAAATTAATATATAATAATCATTTAAATAGTGGTTAAATTATGCTATTATTTCTTGTAGTTTGTGAAAGTTATGAATTTAGTCTATATTAGATTAATTTTAGTCCCTTTACTTTTCAAATTAGTTAGTTTTAGTCCCTATACTTTTCGAATTTTAAAATTATAGTATTAAAAAATAGTTAAATTCATTTGGTTAAATTCAATTACTAATTTTATACAATGTGTATAATTGTAAATTTAGTCTACATTCTCTATTTAAATTATTTTAAGTCTCTATATTTTTTAAAATTCAAAATTTCAACATGGATGGAAATGACAACCATTAAAGGTAAAATAGGTAGAAAGGCCGGTTTTTTAAAATATTTAGCAAAGTATGCCATTTTTTTTTTCCAAATTTAGTTACATAAGTCAGTATTTTAGAAAGAAAGAGAGAATGTGTTATACAAAATGTGCCTTCCGAAAACAATTTAATACATCAGTTTTTTTGGTAGATGATTAAATGTTAATGGTTTTATCATTGAGTCTTGGGTTTGATTCCGCCCCTACTCGTATTTGTATTTTTCATTTCATGTTTTTTAAGTTTCTTTTTATTTTTAATGAATATTTTAATACATCAACTTTTCTGGTTAGGGCAACGGGTTTTGGTCCCGCTATGCGGAGGTTCGAATCCTTCCGTCCCAGAGCATACTCTATTTATATATCAGAATAACCATATCCGAATCTAAATTACTCTTTTTTTGTTACACAAATGTATAACTCCCCAAGAATTTCAATTGCGCTTATATTCATCAGTGTAGGAATTGGGTTCAAGCTTTCCCTAGCCCCTTCTCATCAATGGACTCCTGACGTATACGAAGGAGTACGGTTCGTTCGATAAATTCCTACCTCTCTATCTGGTTAACTAAAAGTGATTTAATTATTGAGTTCTCGGTTCAACTTCCTCTTCTAAGCATATTTATATTTTTTATTTCGTGTTGTTTTAATTTTTTATTTTTAATTAATAAATATACTATTTTTAAGTCATGTTGATTTTTAATTAATTTGTTTAATTAATAACTCTTTTATTTATAAAATCAAATAATAATTATATAATTATATAATAAAAATATATCTTTTATATTTATCACAATATTAAATATATTTTATTTTTAAAAAAAAACATCAACTAGTTTTTTTTGATATATTTTTCTTTATATATAATATTTATTTTCTCCACTTATATTATGGATATGATGATTTCTAATATTATAAATCAAATAATTATTTTAAAAATCGTTATTATTTTTATATGTAAAATATTTCAAATATCATTATTTTTCATCAACATTGTAGGAATGTATTTCAAATATTTTTATATGTGAAACATTTCAATTAATTATTTCAAATATCATTATTTTTATACGTGAAATATTTTAAATACATACTTTAAATTTAAATCGATCTAATATTTAGTGTTAGAAATTGAAGAAGAAATCTATTTAGATTTTGATTTGTAAATTTGTTTGTAACTATTAGAAGAAAAATAGAGATAAAAATAAAAATAAAAATAAAAATTATTTACACAATTCTAAATTTTCTTATGTCTGCAGAACCTTGCTTAGGGAGTAATTTAGTATAACAATAACTACAAATTGTGATTCAAGTCACTCACTCAGCAAATTACATACTCACTCCTATATTTCTAACTAAATAATTCCCCCCTCTTAGGTCTTTTCCCCTTGAAAACTTTAACACAATTCAGTTTACTTATAATTTTGTACTATAAAAGTAGTTCCTAATTTAACAAATAAAATGCTCTCAGAGTATCAATACGACAATACCTACTCTAAAGGATACCTTTAATCAGGTATCAATGTTAAAGGAGCTAACAGTCACTAAATTGAGGCATTAAATGTAAAAGTATCAATACCCATGAAAAAATATTATCACCAGTAATCCCCACAAGAGCATGAACCATCTCTAAAATGGTGGTATCTGTTGATGTCTCTCAAAATAATTTCCCTGGACACAATTTTACTAATGAATTTGAATGCAGTATGGCAATCAATGCAGACTCTAAGATTCTTTTTAACTCTAATTGGAGCTCCTGCCGGGGTGGCAATCAACCCGAAGGCTACTGCAAGTTTTTCACTGTGGTGGTATAGAAGTTTTTCCTTTTCATCCCGTTCCACATCATGAAGATCAAACTCCACCTTGGGGATGTACCCGGCTTTGCTCAAACGCTCACTTAGCTCATCAAGCTTTGCGTAGATTTCTTCACTCCGAACATGGCTTCGGTCTCCTGCTATGAAAGTGTATATCTTGTCTTTAACCTCAATCCAACTAACCCCGGGTTCTTTCTTCACGTTACAGTCTTTCATGAGTCTTCTCATCTTTGCTACATTATTCCACATGCCAACTGATGCATATATGTTAGCAAGAAGAACATGGGTACCGGATTTCTCCGGCTCAAGAGTCAAAAGCATCTCTGCAGCACGTTGGCCAATCTCAACATTCTTGTGGATTCTAGCAGCACCAAGAAGTGCACCCCAAACTGAGCCATCCGCTTGGAAAGGCATGGTATCTACAAGTTCCATTGCCTCATCTAATCTCCCTGCTCGACCAAGTAGGTCAATCATGCAAGCATAATGCTCTTGCATAGGTTCAAATCCAAACAACTCCTGCATTGATCTGAAGTATTTTTGGGCTTCAGTAACCAAACCAGCATGGTTACAAGCACAAAGGACACTGACCAAAGTTATCTGATTGGGAGAAACACCATATCTAAGCATTTGATTAAAAACCCGTAGTGCTTCTTTCCCATGCCCATGTTGAGCTAGTCCTCCTATCATTGCAGACCATGAGACTATTCCTCTCTCAGGAATACTAGAGAATGCACATTCAGCATCATCTATACTTCCACATTTGGCATACATGTTCACGAGAGAATTTCCTGCAAAGTTATCATAGATAAATCCATGCTTCAAGACATGAACATGCACTTGTTTCCCTTGTTCATATGATGATAGATTTGCACATGCATTTAGGAGTGAACTACAAACATATGGATCCGGCTCTATCCCTCTATCTAGCATTTCTAGATACAGCTTAAGAGCTTCTTCACCTTGTCCGGACTGAGAATAAGCTGTGATCATAGATGTGAAACCCAACAGATCTACAATCAAGCACTCTCTGAATATTCTTGTTGCATCTTCAAGAAGGGCACATTTTCCATATGCATCAATAAGGCTGTTTACAACATAACGGTCAGACTCAAATCCTGATTTTGCAGAGAGTGCATGAACCTGTTTGCAAAAGTAGTTCACCTGCAAGCTAGCAACGGATTTGAGGACTGTCGATAATGTTGTTTGATTGAATCCAACTCCTGCCTCATGCATCAAAGGAAACAGCAATAGAGCTTCCATATCTTCCCCATTTTGTGAATGCGCAGAGATAACAGCATTCCATGCAATCAAGTCCTTGTCCGGCATCAAATTAAAAACCATTCTTGCATCATTCATCAAACCACTTTTCGAATACATATCTATAAGTCCAACATGCACAAAAGGATCTGATCCTACATTCAGCTTTAACAAGTTACAGTGCAACTGTCTGCCCAATTCCTTGAGACCGATTCCAGCACAAGCTTTTAGAGCACTCGACAAGGTAAACATATTTGAATGTGCTCCAGACAATCTCATTTGCCCAAAAAACTCCAAAGCAGAATCATGCTTATCATGAAGAACGCAACCAGCAATGAGAGCATTCCAAGAGACAATATCAGGTTCCCTTATCTCCTCAAACACGACAACAGCATCCTCAAGATTCCCTATCTTTGCATACATGTCCACAAGTGCATTCTTCGAGAAAGGATCTGAATCATAACCTAGCTTTATCAAGAACCCGTGAATTTTCCTTCCTTCACCACTATCCTCCAACCCAGTGCAGGCGTTTATCATGCTAGACAAACTAAATTCATTAGGCCTTATTCCACTCAAAACCATTTCACGAAACAACTCCACTGCGTCACCAAAGTAATCACTCTGCACATAACAAGAAAACAATGCATTCCATGAAACAACACTCCTTTCAGGTATATCCTCAAAGAGCCTCCTCGAATCACCAAATTTCCCGCATTTTGAGTACAAGACAACCAAACTGTTACCTACATATTCATCAGACTCAAACCCGTTAACCACCACAATTCCATGAACCTGCCTCCCTAACTCCAAATCCTTTGTAAAAGCACAAGCTTTTAGAACGCTAGGAAAAGTGAACTCATTGCACTTAAGACCCAACAAATGCATCTCATGGAAAGCCCAAATGGCATCTCTAGCCAACCCATTTTGCGCATATCCAGAAATCAAAGCAGACCAAGAAACCAAGTCTGGTTCAGGACTTTCGTCGACCAGTTTCCTGGCATAGCCAAAAAGTTTACATTTTGCATACAAGCTGATCAAAATGTTCCTACTTTTGGGGTCATTGGTTGAACCAAATTTGAGTGTATGGGCATGGATTTGCATGCCTGGATATAGGGTCTTGGAGGCATTGCATTTTGACAAGAGTTTAGAGTAGTAGGGAACAGAGAATGATGTGGGATTGGGGTCTTGGGTTAAGCTGAGGAAAGGGTTGGATTTTTTGGCGTGGCTTGAAGTAGCTGAGGTTTGAAAACGGTGAAAAGAAGAAGGGTAAGATCGTTGGAGATGAGATTTTTGGAATTTGAGGGAATTGAAATTACGGATTTTCATGATTCATTTGTTCATTAACCTGGTTTGGTTAATCTTCTCAATCGCAACTGACGCCACTTTTGACGCCACTACTCCCACAACAGCACTAACGAAAGCTTCAGCCATCTTTGCTTCAAAAATAACAAGCTTGAAATGTTAGAAAAAACTGTTAACCCTATATCAGAGAAGCGAAGGACAATTGTAAACGAAAAGCAACAGATGATTGAAATGGGTAAATTGCATTCAAGATCCTTATACTATTATTATGTTTACGTTTTGTCCATTTAACTTTAAAAAGTTTTCCCTTTGTCTTTATTTTTGATAAAATAACTCAAGCAGAAGTTCTTTTTGTGCGGTTTTCCTTCGTCGATTAAAGGCGGTGGTTTGCTTCTCCAAGGGTTCTTTATTTTTTCGCAGTGTTAGGCTGCTTTTAGTTTCCTCGACTTCTGTTTTTAAGGTTACAATAATTTAACTCCTAATACAAGTATTACTGTACTATTATCATTTATCATCAACATCCGAACTCTTAGCTTTTACCTAAAACCTAAATTTTCAGTGTCAATGGACTTTGAGAAGAGATTTTGAACCTTCCATAAACGAAAAAAGTTCAACCAGGGCTGATTTCAAGCATATCCTTTGGTAATTACTTTCTTCATCTCGCTTTTGGATGTATGGATGAAAGATGAAAGCTTTGAGAATTGTCTATTTTGCTTATTAAATATTCGTTTAGTTGTAGCTGGACGAAGTAACTACTAGAAGAATAATACAGATACACAGTTAGGAAATTTCCTACATCTGCGGAGCCTGGCACAGAGGTTAATCCACTATAACAACAGTTACAAGTTATGATTTAACTCAACCCACTCAGCAACTTACGACTTCAGTCCTATACTTCTAACTAAATAACTCTCCCTCTAAATCTTTTCCCCTTGAAAGCTTAGATCCTAGCTGATGAACACAATTCAGTTTACTTACAATTTTGCACTAAAAAAAGTAGTTCCTGATTTAACAAATAAAATGTTCTCTAATTTCTACAATTAACCTACACTAGTCGTTCACTATATATACATAAAAGGGGCGTTCAAGTACAATCAATGACATTCGCTAATCCCACTAAAAACATCTTATTGTATCAAATTCCTTGAAGATCAAATCTTCTTTTTAAGAGATCTTTGATTGTATTGAAACAATCTTTACTTGGCTTGATTCTCGCATGTAAAGTCTGCACTGATGTACCACCATTGAAGCGGGCAATTATAATCGGCACTAACAAGCTCTCTTTGTTTGATATAAATACAGGGTAGCCAACTTTTTTTTTCCGATGATTTTGGATTATGACATGGAAGCTCAAATCTTCAACTTAGCTCGATACACAGATGCTAGCTCCTTTTCCTGATAAAATCCAAACACAGTATTTATGATAAACTAAGTTACTATTTTTATTTCCAAGGCAATCCAATTGGTGAACTCAATAAGTTTTAGCTCCTAGAAATTCTATGAAGGAGAAGTACCTTTGTGAATAGCTTTTCCATTCATATTTGGTGCTGCTCCTCTCCGGTCATGGCTAAGGCCTTCTAGCTTACTACCCCATCAGATAAAGCAAAATCATAAATCTTTACATGAAGAACAAATTTAAACCCTTGGATTTGAATTTTAGTTGTTTTATCACTGACCTATGTGAAGCATGTCCGGTTCTCTCATATCAAAGAGTCTTGCAAGAGACTTCCTCTATTTACCTTAAGTAACACCAGTTCTCTACAGGGAGACACTTCGCCTGCAAAAATGCAGAAGGCATAGGTTAAGAAAGAGAATGGTGGTGAAGTGGCAAGATGCTGCAATGAACAAGCATACAATATGTTCTCAAGGACAGGTGATTTGGGTAGCCAAGGTTAGTTCCATAATGGGGTGGCAATCGTAAGTGCTTCCATCAGGAGCAAAACAAGAATGGCTTTCAGGAACAGAACTAAATTCTGGTCGGATATCACGAGAAACCTTATTCACAATCCTTGATGCTTCAGACAAGTAGGAGAAATACCTGGGTGATGTTGCATGACTGAAGACAACAAGGCAAAAGAAGTGGTCAAAATGCATAAACAATGATAATTACCTAGTGAGTTGAAATTTGAAAATTTTTCATAAGCAGTCTTCCTGTTTAGTTGACTTACTATAATAGTTGATTCCTTTTGGAAAAATGCAGCTTTTGCCCGGCTAATCTGTCAGAAACATTTTATGTTCAACAAAACTAAATCTGTACAAGTAGTCACAGCTTTGGACCTTTTCTGTGACTGCAATCAAACACAGCTCAATAGCATCAAGTAGTCACACCATTCATGTACGGTGTATGACCTTTTCCAAACCCCATGTATGGTGCTGGGCCTCTCCGGTCTTGGCTGAGACCTTTTAGCTCACTAGCTCATCTGATAAAGCAAAATCATAAATCTTTACGTAGAGAAAAAAAGTTTAATCCTCAGATTAAAACTTAAGTTGGTCATCACTCATCACTGACCTATCTGAAGCATGCCTGGATCTCTCATATTGAAGATTCTTGCAAGAGACTTCCTCTATGACTTAAGTAACACCACTTCTCTGCAGGGAGACACTTTGCCTGCCAAAATGCAAAAGGCTAGGTTAAGAAAGAGAATGGTGGTAAAGCAGCAAGATATGATGAACAAGTAGATGATATGTTTGTCAAGAACAGCTGACTTGGAGAAACATGTAACAAGGTTAGTACCATAACGGGTGGCTATCCTAGGTGCTTCCATCAGGAGCTAAACAAGAATGGGATTCACGAACAAAGCTAAATTCCTGTTGGATCTCATGAGAACCCTTATTCATAATCCTTGATGCTTCAGACATTGGAGATATATTTAGCAAATGTTGCACGACCAAAGACATTACAAACAAGTTAAAATAAGTGGTCAAAATGCATAAACAATGAATATTACCTAGTGAGTTGAGTTTTGAAAAAACTTCATGAGCAGTTTTCTTGTTTAGTTGACCTACTATAATAGTTGATGCCTTCTGGAAAACAGAGAGAGAATGGAGGTTAAGCGGCAAGATAGGCTGGCTGCAATGAACAAGTACGTGATATGTTGTCAAGAACTGCTGATTTGGGTAAAAATGGAACAAGGATGGTAGTACCATAACTTCCATTGGAAGCAAACTAAGAATGGGCTTCAAGAAGACAAGAACGATAAGAATACCTCACAGATGTGACTAGAGCTTTATACATAGTAATCCTTAATGCTTCAGATAAGTTGCGAAACCAAAGACTTCATAAGCAAGGTAAAACAAGTGGTCAAATCACAAAGAATGTTCAATTATATAGTTTGTTAAAATTTGAAAATAAATTTTTAAGCAGTCTTCATCAAAGCAAAATTAAAAGTTAATAAATTGCACAAGTGTCATCAATTACATGGAAAAGAAATTGTGACCAGGACTTACTTTTCGATGGATAAATTTAGTTTCTACGTTCTCCCTATGATTGATGAGTCTTTGAGCTGTACAAGCTAATTAGTGAATCTTGCAAAATTAAGCCAAAAAATCTGTCATATGGATTAATCAACCAAATTTGTGAATCTTATTTTTTAAAAAGAATAAATAAATAAATAAGCCTATCAAGTTGAAGGGAAATATCTTGTCTAAATGGAGAAATCGACCAAAAACTTGAAAGAATTGCCAAAATGACTATATATACAAAGGGACTTCTCATATCCATGAAATGTTTATCAAAGCAAAATTACAAGGTTTTCTACTAAAATGCAAAGATAATCACAGGAAGAATGAACCGACGTAAATTGCATTGAAAAGAAATGGGGATAAAAAAAGAACTTACTTTTCTATCTATATATTTACTTCTGAGACGATAAGTCTATGAATCATTCATATCCATCCAAATCCTGTAAAGGTCTGGCGAAAATGCCCCCCAAAAATGAAAGTTTAGTTTGAAACTAGAGAAAAGAGTTTAGGAGGAAAAGAACAAGGAGAATAATTATAAGAAGAATTTAGAGAAAATGACATTCTTTTATCAAAAGCAAAAAGTACAGGTGTTTTGGTTTCAGAAATTGAACTTACCGCTTGGACATAATTGAGATTCTACAAATGTCGGAAATCTTGGACCACTCAGGGCCGCTTTCCTTGGAATATCTTGCCTCTAATCGAGGACATGCTGAAATTATAAATGTTGTTAATTTGGAGAGGCTTCGCATAACATGCTCAGAAGGCAGATACATGAGCTTATCACATGAAACGATTCTCAGACACTTTACAGAGGAGAGGTTTCCCAACCAATCAGGCAAGGCTTCTATGCCGTGAAACCTCTGTATTTCCAGTTCTTCAAGGGCAGTGAGGTGTCGGAGTTGGTAAGGAAGAGAACTTAGCTTTTCCCATCCAAGCAATCGCAACTCTTTAAGGGAGGCACTGAGGTGTTGGATGGAATCAAAACCTGGGAATTCTTCTAGCTCTTCTGAGAAACCACCCATATCTAACCTTCTCAAGAAATTAAGGCTGCCAAGGAGGTCATTTGGAATGCTCCTCAATGTTGGACACCTTTTGATTGTTAAAAGAACATAAAGCTTGGCCGCCATACTTTCTGGAATCGATCTTAGATCAGGCAAATCAGATAGTGTCAGATTGAGAAGGCAAGCGTTGGATCGCAGCAAATCTGGTAACAGACGAATTAAGCCTTCGCCTACACCAGTGAAGTCTAATTCGAAGAGAGAATCGAGAGAACCATTATGTATTCTTGGAATGGGCCTCAAATTCGGGCAGTTCACTATCCTCAATTTTCTGAGACGAGTGAAGGTAATCAGTTCATCTCCTATTTGGCTTAAATTTTTACATGCATTAATTTCAAGCAGTACGAGAGATGAGTTCCTTTCTGTTATTCGAACAATTTCCAGATTGTTGCAGTTTGATATATTTAAATTATGAAGAGAGGAAAATCCTTTTAAATCTGGAATGGAATTTAAGTTACCACAATGGGATAGCTTTAACTCTTTGAGGCAAGTGGCGGTAGACAACCCGTCTCCTATATTGCTTAATTTAGGACACCGGGAAATGAGAAGCTTCTCAAGAGATACACATCTTCCTCTTATCGGAACAGTTTCCAGTTTGTGGCAGTCTGATATATCTAAAATTCGAAGAGAGGAAAATCCTTCCAAATCTGGAATGAAACTTAAATTAGGACAATTGCTTAACTTCAATTCTTTAAGACAAGTGGAGGTAGACAACCAGTCTACTATCTTGCTTAATTTTGGACACGAGGAAACGTGAAGCTTTTCAAGAGATGAACATCTTCCTCTTATCGGAACGGTTTCCAGTTCTTGGCAGTCTGATATATCTAAAATTCGAAGAGAGGAAAGTCCTTGCAAATTTGGAATGGAACTTAAATCAGGACAATTGCTTAACTTCAATTCTTTAGGACAAGTGGAGGTAGACAACCAGTCTCCTATCTTGCTTAATTTTGGACACGAGGAAACGTGAAGCTTTTCAAGAGATGAACATCTTCCCCTTATCGGAACAGTTTCCAGTTCTTGGCAGTCTGATATATCTAAAATTCGAAGAGAGGAAAGTCCTTCCAAATTTTGAATGGAACTCAAATTAGGACAATTGCTTAACTTCAATTCTTCAAGATTAGTGGAGGTAAACAACCAGTCAATTTCCAGTTCATGGCAGTCTGATATATCTAAAATTCGAAGAGAGGAAAATCCTTCCAAATCTAGAATGGAACTTAAATTAGGACAATTGCTTAACTTCAATTCTTCAAGACAAGTGGCGGTAGACAACCAGTCTTCTATCTTGATGATATTTTGACAGGAGGAAATGTGAAGCTTTTCAAGAGATAAACATCTTCCTCTTATCGGAACAGTTTCCAGCTCGTGGCAGTCTGATATATCTAAAATTCGGAGAGAGGAAAATCCTTCCAAATCTGGAATGGAACTTAAATTAGCACAACCACTTAGCTTTAATTCTTCAAGACTAGTGGATGTAGACAACCAGTCTCCTATCTTGCTTAATTTTGGACACAAGGAAACGTGAAGCTTTTCAAGAGATGAACATCTTCCTCTTATCGGAATGGTTTCCAGTTGGTGGCAGTCTGATATATCTAAAATTCGGAGAGAGGAAAATCCTTCCAAATCTGGAATGGAACTTAAATTAGCACAATCACTTAGCTTTAATTCTTCAAGACTAGCGGAGGTAGACAACCAGTCCCCTATCTTGCTTAATTTTGGACACAAGGAAACGTGAAGCTTTTCAAGAGATGAACATCTTCCTCTGATCGGAATGGTTTCCAGTTCGTGGCAGTCTAATATATCTAAAATTCGGAGAGAGGAAAATCCTTCCAAATCTGGAATGGAACTTAAATCAGCACAATTATTTAGCTTTAATTCTTCAAGACTAGTGGAGGTAGACAACCAGTCTCCTATCTTGCTTAATTTTGGACACGAGGAAACGCGAAGCTTTTCAAGAGATGAACATCTTCCTCTTATCGGAACAGTTTCCAGCTCGTGGCAGTCTGATATATCTAAAATTCGGAGAGAGGAAAATCCTTCCAAATCTGGAATGGAACTTAACTTAGCACAATCACTTAGCTTTAATGCTTCAAGACTAGTGGAGGTAGACAACCAGTCTCCTATCTTGCTTAATTTTGGACACGAGGAAACGTGAAGCTTTTCAAGAGATGAACATCTTTCTCTTATCGGAATAGTTTCCAGTTCGTGGCAGTCTGATATATCTAAAATTCGGAGAGAGGAAAATTCTTCCAAATCTGGAATGAAACTTAATTTAGCACAACCACTTAGCTTTAATTCTTTAAGACAAATGGAGGTAGACAACCCCTCTCCAATCTTGCTTAATCTATTGCACTTAGAAATGCAAAATTCTTTAAGAGATGGACATATTCCTGCTATTGGAACAATTTCCAAGATTCCGCAATCAGAAACATAGACACTTCGAAGAGCGGAAAACCCATTTAAATTTGGAATTGAGCACAAATTTTGACACTTCACTATAGTTAGTTCCTCAAGAAGCGTGGAAGTAGCTAGTCCATCCCCTATACTGCTTAATCCTGAACAATCCTCAATACAGAGCTTTTAAAGAGATAAACATTGTCCCGTCAGGGGAACACTTTTCAATAAGCGGCAGTTAGAAACAAACAACTCTTCTAAGCAAGGAAACATGATTGCTGCTGTCGTTGCTGTCCATTCTTTCAGATTTTCCAGTCGCCGTAGGATGAATGTTTTTAATGCAGGAAACACCTCCTTCTGACCTTGATTACTTCCATCGCAATAAAAATCATTACCGATGCATTTCACCTTCTCCATATTCCTCAGTGCAAGAAATTTGAGGCTGTTCAGTTGGCCCAATGGTGGAAGACTCTTACAATTGATGCAATTGTCTAATACCAACTCCATCAAATTGTCAAGAATCAGTGAACCAATATTAGAACCATGAACAGGTCTTGACATCCAAGATGGGAGCTTTTCTCCTCCATAATTCCAAACAATTAAGCTTTGCAAACCTGAGTGGGGTTGGAGACCTTCCAGCACTTCCTCACAGGTATCATTGCTAAAATTTGTCCATTCAAATATTACCTTGCACAATTTTGTTTTAAGCCGTAGATTTGCTTTGCGAGCCTCTTCCTTGTCCCTAACACTTTGAAGATCGCATATCTTCAATTGTCCACCAAGTTCGTTGAGGCATTCTAGGGCATCAAGATGAAGTTCATTATCCCTAACAAAAAACATTGGCAATGTTTGGAGAGAAACTAGGTGTCGAAGCTCAATTGGTTGAGAACTTCGCTGGTCAAAATGGATGTGCTTCAAGCTTATCAAATTTCTCAATCCATCTGGAAATGCGAGCTCCTTACAACCCATGAACCTTAATGTTTGTAACATGTAAAGTTTGGTTATGGATTGAGGCAGCACTTTGATAGAAGTCTTCGATATGTCCATATACCTCAAGTGCTTCAATTCGCCGAGGGAAGCAGGCAACTCAAGAATATCAGCACCGGAAAATTTTAGGACTCGTAAGCTTGTGAAGGTTCTTGACAATTTCTTGAACACATCAATCTCTGAGAACAAAGAGTGCAATTTTGGAGCAACAGCTGTTAAAATTATTGGTAAGGATTCCCCATCATAACCAATACTCAGATGCCGAATATGAGAAACTTCATCTGTACTGGAACTGGAATTTTCTTGGAAAATCAAAGTCTCAAATTTTGAGACAGACAAAGCCAGGTCATGCACCAAGTCATGCATCTTGCACGTCAAAATATTTCCGCACCTGTCCTTCCCCACATCTTGAAGTAAGGAATTTGATAACAATTCATGGAAATATATGTTACCAGTATCCATCATTTCTTTAGAAGCGCCAAGAAATCCTTCAGCCATCCAGAGTTGGATTAATTCCTCCTTTCTAAAGCAAAAATCTTTAGGAAACATGGCGCAGTATGCAAAACACTTCTTCAAACATGGAGAAGACAAGTGATCGAAACTTAACCCAGCACACTATAAACCGAATCCCATACATCACTTTTTTGAATTTTCAACCATGCAGCCCGACTCCTTTCAATTCTGCGCATTGTCCCTCCAATAACTTTTGCTGCTAAAGGCACACCGTGACATTGTTTAGCAATTTCCTCGCCAATTAACACTAAGCTTGGAGATACTGGGGAGTCTCCACATGCTTTTTCTTTAATTATGGACCAGCACTCCTCATCTTTTAATTTTCCAGGCTGATGCCTTTGATTAGGAAGTGTTTCCACTTTTAATGCCACATCTTCAATGCGGGTTGTTACAATAACTTTATTCCCCCGATTCTTATTAACCCCTTCCAAACACCACATTAGTTCATCCCATTGTTCAACATTCCACACATCATCAAGTACAAGAAGATATTTGATCTGTTCATTTCCCCTTTTGGCCTGCTCAATCTTCCCCTTCAGTTTCGCTGTTAAAGCATTCAAGTTTTGAGGTATCGAGGTCTGCTGATAATTCATATCATGCTCCAGCATTTCTCTTAAAATTCTTTTGACATTGAAATCATCCGAAACACACACCCAAAATCTTACATCAAAACGCCTTTCCACATGCACATGATGGTAAACTAGCCTTGCTAAAGTAGTTTTCCCGATACCCGCCATTCCAACTATAGGCACAACAGAGACAGTTCGATCATCTTGGGGACTGACTAACATGTCAACAACTTTTGGGACATCATTTTTCCTTCCAACAATGTTTGAGTCATCCAGGAAGGAGACTGTCTCCACATTTGATGGAATAAAAATTCTTTGATCTATGGCTAACTGTTGGAGACCATAATCTTTGGCTATTTTGTTAAGGTCATCCAAGGAATTAAGGATGTCCTTAACTTTATTAGCCATGTTGTGCTGAAATGTGACTGTAGATGGAGTGTCTCGTAGCTTTCTCCACATCCGATCCCCAATCTCCACTTTCCTTCTGAGAAACTCATAAGCAATCTCATCCAGGACCTCATCAGCCTCATAAGCAACATCTCTGAGCCTCTTCAACCAAAGCTTCACTGAGTTCATTTGCTTTTGGTTTCCCTCTGCATCTTGCAAGAAAGTTCCAATCATTTCTAGTGAGTTACCAAGCCTCTGCATCTCATCCTCGAAGCCCCATCCAAGGCTTATGATCTCAACCGCAACTGACGCCGCTTTTGACGCCACTTCTCCCACAACAGCACTAACGAAAGCTTCAGCCATCTTTGCTTCAAAAATAAAAAGCTTGAAATGTTAGGGAGTGCTCTTAACTCTATATCAAAGAAGCGAAGAACATTTGTAAATGAAAACGAAATTAAAGCAACAGATAATTGAAATGGGTGAAAGATCATACCGAGTTAAGGAAACGGAATGCAGAAGAGAACTGAAGATGAATTGCTTTTGATAATTGCAAACTGAAAGGACCCCTCTTTGATGAAAAAAGGCAAAAACAAATCAATGATCTTGGCACCCAAAATCAAAAAGTAAAGCAAAATAAAGCCATCAGCTGCCCCTTCTGACGAGAATTACGAAAGACAAGGCGTGATTAGGTGACCTACATGCTTCTATTATTGCTCGGCTTTTTACCCAATTAATATAAAATAATGAATCAACTATCGAAGTAGGATATGAAAAAAATTAATTATTAAAATAAGTATTTGATACATTAACTCGACCAACCGGCGGCACCTCCTCCACTTTTCCCTATTATTAATCATGTTTAGTTAGCAAACACATCCTATACTCATGTTCAGTTTTAGTTTCAAAATGGAATAGGATTGTTCGAGTATATACCATTGGGTAGCCAGTTTGACCTGCGTCAATGCGAAGTTCCACATGATATCAATTTATGTTTGTAGAAGTGGGACTTGCTGTATTTTTCCTTTTTTTCACCTCAATTGTTGAAAATAAAATCGCCATTATTGAATCCCTTAACTCATGCTTTGGTGTGCATGGTGTGCAGAGGAGAAAGGTGTCAGAAGAACCCTACAGATGCTTTGACAAAAGCTAGTTTGCCTGATGATTCTAGCAGTAAAGGTATTTGCAGTATTCATCACCAATTCATTTTTTCATATATAAAAAAAAACGATTCAACCTGTCTGCATAAATTCTCGATCTAATTGATTGAAAGCCATTTTCTGAAACTATTCAAATATCATTGCATTTTATTTAATACAACACCTTACTAAAATACGTGAGCACCAAGGCTTCACTGTCTCATCAGTGCTTTCTGTCAATCTTGCTATCCACCCAACGCTTGTTATCACACCATCTCTGTTGTTGATTGTAAGTGAATTACTGATTTTCAATCCAAATATTTGCAAAATCTATCATAATATGTATCTGAAAAGATTCATAGATCCTTGAAATAAAATTTTGGAAATGACTGACTGACTAATGTTTATAACTTTTTTGAATTAATATATATTGATTTTGTATTACGAATATGATAATGAACGTATTTGTTCATTAACAGAAGGTCCAAGTGGTTCGGGGAGTCGTCCATTCAAGTTATCGATGATAATCTCGGTTGTGAAGAAGAAACCAGAGAAGAAAGAAGAAAAAGTTGATGATGATACAAGCACTGGTCTCCTATCTTTGTGACAAAACTACGATGGAAGTGATAATAAGTAGTGGTACTTTATTTTGGTGAATATTCTTGTATTGTCTTGTTTTAATGTTTGTACAGATTGTTAATTTGATTTTTTTTAGTTAAATTTAACCATTAATCTTTTAAAACGAGTTGAATCGTCACTTTTATTAAAAATACTAATTAAAATATTATTTTTTGATGATGTTGGCGTGACAATTAATGTGATAGTCAATGTATATTTCATATTGATACGGCACTTTATTTTATATATACTATGTTGATAAATAATTTAAAAATAATAAAAAATCAAGATTATAAAAATTATGAAGAGCATTAAAAAAAAGAGAGAGAGCTTGAAGTAAGTGTAGATTACCGTGCAAGTTGTTACGTTTAAAAATTCTATTATAAACAATAAGTCCGACTCTTTTTTGAAAAATTGATGGTGAAATGTGCTTCTTTCTAAAAGATTGAGGGCTAAATTTAGCTAAAAAAGTAAGTCATATTGATAAAAAATGTAAATATTAAGTGCTAAATTTATCATTAAGCAAAAATAAAAGGTAAATTTATGTATTAGTTATTTCGTTACTTTTCAAATATTAAAATTTCAATCCTAATTTAAATAGTAACAGTTAAATTTATTTGGTTGAGTTTTATTATTAAACTTGCATTATAAGTAAAGTTATAAATTCAATTCATATTTTTCATTTGGATATTTTTAAATTTTTTTACTGTTCAATTTTTTGAAAATTTAATCTTGGTGTAAACAAGATCTATTAAATTTATTAATTATTTTTTTAAATAATAAATGAAAATAATAAGTTGACACGAATAATACCAAAATTTTACAACTCAAAACATATAGGAATTAAAATGGACCCAACTAAAGTATTAAAATGGACTCAAATAATATAAGGACTAATAGCACAATTTAAACCAAATAAAAACAGGTTAAATACATCATGGCGATGTTTCACTGGATAAGACTCATAAAAGTTCCTGCATACGACCGCAGAGAATCTTTAATTCATTATTGGTCACTGTTTGAACATTTCTCCGCATTTTCGAGAAAGAATTCAGCCTTATTCGGAGACAACTCACTCAGCAAGTTACAGCTTCAGTCCTATACTTCTAACTAAATAACTCTCCCTCTAAATCTTTTCCCCCTCAAAGCTTTAGATCCAAACCGATGAACACAATTCAGTTTACTTACAGTTTTGCACTAAAAAAGTAGTTCCTGATTTAACAAATAAAATGCTCTCCAATTTCTACAAAGAACCTACACTAGTCGTTCACTATATATGCATAAAAGGGGCTTTCAAGTACAATCAATGACATTCACTAATCCCACTAAAAACATCTTACTGTCATCAAATTCCTTGAAGATCAAATCTTCTATTTAAGAGAACTTTGATTGTATTGAAACAATATTTACTTGGCTTGATTCTCGCATGTAAAGTCTGCACTGACGTACCACCGTTGAAGCTGACAATTATAATCGGCACTAACAAGCTCTCTTTGATATAAATACATGGAAGCTCAAATCTTCAACTTAGCTAGATACACAGATGCTAGCTCCTTTTCCTGATAAAATCCAAACACAGTATTTATAATAAACCAAGTTACTCTCTTTATTTCCAAGGCAATCCAATTGGTGAACTCAATAAGTTTTAGCTCCTAGAAATTCTACGAGGGAAAAGTACCTTTGTGAATAGCTTTTCAAATCAAATCTGGTGCTGGTCCTCTCAGGTCATGGCTAAGGCCTTCTAGCTTACTACCCCATCAGAAAAAGCAAAATCATAAATCTTTACATGAAGAAAAAAATTTTACCCTTGCATTTGAATTTTAGTTGTTTTATCACTGACCTATGTGAAGCATGTCGAGATATCTCATACCAAAGAGACTTCCTCTATGACCTTAAGTAACACAACTTCTCTACAGGGAGACACTTTGCCTGCAAAAATGCAAAAGGCATAGGTTAAGAAAGAGAATGGTAGTAAAGTGGCAAGATGCTGCAATGAACAAGCATACAATATGTTGTCAAGGACAGGTGATTTGGTAGTCAAGGTTAGTTCCATAACGGGGTGGCAATTGTAAGTGCTTCCGTCAGGAGCAAAACAAGAATGGCTTTCAGGAAAAGAACTAAATTCTGGTCGGATATCACGAGAAACCTTATTCACAATCCTTGATGCTTCAGACAAGTAGGAAAAACACTTGGGTGATGTTGCATGACTGAAGACAACAAGGCAAAAGAAGTGGTCAAAATGCATAAACAATGATAATTACCTAGTGAGTTGATATTTGAAAATTTTTCGTAAGCAGTCTTCCTGTTTAGTTGACTTACTATAATAGTTGATGCCTTTTGGAAAAATGCAGCTTTTGCCCGGCTAATCTGTCAGAAACATTTTATGTACAGCAAAACTAAATCTGTACATGTAGTCACAGCTGACTTGGACCTTTTCTGTGATTGCAATCAAACACAGATCAATAGCATCAAGTAGTCACACCATTCATGTACGGTGTATGACCTTTTCCAATACCCCATGTATGGTGCTGGGCCTCTCCGGTCTTGGCTGAGGCCTTTTACCTCACTAGCTCATCTGATAAAGCAAAATCATAAATCTTTACGTAGAGAAAAAAAGTTTAATCCTCAGATTAAAACTTAAGTTGGTCATCACTCATCACTGACCTATCTGAAGCATGCCTGGATCTCTCATATTGAAGATTCTTGCAAGAGACTTCCTCTATGATCTTAAGTAACACCACTTCTCTGCAGGGAGACACTTTGCCTGCCAAAATGCAAAAGTCTAGGTTAAGAAAGAGAACGGTGGTAAAGCAGCAAGATATGATGAACAAGCATATGATATGTTTGTCAATGACAGCTGACTTGGAGAAACATGTAACAAGGTTGGTACCATAATGGGTGGCTATCCTAACTGCTTCCATCAGGAGCTAAACAAGAATGGGATTCAGGAACAAAGCTAAATTCCAGTTGGATCTCATGAGAACCCTTATTCGTAATCCTTGATGCTTCAGACAAGTAGGAGATATATTTAGCAAATGTTGCATGACCAAAGACATTAAAAGCAAGTTAAAATAAGTGATCAAAATGCATAAAACAATGATAATTACCTAGTGAGTTGAGTTTTGAAAAACATTCATAAGCAGTATTCTTGTTTAGTTGACCTACTATAATAGTTGATGCCTTCTGGAAAACAGAGAGAACGGAGGTAAAGCGGCAAGATAGGCTGGCTGCAATGAACAAGTACGTGATATGTTGTCAAGAACTGCTGATTTGGGTAAAAATGGAACAAGGTTGGTAGTACCATAACTTCCATTGGAAGCAAACTAAGAATGGGCTTCAAGAAGACAAGAACGATAATGAATACCTCACAGATGTGACTAGAGCTTTATACGTAGTAATCCTTAATGCTTCAGATAAGTTGCAAAACCAAAGACTTCATAAGCAAGGTAAAATAAGTGGTCAAAACACAAAGAAAGTTAAATTATATAGTTTGTTAAAATTTGAAAATAAATTTTTAAGTAGTCTTCATCAAAGCAAAATTAAAAGTTAATAAATTGCACAAGTGTCATCAATTTCATGGAAAAGAAATTGTGACCAGGACTTAGTTTTCGGTGGATAAATTTAGTTTCTACGTTCTCTCTATGACTGATGAGTCTTTGAGCTGTACAAGCTAATTAGTGAATCCTAAGCCAAAAAATCTGTCATATGGATTAATCAATCAAATTTGTGAACAATTAACCTCTTATTTTTTAAAAAGAATAAATAAATAAGCCTACCAAGTTGAAGGGAAATATCTTGTCTAAATGGAGAAATCGACCAAATACTTAAAAGAATTGCCAAAATGACTATATACACAAAGGGACTTCTCATATCCATGAAATGTTTATCAAAGCAAAATTAAAAGGTTGTCTACTAAAATGCAAAGATAATCACAGGAAGAATGAACTGATGTAAATTGCATTGAAAAGAAATGGGGAATAAAAAAAGAACTTACTTTTCTATCTATATATTTACTTCTGAGACGATAAGTCTTCATATCCATCCAAATCTTGTAAAGGTCTGGCGAAAATGCCGCAAAAAAAAATGAAAGTTTAGTTTGAAACTAGACAAAAGAGTTTAGGAGGAAAAGAACAAGGAGAATAATTATAAGAAGAATTTAGAGAAAAATGACATTCTTTTATCAAAAGCAAAAAGTACAGGTGTTTTGGTTTCAGATATTGAACTTACCGCTTGCATATAATTGAGGTTCTACAAATGTGGGAAATCTTGGACCACTCAAGGCCGCTTTCCTTCGAACATCTTGCCTCTAATTGAGGACACGCTGAAATTATAAATGTTGTTAATTTGGAGAGGCTTCGCATAACATGTTCAGAAGGCAGATACATGAGCTTATCACATGAAACGATTCTCAGACACTTTACAGACGAGAGGTTTCCCAACCAATCAGGCAAGGCTTCTATGCCGTGAAACCTCTGTATCTCCAGTTCTTCAAGGGCAGTGAGGTGTTGGAGTTGGTAAGGAAGAGAACTTAGCTTTTCCCATCCAAGCAAACGCAATTCTTGAAGCCTGAGACGTTGGATGAAATCCATACCTGGGAATTCTTCTAGCTCTTCTGAGAAACCACCAATATCTAACCTTCTCAAGAAATTAAGGCTGCCAAGGAGGTCATTTGGAATGCTCCTCAAAGTTGGACACCTTTTGATTGTTAAATGATAAAGAAAACGCATGTCCCCCAGACTTTCTGGAATCGATATTAGATCAGGCAAATCAGATAGTGTCAGATTGTGAAGGCAAGCGTTGGATTGCCGCAAATCTGGTAACAGACGAATTAAGACTTCGCCTACACCAGTGAAGTCTAATTCGGAGAGAGAAGCGAGAGAACCATTATGTATTCTTGGAATGGACCTCAAATTCGGGCAGTTCACTATCCTCAATTTTCTGAGATGAGCGAAGGAAAGCAGTTCATCTCCTATTTGACTTAATTTTTTACATGCAATAATTTCAAGCACTTCGAGAGCTGAGTTCCTTTCTGTTATTCGAACAATTTCCAGATTGTTGCAGTTTGATATATTTAAAATATGAAGAGAGGAAAATTCTTCTAAATCTGGAATGGAATTTAAGTTACCACAATGGGATAGCTTTAACTCTTTGAGGCAAGTGGCAGTAGACAACCCGTCTCCTATCTTGCTTAATTTAGGACACCAGGAAATGAGAAGCTTCTCAATAGAAAAACATCTTCCTATCGGAACAGTTTCCAGTTCGTGGCAGTATGACATATCTAAAATTCGGAGAAAGAAAAATCCTTCCAAATCTGGAATGGAACTTAAATTAGCACAATCACTTAGCTTTAATTCTTCAAGACTAGTGGAGGTAGACAACATATCTCCTATCTTGCTTAATTTTTTACACGAAGAAATGTGAAGCTCTTCAAGAGATGAACACTGCCCTATTATCTGAACAATTTCCAGTTTGTCGCAGATTGATATATCTAAAACTCGAAGAACGGAAAATCCTTCCAAATCTGGAATGAAATTTAAGTTACCACAATGGGATAGCTTTAACTCTTTGAGACAAGTGGCTGTAGACAACCCAACTCCTATCTTACTTAATTTTTGACATGAGGAAATGTGAAGCTTTTCAAGAGATGAACATTGTCCTCCTATTGGAACAATTTCCAGATTGTTGCAGATTGATATATCTAAAATTCGAAGAGAGGAAAATCCTTCCAAATCTGGAATGAAACTTAAATTAGGACAATTGCTTAACTTCAATTCTTTAAGACAAGTGGAGGTAGACAACCAGTCTCCTATCTTGCTTAATTTTGGACACGAGGAAACGTGAAGCTTTTCAAGAGATGAACATCTTCCTCTTATCGGAACAGTTTCCAGTTCTTGGCAGTCTGATATATCTAAAATTCGAAGAGAGGAAAGTCCTTCCAAATTTGGAATGGAACTTAAATTAGGACAACTGCTTAACTTCAATTCTTCAAGATTAGTGGAGGTAAACAACCAGTCAATTTCCAGTTCGTGGCAGTCTGATATATCTAAAATTCGAAGAGAGGAAAATCCTTCCAAATCTAGAATGGAACTTAAATTAGGACAATTGCTTAACTTCAATTCTTCAAGACAAGTGGCGGTAGACAACCAGTCTTCTATCTTGATGATATTTTGACAGGAGGAAATGTGAAGCTTTTCAAGAGATAAACATCTTCCTCTAATCGGAACAGTTTCCAGTTCGTGGCAGTCTGATATATCTAAAATTCGGAGAGAGGAAAATCCTTCCAAATCTGGAATGAAACTTAAATTAGCACAACCACTTAGCTTTAATTCTTTTTAGACTAGTGGACGTAGACAACCAGTCTCCTATCTTGCTTAATTTTGGACACGAGGAAGCGTGAAGCTTTTCAAGAGATGAACATCTTCCTCTTATCGGAATGGTTTCCAGTTCGCGGCAGTCTGATATATCTAAAATTCGGAGAGAGGAAAATCCTTCCAAATCTGGAATGGAACTTAAATCAGCACAATCATTTAGCTTTAATTCTTCAAGACTAGTGGAGGTAGACAAACCGTCTCCTATCTTGCTTAATTTTGGACACGAGGAAACGTGAAGCTTTTCAAGAGATGAACATCTTCCTCTTATCGGAACAGTTTCCAGTTCGTGGCAGTCTGATATATCTAAAATTCGGAGGGAGGAAAATCCTTCCAAATCTGGAATGGCACTTACATAAGCACAATCATTTAGCTTTAATTCTTCAAGACTAGTGCAGGTAGACAACCAGTCTCCTATCTTGCTTAATTTTGGACACGAGGAAACGTGAAGCTTTTCAAGAGATGAACATCTTTCTCTTACCGGAATAGTTTCCAGTTTGTAGCAGTCTGATATATCTAAAATTCGGAGAGAGGAAAATCCTTCCAAATCTGGAATGGAACTTAAATTAGCACAAGCACTTAGCTTTAACTCTTCAAGACTAGTGGAGGTAGACAACCAGTCTCCTATCTTGCATAATTTTGGACACGAGGAAACGTGAAGCTTTTCAAGAGATGAACATCTTTCTCTTATCGGCATAGTTTCCAGTTCCTGGCAGCCTGATATATCTAAAATTCGGAGAGAGGAAAATTCTTCCAAATCTGGAATGGAACTTAATTTAGCACAACCACTTAGCTTTAATTCTTTAAGACAAATGGAGGTAGACAACCCCTCTCCAATCTTGCTTAATCTATTGCACTTAGAAATGCAAAATTCTTTAAGAGATGAACATATTCCTGCTATTGGAAAATTTTCCAAGATTCCGCAATCAGAAACATAGACACTTCGAAGAGCGGAAAACCCATTTAAATTTGGAATTGAGCACAAATTTGGACACTTCACTATAGTTAGTTCCTCAAGAAGCACGGAAGTAGCTAGTCCATCCCCTATACTGCTTAATCGTGAACAATCCTCAATACAGAGCTTTTTAAGAGATAAACATTGTTCCGTCAGGGGAACACTTTTCAATAAGCGGCAGTTAGAAACAAACAACTCTTCTAAGCAAGGAAACATGATTGCTGCTGCCGTTGCTGTCCATTCTTTCAGATTTTCCAGTCGCCATAGGATGAATGTTTTTAATGCAGGAAACACCTCCTTCTGACCTTGATTACTTCCATCGCAATAAAACTCATTACCGATGCATTTCACCTTCTCCATATTCCTCAGGGCAAGAAATTTGAGACTGTTCAGTTGGCCCAATGGTGGAAGACTCTTACAATTGATGCAATTGTCTAATACCAACTCCATCAAATTGTCAAGAATCAGTGAACCAATATTAGAACCATGAACAGGTCTTGACATCCAGGATGGGAGCTTTTCTCCTCCATAATTCCAAACAATTAAGCTTTGCAAACCTGAGTGGGGTTGGAGACCTTCCAGCACTTCCTCACAGGTATCATTGCTAAAATTTGTCCATTCAAATATTACCTTGCAAAATTTTGTTTTAAGCCGTAGATTTGCTTTGCGAGCCTCTTCCTTGTCTCTAACACTTTGAAGATCGCATATCTTCAATTGTCCACCAAGTTCGTTGAGGCATTCTAGAGCATCAAGATGAAGTTCGTTATCCCTAACAAAAAACATTGGCAATGTTTGGAGAGAAATTAGGTGTCGAAGCTCAATTGGTTGAGAACTTTGCTGGTCAAAATGGATGTGCTTCAAGCTTATCAAATTTCTCAATCCATCTGGAAATGCGAGCTCCCTACAACCCATGAACCTTAATGTTTGTAACATGTAAAGTTTGGTTATGGATTGAGGCAGCACTTTGATAGAAGTCTTCGAGATGTCCATATACCTCAAGTGCTTCAATTCGCCGAGGGAAGCAGGCAACTCAAGAATATCAGCACCGGAAAATTTCAGGACTCGTAAGCTTGTGAAGGTTCTTGACAATTTCTTGAACACATCAATCTCTGAAAACAGAGTGCAATTTTGGAGCAACAGCTGTTAAAATTATTGGTAAGGATTCCCCATCATAACCAATACTGAGATGCCGAATATGAGAAACTTCATCCGTGCTGCAACTGGAATTTTCTTGGAAAATCAAAGTCTCAAACTTTGAGACAGACAAAGCCAGATCATGCACCAAGTCGTGCATCTTGCATGTCAAAATATTTCCGCACCTGTCCTTCCCCACATCTTGGAATAAGGAATTTGATAACAATTCATGGAAATATCTGTTACCAGTATCCATCATTTCTTTAGAACCACCAAGAAATCCTTCTGCCATCCAGAGTTGGATTAATTGCTCCTTTCTAAAGCAAAAATCTTTAGGAAACATGGCGCAGTATGCAAAACACTTCTTCAAACATGGGGAAGACAAGTGATCGAAACTTAACCTCAGCACACTATAAACCGAATCCCATACATCACTTTTTTGAATTTTCAACCATCCAGCCCGACTCCTTTCAATTTTGCGCATTGTCCCTCCAATAACTTTTGCTGCTAAAGGCACACCATGACACTGTTTAGCAATTTCCTCGCCAATTAACACTAAGCTGGGAGATATTGGGGAGTCTCCACATGCTTTTTCTTTAATTATGGACCAGCACTCCTCATCTTTTAATTTTCCAGGCTGATGCCTTTGATTAGGAAGTGTTTCCACTTTTATTGCCACATCTTCAATGCGGGTTGTTACAATAACTTTATTCCCCCGATTCTTATTAACCCCTTCCAAACACCACATTAGTTCCGCCCATTTTTCAACATTCCACACATCATCAAGTACAAGAAGATATTTGATCTGTTCATTTCCCCTTTTGGCCTGCTCAATCTTCCCCTTCAGTTTCGCCGTTAAAGCATTCAAGTTTTGAGGTATCGAGGTCTGCTGATAATTCATATCATGCTCCAGCATTTCTCTTAAAATTCTTTTGACATTGAAATCATCCGAAACACACAACCAAAATCTTACATCAAAACGCCTTTCCACATCCACATCATGGTAAACTAGCTTTGCTAAAGTAGTTTTCCCGATACCCGCCATTCCAACTATAGGCACAACAGAGACAGTTCGATCATCTTGGGGACTGAGTAACATGTCAACAACTTTTGAGACATCATTTTTCCTTCCAACAATGTTTGAGTCATCCAGGAAGGAGACTTTCTCCACATTTGATGGAATAAAAATTCTTCGATCTATGGCTAACTGTTGGAGACCATAGTCTTTGGCTATTTTGTTAAGGTCGTCCAAGGAATTAAGGATGTCCTTAACTTTATTAGCCATGTTGTGCTGAAATGTGACAGTAGATGGAGTGTCTCGTAGCTTTCTCCACATCTGATCCCCAATCTCCACTTTCCTTCTGAGAAACTCATAAGCAATCTCATCCAGGACCTCATCAGCCTCATAAGCAACATCTCTGAGCCTCTTCAACCAAAGCTTCACTGAGTTCATTTGCTTTTGGTTTCCCTCTGCATCTTGCAAGAAAGCTCCAATCATTTCTAGTGAGTTACCAAGCCTCTGCATCTCATCCTTGAAGCCCCATCCAAGGCTTATGATCTCAACCGCAACTGACGCCGCTTTTGACGCCACTTCTCCCACAACAGCACTAACGAAAGCTTCAGCCATCTTTGCTTCAAAAATAAAAAGCTTGAAATGTTAGGGAAATCTCTTAACTCTGTATCAAAGAAGCGAAGAACATTTGTAAACGAAAAGCAACAGATAATTGAAATGGGTGAAAGATCATACCGAGTCAAGGAAACGAAACGCAGGAGAGATTTGAAGATGAATTGCTTTTGGTAAATGCAGATTGCATGGTCAATGAGCATTAAACTATCAGCTGCCCCCACTGACGAGAATTACAAGAGACCATTAAACTATTATTTAAGCAATTTTGGATAGGGTAAATTCCACTCATAATCATTATACTATTATTAAGTTTAAGTTTTGTCCATTTAATTTTAATAAGTTCTAAATAGACCATGAAACTATTTGAAAGTTTTCCTTGAAGTGATTTAACTATTTAAAATTTTTTATTTAACTCATTAAGTTATGTTCTTTTTATTAAAAGTTTAGTTAGCAAATTTCAAGTGGTGGTCCGATGATCGACACGATGGATCAATAACTATCGACGAGTAGAAGAAGAAAGTTGTTTGGATTTTGGTTTGCAGATTTATGACATTCAAAGTTGTTTCATGAAAAAAATGAATTGTAGAAAAGGAGAATGAGATTATTTTTTATTGATATAGCCAGTGCGAACAGAGAACTCCACACAATAATGATTTTAACAATTCAATGACTTAAATAAAATTTTAGTGATCATTTTGTAATTTTTTGAAGTTGAGTGACTAAAACATAATTTACTAATAATTTAGTGACCTTTGTGTAGTTTACCCTAAAATATTATAAACTTAATTCTAATATTATTTAATAAATTTTTATTGTAATAAAAATATAAGTTAATTCAATATTAATATATATAATAATAAAAATATAAGTTAATTCAAAATTAATATATATAATAATTATTTAAATATTAGTAGTTAAATTGTGATATTAGTCCCTATACTTTGTTAAAGTTGTGAAACTTAATTCATGTACTTTAATTTGATCAATTTTAGTCCCTTTACTTTTCAAATTGGTTGGTTTAGTCCCTATATTTTTCGCACAAAAAATAGTAATTAAATTCGATTGTTTAAATTTAATTACTAATTTTGTACTATGCATACAATTGTAAATTTAGTCCGCTTTCTCCATTTGGACCATTCTAAATCCTAATACTTTTTAAAATTTTAAATTTTAATATTAATAGAAATTACAATCATTAATTGAATTTTTAGTGAGTAATATCTAAAAATAATGAGCAACATAACATTACACATATGATAATAATCTTGACTAATTAGATTTTAGAAATAGCAAAACTTAAGAAATTTAATAGTTATCATTTTACTAAGCAATTAAATTTTAAAATTCAAAAAGTACATGGACTAAAAATGACGAAATTAAAGTTTATAGATTAAATCCATAACTTTCATAAAGTACAGGGACTAGTAATAGAATTTAACTAATAATAATATATCTAAATCATATTCGTATAAGATTTTATCCAAATAAATAAATATATATATTATACCAATCGACAAAAAATATTTATCTTCCTCCCCTCCCCTCCCCTCCCCTCCCCTATTTTCTCTTCTTTCTATTCTCAAAACCCTAAATTTGATTTGAAGATTGAATTTCTACTTTTTATTTATAAGATTTTTAGTTATCTTCGGCTCTACCTCCGCCGCTGCATCGCTCTGCTATATTTTGATTTGAGATCCCGATCGAAAATCTTTTTGATCTTCAAAGATGGGAGAAAGAAAAGTACTGAACAAATATTACCCGCCGGACTTCGATCCGTCGAAGCTTCCGAGGGTTCGGCGACCGAAGAATCAACAGATGAAGGTTCGTATGATGCTTCCGATGAGCATACGTTGTAATACCTGCGGAAACTATATTTATAAAGGCACCAAGTTCAATTCACGCAAAGAAGATGTTATCGGCGAGGTTTGTTTTGAGCTTTCTTTACACTTTGGCTTCGGTTTATTTGTTTAGTAATATTAGGTTTTTTTTTTCATTCTAATTTTAAATTTAAGAAAGAATACGTAGAAGCAGCAATAAATAGAAGTTATTTTATGCTTTTGTGAGATTATGTTTGGTTATTATAATGTAATAGTAATTAAAATCATGCTAATTTGTTGAAAGATGAGCAAACAATTATAATGCAATACTAATTGTAAACTCATTGTTATATATGAAAGTAATATCTTGCATTTTATTGTAAAAAGGAACTTTCACATTCCTTGTACTATACTCACACTTAGTCCTAATAACGTAGTTAAATGCCGTAGTTAGTACACAACTTTCAGGTTTTCACTTCTCTCTAATTAATGATTTAGAGCTTAATGTTTTAGTGCATTTAGTTACTTTTTTCTTATTTGCAGACATATTTGGGAATCCAAATATTTAGGTTTTATTTCAAATGCACCAAGTGCTCTGCGGAGATGACTATAAAGACTGATCCACAAAATTCAGATTATGTTGTTGAATCGGGTGCAACAAGAAATTTTGAACCTTGGCGTGCTGAAGATGAGGTGAGAGCTTTGTGTATCAAGCTAAATGTAGCTATAGTTCTTTTAACATTGCTGGATATGTATAATAATATTCTTTCATCTTTCCTTTTGTTAGGAAGCTGAGAAAGAGAGACAGAAAAGGGAATCTGAAGAAATGGGGGATGCGATGAAATCTTTGGAGAACAGAACGTTGGATTCAAAAAGAGAGATGGATATCCTTGCTGCGCTTGATGAAATGAAGTCTATGAAGGTAGCTAAACACTTAAACCAACTTTTGTTTAATATGCAGGAGATAACTGCAACATTACTGTCATAAAAAGAAAATAAAGTTTTTACCTTGTTTTTGATTGTTGTGGATGTTAAATGAACCAGATTTTTGAGTCTTTTATTTTTAGCATCTGAAGCTAGGAAGTGCACATGTTGAGTTTTGATTGATAAGACCAAAATAATCTGTGTTAACGGGTCTACTGTTAGACATTTGTCTATCAAAATGGGAATAGGTACAATTTTCTTTTCTCTGATGCTAATGGTAGTCTATCTTACTATCTTATTTTGCAGTCCAGACATGCTACGGTGAGCGTAGATTCAATGCTGGAGGCCTTGCAACGCACTGCTGCAGAAAAGGTAAGATACTTCCTACTTATTCCTTAATAGCTTAAGCGGCTTCTTTGAATAGAAATCTCATGATTGTGTTTCCTTTGTTTTCTATTTGAAAATTATCAATTTCTTCTAAATCAAAGGTGCATCTTTGGTTGCAATTGTGAATCCTGAATGGAATTTATGGTTTCACTGAGAACACTTTTATGCGGCATTTCTTTAATTATACATAATCCTACAAAATAGGGGAAAAAGTTGAATTTGCTTTCTATGGATAAATCTTTCTCCTGAAGTATGCCAACTTAATTTTATCATATCAGGTGTTATTAAGATAGTCTTCTTGAATTATGCTTAATGAACGGAATTTCTCTTAAATCTGAACTCTGATATTAGAATCTTTATGAATGCTTGCATTATTTACCTTAATACTTGATGTGAGAGGGAGATGAGTACGAATACATACAAATGTGGATTGAAGTGATAAGTAGTAATCACGTTGCTTAGCATGCTTATATTTCTTCTCTTTTGTGATTCTAACGACAAGGTTATAATGCTAACAGGAAAAGAAAATAGAAGAAGAAGATGAAGCCCTCATTAAATCAATTTTCCAGGTTAGAATTGGTGTATTGCTTTTGGTATCACCAGTTGTGGTTGCTCCTTGTTCTAGGCGGGCATGTTTCTAACATTGGTGTCATCTTTAATGCAGAAGCCAAAGGAATTTGTTCGAAGGATTTCAGATGATGTTTTCAACGATGATGAGGATCTGACCCATTTATTGAGTGGCAATGGTGAAACCTCAAATGATGGCTTAAAGGTATATGGTGTGAATTTAGTTAACAAACACATCCTATACTCATGTTCAAAACTTCTTTTAAATGCATACAAGTTTTAAGTAAATTATCTATACTTAAGGCAATTTTTTTTAACTTACCCAAATTGATTACTGACCATTAGTAATAGTTTTCATGTAATATTGAAGATAGAACAAGATTCTCTAAGGTGGGTAAAGGGTTAACAATATTGCATAGACTAAGAGGGTCAAGTGGCAGATATGTTTAATGTTTTACTATACGTGAAGGGTCAAGATCCAAAATACGATGTTTAGTTTGAGTTGCTGAAATCAGCAACTATAGGAGCAATTGAGAGTCAGTTTAATATAGAGCAAACCATATGGAGGAAACCAAGCTGTCCGAATGAATTATTATCTCATGAAAAGATGGATGTGCTTGAACTTTCAGTTTTAGTTTCAAAAAGGAATAGGCTTGTTCGAGACTATACCATTGGGTAGTCGGTTTGATCTGCATCAATGCAAAGTTTCACATGATAACGATTTATGTTAGTAGAACTGGGATATGCTGTATTTTTCCTTTTTTTACCTCAATTGTTGAAAATTAAATTGCCATTATTGAATCCGTGAACTCGTGCTTTGGTGTGTATGGTTTGTAGAGGAGAAAGGTGTCGGAAGAATCTTCAAGTAACCCTACAGATGCTTTGACAAATGCTAGTTTGCCTGATGATTCCAGCAGTAAAGGTATTTGCAGTATTCATCACCAATTCATTTTTTTTTCATACATTCCATAGCACCGAAATTGTAAAGAAAACTAAACATTTTATCAATGTTTTTAGAATTGGACTGGTGGTTGAACTGGTTAGGTCATTGGTTTGTGGGTCTGACCAGTCTGATTAAAAATCATTAAAAATAAAAAAAATAAAAAAATACAGTTCAACTGGTTTTTAGCTGGTTCAACTGGTCCACACTAGATCCCAGTCTAACTGGTTCGAAACCTTTCTCTGGACTGGTACCCTGGTCGATTCAAATATCACTGCATTTTATTTAAAACGACACCCTGCTAAAATACGTTAGCACCAAGGCTTCACTGCCTCATTAGTGCTTTCTGTCAATCTTGCTATTCACCTACCGCCTGCCATCACGCACCATAGTATGTATCTGTAAGGGTTCAAAGATCCTTGAAATAAAATTTTGCAAATGATTGACTGGCTAATGTTTTTAACTTGTTTGAATTGGTATATATTGATTTTGTATTGCGAATATGATTCATTAACAGAAGGTTCAAGTGGCTCGGGGAGTCGTCAAGTTAAAGCTCCATTCAAGTCGTCGGTGATAATCTCGGTTGTGAAGAAGAAACCAGAGAAGAAAGAAGAAGAAAAAGTTGGTAATGACACAAGCAACGGTCTCCTATCCTTGTGCCAAAGCTATGGTGAAAGTGATGATGATTAGTGCTACTTTATTTTAGTCAATGTTCTTGTAATTTAAAAACCTGATTTTCCAAGTACGAGTACTCTTTATATTTTTCTACCATTTACCAAACATGGAAACGGGGCAATGATTTGAGCATTTGAAGAAGATATAAAAACAAAATGAAATTTAGAAAGATGATACAACTTCAAATAAATCACAATTTAAAAAGTTGCTAATGATACAAGCACTGGTCTCCTATCTTTGTGCCAAAACTATGGTGAAAGTGATGATGGCTAGTGCTACTTTATATTTTTGTGACAATGAATTGAGCATTTGAAGAAGATACAAAAACAAAATGAAATTTAGAAAGATATACAACAACAAAAAAAAAAAAAATCTAAACATAGAAAGCTTGTAAAAGAAAAGAATCATAAAAAAATTATTGATATAATGATAATTTTAGCTCTTATTGTTTATATTTGTAGTTATTTTGATTTTTATTCTTTTTGATAGCTAAATTTTGGTCATTAAGTATTTAAAAAGAGTTAAATTGTCATTTTTATGAAAAATATTAATTAAAATTTTATTTTTAATGATATTGGTGTGATAAATTGCCTAGGAGTATATGTATATTTTATATTTATGACATTATTTTATATACCATGTAGACAAATAATTTAAAAATAAAAAAAATATATATAGAGGTCATAAAAATTTAAAAAAAGAATTTAAAGTACGCATGGATTGCCATGTAAGTTGTTATGTTTAAAATTTGTGATACATTATTATTCATTTCCATTAAAAATAATAATTCGATTTTTTTGGAAGATTAATGATCAAATTCGCCTCTTTTCAAAAGATTAAAGGCCAAATTTAGCTAAAGAAAAAGAGTAATGACCAAATTGACCAAAAATGTAAACGTTAAGTGCTAATTTTATCATTAGGCAAAAAATAAAATGTCAATTTTTGTTATAAATTGTCAATTTGTTTTTAAAATTTTGAGATTTCAATCCTAATCTAAATAATAAGAGTTAAATCTACTTGGTTGAATTTTATTATTAGACTTGCATTGTGCGAAAAGTTATAAATTTAATTCATATTTTTTAATTGAATTATTTTTAATTTGTATACTGTTCAAATTTTTAAAAATTTAATCTTGACTTAAATAATAGCTATTAAATTTATTAAATTTTTGTATGAGTAATGATAAATGAAAATAATAAATTGACGTGACATTTCATTTATAATAATACTTTTGTTGTATCAACATTTGAAAATAATAAAATTTAATGAATTCAACAATTATTATTTTGTTGACACCGAAATTTTAAAACTCGAAATGTATAGGGGTTAAAATGGGCTCAACTAAAATATAAAAACAAAATCTATAATTTACACATAATGTAAGGATTAATAACATAAATTAAACCAAATAAAAACAGGTTAAATACATCATGGCTATGTATCATTGGATAAGACTCATAAAAGTTTCTGCATACGACCGCAGGGAATCTTTAATTCTTTATTGGTTACTGTTTAAACATTTCTCCGGCATTTTTTGATTTTCCCCGCGCATTTTTCTCTGCGATGCTGGATGCTCTAACTTTCCGCTAAGTTCATCTTTTACTTTTCAAATTTTAATTTTATATTTCATTAATTATGAGAAGTAATTTTATTGCATAATTTTTATTTTCAATGCATTCTTTGATTTGAGATTGTTATAGAAGAACATGAATCAAGCGGTCTTAGTTTTAGCTCAAGTATTTCCTTGTTTCTTAATCTCATTTTTTTCGTTTTTTTTTTTTGGCATGCTTTTGATGTTAGGATTGAGAAATTCTGAATCTTGTGATCTTGATTTAGTGAATTTATTTATTCTTTATATTTAATCAATTTATTGATCGTTGTAATTGATTTTGCATTTTGATGGATTTATTGGTTATTTGACAGGGTTCCACAATTTGTTCACGTAAATAAGAGAAAAGTAGAGAATTTGGCTTTTTTCTTTTTTATAATTTGTGGCTTAGTGTGGTTTTGAGCAGGCTATTGAATTTCTCCTTTATGGATACTAAAAATTGTGGATTTTCAGGAAGTTTTAAGCTAGTAGTTTCATTTTAAGAACTCATGGAATCACCAGGTGATAACATTTATGTATTTATTGCGCTGATTTAATCGTGTTATTAGTGATTGGTTTAGTTGATTGTGTTTATTTTTACTTGTAGTCGGTGGATCAAGAAACACATCAGTTGTTGTGGTTGGGGTGGATCCTGGTGAAGTTTATATTGTTGTTAGCTTGTCTAGTAGGACTGACACTCAGGTGATTTATGTTGATCCAACAACTGGGGTGCTTCGTTATCATGGGAAATTTGGCTTAGATGTTTTTAAGTCAGAGAAAAAGGCTTTAGATTATCTTACCAATGGATCACCCTGGTTATTTAAGAGTAAAATCCATGCCAAGGCAATATTGGGCTATGCTGCTTTGGGAAGTTATGGGTTACTTCTTGTTGCTACTAGATTAGCTGATACCATTCCCTCTTTGCCTGGTGGGGGATGTGCGTTTACAGTCATAGAGAGTCAATGGATCAAAATACCACTTCATAATCCTCAACCCCAGGGTAGAGGGGAAGTAAAGAATATACAAGAATTGACTGAGCTAGACATTGATGGGAAGCACTACTTTTGTGAGACAAGAGACCTTACTCGTCCTTTTCCAAGTCGGATGCCTGTGCTTAGTCCTGATAATGAATTTGTTTGGAATGGATGGCTTTCAATGCCTTTTAAAAACACTGGGTTGAAGCAGCACTGTGTTATTCTTCTACAGGTTTTGCTTCATACTCGGTATCTTTATTTTAATGCTAGTTTTCTGAAGAAGTTACAAGCTTATGACTATGTCCTAAAATCCTTTTAAAGTTTTTTTCTCATCTCTAGTTGTTTACACTCCCCTTTTAGTCCTTGTAACCTGTGTTTGGATAGTCTAACTTGTCTTTTCTTACAGTCTCTGCCTAATCTACTACTTTAATAATGGTTTATCATTGTTTACGACACAATGCTATGATGTATTAGATTTACTTGATATTTTGATACTTCTTACTTTATATTAATGTATAGGGTTTTGCAGAAAGTCGAAGTTTTGGTAGTTCAGGTCAGGCAGGTGTTGTTGCTCTCATAGCTCGTCGAAGCAGGCTGCATCCCGGTACTCGATACTTGGCTAGGGGTATAAATTCATGTTTCAGCACGGGTAAGATAATCTGTCTTAAAACAGATCCATTGTCTTAGAACCTTTCCAGTCGTTGGTTATCATGAGGAATTTTTTTTTTTCTTTTATACAAATAGTTAGCTATGGTTAATCAAAGCATTCTCTTATTGTAACTATTTTCTTTTTCCTTTTTGGTCAGCTTTTTGTATTTCAAACTAGGAGGAGATTGACAATAGCTTACAGTGCATAGCTATATTGTTTCTTTGGGTTACAATGATGATTAGTTATCCACATAAGTAGCATGCATGAGATGTGGCATGGCACCTTTTGTTAGAGCTTGACTTGTAAATATTTTCAGCTTTATGCAACATAACTGGTTTTGCAATCTCTTAATGACAATACCCCTGATCTATGTAAGCTATTTTGAGCAACTGGAATGGAAACAAAAAAATGAGTTCAAGATGTATATAACCTGAAGGTAAACCTTCTATTCTAGTGTCTCCATCTGACTGCATCTCGCATAACTCAGGATTTGTATTGTTTGTCATGTCATTTCATGTAGATCTAAGTTTCTTTATTTTTGTTTAAATTAACTTGATTTTCATTTCATTTTGCATTGCTAACTTTATCATAAATTTTCATCATAGTTTGTTAATTGCATGTTTTCCTTGTAACTTATCAAGAATGTTCACATTCATAGGGAATGAAATAGAGTGTGAACAACTTGTATGGGTGCCTAAAAGGACTGATCAGAGTGTACCTTTTAACACATACACTTGGCGACGGGGCACAATTCCGATCTGGTGGGGTGCAGAACTAAAGATCACTGCTGCAGAAGCTGAAATATATGTTTCAGATCGGCATCCTTATAAAGGAAGTCTACAGTATTATCAAAGATTAAGTAAACGATATGATACTCGTACCTTAGATGGTGATACTGGGGAAAATCAGAGCAAAAAGGCTTTTGTTCCAATTACATGTATCAACTTGCTTCGAAATGGTGAAGGAAAGTCTGAACGCATTTTAGTTCAGCATTTTGAGGAATCATTGAACCATATTAAATCCACTGGCAAACTTCCTTGTACCCGAATTCATTTGATGAATTATGATTGGCATGCTCGGATAAAGTTACAAGGTGAACAACAAACAATTGAAGAATTATGGAAACTCTTAAAGGCGCCCACACTGGCTATAGGCATTTCTGAAGGTGATTATTTGCCATCGCGACAGCACCTTAAGGATTGCAGAGGTGAAATCATCTACAATGATGACTTTGAAGGGGCTTTCTGCTTAAGATACCATCAAAATGGCGTGTTTCGTTTCAATTGTGCAGATTCTTTGGATAGAACCAATGCTGCTAGTTACTTCGGGGCACTGCAAGTGTTTGTGGAGCAGTGTCAGCGACTACAGTTATCTCTTGATAATGATTTGGCATATGGATACCAGTCAGTTAAGAACTATGATGGCTATACTGCACCACTCCCACGTGGTTGGGAGAAACGATCTGATGCAACAACAGGGAAAACTTACTATGTTGATCACAATACGAGGACCACAACTTGGAATCATCCATGTCCAGATAAACCATGGAAGAGATTTGAAATGACATTTGACAAATTCAAGAGATCAACAATTCTATCACCTGTCTCTCAGCTAGCAGATCTTTTCCTGCTTGCTGGTGATATCCATGCAACACTATATACAGGTTCCAAAGCCATGCATAGCCATATTCTAAACATATTCAATGAAGAAGCAGGAAAATTCAAGCAGTTTTCTGCTGCACAAAATATGAAAATCACTCTTCAAAGGAGATATAAAAACGCTGTTGTGGATAGTTCACGTCAAAAGCAGTTAGAGATGTTCCTTGGAATAAGGCTTTTCAAGCATCTTCCATCTGTTCCAATTCAACCTTTGCAAGTAGGTAATTCTAGTGCATGTCTGGATTTTCAGGTTATTGTTACAATCTGACCATGATGATAGTCCTGTACTGTCCTGGGATTGCTGTACATGTTTGGTTTTTCTTTTACTTCATATGCCTTTTCTTTATTATATATTTAGCTTGACCTTATATAGGTAAAAGGAATTTTTCAAAAAAATTGAAAATGGCCTTGGATACTAAACTCTATTGCTGAAACCAAACTCATTGCTACCTTGTCAGCTACTTTTGGTGCTAATTGGTTATAAGAAGACAATAAGCCAATATGTTAGTACATGGATTTAGTATTCGGAGTTACCTTTTGCGTCCTTTTAACTTGGAATATTAGTTTTAACTTATTAGAGATTTTGATTTTGTTTTAAGTGTACATTTTGTTTCATCATGAAGGGTTTTTGTTCTTGTCTAAAAACAATTTTCGATTTGGAAAGAAATTCACAGGTGATTTTGCTGTTTATTTGTATCAGCCCGCATTACTTATCATGCTGTTCATCACAGGTACTTTCTCGTCCATCTGGTTTCTTTCTTAAGCCAATCAGAGGCATGTTTGAAACCTCTAATGGTGGAGATAGTCTGCTGAGTTTCAAGAAAAAGGATCTAATCTGGGTACTTACAGTTCCCTCTTCATCATCTAGGAAAATTCCATGCAACTTAGCAATTGTTATTTGCAGGGAGATATGCCCTTCTTTATTGTGTTGTTTTTATTCTATGTTGGAATGCATTTGCAGGTTTGCCCTGAAGGCGTTGATGTTGTTGAAGTTTTTATCTATCTTTGTGAACCCTGCCATGTCTGTCAGCTGCTACTCACAGTTTCCCATGGTGCAAATGATTCAACATATCCTTCAACTGTCGATGTGAGAACAGGGCGCAGCCTAGATGGGCTTAAACTGGTTGTTGAGGTTTGTGCACTTATACTGTTGCCCTCTGTGAATTGCCCAGTTTAATGGGCTTAAACTGGTTGTTGAGGTTTGTGCACTTATACTGTTGCCCTCTGTGAATTGCCCAGTTTACTTTGGCTTATCATATTATAGCTTAAAGTGTCTACCTTGAAATTTATATAAACTTCTCTAAAATTCCCTCCCCTAAAATAGCATGGTTTTTTCATACTTTCTGATTTATTTGAATTCAACTAGTGTTCTAATCTTATTTTTGACTGTGTTGACAGGGGGCTTTCATACCCCAGTGTGGAAATGGGACAAATCTTTTGATTCCCTTAACAGGCCCAATTAGTGCAGATGACATGACTGTCACTGGAGCTGGTGCATACCTTCCCAATGAAGCTACATCTTTATCATTATTGTATGATTTCGAGGAATTAGAGGGAGATTTGGACTTTCTTACCCGTATAGTGGCACTTACATTTTATCCTGCTGCTTCTGGAAGTCCTATAACTCTTGGTGAGGTAACAATAGTCCTCAGAAATATGTTGCTTGATGTACTTAATGTCTTTTGTTCTAAGTTTGCATCTCATTGTGCAATTATAATAAACATGTGCCTGCTGAACTGTGTGGCATCTGCATGTAGGTAGAAATCCTTGGAGTTTCTCTCCCCTGGAATGAAGTGTTTGCTAATGAAGGGCGTGGGGCCAAACTAACTGAGCTTGCAACGAAATACCAAAAGGAAACCAATCCTTCTTTATCTGGTTCTGACACAAACCCATTTTCTAGCACTAGTATATCCAATGAAGCTGTGCCAGCATCAGCAAAGCAGCGTGCTGCCTATGAAGGGTTTGACCTCTTAACTCCTGGTGACCTGTCCTCTGAACCTGTTACTTATCCAGTTACAGATCTCGACCAAGCTTTTGTTGGTGGCTGTCATGGTCCTGAAACAGATTGTAAATCCTCTACATCCCAGGATAGTAAGCCTCAAGAGAATGGTTCTGAGAAGTACTTAAATTGCCTAAAATCCCTTGCTGGGCCAAATATGGTATGTGACTACTTGTTGCTTGTATGTTTCCTTGACCTCATATGTTTCCTATGAAACACTAAATTGGTCCTCACTGAGTCAACTGAGTGCTACTTATGATTCCTTCTTGTCTCCATTTACTTTTTTTTACCTTCGGTCATTCCTGTTTCTTGATGAAGTGATTGCTCTTGTGTATTAATGGATTTATAGATGAATATTTATATATATTCAACATCCTATACCACAAATAGAAGATAAATAAGAATTGGTCATGGAAAGCACATGATGGGATAACATTCCCATAGTTATCATATCTGTATTGAAGGTCATCCCTGATTAGAGATTTGCTCAATGGTTTGTTGTTTCAATTTATATGCATGCACATGAGGGAGTGTGAGGATGTAGAGCTTTGAATTTTTGTTCTCTGAATCCTCTTACATTTTTTACTTGGAATGATCTCTACTCCATTATTTGATGTCACTTTGCTATTTTGGCTGATCATCTCTTTTCCCCATCCAAACAGTCTTTTGCTGATGAAAAATACTTTTAACCAAAAATACTGGAAAATGATCAGTAGTTAAACTTGAAAATAATCCCTTAAGCAAGAATTAGTCTCCAATGCGAAAGATCTGCTCAATTGAAATTTCCACTGTATCTCCTCGTCATCAACTCTGCCAAGAGATGTGCTGAGTTTTTCTTTCTTCTTTTTTTGGTCACAGTCATTTTTAGCTTTTCCTTTCTGCAATTAGCAGTGAGCTCCCTGTTTGTTTGAAGCATAACCCAACTAGCTCAAAAAATGAGATAAATTCCTAGGAACATTGCTGTGAGGCTAAAGATGATATATCTAGGGGCTTCAGTTCCCTGCTTATCTCAATAGCAGTATCTCTTCTAAATTAATGTTCAAAATGTTATGAATATTCCACCTCTTCCACTTTTGGATTTCATTGTACCACATTGCTTTCAACGTTTTCAGTGCTGCATGATCTGAATGCATGTATTTTTTTATCTTGAGGATTAAATAATGCATATTATAATCATTTGGATCACTTAAGATAGATCCAATTTTGCAGGAAAGAAACTTACACTTCCTTGAAGCAATGAAATTGGAAATTGAACGTCTCGAGCTTAATCTTTCTGCAGCTGAAAGAGATAGAGCTTTGTTGTCTATTGGAATAGATCAGGCTAGCGTAAATCCAAATATTTTGCTTGATGAATCATACATGGGAAGATTATACAGGGTTGCAAATATCCTTGCATTGCTTGGACAAAATGCTCTTGAGGACGAGACGATTGGCGCTATTGGTCTTGGGAAGATCAAGTATAATGTTATAGATTTCTGGAACATTAGCAGAATTGGCGAGAGCTGTTCTCGTAGGATGTGTGAAGTGCGTGTTAAGACTAAGGCAACTATATCTTCATCCTTGATGGTGTCATATAAAGAAGGCTCAGAGTCTGTTTTCATGTGTTCTCAATGTCGGAGAAAGGCTTGTCGAGTTTGTTGTGCAGGGGGAGGAGCCCTTCTTCTGCAAAATTATATCCGGGAAGAAACAAATTGTAATGGCTTGTTAAGTCATGGTAGCCAAGTTGATCGTACAGCAAATCATTCAGTGATACTGGACACTGTTATTTGCAAGAAGTGCTGTCATAAGATAATTCTTGATGCATTGGCCTTGGACTATGTTAGGGTGTTGATTAGCTCACGAAGAAGAGCCCGTGCCAATAGTGCAGCCAATATGGCTTTGGATGAGGTAATGGGATCCTCATTCCTGGATGGCCTTCCTGACAGAAGTCATACCTATCGTAATCAGCAAGGAGTTAAAGTTTTGGAACAATTACTTTCTGGGGAGGAATCACTTGCTGAGTTCCCATTCGCCAGCTTTCTACACCCGGTATAACCTCGGCTTCTATTTTGATATGTTTGTTCGTTGTTTTACTATTGATGTGATGTCTGGATAAGTTGTAGGTTGCTTCATGCTTGGTCTAACCACTTCCAGAAAACTGTAGGTTGAGACAGCTAAAGATTCAGCACCGTTCTTGTCGTTACTCACTCCACTGGATTCTGGATCATGGCATTCATATTGGAAGGCTCCCCTTAATACTACCACTGTTGATTTTGTTATTGTGCTTGACACACTTTCAGATGTCAAGGAAGTCATATTGATTGTAAGTCAATGTGGTTATTCTGAAGCTGATGCTCCCATGGTAAGTGTAACTCCTCTTTCTATACTTCTATCTTGTTAAAGGCTAAGGTCTAGTAGTATCCTATCCATAATAAACCCTTTTTTGTGCATGTATCATTCTTAAAAGCAACTTGAAATTAATATCTATGATCTAATGTTGAACTTTGGTTGCCATCTTAAGTTAGTATCTTTTCTCTGTTATGTTTTAACGTGGAAATGTTGAGCTTTAGTTACAGTACATGAACAAGGAATCTATTTGTTTTTGTTATAGTACATATGAAATGAGCTACAATAGGAATATAGGATAAACCCTCTCCAAGGCCATTAGTCCCATTCCCCTCTTTAATATCCAATCCAAAGACCTCTAATTGAGAAATGAATTTGAAATTGCTATCATGGCTTAGAATGATTCTTGGATATACTTTCTTTCAGCTGTTTTCATTCTCAAATATTAAATTCTAAATCATTTTTGCCCTAAAATTTTCTTATAAAGGAATGCAAGATAGTAATTTAGTAACACATTTGTATATTCATGTTGTGTTCGAGTAATTTAGTAACACATTTGTATATTCATGTTGTGTTCGTGCTATAGAGGTTGATGCTTTTATGGTCAGTCATTCCCTGTCATTTCTTTTTGTTCTGTTTAAACGTGCGTCGATCTCGTTTCATTGCTCAATGTGTCATACACCTTGTGTTTCTTTTCCTCTTGTCTAGCGATTGATTTTGGTTCAATTTCTCCTATTATTCCATAGGTGCAAATCAGGGTCTGCAAGAAACTTGAGAGGGAAGAAAGGTCCTTTATAGGAAAATGGGATGTCCAGTCTCTGATCAGCTCTTCACCAGAATTTTACGGACCTGAAAAGCCCGGTAGAGACGATAAGCTGCCTCGGCATATAAAATTTCCTTTCACAAGTCCTGTTAGATGCCGCATTGTTCAAATAACACTAAGCCTTCCCCTTCAGCGGCCTGGTTCAAGCTCCGTGAATTTTGATAAAGACATTAATCTCTTGTCTCTAGAAGATACTCCCTTTCCTCAAGAAACTCAACGTTCATCTTTCGGAGCAGCAATGCCACGGGATCCATGCCTTCATGCCAAACGAATCGTGATAGCTGGAAGCCCTGCAAAGGAAGAGATAGGACTTAGATCATCACAAAGTACTGATCAAATAAATTATATAAACCGGTTGAACCAAACTCCGCAGTTAAGATTCAAGGTAATAATTGTGCTTTAGTGATCTCTAAGTTCATACTCTGTGTGTGTGTGCATTGCTTTTGTTAATCCTTTGTTCACTTTTAGGTTCCAATTGAGGCTGAGAGGCTAATGTACCATGATCTCATCTTAGAACAGTATCTGCCTCCTTCTTTACCGTTGCTTGCCGGATTCCAACTGGATGCTTTCAATGCAATAAAGCCTCGAATAACTCATTTACCGTCTTCAGATGCAGATTTCTTGGATATATCAATAACAAGCTTAGAGGACAGGCATATCTCTCCAGCTGTTTTATGTATTCAAGTATCTGCAATCCAGGTATCTCTCAAAACTGCCTTTATGGTACTTGTAAATTTTTACATGGAAATTGATGAATGGATCTATGTGTCCGACATGGTATGTTCAATTCTTTTCAAGTTTTTCACGTATTTGGAGAGTATTTGGAGGATTCTATCTCTATACCCCATATCGAGATATATACTAGGCATGGTTTTTCCAACATAGCTTCATTCTCGTTCTTTTTACTAGAGGAATGCACTTTTTAGTGAAAACCAGACAATGGAAAGATTCCTTGGCAGCTGAATCTAGCAGGTCACTGTAGTTTCAACTTTCAATAAGTCTTGGACTTTGCTAACTCTAACCCTTAGCCCATAGTCAATTTTGAGACGGTAACGGGGCGGGTTGGGTAGCTTTTTGCCCGCCCCAGTCGTAATAAACCCAACATATTAGACCTCGACTCAACCTGAGATTAAATATTTATTTACCTATTTTGAACTCGTCCCCAAAAAACAAAACTATACCGACTCAGTCCAGTCCAAAAAATCAAAGCTATACTCAACTTCCAGTCATCTCTAATCATAGAGATATAGTTTCATATCATGACCTATGACTGAAATAATACTAATTTATTCAACTGTGCTTAAGGTCATTGACTGCCCTATTACAAATGTTGCCACATTGACTAAACTTGGGAAATTTTCATTGTGCGGATTAATAAAGGTTATTCGTATTTTCGATATAAAAAAAGAGTTACAGATATTAAAATTTAAATCTCAAATTTATTAAATATCATCTTTTAAGGATAGCGATAAGAATACCAATTAAGTTATTTCTCTAAAAATACAATCCTCCTATTCACTAGCAATTAGATTCAATCTTAACTTAACCCTGCTTTTATTTGTTTGTCCCTATTTCCTACAACTTACCACATATTTGCAGGAAGGAAAAGGATCCAACATGGTACCTATTGCGGAATATAGATTACCAGAGACCAAACCAGGAACACCTATGTTCTTTGATTTCCCTAAACAAATACAAACTCGAAGAATCTGTTTCAAACTCGTCGGAGATGTGTCGGCATTCGCGGACGATACAACGGAGCAGGATGATTCGGGTTTTAGAGCTTCACCTGCAAGTTTATCTCTATCAAACAAAATCAAGCTGTATCACTATTCATATAATCATTACGATACCGGTACGTATCGTTACTAAATTATGTACACGTATTAGATTATATATGTTTGTACTCTATAGTTTGTATGTTAAGTATCGGTTCATATGAATAAGTATCTATTTATATCGGTTAATACAAGAATTTGATTTTTACTAAAATATAATACTTTTATTTGATATAATATATATGTTGTATACTAAATTTGATCTATACGAACTATGTGAATAGAAGATACAATTATATAGTAGAATTAGTCATTGGTTGTGAATAAATTCGACTGGGATGAGTGAGTGTCAATTAAAGACGGTTGTTTTTGTGGGATTTTTGGATGTCAATTCGAGTCTCAAATTTATTTAAATTAAATTTTGACTTCTTCGAAATATAATCAATCTATATGTATGGCATTCGCTCATGCTCACAAAGCAACTTAACCTTATGAAAATATGCTCAATTTTAAACTTTATTTATAGGAAGCTTGCTATAATATTCTAAACTTAATCAAATTGAATCAAGTTGTATTGTTATTCGTATAATTAATACGATACCAATATATATCAATATTATAAAATAATATATATATATTTTTATATTAATATCGATCAGATTCAGTATATAAATATGTGTTGATATTAAATTATACATTTTTATACATTTACAAATAATGATTGTACCATTTAGTACAAGCTTTTGATTTTTTCTTTTTTTGGTAAATTTTTTAAACCAATATCTAATAGTGTAATACATTCTAAGATGTTAGTTTAAATTTGGCGAAAGAAAAAAAAAATCAATTTAACTTCTATAAATTTAAAGTATTATAATAATTCTACATGGAATATAGGTAAAGAATTTTATTTTATATTTAAAAGCTATGTTTTTTTTAAATTTATTTTTAATAATATTTATCATTTATTTTATAAATTTTGATCATTTTTAAATAAATATAAATTAAATAATTGCTTGAATTTGATTTAATTTAATATTAAAACAATAAATTGAATTTAAAATATTTGAACAATCGACACAAATAATAAAAATGAAAAAAATATAAATAATTTAAAATTAATATGACTTGAATCAGAATAACTTGAACTTAAAAAATCGAGTAGATTTAGAAATATAAAATGATTTAAACAATTTAAACCCAAATCAATATAAAAATTTATATGAATCTAAATGCAAAGTGATTAAAAATTGAATTGATTTAAACATAAAAATAATTTAAAAATTGTAAAGCTCGAAATGATTTGACTTGAAATAAATCTAAGTTATGATAAGTTTTTTTTGTGTTAAAATTATTCATGATCGGGTTGAGTCGAAACTCTATTACAAAAATATTTTAAAGCTTAAACCCGAGCCGAGTCGAACCGAAAAATTAAAAAAATAAAAAGTACTTAATTATGACCTTAAAATTGCAAAAAAAAAATCGTTATTCAAGCCCAGCTCAAAGTGGATCGGATCAAATAGGCCAGTCGGGGCCACTGGCCCGAAAGCAGGTCTGCTCTACGCATCATCATGGGCCTTCATCTTTAGGGTTTTAAAGTTCTAACCTTCGCCTTATATACGCTTCTCTTCTCTTTTCCCTCTCTTTCTCTGTTAGCCGTCTCTTCCTCCTTCACTTTCAGATCATCAAAACCTTCAACAATGGTAACATCAATTTTCCTTTTTAACTGAAAAAATGATTTTTTTATGAAGGGTTTTAAGCTGAGTTCATATTTCTTCTTTTTAAACGATTTTAAAACAGCTTGAATGTAGTGAAATCTCATGGATTTTTTTTTTTTTTTATGTATTTGATCATTTTCCAATCTGGGACTTTTTCAATCATCCAATATTCACTTCATAATTTGCTTATTAATGTACTTTTTCTTCTGGCTATTACATTACAGTCATTTTATTCAAAAAGTTCAAACCTTTTTGGTTTCTATTTCTTTGATAAAAACTCTAACAACAGTGGATGTTTCTCTTTGTTGATTGTAGGGCTTTGTTAAGGCTCAAAAAACCAAAGCTTACTTTAAGCGTTTTCAGGTTCCATTCAAGAGAAGGAGAGGTATTAAGTTCATATTTTTTGTGATTATTTTGTGTTCAATTTTTTTTCTTAGAAATGCTATTGAATTTTGGAATGTTGAATTTTTTAGTCCTTTGAATGCCCATATAATGTTAATGATCTATTGAATTTATTATGTGTAGAGGGAAAGACTGATTACAGGGCTAGGATTCGCTTAACCAATCAAGACAAGAACAAATACAACACGCCTAAATACCGATTCGTTGTTCGATTTGTATCCGAAAATCTGCTTGTTCTAATGATATGTTTCACTGATTTTATTATGTGTAGAGAGTACATAATGTAGCCTTTGAAATTGATATGTATTGACTGGACCGGTTAGTTGGACCGGTTGGATTGAGAACTGGCTGGGGTACTGGTCTTGGAATTGGTTGACCTAGGAACTCGTACGGACTGGTTGAATTGGAATTTTTTAATGATTTATTTAATAGGACTGGTTAAACCGGCAAGCCAGTGGCCTGACCAGTTTGAGTACCAGTCCGATTTTGAAAATTTTGGGCAAAAGCTTACTAGTTCAAACAGTTGCATTAGGTTCTCTAAACTGATATTTGTATCTGAAAATCTGCTATTTTTTACAATGTCTTATAACATATAGTTGATAAATCTTTTGTTTTCATACCATGGTTTTATGTTGTCTAAGCATAGCTCGTTAAGTAATTTAATTATGCAACTGTTGCTGACATGGATCACCATGTCTTTGTTGGGTTCAATTTTCTAGTTTGTAACTTTATTTTGATTTATGTTTCGAACCTTAACCTTTGTGATTAGAGCAACAAAGATATCACTGCACAAATAATTTCTGCTAATATTACTGGTGATATGGTTCTTGCTTCGGCTTACTCACATGAGCTTCCTCGTTATGGACTTGAAGTCGGTCTTACAAACTATGCCGCTGGTAAGCTATTTATTTGACCTGGATTGTGTATCGATAAATCAGTTCTGTTTCTCATATTTTTTTTCTTACATTTGGCCAGCTTATTGCACTGGATTACTTTTGGGACGCCGTGTCCTTAAGTTGCTTGAAATGGACGATGAATATCAAGGCAATGTGGAGGTATTTTAAATATACTATCTCGCTACCATATTATGGTCTATTTTGTGTAGTTTCTTTATTGAAGGTCTATATATTCCTAGGCTACCGGAGAGGATTTCTCAGTTGAGCCAACTGACACAAGGAGGCCTTTCCGAGCTCTCCTCGATGTAGGACTGATCAGGACAACCACTGGAAACAATGTTTTTGGTGCACTAAAGGTATCATAAAATATTAATCACAAGTGTATCTGTTTTAGATATAAAGCTGTTGGCTTATAGATGTGATTCAGAGTGATCGTTTCATTTCTCTTTTTGTCGTGAATTGTCCACTTTTGTGATGCAATGGCTGTTAGTTTGTACTGTTTTTCCTTTTGAGTTACCCTTTTCTTTGTAAGCTTGTATCGAGGTAAGAGACCACTTCATAGCTGAAACATTTATGCGTGCCTTTTAAGCATTTGATTTTCATTTTTGGTCAAGAATTCAATCTAATGTAATCGGTTAGGGCTTTTGATTTACTCGAGTTTTAAACTATCGAGTTAATAGAATTTGCTTTCGTCAGGGAGCTTTGGATGCCGGTTTGGATATTCCTCATAGTGATAAGAGATTTGCCGGGTTCTCCAAGGATAGTAAGCAGCTCGATGCTGAAGTTCACCGCAAATACATTTACGGTGGTCACGTAGCCGCATATATGAGGGTAAAAAAAAGCTATCTGTATATCATTGTTCATCCCATTTCTTTGTCATATATATAGTTTTGTTAGTTAATATAATATATGTTCGTGTCGTAGATTTTGATGGAAGACGAGCCAGAAAAGTATCAGTCTCACTTCAGCGTGTATATTAAGAGAGGAATCGAAGCAGATAACATCGAGTCCTTGTACAAGAAGGTTCACGCTGCTATCCGTGCCGATCCCTCTGCAAAGAAGTCTGAAAAGGCTCCTCCTAAGCAACACAAGAGGTCGGTTTTCATCTGCAACCTGTTTCGTTCAGATGCTACGAAACTCGTACAGCTGGAAATTTCTCTATGCTTTGTTTTACCGGGTTCGTGTTTTCTAATTGCAGGTTCAACTTGAAGAAGCTGACGTACGAGGAAAGGAAAGCTAAGTTGATTGATCGATTACACACCCTTAATGCTGCTGCCGGTGCGGATTCCGAAGACGAGGATTGAACGTAGGATGCTGATTACGAAAAATACTGAACTTGTTTACCTGCTTCTAATTTTACTGTTCTACTGCTGTTCTATAAAGAACTATTTGAAGTTAATTTCTTTTTTTGTTTAGGTTGAGCTTATTTACTTCTCAATTTCAATTTTGTTATTAGGAGTTCTGTACTTTTTTTTTTAAACAGTTTTTTAAGGCAACTGAATGATCAGATTCTTGTGAGATGCGAATTGGGTTTTGAGTCAAAATTTTATAGGGGTTCAATTTTTTTTTTTTTTTTTTTTGCATTTTTGTGGGTTAAGATTGTAGATTTTATAATCCAATCCATCTTTCTTCTCTTATATGTGAGCAATTTATGTTTATATGTGAGCAATTTATGATTAGGGGTGAGTAAAATTCGATTTGATTAAAAAATTTTGATAAAAAAATTTACATTTTGAATTAAATAGTTTGAGTTATTTGAGTTAATTAAATTATTGAAATTAATTTAAATAAAAATTTAAGTTTTTCGATTTAACTCGAATATGAATTATATAATTTGAGTTATCCAAAAATATGAATAAGAAAATGTAAAATTATGTTATTTTGATAAATGTTTGCTTTTTTTTTTTTTAAGTTAAAAGTTAAAAACATTAAGTCAAAAAGTAAAATTACGTCGGTTTTAATAAATGTTTACTCAAAAAGTTAAAAAATAATAATATTATATTATTTATATAGTTAAATAATCTTATAATTTGTCTAAATTGAGTTCGATTGTAAAAATAAGATTCGTTAATTCGACAAAATCGAAAATTTTTAACTCAATCGAATAAACACAACATTGAGTATAAATAATAATATTCGTTAACTCGACTTGATTTGACTCGAAATTTTTTGATTCGATTCGTAAAAAATTGAAATTAAATTCGATTGCTAAAATATGATTCGTTAACTCAACTGACTCGAAATTTTTTAACTTCATCAAATATTCACCCCCAATTATTTGTATATGGTGTTTTTGTGGTTGAATGTCAAATATGCCAGCAACATGTGATTTTATTAATAATTTTCAAAAATATGTATAGAAAAATATTTATATATAGGGTAAATTATATTAAAGGTCATTTAATTAATCAAAAATTATAATTTAAGTTATTGAACTGTTAAATTTTTTATTTCATTTTACAATTCAAAATTTTTATGAAACAATTTTAAGTGCTATGAAAGTGTGAATTAAAAATTCAAGTAATCTTTTAATACTGACCATCACAACGATACAGTGATGTGAAGCACAAGCGTTGGTGGTGTGAGTTCTATAATCAAATCAAGAATTGGTGGTGTGAGTTCCATAATCAAATCAAGGGTATTGATGTCCCATTATCTTCAAACATCAATTCATTACAGAGAGTCTAAATTCCAGTATTCTAAAAGGCTGAATCCCAGAGTTCTCAAACTTTCATCTTCAATGGCTTGTCTTGAACCAAAGTTAGTAGCCTATAATAGTAACAATGGTTATTGAACTATTCAATTTTTTTTTTCTACTTATAAGAATGTACAAATCTCCATAGCTTGATATTCCTTTTCTCTCATAGCTTCTTGTGTAATGTACAAATCATAAAATGGTTATTGAATTATTCAAAAATTTTCGTTTAAGTTAATAATAATTTTGTAATTTTTTGAAATTAATTGAGCGAAATATAAGGTAATTTACATTTCCTTTTTTTTTTTTTGGTGAAAGGAAAGGAGTTACATCAACTAGAATAACCACCCATTATCTTTTTCTTCTTGTAACAAGACACTTAGTTCCTTTGGAGCCTCATTAAGGATTTGAAGGCTTGTTTTCCAACTCAAGCTGAGTTTAGCAAGACGATCCGCAGCTAAATTTTGAAATCTAGGGATGTGTCTAATCTTCCAATTTCCTTCTATCTTCATGATGCGTTGAGTCTTTCGGAGTACTGCAATCCCAGAATTTTTTAGACTCAGGTTTCTCAAATTCTGGGCAACTTCAAGGTTATCGGTTCGAATAATAACTCATCTATAGCCTTTGTTAAGCAAGATAAGAACTCCATCAAGAATACTCCAAACTTCAGCCTCAAACGGGGAACAAACTCCTAAAAAGCGGGTATATCCCATTATCCAATTTCCTTCTCGATCCCTGATCACCCCCCAATAGCAGCATGTCCTGAACCTCTATCTACGGCCCCATCAGTGGATAAAAAGATCCATGTATCATCCAAGTTGTTAACGGAAATCGAACTAGGGTCATTCCTCTTACTGCCACATATATTTGATTCATATTGACGAGCCCAGCAGCTAGAGACTTTGATCACTTCAGTAGCTGTCCAAGAGATATTCTGAAAAATAAAAAGATTTCTATTCTTCCATATGCGCCAAGCAATTAGTCCAAATAAAGACGACCAAATGAAACCACTATCCTGCATTCTTTCGTGACAACAAAGATTAAGTAATAACCAATTTGAAAAGGAAAAAGAGAAGAACCTTTGTTTAAGATGTTGTGGGATAACAAGCAACCACACATCCTTCGCGGAAGGGCAGTCACGAAGAACATAAACCAGATCCTCAACCTCGTAGCCGCATATGGAACAAGAACTATTATGTCCCATTCCTCTTCTTACACGCTTTGCATTAGTAAGGAGTCTATTCTTGAAAGCTAACCAGAGAAAGACCCTTACCCTTTGTGGTCCTGAATGTTTCCAAATAAGTTTCCAATGCTCTTCTTTAGGATTCCATGTGTCTTCTTTAATAGTCCAATAAGCACTACGAACCGAGAAACGTCCGGAAGAAGACCGAGTCCATATCACCTTATCCTTACCTGAATCAGGGTGTGGAGGAGGGATACTTGTAATCCTACATATAACGTCTTCCTATAGGCAGACACGGAATAAATCCAAATTCCAACTTCCATTTGGGTTGAAAAATTCCTTAACACAACAGTCCAAGTCAAGGTTAGAAAAAGATGGAATTTTTGAGATTAAAGAACCCATACCTGGAATCCAAGGATCCTTCCAAACGCGAGTAGAAGCACCATCGCCAATGAACCAAATTAAATTCTTTCGGAGCGTAGGCCAAATTTTAGAAAGGGATCTCCATAAGTGTGAACATTGGTTTTTACTAATAGAGTCTGAGAGATGATCTTTCCAACCATACTTGGACCGGAGAGCACGCACCCAAAGCGCATTACTTTTAGAAACAAGGTTAAACCCAATCTTCATCAGAAAAGAAGTATTCTGATCACTCAAATGCCGAAAGCCTAAACCACCCTGAGCCCGTGGCTGACATATAGAATCCCATCCCACTAAGGACATTTTAGTGTGTCCTTCAGTGCTTCCCCAAATAAATTTTCTGACCAATTTCTCAATATCAAAGTAGACACCTTTCGGGATCATCAAAGATTGCATAAAGTAATTGGGAATGGATAAGAGCACTGATTGAGCCAAAGTAATCCTCCCTGCGATAGATAAATTTCTCACATCCCAATTCTGCAATTTCCTCCTAACCTTCTCCACAATAAAGCTCAGCATACTACTAGTTCAAGTAAAACAACCATTTAAATTCAAGTAAAACAACCATTTAAATTCAAGTTGTTGAAGTTGGCATACATGCAACACATGCAACACATGAAGCAGCCAAGAAGCAGAACAAACTGCAAAGCCATACTTATGCTGGCTAAAGTTCAAGTTGTTGTTCATTTTGTTACTTCAAGCACTAGTTTAGTTTTTTAGTTCAAAATGAACTGAGTTGATATAGCTTTTAATGTAATTAGGTGTTGATAGATTAATAAATCAGCTTACTTATGTGTACAAGTAATGTTTTCATAAATTCCAATGTAACTTAGTGGTGTTAGATGGATGTTTAGGTGATGTAGTTGAATATATATATATTGTTTTTCTTATTGAAAAATTGAGCTAAATGAGCTGAAGCCATAGCTCCCTTGCTGCACAATTGTGAGTAAGTAAAAATATTGCCTTGTTCTGTCCTATATTTCTTCCTCTGATTAAAAAATCCCCAACACAAGTAACTTAACATAAACAAATCAAATTTCATGTAATCTGATAAGATTTAATTTTTAATGATATATATGTTTTGATCTCATTTGCCGATATGTAATTTGATCTATAGTGTCGATTTTGACAAATTTAACTATAAATAGAGAGTCTGTACTGATTTTGACATTTAACCCTAAATTTTTGTATATCTAGCCGCTTCTACAAAAGCAAAGATCTTTCTCTTCCTTCCTTCTACTCTAGCCGATATGTAATTTGATTTATAGTGTCGATTTTGACAAATCTAACTATAAATAGAGAGTCCGCACCGTTTTTGACATTTAACCCTAAATTTTTGTATATCTAGCCGCTTCTACGAAAGCAAATACCTTTCTCTTCCTTCCTTCTACTCTCACCGCCACCCACGACCGCTGGCAGCCTTCTCAGCTCAGCTTCCCGGACCTCCTCTCTATTCTTAAGTCTCCAAAGTTTGCTCCGAAGCCAAACATAAGCTAGTGAAGCCGAACCACAAAACAAAAGCGAAAAACTGTCCGGTTCCTATCGCCAGCCATCGGACAGGTCTGTAGTTTTCTTATCTTATGGCGATGTGTGCCGAAGACAGAATCAGTAGTTTTCCGGATCATATTCTTTGTCATATTTTGTCATTCCTTCCCATTGAAGAAGCCGTTCGAACCTCTATTATTTCAACCAAGTGGAGATTCCTCTTTTCTTCCATTTCTACCATTGAATTTGATCGTTGTTTACTGAGTGGTTTGACTGACAGAAATGTTGACAGCTTCAAGAACTTTGTTGATAGGTTATTGAAATTCCCCGATCAAGTAAGTTTAGATTGCTTTAGGCTAATTGATGGGATTTCTTCATGGAATGATGAAGATCATGATTTTGATGTTTCTAGTTGGATATGTGCCGCACTGTGCCGTGGTGTTAAGGAAATTGATTTGCAATTAGATAATCTTGGGGATGCTTCACCTGTTTTATTCACTAGCCATTCACTGGTGAAACTGACATTGGAAGGAAAAGGTTCTAAGCTTGAGGTCCCACCTGACGTTTGTTTACGGAATCTGAAGAATTTGTGGCTTGAACACTGGGTTCTTTTCGGTGATTCCATCAATAGATTGATTTCCAATTGTCATGTCTTAGAAGATTTGGCTTTTACTGACTGTTCTATTGCGAATACAAGTGAGCTTACTATCCAAAGTCCTTCGCTTAAGCAATTGGTTTTAGATTTTTTTTCGGAAGACGTCGGAGATTTCAATTATGTGCTGGTGATTAATGCTCCAAATCTTGTTTATTTTCGATATTACTCCAAAATAGTTAATGGTTATACTTTGAGTAACATGAACTCCCTAGAAAATGCCGATATTCGCATCGACGCGTTTGATTTCGAAGGTGATGAAACAAGTGATTCCGAAGATGATGAAACTACTGCAACTCATCTTTTCAGTGATGATGAAATAAATGCAACTCGTCTTATTCAAGGAATTTGCAATGTTCAGTCTCTAACCTTAGTCATTGATGGAGTGGTTAGTAAACTTAGTATTCATGTGTTCTTTTTCCTTTCAACATTATATAATAGCTCCAAATTTTCGTGTGTGCAGATTCCCCCAACATGTCCATTTCCTATGTTTGACAACCTTATTGAATTCAATTTTTATGGGAGAGAAACTTGGCTTGTGGAGTTTCTATACTGTGCTTCTAATCTAAAGACTCTTAAATTCAGTTTTTCGGTAAGTAAGTCTTTGTTTAAGCATGTGTATTTGTTGCAATTGATTGTTTTAGTGTTAGTTACATCGACAATTACGATGAACTTAAAAGAAATCGAAAGCATGCAAGATCACCTAAATTCATGGTACAAACCAAATAACTGTTCTTCTTTTGTCAGGATGTTGTAGGAACTCGATGGAAGACTTTACTTACAGAAGTTCCTTCTTGTCTGTTATTTCACCTTAAGGAGATTGAGATGCAAATTTCATACTCTGACAGACATATAATTAATTATTTCTTGGATAATGCAATGATTCTGGAAAAGCTCGTAATAAGGGTGAGGGATTTGACTGCGACACAAAGAGGGAAAGCCCGCAACCAATTATTGCGGTTACTAAAAAATTCAAAGAAATGTCTAATTGTGATTCTGTAGTACTAAATTATCATATGAAATACAAATTTGATTTTGAGTCGAAAGATTTCAATTTAATAAGGGTTTGGATTTTTTTTCATTTTTTGTGGATGAAGAAATCTATATTTTAATATTCTTCTCTTATTTGCTAGCAACTTGTGATTATAATTGTCTTACAAAATTTGTAGTGCTTAAATCAAAGATGATTGAGTCTAGGTTGGCTTCTACCCCTCTTTAATGAACTTACTTTCTATATCCAAATCATTATTTCCATGGGAAATCCACCAAGCACTACAAATAGTATTAAATTATTTGTGAACCCATTGAGCTGGTTGAATCTAAATTTAAATTAATTAGAATTCAAAATAATTGGAATAAGTAAACTCAAGAGCAACGTTGGTGGGAGGTAGTTACCTAATCTCTTAAAATGAAAAATTTCACTTTTGAACCTTTAGAATTGATAAGATTTTAAGTTACTACATGATGAAATTACACTTTGACCCCTCATGATAAAAAACTAAGATTAAGTTCTCAATTAGGAAAAAGAGTCAAGTTTGGGTACTAAATTAGACCCAAAAAAATATAAGTACCAATTTAGGAAAAAAATGTCAAGTTTAGTTACTAAATTGGACAAAAAAAAAGATATCAAATTAAGAAAAATGTAAAGTTTGGATAAGTGAATTACCCAACTATTTTTAAATTTTTATTAAATTTATAATATATTTAAGCTACATAATTTGATAAGATTTTATTTTGTGATATAAGAGATTAACAAAATCTCAACATCCTTTGATCTCATCCACCAATGTAACTCGAGCTATACTTCGAACTATAAATAGAGAGCCTCCCTCATGACTAATTTTAACATTTAATCTTAAATTTTTGTATCTATAGCAGCTTCGTATCGCCGGCCGTTGCACCGGTGTAGTTTTCTTATGTTATGGCGATGTGTGTCGAAGACAGGATCAGTAATCTTCCGGATCATATTCGTTGTCATATTTTATCATTCCTTCCCATTGAAGAAGCAGTTCGAACCTCTGTTATTTCAACCAAGTGGAGAAACCTCTTAGCTTCAATTTCTACCGTTGACTTTGATACTTATTTACTGTGTGGTTTGACTGACAGAAACGTTGACAGCTTCAAGAACTTTGTTGATAGGTTGCTGAAATTCCCCAATCAACTAAGTTTAGATTGCTTTGGGCTACGTGGTGATGATCAATTTGATTCATGGAATGATGGAGATCATGATATTGATGTTTCTGGGTGGATAAGTGCTGCAGTTTACCGTGGTGTTAAGGAAATTGATTTGTACTTAGATAATTTTTGTCATACTTTACCACCTCTTTTATTCACTTGCCACTCACTGCTGACACTGACATTGACTGCACAAGATTCTAAGATTTTTGAGGTCCCATCCGAGGTTTGTTTAAGGAATCTGAAGACTTTGTGCATTACAAACTCGGTACTCGTCGGTGATTCTCTTAATAGGTTAATTTCCAATTGTCATGTCTTGGAAGATTTGACTTTTGATGAATGTTCTGTTGCGAATGCAAGGGAGATCAACATCCAAATTCCATCACTTAAGAGCTTGTATTTAGATTTTTTTTTTCCCGACCGGAGCTTTAAATTATGTGGTGGTGATTAATGCTCCAAATCTTGTTTATTTTCGGTATGATTCCGTAATAGTTGAAGGTTATAGTTTGAGTAACATGAAATCCCTAGAAAAAGCCGATATTTGCATCTGGTTTGATTCCAGTAACTATGAAACAAGTGCAACTCATCTTTTTCAAGGAATTTGCAATGTACGGTCTCTAAGGTTAAACATTCATGAAGTGGTTAGTAAACTTAATACTCATGTGTTCTTTTTTCCTTGTAACATTATATAATATAAAGGCTCCAACTTTTTGTGCGTGCAGATTCCCCTAACAAGTCGAATTCCTATATTTCACAATCTTGTTGAATTTGAATTTTATGGGAGAGAAAGTTGGCTTGTGGAGTTTCTACATTTTGCACCTAATCTAAAGACACTTACCGTCAAATTCCAGGTATAAAGTTTTTGTCAAGAAATCGAAAACATGCTCGATATCACCTAAATTCATGGTACAAACCGAATAACTTTTCTTCTTTTGTCATGAGTTTAGGACGTTGCGGGAACTCGATGGAATATAGCCGTTCCTTCTTGTTTGTCATTTCACCTCAAGAAGATTGAAATTTTAGACTATGCCACATATATGATTGAAATAGTTCGTTATTTATTAGGTAATAAGGGTGGATGCCATGACTACAACACAAGAAAGTAAAGCTCGCAACCAATTATTGCCGTTATTAAAAAGTTCAAAGAAATGTCTAATTGTAATTTTGTAGTACTAAATTATCAGATTCTTGTGAAATGCAAATTCGGTTTTGAGTCAAACTATTTTAATTTAATAGGGGTTTTGATTTTTATTTTTATTTTTTGCATTTTTTTATCTTTCTTCTCTTATTTGTTAACAACTTCATTTAATTATTTAAAAGTTTTCATTTAAGTCATTAATCAATTAAAATAATTAATGTATAATTTTTTATTGTACTTGCTTGTACAAATCGACAGCTCTTACTCTTTTTATTTTCTCAATTTTTTCATAGAACTCACTAGACTTAAAAAAGAAAAAATTAACGTCACAATGACTTACATAAAATAGTAACAAGAAGCCCCTCTACTGTAATATAACAAAGACAAGAGGCTGAAGATCCCTGTCAAGCATATTGTACTCAAATATGCTCCTATAATATTCACAATACATAATGACAGAAATTTTTTGGTAGCACTGCCATCAACTCCCTCTACTAAGAGTCAAATTCTTTAACATTTTTATTTTCATAAAGTAGGTGAGATAAAATTGAATTTAATATTTCGTTCGGTTGAAAATTTAATTGATTGTGGTATTAGTATGAAGATAAAGGTTGAATTAGAGGTGTTTATGGGCCGAGCCGGGCCGAGTTTGGGTTGAGCTCAATTAAAAAATCATGCCCATTTATTGGCCTTTGGCCGGGCCGGGCTGGGCTCAAAAAATGGGCCTAAAAATTCATCCAAGCCTGACCCAGATAAAAATACTAAAACTCGGGCCGACCCGGCCCGCTCGTATTAATTTTTTATATTATATTATTATTATTTTTAAATATATATAATACATTAAAAATACTAAAAATATCAAAATAAATATTTCCCAACAAATTGAAAATAAATTTTGAAAAATATGTACACTTAAATAACACTAAGATAAATGCATGCAACTTAACAAGCAATTGCTTCTAAAATAATAAAAAAATTAACAAATGCCTTTAAAATAATAAGAAAATTAACAATAAAATAAATTTTATACAATATCCAAACAATAACAACAAAATAATAGCAAAATATGGAGAAAACAACAAGAAAATAACATTGAAAAATAAAAAAATGTAAAATTTTTTTGTCCTTTAGTGAATTTGGGCCGGGCCGGGTCAGGCCGGGCCAACCTCGGGCTAAAAATATCTTACCCGAGGCCTGGTTCATTTTTTAATCGGGTCTTATTTTTTTGTCTAATCCTATTTTTCGGGCCTATATTTTTGCCCAAACCCTCCCACATTCCGGGTGGGCCATGCACACCTTTAGGTTGAATCGATTGAGCTGTGAACTGAAACAAATAACTAAGCTTAAAAAAATGGGTCAACTAGTTGAATATTTGTTTTTCTCTATTCTTTAAATAATTTAGTTTTTATTTTATGATTTTTTTAAACAAATAACCAATCTTAAACCTCCCGCCAATGCAAGTCCGGTCTGCCTTTAATCGTCGACAGTGTATGATAGTAAGACTGTATATCGAGAGACGATACAGAGCTCCTTTGCGTGGCAGATGGTCCAGATTTAATGAATCGTTAACTATTGAAGAGAGGAGAAATTGTTATCTCTAATGTTTCCAACCTTGTGAATGCAGGTAATGCTTCATTTTATCTCTTATCTTACTATGAACATGTCCGCAAATGGTAAGAGCTGGCTGATGGACATAGGTACTCTGCATATGTAATGTAAGTTCTTGAAATGTGATCATCACAGAAGTTAAAAACTTAGGTCCTTTACACTATGGCTTTTCTAGTCTAATATGAGAAATGGATTGTCGAATATCATGTTAATTATGCATCTAAGATTGCAAAGGCTAGCTGCTGGGAACCATTGTTTTTAAACTGAACCAGGTAATTGGACCGGGATATTGATTTGGAATAAGAGGTTAGATTGTCTAAGTTTCGAAACGGTATGAACAAATCGTTAGAGTAAAAATCTTAAAAATCTTATTGGGAACTTATCTTAGGCGAAAGTTGGGTTAAATCAAATTTTTGCAATAACCTAAACTCATGAGAGAAGAAAGAAATATTATCGTAATTGTGAATATCAAAAATAGTTAATTACAATAAATACGAGTACTTAAACAAAACTTCATACTAAATCGAGGATAAGTGTCTTTAAATTAGATACACCCATTGGAGATGTTGGGGGTTACATACTTCATACTTGATCAATGAAGAAAAGACATGAAGGAATAGTACAGGTATTAACTTTGACATTTACTTTGTATATGGATTATATTGTATATTGGGTAAAATTTAAGGGACTAATTTTGATATTAACCCTAAATCTTATATAAAGCTATGAAAATACGACATTAACACCAACTTTTTTGTATCTCTAGCAGCTTGTACCAAAGGTAAGAACTTTCCTTTTCTTCCTTCCACAAATCCGAGTCGGTGGCTGTCACCGCCACCCACGGCCGCCATCAGAGTTCGAAGCCAGACATAAGCTAGTGAAGCCGAACCCCAAAACAAAAGCGAAAAACTCTCCGGTTCCTATCGCCGGCCGTCGGGCAGGTCTGCAGTTTTCTTATCTTATGGCGATGTGTTCCGAAGACAGAATCAGTAGTTTCCCGGATCATATTCTTTGTCATATTTTGTCTTTCCTTCCTATTAAAGAAGCAGTTCGAACCTCTATTATTTCAACCAAGTGGAGATACCTCTTCGCTTCAATTTCTACCATTGAATTTGATCGTTGTTTACTGAGTGGTTTGACTGACAGAAATGTTGGCAGCTTCAAGAACTTTGTTGATAGGTTATTGAAATTCCCCGATCAGGTAAGTTTAGATTGCTTTAGGCTAAGTGATGAGATTTCATGGAATGATGAAGATCATGATTTTGATGTTTCTGGTTGGATATGTGCTGCATTGTGCCGTGGTGTTAAGGAAATTGATTTGCACTTAGATAATCTTGGGGATGTTCTCACTTTACCAGCTGTTTTATTCACTTGCCACTCACTGGTGACACTGAAATTGAATGCAGAAGGTTCTAAGATTGAGGTCCCATCTGACGTTTGTTTAGGGAATCTGAAGACTTTGCAGCTTAGAAACTCGGTAGTTGAGGGTGATTCCATTAATAGGTTAATTTCCAATTGCCATGTCTTAGAAGATTTGGCTTTTTTTGAATGTTTTCTTGCGTATGCAAGGGAGCTCAATTTCCAAACTCCTTCTCTTAAGAGATTGGTTTTAGATTTTGATGTGGTAGAATACAGAGATTTCAATTATGTGCTGGTGATTAATGCTCCAAATCTTGTTTATTTTCAATATACTGACGCAGTAGCTGAAGGATATGCTTTGAGTAACATGAAGTCTCTAGAAAAAGCCGATATTAGCATCTATCGGTTTGATTCCAGTGATTGTGAAACAAGTGCAACCCATCTTATTCAAGGAATTTGCACTGTGCGGTCTCTGAGTTTAACCATTGATGAAGTGGTTAGTAAACTTAGTATTCATGTGTGATTTTCCTTTTAACATCATATAATTTAACATTATATAATAGCTTCAAGTTTTTGTGTGCGCAGCTTTTCCGAACGTGTCGACTTCCTATATTTCACAACCTTATTGAATTCAAATATCGTGGTCTTGGTTTTAATGGCAGAGAAACTTGGCTTGTGGAGTTTCTACATTGTGTGCCTAAACTAAAGACACTTACCCTCAATTTTTTGGTATGAAGTCTTTTCTGAGTACGTGTATTCGTTGCGATTGATTGTTTTAGTGTCAGTTATATTCACAATTACGATAAACTTAAAAGAAATCGAAAGCATGTTCGGGATCAACTAAATTCATGGTACTAACCAAGTAACTTTTTAAAGTTTTCTTCTCTTGTCATGAGTTTAGGTTGTTGCGGAAACTCAATGGAAGGTTTTACATATGGAAGTTCCTTCTTGTTTTTCATTTCACCTCAAGGAGATTAAAATTTTGAACTTTAAGGGAGACACGCGAATGTTTGAAATGATTAGTTATTTCTTGGATAATGCTATGGTTCTGGAAAAGCTCATGATAGGAATGAAAACCCTGTCTTCGACAGAGCAATCGACTGTCTTCAACCAGTTATTGCAGTTACCAAAGAGTTCAAAGAAATGTCAAGTTGTGATTTTCTAGTACTGTTTTATGTTATGGTTAGAACTGATCAGTGTCTGGTTTGGTTTTGTATAGATGTGTTGTTTGAAATATACATTTTAGTGTTAATATCCTATACATTCACTAATAGCAATACTGAATTTCTGATAGTTGGTTTATATATGTATGTGTGTATGTATATTTATGGGTATATATATATGTATTGTAGCCAAAAATAGCCTTTGAAATTGATATGTAGCCCATGATTGGAAAAATAGAAACATATTTTAATTTGTAAGAAACAATTGTATGATATACCTTACACAACAAGCTCTGATAGGAAGAAAATCAGATTGATTTGGAACTATTTGAGAACAAGAAAAAGGGGAGCTCCCTAATTATGGGGATTTGTACATTCTTACCAACAGCAAAGAAGGCTTCCATTGTTCCTGTTATAGGCTAGCTTTGGTTCAACACAGGCCATTGAAGATGAAGGTTTCAGAACTTGAGATTTTAGCCTGCTAGAATGCTGGAATTTAGCTTCCTTGAGACTAAAATGATGTTTAAAGATCCCTTGGTTTGACTATGGAACTCCCACCATTGACAACAATGCTTGCAAGAGGTTTTATTTACTTCCCACACACTAGTGACACTGAGATTGGATGCAAGAGGTTGTAAGATTGAGGTCCCATCTGAGGCTTGTTTAGGGAATCTGAAGACTCTGCAGCTTATACACTAGGTTGTTTTCGGTGATGATTCCATTCATAGGTTAATTTCGAATTTCCCTGTCTTAGAAGATTTGGCTTTCATTGAATGTTTTGTTGCGAATGCAAGGGAGCTCCATATCCAAATTCCTTCGCTAAAGAGTTTGGTTTTACATTTTGTTGCGAGAGGAGACCTAAACTATGGGGTGGTGATTAATGTTCCAAATCTTGTTTATTTTCCATATAATGTGGCAATAGTTGAATGTTACAGTCATATGAAGTCCCTAGAAAAAGCCGACATTTGCATCTATGGCTTTCATTCCAATTTAAGCATTGATGCAACTCATCTTATTCAAGGAATTTGCAATGTACAGTATCTAAGTTTAAACATTCATGAAGTGGTTAGTAAACTTAGTATTCATGTGTTTATTTTCCTTTTTAACATTATATGATATAACATTATATAATAACTCCAAGTTTTTGTGTGTGCAGATTTCCGGAACAAGTTGACTTCCTATATTTCACAACCTTATTGAATTCAAATTTTGTGGGAGAGAAACTTCGCTTGTGGAGTTGCTACATTGTGCGCCTAATCTAAAGACCCTTACCATCAGATTTCTGGTATGAGGTTTTTGTCTAAGTACTTGTGATTTATAAAAAAATAAATAAAAATTGAAAGCATGTTCTAGATCACCTAAATTCATGGTACAAACCAAATAATTTTTCTTCTTTTTTCATGAGTTTAGGATTTTGCGGGAACTCGATGGAAGACTTTAACTATAGAAGTTCCTTCGTTTTTGTCCTTTCACCTCAAGGAGATTGAATTTTCATGCTTGCACATATGATTGAAACAATTAATTATTTCTTGGATAATGCAATAGTTCTGAAAAAGCTCATAATAAGTATGGATCTTCTGACTTGAATATAGAAAGCGAAAGCCAGCAACCAATTTTTGAAGTTACTAAAAAGTTCAAATAAATGTCTGCTTGTGATTTTGTAGTACCGAATTATCATTATAGATTTTTATTTTTTTCATAGATTAAAATAATTTTTTTTAGAATCAAACAATTGATCGGTTGAAAATTTAACTAATTGAGGTGTTGGTTCAAAAATAAAAGGTTGAATCGATTGAGAATTTGTATACTTAAATTTGATAATTTGTAACTATTTGGTAATTTATTTATTTTAACCTAGTTGATGTCTAAAGTTGAAAAGCCATAACATAGTTAAAATACATTGATGACTAATAATATGTAATATCTGACATTTTTATATTTTGACACGTGTTAAAAATATAATATTTAAAATTTATAAATAAAATTGCGACGTGTCAAAATATTCGAAACTACCACTTGTCCTAATTAAAAAAAAAAAAAAGAAACCCAGCAAGCAGCAGACGCTGGGAAATGCTAGTAATAAGTAAACAAGCATTTCACAATACCATCTCTGTTTTGTTTCTTGCATACTTGTTCGTTGACTTGCTTTCTTGCTACTGGGAACCAGGAATGACCGAAGCTATAATCGGTGCATCCATAGAGGTGGCTTTGTCCAAGGCTATCTCAATCATCGAAGACCAAATCAACCTGGTAGTGACTTGGGATTTGAAAGATGACCTCAACAAGCTTCGTTCCTCACTAGATCTCGCTCGAGCTTTCTTGCAAGACGCGGAGAGTAGGCGAGTCGATGAACCCATCAAGGTTTGGCTTCAACAGCTGAGGTATATCGCCTATGCTGCCGACGATGTATTGGATGAGCTTGCTTATGAAAATCTCCGAAGGACTACGGAGGCTAACCAAATGGGTAAAAAGGTTAGCAATTTCTTCTCCCTCTCCAAGAATCCCATGGCATTTTCTGTAAAGATGGGTAAAAATATTAAGAATATTAGCATATCCATGGATGAAATTATTGATCGAGCCTTGAAATTCGGACTCCAACAAAGAGTTCAAAGTATGGGTCCTGTGTTTAGTGGAATTGGAGGCACCCATTCCTGTAACTCATTACGAGTTGTTGGAAGGGAAGCTGATGTTCAGAAAATAGTTGATCTTTTGATTGGCTCAAACACTGATCACCATGAGTTTTCGATGGTGTCCATAGTAGGTATGGGAGGCTTGGGTAAAACTACTTTAGCCAAGTCTGTTTGTAACAATGAGAAAGTGCAGAACTGTTTTGGTGAAATAATTTGGGTCTGTGTGGCTGAAACTTTCGATGTTCGAAGGATTTTATCAGAGATCTTAGAATCTCTAACTAGAAAACCTTGTGAGATCAAGAACGATGATGTTGTGGTTAGAGAAATACAGAAGAAGTTGAAAGGCAAAAGCTTCCTTCTTGTGCTTGATGATGTGTGGGATGAGGATATTAAAAACTGGGGGGACTTAAAAGGTAGTTTGTTGGGGATAAATGAAAGTAAACAAAGTTGCATTCTTGTTACTAGTCGTAGTGAAAATGTGGCAGTGGTGAAAGAAACCCTCCCTGAGTACAGGCATCATCTGAAGACAATGGTGGATGAGGAGTGTTGGTCCATAATCAGAGATAGTGCCTTCGGAAACTCTTCTGTATCACAAGAATTAGAAGTTATAGGGAGGGATATTGCCCGTAAATGTTCAGGTGTGCTATTGGTGGCAAATGTTATAGGGAGCACAATGTGCAACAGATGGGATAGGGATGAATGGGTGTCACTCAGGGATAGTTCTCTTTGGGGTTCTTTGGAAAGGAATGAAGGGATTGTACGTGTTCTGAAATTGAGTTTTGATCGCTTGTCTTCCTCATCTTTGAAGCAGTGTTTTGCATATTGTTCCATCTTTCCTAAGGATTTTAGGATCCAAAAGGACCAATTGATCCAGCTTTGGATGGCTGAAGGCTTTCTTCAGCAATCCAGGATAAGTTCCCAGCAGCCGGCCGTTGAGGATATCGGCAATGAATACTTCAATGCGTTGCTATCAAATTCCTTATTGCAGGATGTGGAGTGGGATCAATACGGTTGCATTACAACATGTAAGATGCATGATTTAGTTCATGATCTTGCACAATCCATTTCTCATATTAGACAAGGAAACATCGTTAATGGTGTTAGATTGTGGCACTCTTTGTTCTCCAATTCTAGCTCCATCCATGCTGTAAGGGACTTCAAAAGCTTACGAGTTCTTATTTTTTGCGGTGCTCCCATTGTCTCCTTGTCACACTCAATTGGCAGGTTAAAGCATTTAAGATACTTTGACATTTCAAGAACTTACATATGTAGATTACCAAAGTCCATCAGCCAGCTTTACCATTTGCAGACATTAAGATTATCGGGTTATGAAGGGCTCATGCCTGAAGGAATGGAAAATCTAGTAAACTTGAGGCATCTGTATATTGGTCATTATAGAACTGTTCCTTATAAGATAGGATGTCTAACTAATCTTCAAACTTTGCCAATATTTAGAGTGGGTACAGAAAGGGGAAGTAGAATTGGTGAATTGGGAGGTTTAGTTGAACTTGGCGGAGAACTAGTCATATTCAATCTTCAGAATGTTAGAAATGAAGGAGAAGCTAGGGAAGCAAAATTGTTGGAGAAAAAGAAACTACATGAGTTAGAATACCTTTGGGGCTATAACAGGGAAGAATCTTGCAACGACAAGGAAGTACTGGAAGGATTGGAACCTCACTCAAATTTGAAAAGCTTAAGTATTATGTACTATAATGGAAGGCACTATCCATCATGGTTGGCAAGGTTTACTAATATTAGTGGTCCAAGTGCTTGTTTTCAACCCATCAATTTGGTGAAGTTGAAGCTGTCTAATTGTAAGAATTTAGAGAAACTGCCAACTCTTGGGCACTACCCCAATCTCAAAATTCTTGAAGTAGAAGGTTTGAATAATGTGAGGTGCATTGGAAAAGAATTTTATGTCAGTGATGATGACAGTAGTTCTGATAAGAATAAGCCAATCACCTTATTTCCAGCATTGGAAAAGTTGAGCCTATGGAATATGGAAGAAGCAGAAGAATGGTTAGAAGTGGAACCAACAGTTATTGTGTTTCCTTCACTAAAAGAGCTACATATTGAAGGTTGCCGCAAGCTAGGCAGTGTTCCAAGAATGAGTAGACTTTCTTGTCTTGAGGCACTCACTATTACAGGTAACAATGCATTAAGTTGTATAGGAGATGAACAATTTCCCTTTCCCTCTAGCCTCAAAAAATTAACCATACAGAGGTGCTATAAGTTAACGACAGTTCCAAGTGTAGAGGGCGGTATCTCTTTTCTTCAGCATCTTGAGGTGAAGCTTTGTGACCGGTTATGTAAAATAGGACAAGGATTACTTACTTCCACATGTCTAAGAGTTGTGGTCATATCTGACTGTCCTAATTTGATCTCCATTCCAGTATATGGCATATCTGAATCTCTTGTGAAGCTTGAGTTGGATCATTGTCGAGGATTGCGGGAGGTAGAGGGTGTGTTATCTGCATTCACAAGGTTGGAAACACTACGGATAGGAAACTGTCTTAATCTGATTCCCATTCCCCTTCCCAGTTTAGATGTTTTCTCCTCTCTTATACAATTATCACTGGAAGGATGTCACAGATTAACAAGTCTACCAAGTGGATTGCGAAGCTGTACTTGTCTTCAGTTTTTGGTCGTGGACTATTGCACTGATCTGGAGTCGATTCCAGAAGATCTAGGGCAATTGCATTCTCTGAAGGAACTGTGTATCTTGAGTTGTCAAAACTTGAAGAGTGTTCCAGAGGACAGCCTTAGGTGCCTCACCCGTTTGAAGACATTGAAATTGGGTCCTTTCTCACAAGAGCTAGATGAATTCCCAGGTCTTAGTTCCATCCACCACCTCCACTCTTCCCTTGAAATTTTGACATTGAATGGATGGGAAAAACTATGCTCGCTGCCTTATCAACTTCAACACCTAGCCGCACTCAAGTATTTAATTATTTCTGGATTTGATGGAGTCACAACTTTACCTGAGTGGTTGGGAAACCTCTCCTCTCTTCAAGATTTGACAATAGATTTTTGTCGAAATCTGGAGCATCTGCCATCTAAGGGAGCCACATATCGTCTCTCCAATATTCAACATCTTTCTATTACAAACTGTCCAAGATTAAAAGGAGACCGGACTTACATCAGCAAGCGGTTCAAGATCCCTGCCAACCAAATCGAAGTCTATGAACATTAAGAATGTAAGTTCAAGTCTCAGCGGTATGCTTCTATAATATTCACAATACATCCTAATGAAAGAAATTTCTTTCATGCAACACTGAAATTTTGAGATGATATTTTGACTGAAGGATGCACCAGAGAGATGATGAATTCCTAGGTTGCAGTCAACTTCAACATCCTGGGCCACCACCTCAACTCATCCCATTGAACCCTTGAGGTTGAATGGATCGGAACAACCAAGCTCTCTTCCATGTCAACTTCAACATCTCACTGCATACCGGCATGGAAAGGACTGAAAAAGCTCTCTTCTGCTTCAGTTTTGAGAATTTCTGATTGTAAGAACCTTGTGCAACTGTCATCTGATAAAGCTATACAACACCTCTCCAATCCAGTTGAATACCTTAAAGTTTTAGTCATCCTTGATGAAACCAATGCTGGTAAGTTCCACAAATTTTGTCCTTGTTTTTCCCTTGTCAGAAAATCTTTTGTTCTTTTCCACAAAGTAGATTAATTGTATGTTTCTCTACCTTATATGCATAATCTTTGCTTTGTCTTTTTTTCCTTTGTCTTTTGTTTCAGTTTTGTGGGGGCAACAAATTATTATTTGCTTGTATTGAGCTTTTTGAAGAACCTGAGATTATATGATAAACAAAGTGGGACCAGTTGACCTAGGAACTACTATGGACCGGTTGAACCAACAAATGGTTGAACCGGAATTTTTTTTGTTTTTATGAATTTTTTGATAATTTGTTTAATCAAACTGGTGGCTTGACCAGTTATCACCGGTCCGATTTTGAAAACTTTGGTCAAAACCTTACTAGTTCAAACAGTTGTTTTAGGTTCTATAAACTGATTCGTTGTTTGATTTGTATCCGAAAATCTGCCTACTCTTATAATGTCTCGTTATGGTTTTAGTCCAATGAACATATAGTTGATAAATCTTTTGTTTTTATACCATGTTTTTATGTTGTTTAAGTACAAACGTTGCTGACATGGATCACGTTTTTGTTTGAAGTTGTTTGAGATTAGAGCAACAAAGATATCACTGCACAAATAATTTCTGCTAACATTTCTGGTGATATGGTTCTTGCTTCGGCTCACTCCCACGAGCTTCCTTGTTATGGATTTGAAGTTGGTCTTGCAAACTATGCTGCAGGTAATGTTATTTATTTCACCTGGATTGTGCATTGATAAATCAGTTTCGTGTCATATTTTTTTTTTTTTTTTTTTTTTTTGTATATTTGGCCAGCTTATTTCAGTGGATTACTTTTGGGACACCGTGTCCTTAACTTACTTGAAATGGACGATGAATATCGAGGCAGTGTGGAGGTATTATACATATACGATCATGCTACCGTATATCTGGTTTATTTTCGCCTAGTTTCTTTATTGAAGGTTTGTATATTTCTTGGCTACCGGAGAGGATTTCTCGGTTGAACCAACTGACACAAGGAGGCCTTTTCGAGCTGTCCTCGATGTTGGACTGATCAGGACAGCAACTGGAAACCATGTTTTTGGTGCACTAAAGGTATCATAAAAATCGAATTGCAAGTTTACCTGTTTTAGATAAGGCTGTTGGGTGTTGGCTTATAGATGTGATTCAGAGTGATCATTTCATTTCATTTTTGTTGCGAACTGTCCAGTTTTGTAACATGATCGTTGTTAGTTTGTACTGTTTTCCATTAATATTTCGGTGTGTAGCTTTCCTTTGCGTTACCCTTTTCTTTGTAAACTTGGATGGGGCTAAGGAGACCACTTCATAGCTGAAATATTTATACATGCCTTTTAAGCATTCAATTTTCAATTTTCGATTTTGGTCTAGAGTTCAATCCTTATTGTTAGTTTGTACTGTTTCCCATTAGTATTTCCGTGTATAGCTCTCCTTTGAGTTACCCTTTTCCTTGTATGCTTGGATCGGGCTAAGGAGACCACTTCATAGCTGAAATATTTATGCGTGCGATCAACTTGAAGAAGCTGACGTATGAGGAAAGGAAAGCTAAGTTGATTGAATGATTACACACACTTAATGCCGCTGCCGGTACGGATTCCGAAGACGAGGATTGAATGTAGGATGCTGATTTCAAAAATACTGAACTTGTTTACCTGCTTTTAGTCAAATCAGGGGTGGTGATGTTCCATTAGCTTCAAACATCAGTTCATCACAGAGAGGCTAAATTCCTGTATTCTAACAGGTTAAATCCCAAAGTTCTCAAACCTTCATCTTCAATGGCCTGTCTTGAATCAAAGTTAGTTGCCTGTAACAAGAACAATGGAAGCCTTCTTTGATGCTTATAAGAATGTACAAATCTCCATAGCTTGATGTTCCTCTTCTCTCATAGCTTCTTCTGTAATGTATATCATTTCAAACATATGTGTATCTCCTTGAATATGATAAACAAGAAGAAACTTCTCTTGGTAAAGCCTTCAATCGAGTTTACGCAACAGCCTAAGCTCATGTGAGAAAAGAAGAGAAATGTTATATGGTTTGTAATATGAATTTTGGTGATCTCGAACATGTTTTCCATTTTTTTTAAGTTTATCGTAATTGTAAATATAACTGACACTAAACCAATTAATTGCTTGTAACGAATACGAGTACTTAAATCAAACTTTATACAAGATCGATAATAAGTATCTTCAGATTAGGCACACATATCATGTCTTGTTCATTTCTTCTGGAGATGATGGGGCATACATACTTCATACTTGATCAATCAAGAAAAGGCATGAAAGAATAGTACATGTATTAAATTTGACATTTACTTTGTATAAGTATTATATTGCAGATTGGGTAAACGTTAAGGGACCAATTTTGATATTAACCTTAAATCTTATATAAAGGTACGGGAATACGAAATTACTCGTCTCTTTTCACATTTAACACTAATTTTTTGCATCACTAGCCTTTCTACCAAAGCATAGACATTTCTCTTCCTTCACCGCCACTCACGGCCGCTGTCAGCGTTCTCAGCTCGGCTTCCCGGACCTCCTCTATGCTCAAGTCTTCAAAGTTTGCTCCGAAGCCAGACATAAGCTAGTGAAGCCGAACCACAAAACAAAAGCGAAAAACCCTCCGGTTCCTATCGCTGGCCGTCGGACAGGTCTGTAGTTTTCTTATCTTATGGCGATGTGTGTGGAAGACAGGATCAGTAGTTTCCCTGATCATATTCTTTGTCATATTTTGTCATTCCTTCCCATCGAAGAAGCAGTTCGAACCTCTATTATTTCAACCAAGTGGAGATACCTCTTTGCTTCAATTTCTACCATTAAATTTGATGGTCATTTAATGAGGGGTTTGACTGACAGAAATGTTGACAGCTTCAAGAACTTTGTCGATAGGTTATTGAAATTCCCCGATCAGGTAAGTTTAGATTGCTTTAGGCTAGATGATATTGTTTCATGGAATGATAAAGATCGTAATTTTGATGTTTCTGATTGGATATGTGCTGCATTGTGCCGTGGTGTTAAGGAAATTGATTTGGACTTAGACAATCTTGGGGATATTTTACCAGCTCTTTTATTCACTTGCCACTCACTGGTGACATTGAAGTTGGTTGCAGTAGGTTCTGAGATTAAGGTCCCATCTGACGTTTGTTTAGGGAATCTGAAGACTTTGCAGCTTAGAAACTCCTCATTTGTAGGTGATTCCATTCATAGGTTAATTTCCAATTGCCATGTCTTAGAAGATTTGGCTTTTATTCATTGTGATTCTGATTATTTGCGTGAGGTCAATATCCAAAGTCCTTCGCTTAAGAGATTGGTTTTAGATTTTGATCTTGGAGAATCCGGAAATTTAGATTATGTGGTGGTGATTAATGCTCCAAATCTTGTTTATTTTCAATATACTGACGCAGTAGTTGAAGGCTATACTTTGACTAACATGAAGTCTCTAGAAAAAGCCCGTCTTAACATCTGCGAGAATGATTCCATTGATTGTGAAACAAGTGCAACTCATCTTATTCAAGGAATTCGCAATGTGCGGTCTCTAAGTTTAACCACTGATGAAGCGGTTAGTAAACTTAGTATTCATGTGTGATTTTCCTTCTAACATTATACAATTTAACATTATATAATAGCTCCAAGTTTTTGTCTGTCCAGATTTTCCGAACAAGTCGACTTCCTATATTTCACAACCTTATTGAATTCGAATATGGTGGTCATGGTTTTAATGGGATAGAAACTTGGCTTGTGGAGTTTCTACATTGTGCTCCTAATCTAGAGACACTTACCCTCAATTTTCCGGTATGAAGTCTTTGTCTAAGTTCGTGTGTATTCGTTGCAGTTGATTGTTTTAGTGTCAGTTACATCCACAGTTACGATAAATTTAAAAGAAATCGAAAGCATGTTCGAGATCACCTAAATTCATGGTACAAACCAAATAACTTTTCTTCTTTTTTCATGAGTTTAGGTTGATGCGGGAACTCGATGGAAGGCTTTACCTATAGAAGTTCCTTCTTGTTTGTCATTTCATCTAAAGGAGATTGAAATTTCATGCTTTGAGACACATATGATTGAAATGGTTAGTTATTTCTTGGATAATGCAATGGTTTTGGAAGATATCATAATAAGAATGAAGGGCCTGTCTGTGACACAGACAAGGAAAGTCAGCAACCAATTATTGCAGTTACTAAAGAGTTCAAAGAAATGTCTAATTGTGATTTTGTAGTACTGTTTTATATTATGGTTAGAACTTATCAGTGTCTGGTTTGGTTTTGTGTAGATGTGTTGTTTGTAATACATATTTCACTGTTACTGTCCGATAAATTCACTAATCGCAATAGACTATACCTGATGGTTGGTTTATACGTATGTGTGTATGTATACTTGTGTATATAATGTATTGTAGCCGAAAGTAGCCTTTGAAATTGATATTTAGCCCCATGATTAGCAAAATAGAAACATATTTTAATTTGTAAGAAACAATTGTATGATATGCGTTACACAACAAGCTCTGATAGGAAGAATATCAGATTGATTTGAAGCTATTTTAGAACAAGAAAAAGGGGAGCTCTCTAGCTATAGAGATTTGTACATTCTTACCAACAGCAAAGGATGCTTCCCTTGTTCCTGTTATAGGCTAGCTTTGATTCAACACAGGCCATTGAAGATGAAGGTTTGAGAACTTGAGATTTTAGCCTGCTAGAATACTGGAATTTAGCTTTCCTAGGACTGAAATGATGTTTAAATGATGCTTGCGCTTTACAGGTCAGTCAGTGTTGAACAGTTTTCGAAGGCAACTGAATTGTCAGATTCTTGTGAAATGCAAATTCGGTTGAGTCAAAATATTTTAATTTAATAGGGGTTTGGATTTTTTATTTTTATTTTTTGCATTTTTGTGGCTGAAAATTATAAATTTTATAATCTAATCCATCTTTCTTCTCTTATTTGCTAGCAACTTTTGATGTATTTATGGTGTTCTTGTGATTGAATGTCACAAATATGCTAGCAACTTGTGATTTTATCGAAATTTTGAATAATCCAATGATCATTTTATAATTTTTCAAAATTTAATGATTAAAATGTATATTTACTAAAAGATTAGTAATTTTGGATTTAGTTTATACAGAACCAAATCAGGTAGCAATAAGTTTTAACCATAACATAAAATAGAACAAAGAAACCCCTCCAGTGTAAGCAAATTTTACTCTAATACACTCCTATAGTATTCACAATAGACAATGATAGAAATTTCTTGGTAAAAGTACCATCAAGGTCCCTCTACTAAGAGTTAAATTGTATTTTGCCTCTTTTATTTAAAAAATGAGTAAATTAGTCTCGTTATATTAGATTAAAAAGCATATTGGTTATTTTTGCTAAAAATATCATCCCTAAAACAAGACATGACTGACAAAATAATCACGTTACGATTTACATGTATCTCAAGCTAATGACTTATAAGAATAAGTTTTTAATAGTAGGAATGGATGAAATTTTTAATAGAAAGACTAATTTATTTTTTAATTTAACATATAAGAACAAATTTACTTATTTTTTAAATAAAGAGATCAAAATATAATTTAACTTTTAGTAAAAAGGCCTTGATGATACTTTTCCCAAATTAATTTTGAGATGATATTTTAACGGAAGAATGTACCAGAGGTCCAGAGAAGAAGTTTAGAGTTGATATTATCAAAACTTACAGACCTGTAAGGCGCAAGCTTTGGTGTCAATGGTGTGAGTTCTATAGTCAAATTAAGGGATCTTCAAACATTATTTCATTCCTAGAGAATCTAAATTCCAGTATTCTGGCAGGCTAAAATCTAAAGCTCTCAAACCTTCATTTCCAATGGCCTGTGTTGAATCAAAGCTAGCCTACAACAGGAACACTGGAAGCGTAGGCTTTCTTTTGGTTACGAAACATATATATTTATGCATATACTTTTGTTTGAATTCCTTGGTAACTGCAATAACTGTTTGCAGACTTTCCATTACCGTCTCCCAGACAGGGTTCACATCCTTATCATGAGCTTTTCCAGTACCATTGCATTATCAAAGAAATAAGTAATCATTTCAAACAAACAAGAAGGACCTTGTATAGGTAAAACCTTCCATGGAGTTTCCACACCATCCTAAACTCATGAAAAAACAAGAAAAGTGATTTTGTTTGTACCATGAAGTTAAGGTGATCTCGAACATGCTTTTGGTTTCTTCTAAGTTCATCGTACTAGAACAATCAATTTCATACCAGCAGAGTGAGGGTAAGTGTCATGGCAAGTAAATGAAAGAGCTGGTGAAGTGAGAACATCCCCAATATTAGCTAAATGTAAATCACTTTCCTTAACATCATGGCACAATACAGTCATTCCAAGAAATCCCATCACTCAGCCTAAATCAATCTGTAACCTATCGACAAAGTTGTTGAAGCTGTTAACATTTCTGTCAGTCAAACTTCAATGCGTTGCCATCATATTCCTTATTGCAGGAGGTGGAGCAGGATCAATATGGTCGCATTACACATGTAAGATGAATGATTTAGTTCATGATCTTGCAAATCCATTTCTCATATTAGACAAGAAAATGTTGTTAATGTTGTGGGATTGTGGCACTCTTTGTTCTTCGAGTCTAGCTCCATCCGTGCTGTAAGGGACTTCAAAAGCTTACGAGTTCTTATTTTTTGTGAGTCTCCTTGTCACTATCTATTGGCAGGCTAAAGCATTTAAGATACTTTGAGATTTCAAGAACTTACATATGTAGATTACCAAAGTCATCAGCCAGCTCTACCATTTGCAGACATTCAAGATTATTTGGTTTTCAAGGGTGCTTGCCTGAAGGGACGGAACTACTTGTTCCAGTTACTAAACAATTTGGTCTGATCTGGTTGAACTATGTAAGGTGACATCCAATTATCCATGTCGTAATAAACTGACCAACCTGTGAAGCACAAGCATTGGTGGTGTGAGTTCCATAGTCAAATCAGGGGTGGTGATGTCCCATTATCTTCAAACATCAATTCATCACAGAGAGGCTAAATTTCAGTATTCTAACGGGCTAAATCCCAAAGTTCTCCAACTTTCATTTTCAATGGCCTGCCTTAAACCAAAGTTAGTAGTAGCCTTTAACAGGAACAATGGAAGCCTTCTTTGCTGCTTATAAGAATGTACAAATCTCCATAGCTTGATGTTCCTTTTCTCTCACAGCTTCTTGTGTAATGTATATAATTTCAAACATATGTGCATCTCCTTGAATTGAAATGATAAACAAGAAGAAACTTCTCTTGGTAAAGCCTTCAACATAGTTTTCCCAACAGCCCAAGCTCATGAGAAAAAAGAAGAAAAATGTTATCTGGTTTGTAACATGGATTTAGGTGATCTCGAACAGGTTTCCATAAGTTTATCCTAATTGTGAATATAACTGACACTAAGCCAATCAATGGATCGCTGATAAGTATATTTAGATTAGGCACACATATCATGTCTTGTTCATTTCTTCTGGAGATGATGGGGCTTACATACTTCATACTTGATCAATCAAGAAAAGACATGAAAGAATAGTACAGGTATTAAATACGACATTTACTTTGTATATGTATTATATTGCACATTGGATAAAAGTTAAGGGATCAGTTTTGATATTAACCTTAAATTTTATATAAAGGTACGGGAAAACGAAAGTAATCTCTTTTCACATTTAAGACTAATTTTTTGCATCCCTAGCTGCTTCTACGAAAGCATTCTTCACAGCCACTCACGACAGTCGTCAGCGTGCTCAGCTCAGCTTCCCGGACCTCCTCTATACTCAAGTCTTCAAAGTTTGCTCAGAAGCCAGACATAAGCTAGTGATACCGAACCACAAAACAAAAGCGAATAACACTCCGGTTCCTATTGCCGGCCGTCGGACAGATCTGTAGTTTTCTTACCTTATGGCGATGTGTGTGGAAGACAGGATCAGTAGTTTTCCTGATCATATTCTTTTTCATATTTTGTCTTTCCTTCCCATTAAAGAAGCAGTTCGAACCTCTATTATTTCAACCAAGTGGAGATACCTCTTTGCTTCAATTTCTACCATTAAATTCGATGGTTATTTAATGCGTGGTTTGACTGACAGAAATGTTGACAGCTTCAAGAACTTTGTTGATAGGTTATTGAAATTCCCCGGTCAGGTAAGTTTAGATTGCTTTAGGCTAAATGATGTTGTTTCATGGAATGATAAAGATCACAATTTTGATGTTTCTGGCTGGATATGTGCTGCATTGTGCCGTGGTGTTAAGGAAATTGATTTGGACTTAAAGAATCTTGGGGATACTTTACCAGCTCTTTTATTCACTTGCCACTCACTGGTGACACTGAAATTGGATGCAGTAGGTTCTGAGATTAAGGTCCCATCTGACGTTTGTTTAGGGAATCTGAAGACTTTGCAGCTTAGAAACTCGGTACTTTTCGGTGATTCCATTCATAGGTTAATTTCCAATTGCCATGTCTTAGAAGATTTGGCTTTTATTGAATGTGGTTTTGATAATATAAGTGAGGTCAATATCCAAAGTCCTTCGCTTAAGAGATTGGTTTTAGAGTTTGATGTGACAGAAGGCAGATATTTCAATTATGTGGTGGTGATTAATGCTCCCAATCTTGTTTATTTTCAATATCATGCCGCAGTAGCTAAAAGTTATACTTTGAGTACCATGAAGTCCCTAGAAAAAGCCGATATTAGCATCTATCAGTTTGATTCCATTGATTGTGAAACAAGTGCAACTCATCTTATTCAAGGAATTTGCAATGTATGGTCTCTAAGTTTAACCATTGATAAAGTGGTTAGTAAACTTAGTATTCATGCGTTTGTTTTTCCTTTTAACATTATATAATATAACTTTATATGATAGCTCCAAGTTTTTGTGTGTGCAGATTTTCAGAACAAGTCGACTTCCTATATTTCACAACCTTATTGAATTCAAATATCTTGGTGTTGGTTTTAATGGGAGAGAAACTTGGCTTGTGGAGTTTCTACATTGTGTGCCTAATCTAAAGATACTTACCGTCAATTTTCCGGTATGAAGTCTTTGTCATTGTTTTAGTGTCAGTTACATCCACAATTACAAAAAACTTAAAAAAAATCGAAAGCATGTTCGAGATCACCTAAATTCATGGTACAAACCAAATAACTTTTCTTCTTTTTTCATGAGTTTAGGTTGATGCGGGAACTCAATGGAAGGCTTTACATATGAAGTTCCTTCTTGTTTGTCATTTCATCTCAAGGAGATTGAAATTTCATACTTTGACACACATATGATTGAAATCGTTAGTTATTTCTTGGATAATGTAATAGTTCTGGAAAAGCTCATAATAAGTATGGCTGCCCTGACTTGGAGACAGAAATGTGAAGCCCAGAACAAATTATTGCAGTTACTAAAGCGTTCAAAGAAATCTCTAATTGTGATTTTGTAGTACTGTTTTATATTATGGTTAGAACTTATCAGTGTCTGGTTTGGTTTTGTATAGATGTCTTGTTTGTGATATATATTTCACTAATGGCAATACAGTATATCTGACGGTTGGTTTATATGCATGTGTGAATGTATATTTATATAGCTTTTGAAATTGATATCTTAACCGTTGAGGAACCGGCTAGTTAACTTTGTTTTTCATGTCAGTGTATTGAGTATTGAATATCTTAACATTGGTATGAAGTCTTGTTTAAGTATTTGTATTTGTTTCAATTTACATACACAATAAAAAGAAATCGAAAATATGTTCACAAACCAGATAACATTTCTCTTCTTGTTTTCCATCGAGTTTAGGCTGTTACGAAAACCAGATTACTTGCCTCTGCATGTCAAGTTCTGTGGTCATATGTAAGTGTCCTAATTTGATCTCCATTCCAATATATGGCATATCAGAAAATCTATTGTTCAAAAGCCATATTCTTTTCCAAAAGTACATTAACTGAATGTTTCTTTTCGAACCATTTCTTCCCTGCATGTGATTTTATGATAAACAAAGTGAAACAACACTGCATGTGATTTACATTTATGCATGGTTTAACAAATGTTTCGATTTCTGGAACTACTTGTTCCAGTGACTAACCAATTTGGTCTGTGCTGAGACTCGGCATCGGGTGACATCCATATCGTTATAAACTGATCAACCTGTGAAACACATGCATTGGTGGTGTGAGTTCCATAGTCAAATCAGGGGTGGTGATGTCCCATTGTCTTCAAACATCAGTTCATCACAGAGAAGCTAAATTCCAGTATCATAACAGGCTAAATCCCAAAGTTGTCAAACCTACATCTTCAATGGCCTGTCTTGAACCAAAGTAAGAATGAATGTACAAATGTCCATAGCTTGATGTTCCTTTCACAGCTTCTTGTGTAATATATATCATTTCAAGCATATGTGTATCTCCTTGAATTGAGATGATAAACAAGAAGAAACTTCTCATGGTAAAGCCTTCAATCGAGTTTTCCTAACAGCCTACACTCATGAGAAAAAAAGAAGAGAAATGTTATCTGATCTGTAACTTGGATTTAGGTGATATCTAACATGTTTTTCATTTCTTTTTAAGTTTATTGTAATTGTAAATGCAACTGGCACTAAAACAATCAATTGCTTGCAACAAATACGGGTATTCGAACAAAACTTAATACTAGACTGACGATAAGTGTCTTTAGATTAGACACATTTATTATCTTGTTCATTTCTTTTGGACCAGCTTATGTCAAGGGCCAAGGTGCAAAGTTCGTGTTCATTGCATAAATGCGTCTCATGGAGGTCAATCGGTTGGATAGGGTTTAAAATTGTTACAATTTAACCCTCTGTAGATATACTACGGCCCTCTCAAAAATATAAGTAAGCCACTCAAAATTTAAGATTTTTGTAATTTTTCACTTTGTAAATATACTATAGCCCTCTAAAAATATAAATAGGCTCCCTCTAATATTTTTATAATATTAAAAATATTATTCAAAAAATTATTCTTGATAAAAATAAAAGGAAAATATTCTTGAATAAGTTAAATTATTCATGATAACTTTTAAATAATACTTTTGTTAAATAATAATTTAATATTTATTTAATATTGTACTTAAAATAATAATATGTTATAAGTAATATAATAATATGTTATAAATAATATAATAATAATAATAATATATTTTTATCATCTTTTTTCTTCATATTCGTGCCTAGCTTTCCCTATCATTTTTCCTCCAAAATTTAAGTATAAGCTATGTTTTTCTTCAAATTTTTCAAGATTTTGAATATTTAAACCTTGTTATATATATATATATATATATATATATACTAATAGTTTTTATTTTATTTTATCAATTGTATTAAAAGTTGCCATTAAAGGATATTGATAGAAGCTTATAAAATTAGGTGAAATATGTATGTTTATAGATCGAAAATAATTAAGAGACGATTTTTAACTTGTTAAAAGTGTAAAAACGAAACAAAAATAGCTAGATAATATTATAGTAAGTTTCGGCCAAAGTAAAGGAGAGAAAGAAAACCTCAGCTACTTTGTTGTTTAAAATTATATCAAATGATAGCTTGTGAAACAACAAGTATTCTGGTGAAAATGAAATAAAAAATGGTTAACCGAGTCGAAAATTATATGAATTTCGGATCACGAAACTTAAGATCTCAACTTGATAAACCATGTATGTTCAAGCTTGTCATCAGTAGTTAATTTAGTATATCTAACTATATTAGTTTTATTTTTATGAATTTTGAATGATTTGATTAGTATTTAAAAGATTATGTTTCGAATTGAAAACTATGATTTCAATTATAAGACTAATAAATTCTTGATTTTGATTTTAAATTAAATTTGAATATTATGATTTCGAATGGTTGAACAAACACAAATATGAGTATGTTTGATTAAAAGTAAATATTATATATTATCGATTTATGATTTTATATTTTGCAGCACATCATTCAGCCATGTTATCTTTATAAAAACAAATTTCTGGCTTTGTCCTTGTAGATGAACTTTGAAAAATGAAATTAATAGCCTAATGATTTAAACAAAAAATTTATGACTTAAATGACAATTTTTGAATAATTTAAGGATCATTTCATAATTTTTAAAATTAAATGACTAAAATATTAATTTATTAATAATTTAATGAGCTTGGCTGTAATTTATCTAAAAGAAACTAAAAAGGGAAAATAAACAGCAAAACAAATGTACGGGACAGCAAAATATCCCCCACCAAAAATAAGAACAGATCCATTGACCAATAAAATACCCTAAACCATCCACCTGCTCCCAATTTGTTTCTTTTTTTCATTTTCACCTAATAATGGAAGGCGGTGGACCACCACAGGCGGCGGACACTGAGATGGCGGAGCAACCCAACCCACAAAACCACCAGCAGCAGCCGCCACAAATGGCAATTGGGTTGGAGAATATCCCGGCAACTCTTAGCCATGGCGGGAGGTTTATTCAGTATAATATATTCGGTAACATTTTTGAGGTCACTGCTAAATATAAACCTCCTATTATGCCCATTGGTAAAGGAGCCTATGGTATCGTATGGTAAACTCTTCATCTTTCTGATTTCACCTTTGTTATTTGATTGGGTTTTGTTAATTAATGAAATTATGATATAAATTTTTTTCCCGATTTTTTTGTGTAGTTCTGCGTTGAATTCCGAGACAAATGAACAAGTGGCGTTGAAGAAGATAGCGAATGCTTTTGATAACAAAATTGATGCTAAGAGAACTCTTCGTGAGATCAAATTGCTTCGTCACATGGATCATGAAAACGTCAGTGAGTGGAAATTGATTTAATTCCCCCCTTTTTAAAAAAAAAGTATTTAATTCGATACATTTGTTATTAATCCTTTCTGTATTTGGTGTTTATATTTCCCTCCTTTTTGGCTGTGTTTTGGCTGTTTTAACGTTGTTGATTGATGGCTACGTTACTCAAATTTAGGTGTGGATGTGGATATGGGTGCATTTGTTTTTTAGCTAAAGTTTTTCATATATTTGAGGTATCATAACCTGTTTTCGTATACATTTTGAGGTGCTGAATATGTGGACGACATAGGTACTTTAGCCAAAAACAAAGGATTTGAAGAATCATAGGTGTATTAAGTTAACCTTAACTCGAGAGTTCAACAGGGTTAGAGTTAATAACGTCTCATAATGACGAATGAGCTATGCTCAGGTGTTATTTCATATGAAAGTAGCTTATTTAATTCATTAGTGTCATTCGTTTTCTTCTTTGCATGGACATAACTAATACTTTTTTCTATAATTATCAAATACATTTAATGTGCATCATGTTAGTTGTGAATGATTCAAGAGGGGAATTGCAATGATAAGTATTAGTTTATGCTGTTTTACAGCATTTGGAAACCTTGAATGAAGAACAGGGATTAAGAGCTTTTCTATGTTACCTTAGTAGTTGGGTTATATTTAACATTAAAAAGCTTCAAAGCCCTTAAATTGTATTACCAAGTTGAAACACAGTGTTGTTTGATCTTACAGTGGTTACATTAATTTGATTATTATGTATAAATAGGATCCATGTAGGTAAAAGTATCATGGAGGCCGAATTGCATTTTGCCCCCCCCCCCTCTACTAAAAAAATGAGTAAAATAGTCTTTGTATGTTAGGTTAAAGAGCAAACTAGACCTGTTAAAATTCCATCCATTTCTGTTGTTAAAAACTGATATTTGAACGTTAACATGAGTTACACGTGGCATACCACGTGTCACTGTCTGATTATACCATCAACCGCATCAGTTTTTAACAATATATAAATGATTGAAATTTTTAATAAAATGGACCAATTTGCTCTTTGTTCTAAGGTACAGGGATTAATTTGCCCATTTTTTAAGCAGGGGCAAAATGCAATCTGACTCTTAGTACAAAATCTCTATGGTACTTTTACCGGTCCATGTATAAGTCTTCTTTGGGCAAAACTTGATTGTTCAATTGTTCAGGTTGATGAACACTCTTGTCAGATTTGTGTTTGCTAATGCCAATTTTAGTGCTAACAGTTTTTGTTTGAACGTCAGCTTTCCCATCTAAACCTTGAAATTATATGATTTTAACTTTTTATTTCTTTGTACCAATTCTTTTTTCTGTAGTGATGAATACGCAGAAACAAGTATTATATTTAGAGAGAGACACACATAGGAGTGCAATCTCGATTTTGTTATAATTGTGAGATAGTGTCATTCGGATTTTTCATTGCAGGTAGTTGCAATCAGGGATATAATCCCGCCACCAAAGAGAGAATGCTTTAATGATGTTTATATTGCATATGAGCTGATGGATACTGACTTGCATCAGATAATCCGTTCTAATCAAGCTTTATCAGAAGAGCATTGTCAGGTTCGAATGTAAACATTCAGTTGCTTTTTATGTTTAGAATTATATTCCTTAAAGCACTAGTTTATATTGTATGTGATGTCTATATTGCATATGAGAAGTTTGAAGTTTAATGAAGTTGTGTAGATTCTGCCTTGTTCTGAGGAACAATGACCTTGGTTTTAGATCAGAATAATTGCTGAAATTGAAATGATAAGCAAAAACGAAAATGAAGACACGTAGTTTTTGACCCCTTTATTTTCTTAGGTCTCTAGTTTAAGGCACCAAAGGCTTTGTACATAGGATTACTGTTGATTCAAACAATTTCAAAGGAAAGCATTGCAAAAAGTAAAGCTACCTTCTTTCTATTAAATGATAATTTTATTTATTTGTAATACGAAGTTCTAGTAATTTTAATCTTATCAAAATTTGAACTTGAATAATGAACAAAAGGCTAAAAGCAACACCATTTCTAACATAACTGGTCTCTAACTAATGGCCTCTTTTTTGTGTTCTGCAGTATTTTCTTTATCAAATCTTACGAGGGCTGAAGTATATACATTCTGCAAATGTTCTGCACAGGGACTTGAAACCTAGCAACCTTCTCTTGAATGCTAATTGTGACTTGAAAATATGCGATTTTGGACTGGCTCGTGTCACCTCCGAAAGTGATTTTATGACAGAATATGTTGTTACAAGATGGTATCGTGCACCGGAACTGTTGCTAAACTCTTCAGATTATACTGCAGCTATTGATGTATGGTCAGTAGGTTGCATTTTTATGGAATTGATGGATCGGAAGCCGTTATTTCCTGGACGAGATCATGTGCATCAGCTGCGATTGCTTATTGAGGTAAATTCTTTTTATCCTCCAACCAGTATAAAATTTTCTGAAATTCAAACAAATAAGTTGCTAAGTAGGTTCACACGATAAACTAATAAAATGCTTGTAACATTTCACCATGAATGATTGACTCTTTTTGTGCAGCTGATTGGCACCCCATCAGAGGCTGAGTTGGGTTTTTTGAATGCAAATGCCAGGAGATACATCCAGCAACTTCCTCTTTATCACCGACAATCTTTCACCGAAAAGTTTCCAGCTGTCCACCCTTTAGCTATTGATCTTGTTGAAAAGATGTTGACATTTGATCCTAGACTAAGGATAACTGGTGAGTTCTTATACTTTTTCTTTTTCAATTCTCTTACGAAAGTTCGCCAATGCATGCAAAATAGTCACCTTTTTTTAAGTTAATTTTTTCTTGCCTCTAGCTTATTCCATCTCGCAATTCTTTTCACTCTTGAGTTGGAAATCAGGTAAAAGTGCCATGAGGCTCCTCTATTCAAAAAATAGGTAAATTAGTCGCTGTATGTTAGATCAAAGAGTAAATTGGTTATTTTTGTAAAAAATTGCATCTTTTGTACTGTTAAAAACTAAGATGACTGATGGAATAATCAGATATAGACATGTGGTGTGCCACATGTACCTTATGTTGGCGTACACGAACCAGTTTTTAACTGTAGAAATAGATAAAATTTTCAATAAAAAGACTAGTTTGCTCTTTGATCTAACGTATAAGGGCTAATTTGCCCTTTTTTGAGTAGAGGAAGAAAAATACAATCTGGCTCCTAATATAGGGGCCTCCATAGTACTTTTACCTTGGAACTCATGTACCATGCTTCTGTATATGTTGCAGTTGAGGATGCACTAGCTCATCCTTACCTATCATCGCTGCATGACCTAAGCGATGAGCCTGTCTGCATGACCCCATTTAACTTCGACTTCGAGCAACATGCATTAACCGAGGAACAGATGAAGGAGCTAATATATCGGGAAGCGCTTGCATTCAACCCGGAATATGTGCAACCGTGATGATTTACATGCCATCTATTCGTTGATCGGTGTGGTTAAAAATGCTTTATGATTGGCTCCTTCCTGTATATATGTTCCATCCATGACGGGATGAAATCTTGAAGGGAAGATAACTTTAATTATTGGCAGAATGCGGGAAACTAAAACAGTTCTGTTGGTGTTTGTAATGGCTCTCTTGATTTCTTTTGTTGTTTAATCCGAGCGCTTGATATGTATTTAACATGAATATATTTAATTCTTTTAAAGGCTTTTTGTTTACTTGAAGGATCTTTGGAAAATTATACCTTTTACCCTTGTCGAAAATTAATAATTTAATTTAATTATTTTTAATATCAAATTTGTATCTTTGACCTTTTTCCTTTAAAATTAGAGCTCATCAAAAGTGGGTTTTCTATTTGCTCTATGGACGTTTGAATCTGACTAAAGTTTTATGGTTGAACATTTGGATCAGATTAGAAAAATAAATGTAAATTACATTTAAAGATATTAAACTATTAGTTAGTTTATATTTTGGTCATTTAATTTTACAAAAGTACGAAATGATCATTAAGTTATTTGAAAGTTTTCATTCAAGTCATTGAACTATTTGAAAGTTTTTATTTGAATCACTAGGCTAAGTTTTTTTTTTTCCTTAAAAGTCCGATTAGTAAGTTTCAAGTGACGAATCAACGATCGATATGGTGGATCAGTATTCATCAACGAATAGAAGAATATATCTTAGATCCAAGTTGATTTAACGATCAATGGTAAAAATTAGAAAAAAAAGTTGTTTGGATTTTGGTTTGCAGATTGGTGATATTCAAAATTGTTTCATAAAAAATATTGGGTTGTAAAAGAGAAGGGGAAGGAAAACTTTCTATTGGTACAAGCAGTGTAAACAGAGAATGTCATGGTGATTTAAACAAAAACTTTCGAATAATTCAACGACAATTTTGTAACTTTCTGAAGTTAAGTGACTAAAATGTAAATTTATTTATAGTTTTATTTACTTCGGATGTTGTTTACCCAAAAATAAAAGCCTCAAACTCAACCGACAACGTCACCAGCAACCGCCACAGCAAATAGCTGTTGGGTTGGAGAATTTCCCGGTAATTCTTAGGCACGGTAATAGGTTTATTGGGTTTGATATATACGGTAACATATTTGAGGTCACTGCTAAGTATAAACCTCCTATTGAACCCATTGGTATGGGGGCTATGGCATTGTATGATAAACTCTTCTTCCGGTTCTGTATTCAATTCCGAGACAAATGAAGAAGTGGCATTGAAGAAGATAGCGAATGCATTTGATAACCTAAAATTATGCAAAGAGAATTCTTCGTGAAATCAAGATGCTTCTTCAAATGGACCATGAAAACGTGTGGATAAACACACACCAACACCCTCCCTCTCTAAGCTCTCCTAGTATCATCTTCTTCCTCTCCTCCTCTACTAAAGGGCTGTTAGGATCAGTATTTGATTATAACTTGTCCTTTCTTTGTCCTGATTCTTTTTTCTCTAGTGATGGATACACAAAAACCTTGAGAGAGACACCTGTAGAGAGAGCAATATCTCATTTTGTTATCATTCTGAGTTAGTCTCATTTGCATCTTTCATTAAAGGTAATTGCGATCAGGGATATAATCCCACCACCCAGGATAGAATGCTTTTATGATGTTTATATTGCTTATGAGCTGATGGACACTGACCTGCATCAGGTAATCCATTCTAATCAAGCTTTATCAGAAGAGCATTGTCAGGTTCGAATGTAGACATTTGGTTGCTTTTTATGAAGTTGTGTATACTCTGCCTGGTTCTGAGGAACAGTGACCTTAGTTTATGCTGGATATTTTGTGTTTCTGCCGTATTTCCTCTATCAAATCTTACGTGGGCTGAAGTATATACACTCTGCAAATGTGACCTGAAAATATGTGATTTTGGAATGGCTCGTGTGACCTCCGAACGTTGTTTTATGACAGAATATGTTGGTACAAGATGGTATCGTGCACCTGAACTGTTGCTGAACTCTTCAGATTATAGAGCAGCGGTTGATGTATGGTCAGTGGGTTGCATTTTTATGGAACTGATGGATCGGAAGCCATTTTTTTCCTGGAAGAGATGTGCATCAGCTGCGATTGCTTTTGGAGGTAAAACTCTTTTTTTATCCTCTAAAAACATATAAGTTGCTAAGTAGGGTCCATGAGTATTTTAGAGAAAAGAAAATAGACGTAATTTCAAATTTAACCCTTCATGTTTGTAACTTTTATCAATTTGACCCTTATTTTTTAATTTAAATTTAATTATCAATCTTTTAAAAAAGAGTCATTATATAAAAAATAACAAATATAATAAAAGCTTAATAAGATTATATGTTAAAAAAAAAATTTAATTGTTCGACGGGCCCATGTTACCCTTCAGCTCACATTTTTCGAGGTTTTCTTTTTGGGTTTATTTGAAAGATTTTTTTTAAAATATTATAAGGACTAGATTAAATTAATCCATTTATTATTGAATAGATCAATCTAGCCTCTATACTATTAAAAAAATAGAATAAGTTTAAATTGTAATAAAATTAACATTTACTATATAAAAAAATATCTTCAAAAATATTTTTTTCAATTACAGTTCAATTCCAAACAAAATATTTCATCTATAGAACTATAAAAACTTCAAAAATATTAATGATGTTAAACAATAAATATTAACTCTATTCTAATTTTAACATTATTTGATTTTTTTTAATAATTCAGGGACTAAATTGATTCATTTAATAATAAAGAGACTAATTTTATCAAATTCTTATAATTGAATACAGTTACCCTTTTATTAATAATAAAGGGATAATATCCAATCCTATACTTCTTAATATTTAATCATTTAATGACTAACGTCAACCATAAGATAATATAAACTCGGACTTACGAACACTCAATACACATACATACATACATACATACATGCATACCATTAAGTCTTCAGACAGGACCTCATCAGCTTGTTGAGCTCTTATTTTTTGTTGATTTGCTCTTCTTTTTCTTATTTCTCCTAGATTTTGACTTCAATATTCTTGATCTTCTCTCTTCATCATCGCTACTCGAAGATTCTGAGGATGATGAAGAATCAGAGTCAGAAGAGGAGGAGGAACTTGAGCCACACTCCCAAGACTTCACTTTTGACCGCTGGGTAACCTGAGATTTAATCGGCTAAACTAAAAAATGAACGGTCTAATCGATACCATAAAAATAGAGAAGCGTTGAGAGAGTTAAAAAAATAGTCGAATCTGGTAAAAATTGGTTAAAAAACTACTTGAATCGGATTTAAATTAACTTAAATATTTAAGTATTTTTTACAACTACAAAATGAATGTTTATTTTTTCATTATTATTTTTTTTGTATATATTAATTTTTTAAAATGAATTTTCTAGATTTTTTGTAATTTTTTATTTTGTAAATAATTGAATCAAAAGTTAACAAATTGAACTGAAAATTAATGGTTTAATTGGTTTGACAATCGATTTAGTTATTAAAACATTGGTAGTACTTTGATGCTAATATCTAAATATGAACACACGATCGGCTAATTCTTGCTTATTTACTCCGAATTTTCATTTTTCTTGAATTATCAATGTCTAATATGACTACCAATTGAGGGGGTTTTTTTTTAAAAAAAAAATTCAAAATGCAACAACAACAACAAATTTAACCCAAAAAGTTTTGCAGTGTTACCAACTAGATTTGAATTTTGAAATCTAAAAAGTAGAGAAAACAAATTTTTGGAAATAAAAGTACAAAGAACTAAATATCAAATATTTAAAATATATAGGGACTTATGAAATATTTTAACATTGAAAATACATAAAAGGAAGAGAAATTGTTTGAAAATATGGAAAAGGGTACAAACCATGGCATCTTCCATGTCTTCAGGTCCAGCAGAAGAGCCCTGCTTTGGTCTTTGCATAGCTTTGTAGTTTTTCTCCATTTTCAGATTTTAGAAACACCAAATAAACAATTTGCTTAGCCACACAAGGGAAGAAGAAGAAGAAGAAGAAGAAGAAGTGAAATTAATTCAAGGGAGACCGTTTTTAGAAATGATATTTTTGGAACATAGAAAATTATACTTCACTCATTTTTTTTAATAGCAATCTACAATATTCAACAAGTATGGACCATACACCACTTAATCAGAAAATATATATTTTGTTTCCTAGCTAAAACCCAAATAAATAAGGATAAATGATGACCCAATTTTCATAAGTTTTGATTTTGGGCATTCGGAAAATTTTTTTTATCATTCGAGACACTCTCATTATTATCTGTTTTCATTTTAGTCACTCTATGATATTTCTGCTAACAGAAGCCAAGACTGTCCTAGTGACTAAAATGAAAATAAATAGTAAGAGGAGTGTCTAAAATGATAAAAAGAAGCAATTTGAGTGTCTAAAATGAAAAACTTATAAGTTGGGTGACTATTTGTGTAGTTTACCCAATAAATAAATAATAAATAATTTTTATTCACTCTATTTTAGACATAATGATAAATTTAGACTTTAATGCTTACATATTTTGTTAATTTGTCTTTATTCTTTGAGTTAATAATTTGACCATTAACTTTTCAAAAAGACTTAAAATTGCAACTTTTAACAGAAATGGTGACTAAAACATTAATTTCTTTTAACAATGTTGGCATGATAATTCACATAATAGTCCACGTGTTGTTTCATGCTGACATAACAGTATTTATCTTATATGCACGTCAAATAATTTAAATTAAAATATTCAAAAAATAAACAAAAATTCAAAAAAGTTAACATGAAATACATGTGAATCGTCAAGTTTAAAATTTAATATTTTAATTAGTATTTTTGTTAAAAAATAATAATTTAACTCTTTTTAAAATGTGTATTTTTTATTTATTATAAAAAGATTACTATTGTTAAATATATTTAATAAAGATAATATCTAAATTGATATAATGAAATAGTATTGGATTAATTCAAAACCATACATTAATTTAAAAAAAAATAAAAAATTCAATAGTTGTGGATGCTACGGGATGTTGAAAGGTTTTTCATTCATTGGACCGACCATAAATGAAATTTATTGCAATACTGACAAATTGATAATATTATTGATTTTATATATACGTGTATGATTTGAATTTATTGCATTACTGTGGATTGAGTCTTAACTCGATTGGTATGAGTATTATTATTAATGTAAGAGAATATGGATTCGGGTGCGTTGAAACATATTAAAAAAAATTATTGCATTATATTACAGTTATATAATTTAGAAGTATATTTTACTTTTTGTATATTTAATTTTTGAAGAAAAAATAGGTAATTTTTAAACTATTTCACTTTTTTAAAAAATATTGATTTATCATATTTTAAAATAATGTTAAAAACAAAAAGTTAGAGTAAAACTTCAACGTTTTTTAAAAAATAGAGATAAATATTAAAACTATACATGAATTTTGATTCAGCGTGCGATGTTATATATGGATTTTGATTTTGTGCGATTTTATAAATGAATTTTGATTTGATTCAATTTTCATAAATCACTAACAATGGTATTGAGTTAAAGTGTTTTAGCCTCATTCTTAATGCGTTTTTGGATGATTGTTCGATTTAAAATAGTAAATTTTATGCTCTTAATCTTTTAAATTTATATTTCTACACTTAGGAGAGCATTTGTGAGCAAAATGAGCAAAAATCAGAAAATCGGAGCAAGTTTTAAGAGCCACATGGGCTAGACACACGACAATGTGCCAGACTATGTGGAAATTGCGAATCGCGCTCCAAACAGCGAAAAAAAGCAATTATTAGGTTTTTCGAGTATTCTAGGATCTGTATATAACACAAATAAGAAGATGAGAGTGAGCTATCATAGAATATGTACTCAAGAAAACAACTTGAAAAATACCATTGAAGCCGATTCTGAAGTAGATTTCCATCAAAATTGAAGACTCCCTTTTGATTTCTTTGAAGATTATTAGGAGTTTCTTTATTTCTTGTGGTTGTATTGCCTTTGAGATGTTTTTATTTACTATCATGAATTAATTTTCTAAATACCTAGGGAGATGAACCCTAGGATGGATTTTGTTATTTGATTTCTATTTTTATGCAATAAATGCTTGGATTTTGTTCTCAATTATGTGTACTTAATGATTGGTTTAATATTTCTAGGCTATTAATCCATGTTTGATGTGCTTAAATCAGAGGAGTAATAGATCCTGTTTGAGAGTAGGTTTAGCATAATTTAGTGGAGTTGCACGCAATCCTAAAAATATGACGACATAAATCTACCGAATTAGAATAAAATCTAATAGGGAGATTCATAAATTGATTTAATGCGACAATAGGGGTTTTAATTAGAAAGAAATTTCAATGAATCAAACTAGAGTTAGTTACTCTTAGCCTTGAAGAGTGATATTAACATAATTTAGAGGTTTCTACGGATCAAGATACTAAGTCAATAAATTGCGTAATATAGATTGATAATGGTAGAAGAAGTCTAGGTGGATTCTTTCCTGGGTTTTGTCTTGCTTTTTGGTTGTTAATTGTTTATTTTCTTAATTTGTTCTTTAGTTTGTTCTTTAGTTAATTAATTTAGATAATTTTAGTTTTAATCAATCAATTCAATTTATTGGTTAAATAATAGAAAAATGGTAATTTCTAGTACTTTTAACCCTTGTGGGAACGATATCTTTGCTCACCGTAGCTATACTATTAATTGATAGGTGTAATTGCCTTAGTAAGATTTTTAGTTAGTTTACGACGTATCAACTCTTTCCAAAATTTGATATAACAAACGCATATGTAATGTCTTGTCAACTTGCTATTTGCATATACCACTTACAATAAAAAAAAAAACAGTATTTAATGGATTTAATGACTGTCGTTTACATCAAGACTAAAATTTTGAAATTCGAAAAATATAGCAATTAAGAATCATCCTATTGGAAAACATAGATTAAGTCTACAATTTTACGCATAGTAAAAGACTAATATCATAATTTAACGAATCCTATTTAAGTGCTACCATTGGACCACAAGTATAATTTCAATTTTGAAATGAAAAGGGACTAAAATTGACCAACTCAAAAGTACAAAGATTAAATTTGATCATATTAAAGTACAAGGACTAAATCACAATTTTTTTATATTACATATATAATAACATTGAAACACAAATCTCAACTGAACTAGAATCAATCTTTGGCATAATAAAGCTACCAAATTATTTATTCATTTATTCTTATAATGGAAGTACATGACATAGTTAAGAGTAAGACAACAGACAAATAGTGCTTCTTCCATGAAGGAAACACCGATTCATTTATTCGCAACACCCACAAATCTTGAAGCTTCCATGGAGTTGTGGGGTTTTTCTGAATTCAAGAGCTGAGAGGTTCTTCTTTGGTATCATATTGGATGTTGTAGTAATTAGTACCAGTGAAAGTGTTACCAATAACATCAGTTGTGACAACAGTCCCATTATAAAGAGTGTCTTTTTGAGTGAATACGAAGGGAACATCACACATGCCATGGCTCATCATTAGATACACCGTCACCTTAGTCATCGGTGGCACATGAACTTGGTGGTTAACTTCCATCATGGTGACCGTCGTAGTGGTCTCTCCCCACTCGATTCCTGTTTCGTATTTGGAAGATATTTCGACACCCGTTTCGCTGATGAATGGAACCCTGACTTGGAAGGAGACTTTGGCTTCAAGACCAAGACTAAAATGAGCTAGCCAAGTACTGGTGCTGGTCTCTGTATAAGAAAGTTTCACATCGAGTGTGTTGGCTTGAGTGGTCCTGTTGGTGGCGGAATTCTTGGCCACAAGAACGACCTGTTCGTTATAGACCCGAGCATTTTCGGTGTCGTATCGGAAATTATAAATCGTCCTTGACAATACAGGCTCTTGAACACGTAGGTAGGCTTCTCTAGTAATAGAAGGGACGGCTGCATTAAGGCAACTGGTCTTTCCCTCGTCTGTGAGGCGCTTGCAGAACATATTGTTGCCTAAGTTGAGCAGAGCTATGGTCTTGTTGTCGACTTTGAAGGCACGAAACAGAGTGTCCTTATCGGTGCCTTCAGTGTCATCAGAATCCGCCCAAATCCAATTCGGGCTACGTCTCCAGAACTGATCGGAAGAAACCGGCTTGAATCGGATGTCTCCATTCTTCATATAAAAAACCTCCATTGGCACAGATCCAGCACCAACATCCCCACTCGAGAATTCTAAATATGGGTGACCCTGGATCTCGGTAAGACAAAGGAACATATCATTGCTTCCTTCGAAAGCAACGTACCGAGGCAGAATCACCAACGACTCCCAATCAATAACTTCGAAGATATCATACTGATTAGCTGCAACATGACTGTTGTTTGCCAACACGCCACGACTGAGTTCCGACGTAGCCAACGGCCATAAGCATAAATAGCAACCAGATTGAACATGGACAAATCGATAATTTTTGTATACGGAGTCTTCCAAGATAGGCTTGAACAATGTGCACGACTTCTTGGACTGGTCTTCTTCCGGCTTCTTGGCGGTTATAGTAATCCAATACTCTTCCATTGGGTTTCCGGTGATGGAAGGATTACGAGTTCGCTCCAAGTATTTGTTGTTGGTACAGCTCCTTATGTGCACCAGCCCATCTGTAGCAAACTCCACTTCGAATTTTGCATTTGCGCTCACGACCGTTGGTTCGGTGAACTCGGCGTACCCGTTGTAGTTTCCGTTGTCGTGCTTGTAGCCAAGGTATGTTTCGGCATCGGGGGATTTGAGCACGATGAACCTTGGCAATGACATTTTGAATAACAAAGTAACTCTCTCAATCTAGTGCGTATGCTTCGGTTTACATTAAACGTCAAGGGCTTTGCTTTTTATAGATAAAACTTATTGGTCTTTCATTTTGGTAATAATGCATCAGAATCTATTCCCCACCGACCACCTTTTTTTAAGTCCATTCCAACTCATTAATTATTATTTTAATTTTTGTCTTTTCTAAGACATGTTTTTATTAAATTCACATTTTTAAGTAATAATTTTGCATATGATAAATGTTTAATAAAAATAATTTAATTTAATTAAAAAATAATCGAATCTTTGTGCATTAAAAATGTCCAATCAATTCAGCAAGGAAGATTAATTGAAGTTTTATTGCATTTCTGAAAGTAAATAAAAAAAATTCTAAAATAGAGATTAAATTCCTAGAACTAAAAATATAGAGATTAAATTTCAAATTTGAAAAGAGTATAGAAACCTATTGGATAACATCTCGCCCGATGAAGCCCTAGTACTCGAGTGTTATTTTGGAAGTAAGAATTTCAGAAGTAAGAGTTTCGAATAGGTTCAGAGTAAGTTAGGTGTTGGATTTACTTTAGAAGTTGGAGTTTATGAGTATGCCCCTGGGTGAAGGCCTTGTTAGGCGAACAAGTCAGAAGGAAGTAGAGTAGTGTAGTTCTATTTGCCCAAACGATGCTTTTGTCGGACAGATTGGGCGAACAATTAACATTGGAGCATTGAGTGAAGACGTCTCAGAAAGTGAGAAATTTCTAAGAGAGGAACTTATTAAAGTGTTAAGGAATATTCGAGTAATTGGGATAACGTCAAAAGGCATTGTGTGATCGAGGTTGGCTAGAAATGGTGTTGGTTATGTTCTAACGAGATGGTTAGGAACGAACGATGGGCTTGACCAGGGAATGTTCATTTATACGCATAATGGTAGATTGCGGAACACATTTCCTTACAGTTGTAAACCACTCATATGGCAGATAGAATAGGATTGTGACGAGTGATGTGTCGTAAACTAACTAAAAATTTGACTAAGGCAAGTGCACCTATCAACTAATAGTATAGCTATGGTGAGTAAAGATATCGTTTCATGAGAACTAAAAGTACTAGTAATTACTGTCTTTCTATTATTTAACTGATAAATTGGAGTGATTGATTAAAAACTAAGATTAACTAATTAAATAAACTAAAGAATGCAATAAATAATAAATGAGGAAAATAATTGAGTAAACAACCAAGAAGCAAAACAATATCCAGAAAAGAATTCACCTAGATTTCATTTGTCATTATCAATCTAATTTACGCAATTTCTTCACTTAGTATCTTGATTCGTAGAAATTCTTAAATTATGCTAATATCTCTTTTGAGAGTAAGAGCAACTGACTCTAGGTTGATTAATTGAAATTTCTTTCTAATTAAAACTCCTATTGTCGCATTAACTCGACCTATGGATCCCCATATTAGATTTGACTCTAATTCAGTAGATTTATGTTGTCCTATTTATAGGATTGCATGCAACTCTACTCAATTACGCTAGATCTACTCTTAAACAGGATCTATTCCTCTTCTGATTTAGGCACATCAAACATGGATCAATAGTCTAGAAATATTAAACCAAGAATTAAGCACACATAATTGAGAACAAGATCTAAGTATTTATTATGTAAAATAAAGAATCAAATGACAGAATTTATCATAGGATTCATCATCCCTAGGTATTTAGAAAATTAGTTCATACTTGCAAATAAAAATATCTCAAAGACATTATAACCAAAAGAAATAAAGAAACTCATGATAATCTCCAAAGAAACCAAATAGGAACCTTCAATCTTGACAAAAATCTGTTTCAGAATTGGCTTCAATGGTGGTTTTTGAGTTGTTTTCTTGAGTATTTTATGAAGCTCACTCCTATCTTCTTATTTTTGTCATATATATGTTTTAGAATGCCCAAAAAACTTAAAAATCGTGTTTTTCCGCGGTTTAGGGTGCAATCCCGTGTAAACGACACGACCTGCCACATGGCTGTGTGACAGCCTGTGTGGGTCACATGGCCGTGTGGAAGGGGCCAGCCCATGTGACTCCTGTAACTTGCTCCGATTTTGGGATTTTCACTCGGTTCTCGCTCCATTTGCTCTCAAATGCTCTCCTAAGTAAAAAAATATGAATTTAAAGGATTAGGAGCATAAAACTCACCATTTAAATCGAATAAGCATCCAAAACCGCATTAAGAAAGGGATTAAAACATAGTACTTTTAACACTTATCAAATATCCCAACATTTAAGCATTTATTTGTCCTCAAGCAAAATCCTCAACCTACAATCAAGTTAACCTCCCGCAATTTATTGTTTTTACCAATAATGTTTTAGATTTTAGGACAATCCATAGATAATCATGCATTGGAAATTCAATCAAAATGACACTAGAGAACACAAGCAATCGAAGCAGTGATTTTTAAAGCATAAAAACAAAGGCACCTCCCTTATCTCAATGTTTGTTTGTTTTTTTTTTTTTTTTTTTTTTTTTAGAAAACATAGACTAAGATATGTTCAATGTTTGTTTTTCTTTTTATCATTTGGATCACATTATAATGAAATATTATTGCAATTATCATTTGGATCACCCAATGATGAAATATTAAACGTTATAAGAAACAAAAGATTGAGTTAAATTTTCTTTTTAGATTTGGTTGACACTTTTTTTTAACATAATTTTTACTCTATTTATTTGATGAAAATTTACAATATGAATTCCATTTGCTAGGAATAATAAATTCAATTGCTTTTAAAAAAAATTAAATTATTAACCCAAGATTTAATAGTACTAACTTGACTCTTTTAGTGTCTAAGTTAATCTTCTTTCCCATTAGTTATATTTCCATGTTAGTCGTAAATTAACTCATTTTTCAACTTTAAAAAAGTTAATCTTAACTTATTCAATTTAAATCTCAACTCTAATTTTTCATCCAAGATAAATTAAAACTATCAAATTAATACAACTTTCACATTATATTATATGTAGGTGGTGAGGGGAAACAGGTGCCTCGTTAAAAAACCACTCTTTATATGTATACGAGTGGAAATGTAATTTTTTATGATTTCATTGTGAACGTGGTTTATATGTCTCGTACCTAAAATCACATGGACTCCTTTGCAGTCCATCGTAAATCACAAATTAAAAAATACGTCGACACATGGAAAAACACCTGTCTGTTGCACGTTTAGCGATAGGAGTTGAAATCAATAAAAAAAAATTTCTTATTTAATAATATAAATATTTATAGATATAACGATGAGTAAGATTGGCTTTACAGGGATTAGTTATTGACTTGAATCCGTCAATTATTGCAAGAGACAAAATAATGTGTTTCCTTTGTGAAAGTCTATGTATGAGTGTGTGCATCTACTAAATTAAATGAATGCGTAGTTTCTTTTAATTATACATTCAACCCTATGATAAATTTATCATAGTTGCACGATATTCTATGATAAATTAGTTATAATTATGGACGAACCTTCAATAATCAAACTCTTCCAACATTCTCGATAATTAAGATAAACACCATTGATTACTTCCTTTATCGATAAATAATCCTATAAGAAATGTCTAAGATTCAATTTACTAATAGCATGAGACTCAATTCTTGTCGGCAAATACACAAACAAGATTCGTTGAGGCAAATTCATATATCCACATAATAATTAATTTCATACTATTTTCATCTTTGGACCAAAAACAAGCAAATAGTGGAATACCACAAAGAGAAACTGTACCTACAAAAAAAATAATTTTGTGTAATGGACACGTGCTTGCTTAAACTGCCCATAAAAATTATATTCTGGCTTTCCTATGGAGAATATCCACCAATAACTTCTATGGAATGAATAATTGGTCCGAATACTAAAAACAACAATGCTTTCGAATAAGCATGGCTAATCAAATGAAATAAAGTGGCTCGATAAGACCCCATACCTAGAGCTAACATCATATAACCCAGTTGGGACATTGTAGAATAGACTAAACCCCTCTCAATATCTTTTTGAGCAAGGGCTAAAGTAACCCCTAACAATACTGTTATTATACTTATAAAAGATTTTAGATTCATTATGTAAGGTATAATTATAAAAAGAGGAAGAATGCGGGCTACAAGCAAAATTCCCGCAGCTACCACAGTGGCAGCATGTATAAGAGCCAAAATAGGAGTAGACCCCTCCATGGCATCAAGTAATCATACATGAAGAGGAAATCGCGCAGATTTAGCAACTGCGCCGACAAATAATAAAGAGTCACATAGAGTAACAAATAAAAAATGGACCTCATTATTATAAATCAAATTATTAAATGTTTTGAACAAATCATGAAATTCAAAACTTCCCATTATCCAATAAAAACATAAAATTCCTAATAATAAACCAAAATTGCCTATCTTATTAGTTACAAACGCTTTTTCAGAAGCGTTTGCTGTAGCGGGTCGTATAATCCAAAATCCTATTAATAGATAAGAACACATTCCAACTAATTCCCAAAAAATATAAATTTGTATAAAATTTGAATGACATACACAACCATGCTATTCGCCACTAGTATTAGAATCAATCGAACAATTAAATTCTAATTGATAAGAAATGTACGTTAAGTTATCTAATATGAGTTCTATATTCAAAGAAACAGGCTTGATTCGAAGCATGCCGTCATTGTTGACGAAAAGCTCCATTGTCATATTTGGGTCGCTAATATTACTTGATGAAAACTGCAAAAAGGGGTGACGCTCCATGTGATGAAGACGAAGATAGTGAGTGTTATCTCCTTTGAATGCCACATACCTTGGCAAATCCAACAGCGACTCCCTACTGATGATTGTGAAGAAGTCATCGGAACTAGTGTTGTTGTTGGCCAACACGCAACCACTGGTACTTAGGCATAAACGGCATTTTGAGTGGACATGCATAATGCGGACAGTATCTGTAGTTGCAGTGCCTATCGGGATAAGCTTGAACAATGTGCAGGAGTCCCTGGATTGGTCTTCCTCCCGCTTTTTAGCAGTTGCAGCAATCCAGTATTGGCCGTCCTCCGTCGGATTATTTCGGACTCCTTCCCAGTGTTTGTTGTTTCGACAGCTCCTTATGTGCACCAAGCCATGTCCAGCAGCCACCTCCTGCACCTCAAATTTTGTATATGAACTTGTAGCTTGAGTTTCGGATGAAAATTTGAGATACCCATCATCCGCTCCATTTCCATCGATAATGCCCAAATATTCCTTGTTGGATTTCAGCACTATAAACCTTGGCGCAGCAAATAACAATTTGTTCTCTCTCTGTTTTTTTCACTCTTATGCTTATGCTTATTCTTTACATGGGCTTCGCTAGTTATAAACAGAACTTAATAGCTAGCCCTGAGTTCATTACTATGATTCTTATGCGTTTGAACGCAAAACGAAAAAGGTGGTGGCAGTGGGAAGAGACAATAAACATTCACAATATTATATTAAAATTTGTGTAGGATAAGTTGAATGAATCACATCAAACTGCTTCATCAATGGGTAAAAAAACTTGTAAATAAATACTATTATATTTATTTAAATTAATTTCAACACGCATCATCATAATTTAATTCAATAAATTTTCTTAAGATATAAGTAAAATATTTTTTTATATTATATTAATGCATAAAATTATATATTTAAATAAAAATATAAATCAAACTTTAAACTTACCTTAAAAATTAAATCTTAATACCAACTTTCTCTATTTTAATATTTTTCTTTTTAATTGCACGTGAATATTAATTAAAATGTTGTATTTACAATTAGATATTAACTTAGAACTTAAAAGAAATATAAAATTAATTTGGTCTTAATGCATGATTTAATTTTAGAACTTTCGTAAGTTCTTATGAGACTCAAAAATTGACCATGATGCATATTTGGGTGAAAAATGGGGCGTTACATTAAGTCTCAAGACCATTCCATTGGGTATTAGACATCGTATGATTGCTAAACTCAACTCCTACATTGAATCAAATCAGAGGCATGTTGATAGACTCTAAGCAAAGGCCAAAATGGTAAAGAAAGTTATTGACAGGCAGAAGGTTCTGCATGCCGATTTCCTGGCTGTCTCGGAGATATCTGTTGCTGAGGAGGAGAGATGAGGATGCTCTTGAGGGGGAGTTTTTCCGATGATAGTATGTTGATTTTTTTTTTTTAGATTTATTTTGGATGACTATAAATCTTTAAATGCTGCTTGATCTTGATGCTACTATTGATGAAGAAATTATTTTAATGGGTGATTACTGTTATTGCATTATCTTGTTTCTTTAGCTTTATTCGTTATAATTATTGTTAATTGATTATTGATGCACATTCAGCACTAAGCATTAATGGTTAATTTAGTTAATATAGTGTAACATTTAATTTTATATTGTTAGTTAAAAGATGGTGTATCATTGGAAGCACAAAAAATAACCTATTCCTATAAAATAACGAAAAGAATAGTATAAGGGAAGTAGGGTCAAATCCTCAGGGACTGGATTTGTACAACTTCTTGTTCCTCAAGATCCCAAGCACAGTTGTGCTCAAGAAAAACGGCGTACCTTAAGAAAAAAAAGTAGAATTAAAAATATGGATGAATTTAGATTGTATAAGTTGAAATTGAAATTGTAAAAATAAACAGAAATGAGAGAAGGGATTCTTCGATTTGAGGGGTTCTAGCCTCCGATTGTCTCGATCCTCCTTGGGTTCAATCCTACGCTTTAGGTTATCCTTCTCATGACAGAATAAGCCAGTTATGGGCCAACACACGTCCACAAAATCATTTAAGACATTGCCCAATTGTTTTGTTTGAAAGGATTTATAGCTTCAAATAAGACAAATTATATTACCTATTATACTACCTGTCGATGTGCTTGCGAAAGTAACTAATTCCTTCGGCACTTCAACAGTCACTTAAAAGCATTGTATGCTACTGATAGGTCATTAGATGAACATTTTATAAGTTGTCATAATGATATATAATAAGGGAGAACTCAGTCATGGTACTTTAGTGGAATGACTCCATAACTAAATAATATTGTAATTAGTAGACAAAGAGTTTGATAAGTGCTAAAAGTAACATATTTTAACTTCGTTCTTAATGTATTTTTGGGTGATTAGTTGACGTAATTGTGAATTTTATGCTCATAATCCTTTAAATTCATATTTTGATGCTTAATAGAGCACTTGGGAGCAAAAGGAGCGAAAAACGAGCGTCGACAATTAGAAAATTGAAGCAAGATACAGGAGCCACACGGGTTGGACCATTCCACACGGTCATGTGATCCACACGGCCATGTGGTAGGCTATGTCGATTTCATAATATTTCACACCGAACTTCGAAAAAAAGTGATTTAGGTTTTTAGGCATTCTAAGACGTATATATGACAAAAATAAGAAGATAGAGAGGAGCAGTCATAGAATATTGAAGAAGACAACTCGAAAAGCACCATTGAAGCCGACTCTGAAGTAGATTTCCATCACGATTGAAGATTTCCAATTAATTTCTTAGGAAGTCATCATGAGTTTCTTTAGTTCTTTTGGTTATACTGTCTCTAAGATGTTTTTATTTTTGTTAATCTTTTAGAAATTATTTTTATTATATTAGTCATTTTTTTATAGTAATTAATATTTTTTAAAAATATAAATTATATATCTGTGTAATTACAAATTGTACTATCAAAACATGACATAGTGAATTACAATGTAATTAAACTTTATCAGTCAAATACGTCGAGAGAATTACAATTCTTTGTAATTACTAGGGTATTAATGACACTTTCAGTCAATTACTCTATTCTGTCCAAATAGACCCTTTAATGAACAATTAAGTGCTCTCAATACTCTATTATATAACCTATATAATTCTATATAAGAGTTTCGAGACTTGATAACATACTTGAGATCAATCACAATCCAATCTCTTGTTAAAAAATAACTAAAATAGCAAGATACAATATACTAATAAAGACCAATATAAGTTGAATTGTTTGGAGATATGTCTTCAATGTTCTCGACCCAATTTCTAGAATTCAAGAGATTTGATATGTAAGATCCAATTTGATCCAATTCTTAAGATGTGTTTCTCCAAATGGATTGATCTTCATTGATGGACTTTAATACTTTCAAAATATTAGTATTGATTATAGCTTAAAATTTTTGTTTTAAAAATTGCCAATTTAAATAAGGGCAAGTAAATTGTTTGTCATAGTGATGACCAAAGCATGTACTTCCATCAGCCACTTCAAAAAATTTGCCTCAACATAGTTAAAGGTAAATTCTCAGTTTTGATTTATGGGGTTTGATCATCGATGCATGATATCCTATGATAAATTGGTTATAGTTGTTGACGAACTCCTAACAATTAATCTATTCTTACCTTCTCGATAACCAAGATGAATACCACTGATTACTTCTTGTGTCGATAAATAGTCTTACAACAAACGACCAAGATTCAATTTACCAATAGCATTAAAATCTAAAGATACTCAATTCTAGTAAAGAAACACACGAACAGGGTTCATTCAGACCAAATCACATATCTACATAACAATTAATTTCATACTTCGACATACACAATCATGCTATTCGTCATAAGTATTAGAATCAATTGAACAACTAAATTCTAATTGATAAGACAAATATGTCAAGCTATCTAACATGAGTTCTATATTGATAGAAATAAAGTTTTCCTAATATTCTAGTCCCCAACAACGGTGCTAAAAACTTGTTGATCATGAAACTAACTAAAAAGTTAACTAAGGCAAGTGCACCTATCAATTAATAGTATAACTATGGTGAGTAAATATATCGTTCCCACGAGGATTACAAATACTAGTAATTACCATCTTTCCATTATTTAACCGAATAATTCGAATGATCAATTAAAAACAAAAATTAACTAATGTAATTAACTAACGAATGTGACAAAAATATCACGAAAATAATCGAATAATAACCAAGAAATGAAACAATACTCAGGAAAGAATCAGCCTATATTTTATCTACCACTATCAAATCAAATTACATAATTTCTTTACTTAGTACCTTGATCCGTGGAAATCCCTAAATTATGCAAATGTCTCTTTCGAGCATAAGAGCAACAGACTCTAGGTTGTTTAATTGAAATTTCTTTCTAATTAAAACCCCTATTATCACATTAAGTCATGCTATGGATTCCTGATGGTCACTAAACTAACTAAGATTCGACTAAGGCAAGCGCACCTATCGAACAGTAGTATAGTTATGGTGAGACCGGAAATATTGTATCCACAAGGACTAAAAGTACTAGTAATTACTATTTTTTTTATTATCTAGCCTAAGAATTAAAAAGGATGTTTTTAAACTAAGATTATCTAATTAACTAAGAACACGACAGCGATTAAAGTTGGAAAATACTTTTGAAAAACCGATGGAGAAGACAATACCTGAGGAAGAATCCACCTAGACTTCACTTCATTACTTCTGAATTAGACGATTTATTCACTTGACTTAATACGTATAAATCCCTAGCTTATGTTAATATCTCTCTCGAGACTAAAAACAACTGACTCTAGGTTGATTAATCAAAATTTCTTTCTAATTAAAACCCCTATTGTCACATTCACTAGATTTATGGACTCCCTTATTAGATTTGACTCTAATCCGGTAGATTTTTGTTGTCCTATCTCTAGGATTGCATGCAACTCTACTTAATTATGGAAGATCTACTCTTAAACAAGGACTTTTGCTCCATTGAATAAGCACATCAAAACCTGAATTAATACCCTGGGATATTAAAGCAATGATTAAAACTCATAATTAAGAATAAGACAAGTATTTATCATATAATTCAAATAATAATAAGATCTATCTTAGGTTTCATCTCCCTTAGGTATTTAGGGAGTTTAGTTCATAACGATAGGAGAAAACATCTCAAAATTGAGAAAATAACAAAACATAAGAAACCCAAAAACTTCAGTAGAAATTGAATGGAGATCTTCAGTCTTGAAGTAATTCCTGCTTCTGAGCTGATTCCAATAGCTGTCTTTGAGTATTTTCTGCCTTCTACCCTCTCACTCACTTAGATCCTCTCCTAGTGTGTTTAAATAGACTTTGGAATGCCCAAAATAGCCTAAAATTAGCCTTTTCTGAGTAGAATTAAAATAGGTCTCGACAGGGACACGGCAGTGTGGCACGCCCTTGTGATGGTGCTCAGGCCGTGTGCAATTCTGATATGGTTTTAAGTCGACATGGCCATGACACACGGGCATGTGATCTGCCCGTGTGTCTCACAAGGGCGTGTGGATTACCTGTGTGGAAGTGTCTGGGCCGTGTGCATCACTGAAATAAACCTATTTTGTCCATTTTTGGCCTTTTCTTGCACTTTTCACTTTCCTATGCTCATCTGCATATAAAACATGAAATTAAAGGATTAGGAGTATCAAATCCACTAAATCTTATGATAAATCATCCAAAAATATGCCAAGCATGGGGTAAAGATATATATATATTATGGTTTATCAATTCCCCTATTAGATTTAACTCTAATCTAGTAGATTTATGATGGTCGTCAAACTAACTAAAAATTCGACTAAAGCAAGCGCACCTATCGAACAGTAGTATAGTTGTGGTGAGACCGAAAATATCGTATCCACGAGGACTAAAAGTACTAGTAATTATTATCTTTTTATTATCTAGCCTAAGAATTAAGAGAGGTTTTAAACTAAAACTAATTATCTAATTAACTAAGATTACGACAGAAATTGAAGTTGGAAAATACTTTTGGAAAACCGATAGGGAAGACAATACCCAAGGAAGAATCACCTAGACTTCACTTATTACCTTTGAATTAGACTATTTATTCACTTGACTTAATCCGTAGAAATCTCTGATTTGTGTTAATATCCCTTTCGAGACTAAAAAAACTAACTCTAGGTTGATTAATTGAAATCTCTTTCTAATTAAAACCCCTATTGTCGCATTAACTCGATCTATGGATTCCCTTATTAGTTTTGACTCTAATCCTACAGATTTATGTCGCCCTATCTCTAGGATTGCATACAACTCCACTTAATTATGAATGATCTACTCTTAAACAAGAACTTTTGCTCCACTGAATAAGCACATCAAAAACCTGAATTAATACCCTGGAATATTAAAACAAGAATTAAATTCACAATTAAGAATAAGACAAATATTTATCACATAACTCAAATAATAATAAGATCCATCTTAGGTTTTATCTCCCTTAGGTATTTAGGGAGTTTAGTTCATAATAATGATGGAAAACATCTCAAAGTCTGGAAAACAACAAAACATAAAAAAACCCAAAGAACTCCTGGGAGATTGAGTGGAAGTCTTTGATCTTGATGTAGATCCTGCCTCCGAGGTGATTCCGATGGCTATCCTTAGGTATTTTCTGCGTTCTACTCTGCGTGTGTCCCTTTAATCCTCTTCTAGAGTCTTTATATAAACTTTTGAATACCCAAATCAGCCCAAAATAAGCCTTTTTCGAGTAGAACTAGGCTTAGGTTCAACAGGGACACGGCCGTGTGCCACGCCCGTGTGAAGGTGCTCAGGCCGTGTGTAATTCTAGCTTGGATTAATGTCGACACGGTCAGGAAACACGAGCATGTGGTCTACTCGTGTGTCACACACGGACTTGTGGATAACCCGTGTGGAAGTGCCTAGGCCGTGTGAAACACTAATTTAGGCCTGATTTGTCCGTTTTTGCCCCATTTCTCGCTCTTTTTGCTATCCTAAGCTTTCCTCAGTATAAAACATGAATTTAAAGGATTAGGAGCATCGAATTCAATAAAACCAAGGAAAAATCATCCATAAATATGCTAAGCATGGGGTAAAAATATGTATATATATTATGGTTTATCAATTTATGTCGTCCTATTTCTAGGATTGCATGACACTCCATTTAGTTACCCAAGATCTAATCTTAAACAAGGTCTTTTCAACTACTGATTTAAGCACATTGAACATGGATCAATACTTTAGAAATATTAAACCAAGAATTTAGTACACATAATTGAGAATAAGAAACTATGCATTTATTACGTAAAATAAAAATCAAACGATAAAATCCATCATAAGTTCATCTCCCCTAGGTATTTACAAAATTAGTTCATGCTCGAAAATAGAAACATACAAGATACAGTATCACCAAACGAAATAAAGAAACTCATGATAACTTCCTAAGAAATTAACTAGGAATATTCAATCTTCATGGAAATCTGCTTCAAATTCGAGTTCAATGGTATTTTTCGAGTTGTTTTCTTGAATATTCTCTGACAACTCCCCTCCTATTTTTTTTCATATATATATATATATATGTGTGTGTGTGTGTGTGTGTGTTAGAATGCCTGAAAAACCTAAAAATCACGATTTTTTTTTTGTTCGGTGCACAATCCTGTGAAATTGACATGGCCTACTACACGCTCGTGTGGTCTGGCTGTGTGAAATGGTTCAGCTGATGTAGCTCCTGTAGCTTACTCAGACGCTCGGGTTTTCGCTCTTTTTGCTCCCAAGTGCTTTATTAAGCATAAAAACATAAATTTAAAGGATTAAGAGTATAAAATACACAATTAACATCAAATAATCACCTAAAAATACATTAAAAATGTGATTAAAACATGTTATTTTTAGCACTTATCATCAACAAACTTGAATATTTATAATTAAAGCAAAAAATATATAAATAAAAAATAATATAGAAAAATTAAAAATAAATTAGATCCCACGAATTTGAAATACGGTATGTTTTGCTTTTAGGTATGGGACACAAAAACCACGTTCAGAAAAATAGTTTACCTAACTTTTAGTTGTGTTTTCGATAAAAAATATATATCACAAACCCTAAACATATTTCAAATTTAAAAGTAATTCTCTATATTTTAATATTAAATAAAATGCTAATCACGAGAGTTAGATGAGATAATAAGGATTTCTCCTACCTTAACCAGTGCTTGAGGGTTCGATCCTCATTCTAGGTATGGAGCAGGTTTAAAACTCATGACCAATATCTACCCCTTAATGGACCTACAAAATGCATAAGATTAATTATTAAACTCACTCCGATATTAAATAAAGTGCCAACAATTAGTATCTTGATTACATTACTTTCCAAATGATTTTTCTTTTTCAATTTTGTAATTTTCGTGGCATATCATATTAGTAAGTATCATGGTACTTTATTACTATATTGTATTCGTCTTATTCTATTGTTGTTTAATAGGGATTGATATAGATCTTCTAATGTTAGCAAGTCTCGAAATAATCTTTATCATTGAGAGATTTTTTTTAAGTTATTGTACTGAGATTAATATTTCTCACTAAGTTAGACTCTACGTATATAGCGAAACTGAGTTGGGTAAATAACTCTTTTATATTATGTTTGTTTACAATTTTTATTGAGTGGTGTAGGAGTACCCACCCTTTTATCACTCTTTCACACACTTGGCTTGATTCTTAACAACTTTTACAGACTAAAAATAATGAATTGTTTGTGTGAGCATAAGTTTACAAGCATAGCGAATACATCATAAGTTTGATTATATAGAAATTCTAGTATCATGTTTTAAGGTTTATTGTCTCTTTCCACTAAACTTGGCCACCACTTTTTTGGTTTTGTGTTCAAACACATAATAATCATAATAAACTAAGGACATAGCTATTATTTGGATGTTTTTATTTTCAATCATGAACTAATTTTCTAAATACTTACGGGAGATGAACTATATGATGGATTCTGTTGTTTGATTTTTTTTTACGTAATAAATACTTAGTGTCTTATTCTCAATTATGTGTGCTTAATTCTTGGTTTGATATTTCTAAATCATTAATCTATGTTCGATGTGCTTAAATCGGTCGTTGAATAGACCCTATTTAAGAGTAGATATTGCTTAATTGAGTGGAGTTGCATGCAATCCTAGAAATAGGATGACATAAATCTATTGGATTAGAGTCAAATCTAATTGGAGAATCCATAGTAAGAATTAATGCGATAATAGGCGTTTTAATTAGATTTTTTTTAATTAATCAACCTAAATTCAGTTGTTATTATGCTCAAAAGAGATATTTACATAATTTAGAGATTTCTGCGGATTAATGTGCTAAGTAAAGAAATTGCATAATTTCAATTGATAGTGACAGATGAAATCTAGACAGATTCTTTCCTGAATATCGTTGTGCTTCTTGGTTGTTACTCAATTATTTTCGTGATTTATTCTTTGTCGCGTTCGTTAGTAGTTAAATTAGTTAACTCTAGTTTTAATCAATCACTTGAATTATTCAGTTAAATAATAGAAAAACAGTAATTACTAGTACTTGTAGTTCTCCTGGGAACGATATCTTTACCCACCATAGTTACACTATTAATTAATAGGTGCACTTGTCTTAGTCAAAATTTTAGTTAGTTTCATGATACATCACTTGCTATGAAATTGTTCTATTGATTTCACTTAGAATCTATGGAAGAAATTTGAAGTTCAAAGCTTGATAGGGTTGGAAATGAAGGAAAGAGACTAAAATGAAAGAAAAATGAAATTTGCTATAGAAAGGGATGAAGGTGATGTGAATGAGAAAGAAAGATGGTGAAATGAGTTTTGTAGATCTATCCAAAAAATCAAGTCATCATCGTCCAAACAAGTGAACCATATTGCAATTTATTTTCATCCACAAACTCATGTACCTATTTGGGTTAAATTGCTTTTCTCATCTAATTAATCTAGTTATTTCTTATTTCTTATTTTTACACTATTACCCAACACTTCTCACACTTTTAAAATTAGTTCATACCTTAAATTACTTTCTCTTTATTTAAAAATCCTTTTAATTTCTTATGACATCGAACTACCTTCTCCATTAATAAAAAAAAAAATTATTTTATCTATTTCAAAAGTTCTAACACTTGCACAACCCGAAATGACACTATTCTCATTTGGGGTGTTAAAGATGTTATATATGTTTGATAGATTAGGATCATTTATTATAATTGTTTAAGAGAGTTGATATTTATCATTGGCTAAGCTTTGTAAATGTAGAAAAACCGAATTGAATAAACAATTGTTTTATATTATATATGTTTTATTATTTCTCTTAGTATAAGTTTAGCGAATACATAATAAGTTTGACTATATAGAAATTCTAATATCAGGTTTATTGTCTCTTTCCACTAAACTTGCCACCGCTTTTTTGGTTTTGTGTTCAAACACATAATAAACTCAGGCTAGCTATTAAGTTATGTCTATAAATAGTGAAGCTCATGTAAAGAATAAGCATAAGAGTGAAAACACATAGAAAGAGAGAGAGAGATCAAATTAATCGGTAGTTAGAAATTGCTGCAGCCTAAAAATAAACAAAATGTCTTTCGCTGCGCCAAGGTTTATAGTGCTGAAATCCAAGGAGGAATATTTGGGCATCATCGATCGAAATGGAGAGGATGATGGGTATCTCAAATTTTCATCGGCAACACAAGCTACAAGCGCTTATGCAAAATTTGAGGTAGAGGATGCGGCTTCCGGACATGGCTTGGTGCACATAAGGAGCTGCCGAAGCAACAAATACTGGGAACGAGTCCAAAAGAATCCGACGGGGGGAAATTCTGACAGCCAATACTGGATTGCTGCAACTGCCAAAAAGCGGGAGGAAGACCAATCCAAGGGCTCCTGCACATTGTTCGAGTTTATCCCTTTGGACACCGCAGCAAATACTGTCCGAATTATGCATGTCCAGTCAAAATGCCCTTTATGCCCAGGTACTAACCGCTACGTGTTGGCGAACAACCACGTTTCCGACGGTAGTTCCGATGATATCTTCACAATCATCAACAGGGAGACGCTGCTGGATTTGCCAAGGTATGTGGCATTCAAAGGAGATAATACTCATTATCTTCGTCTTCGTCACATGAAGGGTCGCCCATATTTGCAGTTTTCATCTAGTGATATTAGCGACCCAAATGTAGCAATGGAGCTTTTCGTCAAAAATGACAGAATGCTCCTCATCAAGCCCGTTTCTTCCGATAATTATTGGAGGGACAGCATGGGTTGGATTTGGGTAGATTCCAACGACATCAGTGATCGAAACACTTGGTTCCGCCCCGTCAAAGTTAACGACAACACGATAGCTCTCCTCACCCTTCGCAACAATTACTTTTGTAAGCGCCTCAGAGCCGATGGAAAGGATAATTGCCTTGATGCATGCATCCCCACCATTACCCAAGAAGCCCAACTGTTGGTGGAAGAGCCTGTCATGGAAAGGCGTATCCAGGGTATCAAATATGATCTTGATAATTTGAGGATGCTTGAGGAAACTGTCATGGTTATGGCCAAGCATACTTACGAAACAGTACCCCCCATTCACAGTTTTATGATCTGAAATTTTCTCTTCAAAATACTGCCACTCGCACTTGGAAGGCTAATCTTTCACTCAAGCTAGGACTGAAAGCCACCTTTGATGTCAAACTTCCATTATTGGTTGATGGGAAGACTGAACTATCAACGGAACTTAATTCAGGATACGAGTTTGGAAAGACCTATACCAAGACCTCTAACATGGAATTCACCCACAAAGTTGAGGTGTCTCCCATGAGTAAGATGACCGCAAATCTGGTTTCAACACTTGGTAAGTACGATATTCCCTTCACCTACATGCAAAAGGACACTCTTTATAATGGGAAAACTGTCATATATGATGTGCAAGATGGGACTTACACCGGTTCTAATTTCTACAACACCAGATTCGAAATCAATGAAGTGCCGCTCAGCTCTTGAATTTCAGAGCAACTATACAATGTTTGCTAGCTACTACTAGGGTATCACAAAATTATAATTAGATGATAGTGCTTGTTTGTTTTTTGTCCGTGTGTGTCCTAAATTAAATAATTAAGACTGTGTGTGTAGAATTCTAAGTTTGGTCAAATAGGTGTACTCTTTTTCCACTTTTTGTATGTATACATATAAAGAGTGGTTTTTTAATGAGGCACCTTTAAAAATAATGTGTTTCCTTTGTGAAAGTCTATGTATGAGTGTGTGCATCTACTAAATTAAATAATGTTTGTATTTCCTTCATGCAGGCAGTGTGTTCATCTACTAAATTAAATGAATGCGTAGTTTCTTTTAATTATACATTCAATCCTATGATAAATTAATTATAGTTGCATGATATTCTATGATAAATTGGTTATAATTGTTGAGGAACCTCCAATAATCAAACTCTTCCAACATTCTCGATAATCAAGATGAACACCATTGATTACTTCCTTTATCGATAAATAATCCTACAAGAAATGGCTAAGATTCAATTTACCAATAGCAGGAGACTCAATTCTTGTAAGCAAATACACAAACAAGATTCATTGAGACAAAATCATATATCCACATAATAATTAATTTCATACTAATTTCATCTTTGGACCAAAAACAAGCAAAGAGTGGAATACCACAAAGAGAAAGTGTACCTACAAAAAAAAGTAATTTGTGTAATGGGCACGTGCTTTCTTAAACTACCCATAAAAATCATATTCGGGCTTTTCTATGGAGAATATCCACCAATAACTTCCATGTAATGAATAATTGGTCCGAATACTAAAAATAACAATGCTTTCGAATAAGCATGGGTAATCAAATGAAATAAAGTGGCTCGATCAGCCCCATACCTAGAGCTAACATCATATAACCCAGTTGGGACATTGTAGAATAGGCTAAACCCCTCTCAATATCTTTTTGAGCAAGGGCTAAAAGTAACCCCTAACAATACCGTTATTATACCTCTCAAAGATTTTAGATTCATTATGTAAGGTATAACTATAAAAAGAAGAAGAATGCGGGCTACAAGAAAATTTCCCGCAACTACCATAGTGACAGCATGTATAAGAGCCGAAATAGGAGTAGACCCCTCCATGGCATCAAGTAACCATACATGAAGAGGACATTGCGCAGATTTAGCAACTGCGCCGACAAATAATAAAGAAGCACATAGAGTAACAAATAAAAAATGGACCTCATTATTATAAATCAAATAATTAAATATTTCGAATAGATCTTGAAATTTGAAACTTCCCGTTATCCAATAAAAACATAAAATTCCTAATAATAAACCAAAATTGCCTATCCAATTAGTTACAAATGCTTTTTCACAAGAGTTTGCCGTAGCGGGTCGTATAATCCTGTTAACATTTATGGCAGCATAAAATTGCATGGTAAATTGTTGACAATTGCATGGTAATTAAATGGCAGCCATTAAAATTGACTAACAATGTAATAAATAGGAGGTGTAGCCTTTGCACCGAAAATTGACTTGAAACATTGGCATGGAATAATTTCTTTTTTTGGTCCTTGAGATAATGGGCTATTTATGGTTTGGTCCTTGAACCTCAACTATAAATAGGCCTTCCCATTTCTCATTTCAGAAATCCCAACCATTCTTTCTCTCTTAATTTTCTTTGTTCTCCCATTTGAGAATTCTTAAGGAATTCTATTTGTTTGTAATATTTTGGAGATAGTGAAGTTATCATCTGGTGTTAGTGCCCGAGGATGTAGGTATAATTTACGGAACCTCGTTAAAACTCTTGTGTTCTTTCTTGTCCTATTTTTCTTTCAATATTTGTGGGTATAATAGTAGTATTTAATTGTGCTATTAAATTACGAAAGAAGGGATATTCTAACTAAGGAAAGACTTGGTACTTAAGAGATCCATGTGATCCACCTCTCTTTCCTGGGAATTGAACTTTGTGTGATTTTTTAGTACAATAATTTACACGCTTCCAACCCTATTGGAACAACAAGTGGTATCAAGAGCCGAAGGTTAATCGTAGTATGCTCTGTGGTTGTAGTTTAAACTGATCTTCCACATCAGAAAAGATTTCCTTAGGTATATTGAAACATTATGGAGGTAACGGACGGTTTAGGAACTTCAACATCGTCTATGTGGACAAGACCGACAATAGCAAATACAAGATTGGTCGTGGAGATCTTTGATGGCACGAGCCATTTCGGTATGTGGCAAAGTGAGGTTCTAGATTCCCTTTTTCAGCAGGGTCTAGACATTGCCATTGATGAAAAGAAACCAGATGATGTACAGGAGAAAGATTGGAAGGCGATCAATCGGTTGGCATGTGGCACAATTCGATCATGCCTTTCTCGAGAGTAGAGGTATGCTTTTTCAAAGGAGACTTCTGCAAATAAGTTGTGGGTGGCACTTGAAGAAAAATTTTTGAAGAAAAACAGTCAGAATAAGCTCCATTTGAAGAAAAGACTGTTTCGTTTCACTTACGTCCCAGGTACCACAATGAATGATCACATCACCAAATTTAATCAATTAGTCACTGATTTGCTGAATATGGATGAGACATTCAAAGATGAAGATTTGGCTTTGATGCTGTTGGGGTCACTTCCTGAGGAGTTTGAGTTCCTAGAAACTACTCTACTTCATGGAAAGAGTGATATATCTCTGAGCGAAGTCTGTGCGGCCTTATACAGTTATGAACAGAGAAAGAAGGACAAATAGAAAAACTCAATCAGAGACACAGAAGCTTTAGTAGTCCGAAGCCGTTCATACACTAGAAGAAAAACTCAGAAAGGGAGATCAAAGTCAAAGTCCAGACTTGGAAAAGATGAATGTGCCTTTTGTCATGAGAAAGGCCTTTGGAAGAAAAATTGTCCAAAGTTGAAGAATAAGGAAAAGTCGCTCCCGATGCGTATGTTGCAAAGCATGATACCGGTGACTCGAACTATCATTTGGTTACATCATCATCATCGTTCCATTCAGATGAGTGGATATTGGATTCGGGTTGTTCCTATCATATGTCTCCTAACCGGGAGTGGTTCTCTGATTTAGTAGAACTAAATGGAGGAGTTGTTTATATGGGCAATGACAATGCCTGCAAAACTGTTGGGATAGGTTCAATCCAATTAAAGAATCAAGATGGATCAACCAGAGTTTTGACTGATGTACGGTACGTACCCAGTTTGAAGAAAAATCTCATCTCATTAGGAGCCTTGGAATCCAAAGGGTCAGTTGTTACTATGAGAGATAGGGTTCTGAAAGTGACATCTGGCGCACTTGTGATATTAAAGGGCATCAGGAAAAATAACTTGTATTACTACCAAGGTAGTACAGTTATTGGAGCAGCAGCTGCAACTTCCAGTAACAAAGAATTGGATTCAATGCAGTTGTGGCATATGAAGTTGGGACATGCCAGTGAAAAATCCTTGCAAATTCTGGCAAAGCAAGGATTGTTGAAAGGTGCAAAAGCTTGCAAATTAAAATTTTGCGAGCATTGTGTTCTAGGAAAGCAAAAGAGAGTGAAATTCGGCACTGCTATCCATAATACAAAAGGTATTTTGGAATATGTTCACTCAGATGTGTGGGGGCCTTCCAAAACACCTTCGTTGGGAGGAAAACACTACTTTGTTACTTTTGTTGATGACTTTTCTAGAAGAGTTTGGGTGTATACCATGAGAACTAAGGATGAAGTGCTTGGAGTTTTTTTTAAATGGAAAACTATGATCGAAAACCAGACTGGCAAGAAAATCAAGCGACTTAGGACGGACAATGGAGGGGAATATAAAAGTGATCCGTTCTTTGATGTGTGCCAAGAGTATGGTATTGTTCGACACTTCACAGTTAGGGATACACCACAGCAAAATGGAGTGGCAGAGCGTATGAATCGAACATTGTTGGAGAAAGTTCGATGTATGTTGTCCAATGCTGGGTTGGGCAAGTAATTTTGGGCTGAGGCTGTGACATACGCTGACCATCTTGTTAATCGTTTGCCATCATCTGCATTAGAAAGAAAAACTCCTATGGAGGTATGGTCTGGAAAACCGGCTACAGATTATGATTCCTTACATGTGTTTGGATCCACTGTATATTACTATGTGAAGGAGTCAAAATTAGATCCGAGGGCAAAAAAAGCTCTCTTTATGGGAATCACCTCTGGAGTAAAGGGATTTCGTCTTTGGTGCTTAGACACAAAAAAATAATCTGTAGTAGAGATGTTACATTTGATGAATCTGCCACATTAAAAAAGGTAGCAGATGAAGATATTCAGACAAGCGATACTCCACAAACAGTGGAGTGTACTCCAAAACAGTGGAGTTTGAGCGGTGAGGATTTTGCAAGATTAATAAGTCTAATTCTCCATCCACAATGGAGGAATTAGAGGTTGAAGAGGTTTTGACCCAAGAACCGTTAAGTACACGAGAACTGGGATTGCAGCGATTGCAAGGCCACGGAGAGAAATTTCAGAGACTGCTCGATGCATCGATATGGTAGCCTACGCCCTTCCCGTTGTTGATGATGATATTCCTGTCACTTATCAAGAAGCAATGCAAAGCTTAGAAAGTGACAAATGGAAAAGCACCATGGATGAAGAGATGCAATCTCTCTGGAAGAACAATACTTGGGAGTTGGTGCAATTACCGAAAGGTAAAAGGGCAATCGGATGCAAGTGGGTATTTGCAAAGAAAGATGGATCTCCTAGCAAGAAAGATGTTCGCTACAAGGCAAGATTGGTAGCTAAAGGCTACGCTCAAAAGGAGGGAATTGACTATAATGATGTATTTTCCCCTGTTGTGAAGCATTCCTCCATTAGAATTTTGTTGGCCTTGGTAGCACAATTGAATTTGGAGCTAGCTCAACTTGATGTAAAGACAGCTTTCTTGCATGGTGAGTTAGAAGAAGAGATCTATATGACTCAGCCCGAAGGATACAAAGATGCTGGTGGTAGAAATTGGGTTTGTAAGCTGAACAAATCACTATATGGATTGAAGCAATCCCCGAGGCAGTGGTACAAGCGATTTGATAGCTTTATGAGAAGGCAAAAATACACAAGAAGCAAATATGACAATTGTGTATATTTGCAAAAGCTGTATGACAGATCTTTCATTTATCTTCTCTTGTATGTTGATGATATGTTAATTGCTTCGAAGAGCCAAAAAGAGATAGATAAGCTGAAGGCTCAGTTGAATGAAGAATTCGAGATGAAAGATCTAGGTGAGGCCAAGAAGATTCTCGGCATGGAGATAAGTAGAGATAGACAGAGAGGCAAGCTTTGTTTGACTCAGAAGCAATATCTGAAAAAGGTATTACAATATTTTGGTGTAAATGAAAACACAAAACATGTAAGTACCCCACTTGCTTCTCATTTGAAACTTAGTGCTCAATTATCTCCAAAGACTGAAGAAGAAAGAGAATATATGGCAAAAGTCCCATATGCTAATGCAGTTGGGAGTTTGATGTATGCAATGGTGTGTACGCGGCCTGACATTTCACAAGCTGTTGGAGTTGTGAGCAGGTATATGCATGATCCTGGAAAAGGACATTGGCAAGCTGTGAAATGGATTCTACGGTATCTTCGAAAAACCATAGACGTTGGTTTAGTTTTTGAGCAGGATGAAGCACTTGGTCAGTTTGTAGTTGGATATGTTGATTCCGACTTTGCTGGTGATTTAGATAAACGTCGTTCAACTACGGGGTATCTGTTTACCCTTGCTAAAGCCCCAGTAAGTTGGAAGTCTACCTTTACGATCTCTGATGAGTTGTGTCTACTACTGAGGCGAATATATGGCGCTGCATGAAGGTCATTAAGGAGGCTATTTGGCTTAATGGATTGTTGGAAGACTTGGGAGTTGTTCAAAGTCACATTACTCTATATTGTGACAGTCAGAGCGCTATTCATTTAGCGAAAAATCAAGTTTATCATTCAAGAACCAAGCATATTGATGTAAGATATCACTTTGTGCGAGAAGTCTTTGAAACAGGAAAAATTCTACTTCAGAAGATTCCAACAGCAGATAATCCAACAGATATGATGACCAAGGTGGTAACAACAATCAAGTTCAATCATTGTTTGAACTTGATTAACATCTTGAGAATTTGAGCACCTTCAGGTGTATGGCGCTCGAGAGCGCATTTGGAGGCACTACAAAAGATAGCTTTATTGGATTTGGGGAGTTGAAGAAAGTGTGTGAAGATGTGATTATTCTAATCAAATCTTCAAGGTGGAGATTGTTAACATTTATGGCAACATAAAATTGCATGGTAAATTATTGACAATTGCATGGTAATTAAATGGCAGCCATTAAAATTGACTAACAATGTAATAAATAGGAGGTGTAGCCTTTGCACCGAAAATTGACTTGAAACATTGGCATGGGATAATTTCTTTTTTTGGTCCTTGAGATAATGGGCTATTTATGGTTTGGTCCTTGAACCTCAACTATAAATAGGCCTTCCCATTTCTCATTTCAGAAATCCCAACCATTCTTTCTCTCTTAATTTTCTTTGTTCTCCCATTTGAGAATTCTTAAGGAATTCTATTTGTTTGTAATATTTTGGAGATAGTGAAGTTATCATCTGGTGTTAGTGCCCAAGGATGTAGGTATAATTTACGGAACCTCGTTAAAACTCTTGTGTTCTTTCTTGTCCTATTTTTCTTTCAATACTTGTGGGTATAATAGTAGTATTTAATTGTGCTATTAAATTACGAAAGAAGGGATATTCTGACTAAGGAAAGACTTGGTACTTAAGAGATCCATGTGATCCACCTCTCTTTCCTGGGAATTGAACTTTGTGTGATTTTTTAGTACAATAATTTACACGCTTCCAACCCTATTGGAACAACAAATCCAAAATTCTATTCATAGATAAGAACACATTCCAATTAATTCCCAAAAAAATATAAATTTGTATCAAATTCGAACGACATACACAACCATGCTATTCGCCACAAGTATTAGAATCAATTGAACAATTAAATTCTAATTGATAAGACATATATATCAAGCTATCTAATATGAGTTCTATATTCAACAAATTTGAATATTTATAGTACATATACCAAAGAATATTAAAAAATTAAAAATAATATAGAACCCACAAACTTAAAAAACCAAAGCAAGGAAAATTGTTTGATTAACAAAAGAGTTTAGCAGCTCTTAAATTGAATTAAAGGACGTCTAGACCAATAAGTAATTCAGAGGCTTTTGCACTGGCAATAGTAGGGGTTAAGCATTCGGATGCCTTTAAAGCATAGTGGTGAGAGTGTTGAAGAGAATGTGAGTATTGGTCTTTGTTTGATTAGTTGTTTTATTTCTGCTACTATGTATTCAGTTAAGGAAATTTTGCAAAGTTGCTTTTATTAGCTTTGGTACTAGAGTTTATTATATGCTACAAGTTTTTGAGACTGGAATGGCTTGGATTCTCCATGGCCTTTTTCTGTAATTATTAATGATTGAAAACTCTTAATAATGATAGGTTGGTATTGGCTTGAGCTTTTAACTTGTGGAACCAAAGTACATCAGTTCGACTATATATGTCCTCATGTAATTTGAAAATGTTAAAATTTTATCTTTTTAAGTAGAAATTTAGTCGGATTTGTGCTGACATGGATAGTCAGGACGAAATCAGAAAAGTTTTTGAGCGGGCGAAATTAGATTATAATTTTTACCATTTTAATAGCTTGTATTTTTTATTGTACATTTCTTTACTGAAACTAATTATGAAGTTCGTAAATTTAACAAATTCAATTAATCAATATGAGTTATTAAATTAAATTAATTACTTTATTATGAGTTATTAAATTCAAGTAATCAATTTATAAGTTTGTGAGGTTCCAAATTCATAGTAGAATGTTTAATTAGGGGCTTATTAAATTTATAAGTTTGAAGATTATTTTCACTTAATAAAATATAAAAAAATAAATTTTTTATGTGGAATTTAATTATTTTATTGAAATAATATTTTAATAAGATAATTTTTATTTAATAAATTATAATTAATATGTTTGCTTATATAAAATAGTTATAATTTTACTTGAAATTTTTGACAATATGCTATTTTAGAGAACTAATTTAATAAAGAATATACTTCATAACTATGGTTGTTGCTTTTATAAGTGGAAAATTGTTATAAACGGTTAAAATAAAATATTAAAAATCGATTTTACTAGAAAGTTGGTTGTTATAGTGAAATGTTTTTTTTTTTTTGTAAAATAAAATAGCTTTAAGCGACATTGTTAAGAAAACGCATCAATTCCTTTTACAACCAATATAATTTGCTTGAACTAAATCCCGTACTGAAAAAGATGGTTCTTCAAACACTTGGACCTCTGTGAAACTTGTAGCCATAACTTTAGCCATATGGTCAACAACTGCATTATGAGCTCAATGTATCATTCAATGAATAGAGCAAAATTACAACATCTTATTATCAGTTGAACCCCATGTGATGGCCTGGGTTCAAGTCGTGCTAGTCGCGTTTGTTGTTCAGGCTTTACCCTGTCATTGGCTCTTCACCCTACACGAGTGAACCGCTCTAACATCTTCTCTATTTTGTTGAAATTTTACATCAATAATTGATGTGTTGAGCATCAACTCACTCTTGATATTTAGATCTAGTAAATAAAATGCGACTCTTCCAACAATTGATCAAAATTACTTGCGTTCACATGATAAAATTTGATCTAAAACAGGTTAGTCTCTACCATTCAACATACCCACTCACTATTTTCACCCCTTTAAATGCAAAGCTTGATGACTTTGTACCTGTGTTAGTGTGGGTTGGTCTCTTGCCAAGCAGTGAACTCCACTATATTTCGAGCTATTATTAATACATACGTATGTGTAAAAAGAAGGACCCTTCTCCATATTTGAGAGCTCTACATATGAGAGAGCTCCATCATGTGTTAGTGTGGCTTTATTGCTTGAAAACTCATTGCTTCCATGGAAGTAAATTTCTTTTAACTGGATTGCCTCGAAGTTCATATTTTGCTGTGTGAGTTTCAAAACAACACACTCTGGACACTATATTTAGAGTATTTGAGCACACCACACACAAATCTCTTTATTTATTCACATATCAAAAGCACATGATATTTACATGATAAAAATAAAAGTGCACAACACACATTGGCTTCCATGAAAGAAGCACAGTTTTATTTAGTTCCGTACATACACACACCCTGCCTGACTCAGATCCTGTCGTGCCTTCCCCGTAGCAGTAGTTGCTTAAACGGAAGAGCTGAGTGATTCTTCTTTGGTTTGAAAGTTGAGACTGTAGTAATTAGAACCGGTGTAAGTGCCGCCTTGCACTTCAGATATGACAACGTTACCATTATAAAGAGTGTCCTTTTGCATGTACGTGAACGGAACATCACATGTACCATTTATTGCAGTCAGATTCACTGTCACCTTAGTCATCGGAGGCACAACAACTTTGTGTACAACATCCATCACAGAAGTCACTGTCTTGGTATCTTGCCACTCAAATCCTGTCTGAATTTCGCCAGATAACTCAATGCTCCCCTCAAAAATTTTTGGAAGGCCGAATTTCATGGTAGCTTTTGTCCCTACCTTTAGTGATACATTAGCCTTCCAAGTACGAGTGTGGGTGTCTGTGTAAGAAAGTTTCAGGTCTAAAGATTCGGATTTCCGGGTATAGTTACTAGCAGAATTCATCGCAATCACAAGTTTGCTTTTGTCGTAGATCCTGCAATTATCAAGATCATACTTGATATTATAAATTTTCCTTTCCAAAACAGGCACTTCCACTAGAAGCTGGACTTCCTTTGTAATAGAGGAGACATCTGCGTTAAGGCAATTAGTCTTTCCCTCCTTACTAAGGCTCTTGCAGAAGTTATTGTTGCCCATATTGCGAAGAGCTATTGTCTGGTCGTTAACTTTGAAGGGTAGAAACAAGGTGTCCTTGTTGTTGCTGGTAGAGTCATCAGAATCCGCCCAAATCCAATTCGGACTCCGCCGCCAAAACTTATTGGAACCAGCAGGCTTGATGCGAATGCTTCCATCATTATTCATGAAAACCTCCATGGTCACACCCGCATCACCAATATCACCAGATGAAAATTGCAAATACGGATGACCCTCGATCTGACGAAGACAAAGATACTGGCCATTGTTTCCTTTGAATGCCACATGCCTTGGCAAAAACACGAGCGATTCCCAATCAATGATTGTGAACATATCACGGGAATACTCATCGAGGTGTTCGGACGTGAAGAGGTTGGGAGTTTCACGTATTACCCATAAATATTTTCTCGATTGCACATGCACAATTTGGACTTCATTTGCTGCACCATCTACAGAGATAAGCTTGAACAATGTGCATGACTTCTTGGATCGGTCTTCCTCCGGCTTCTTGGCTGTCGCGGTGATTCTGGTTTCATCGGAAACCAAATATTTGTTGTTCTGACTGCTCCTTATGTGCACTAAGCCATCTATGCCACCGCGTTGAGCAATCTCAACCTCAAATTTTGCATATGGGCTCGCAACCCGAGTTTCAGAAAATTTGAGATACCCATCTTTATAATCTCCCTTTTCATGGTCAAAGCCCAAGTATTTGTTATTCTGATGGGATTTGATCACGATAAACCTTGGCGACGCAAATGGCTTATTCGCAAGCAACTCCCAGTCGATGACAGTGAAGAGATCACAGGAATTACCATCGAAAACTTTGTAGTTTGCCAACACACAGTTATTAAACGTTGGAGAATCTACCCACCATAAGCATAAATAGCAACCCGACTGCACATGCATAATTCGGATCTTATTTGTTGCAGTGTCCACCGGGATAAGTTTGAACAACGTGCACGACTCCTCGGATCGGCCTTCCACCGGCTTGTCGGCTGCTGCAGAAATCCAATACTGCTCTGTTGAGTTTCCAGTGATGGAAACATTTTTGACTCGTTTGCAGTATTTTTTGTTGTGGCAGCTCTTTATGTGCACCAACCCATCTTCCCCACCGCATTTGGCCCTTTCCACCTCAAATTTTGTGTATGGACTGAAAGCCAAAGTTTCCGAAAATCTGAGATACCCATTACAATCGTAACTCTCATGCATATAGCTCAAATATTTGTTCCTCGCCTCACATTTGAGCACCATAAACCTTGGCGACGCAAATGGCTTATTCGCAAGCGACCAGTCGATGACTGTGAAGAGATCACAGGAATTACCATCGAAAACTTTGTAGTTTGCCAACACACAGTTATTAAACGTTGGAGAATCTACCCACCATAAGCATAAATAGCAACCCGACTGCACATGCATAATTCGGATCTTATTTGTTGCAGTGTCCACCGGGATAAGTTTGAACAACGTGCACGACTCCTCGGATCGGCCTTCCACCGGCTTGTCGGCTGCTGCAGAAATCCAATACTGCTCTGTTGAGTTTCCAGTGATGGAAACATTTTTGACTCGTTTGCAGTATTTTTTGTTGTGGCAGCTCTTTATGTGCACCAACCCATCTTCCCCACCGCATTTGGCCCTTTCCACCTCAAATTTTGTGTATGGACTGAAAGCCAAAGTTTCCGAAAATCTGAGATACCCATTACAATCGTAACTCTCATGCATATAGCTCAAATATTTGTTCCTCGCCTCACATTTGAGCACCATAAACCTTGGCGACGCAAATGGCTTATTCGCAAGCGACCAGTCGATGACTGTGAAGAGATCACAGGAATTACCATCGAAAACTTTGTAGTTTGCCAACACACAGTTATTAAACGTTGGAGAATCTACCCACCATAAGCATAAATAGCAACCTGATTGCACATGCATAATTCGGATCTTATTTGTTGCAGTGTCCACTGGGATAAGCTTGAACAACGTGCACGACTCTTCGGATCGCCCTTCCTCCGGTTTGTCGGCTGCTGCAGAAATCCAATACTGCTCTTTTGAGTTTCCAGTGATGGAAACATTTTTGACTCGTTTGCAGTATTTGTTGTTCTGGCAGCTCTTTATGTGCACCAACCCATCTTCCCCACTGCATTTGGCCCTCTCCACCTCAAATTTTGTGTATGGACTGCAAGCCAAAGTTTCCGAAAATCTGAGATACCCATTACAATCGTAACTCTCATGCATATAGCTCAAATATTTGTTCCTCGCCTCACATTTGAGCACCATAAACCTTGGCGACGCAAATGGCTTATTCGCAAGCGACCAGTCGATGACTGTGAAGAGATCACAGGAATTACCATCGAAAACTTTGTAGTTTGCCAACACACAGTTATTAAACGTTGGAGAATCTACCCACCATAAGCATAAATAGCAACCTGATTGCACATGCATAATTCGGATCTTATTTGTTGCAGTGTCCACTGGGATAAGCTTGAACAACGTGCACGACTCCTCGGATCGGCCTTCCTCCGGTTTGTCGGCTGCTGCAGAAATCCAATACTGCTCTTTTGAGTTTCCAGTGATGGAAACATTTTTGACTCGTTTGCAGTATTTGTTGTTCTGGCAGCTCTTTATGTGCACCAATCCGTCTTCCCCACTGCATTTGGCCCTCTCCACCTCAAATTTTGTGTATGGACTGCAAGCCAAAGTTTCCGAAAATCTGAGATACCCATGACAATCGTAACTCTCATGCATATAGCTCAAATATTTGTTCCTGGCCTCACATTTGAGCACCATAAACCTTGGCCATGCAATTGCCATTTTCACTACCCCTCTCTCTTTCTCTCTTTTTTAATCTAAACTTGAGCTGATAGATGAGTCTCTACCAATTAGCTTCTATTTTGTTTCTTTCTTGCTTATGCTTACCACAACCTTCTAGACTTCACAATTTATAACTAAAATTTTGTTGCTATAATTTATCACATTCTTTCCCGCATGTTCAAGCAAAGTACCAAAGGAGAGACCAATAACATCTTTTCAAAGTAAAAACTATAAAGTAAAAGTGAATTCTGGCATAGCAAAGTAGTCAAGTAAAAACAAATAAAATAATTTTTGTTTCTAAACTTGACAACTAGGTTGCTTTGGTTCTTAAATTTGGATTCTGTCAAGATTTGATGATGTGACTTGTATTATTGGAACAAGTCTAGGTTGGACAGATTGAGAACTACTGAAATAATGGTCCGAAAAAAGGGATTGGACGAATTAACTCGAAAACTACTTAAAATTGATTAAAATAAAAAACCGAGACAAAAAGCAACAATTGAACAAGTTGAATTGATTTAATACTTTCTTTTATTTTTTAAAAGTTTATGAATTTTTAAATAATTAATTAATTATTGTTGGTCCAGCAATTGAATCGATTGAACTGACTGAATCAAGAATCATTGATTTGACCTATTCAACCAGCAATCTCATTATTAAAATATTAAATGTGAATTCTATGACATAACGATGTAGAATGCAATCCATAAACATAATATTACATCTATGTTATTGTGCTTTGATTGAGATAGTGTTGCTGATTTTGGAGAGCATATATCCGAGTGATTACGCTTTGATTGTTATTGATGTAATAGCCATTTTCAAGGAGTTAGTTTGTATGCACTTTCACGCTATGTTAGCAAGCTGAAATTGATATATGTTTTGTGGCTTATCTAGGTTTTGTAAGAGAGCTTATTGAGTACATTCTAATTTGTTCATTGATGAATTATTTTTTGTGAGAGAGTGCAGACTATTATTGTAAATATTGTTGAAGTGTTTATTACACAAGTTCTCAGGGAAGGATTTGGAGGCGAGTGTTCTCATCTTTAGGTACAAATGTGAGATCTCTATACTTGGGGAGTGATAGAGTGTGAACCCCTTGTTGTATTGAGCATTAAAGATAGTGAAATCACTTGCTAAATTAAGCTCTACAGACGTAAAGAAACCGAAGGTTTATTTAAGTTTTTATTTTCACAATCATAGTGCCCGCTGCAGTATAATACTTCCATTGTAATTTTCATTTTAAGCAAATAGACTACTTAAGATAACAACATAGAGTTATAATTGCTCATATTCTTCTCTATTAAATCTTCAAAATAATAAATAAATTGAATTAAATTGGTAAAAATAAACTAAAATAATAACAATTAAATTAAAGTAAATCAAGTATTGAAATATTTTCTTTGAACTAATAAAAATGCTATATTTATAATATTAATAAAATGTTAATTGGAAGGAATTTATGGATTAATCCAACATTTTCTTTCTTTAATTTATCCATTTCTTTGGGCATGATTAAGCAAAGGACAAAAGGGGTAGACAACATAATTTATTCACTAAAGAAAAATGTAATTCCAAGACATTACATCTTTTTTAAAGTAAAAATTACATATTCTCACTTGTAAACTAAGTTTAAGTGACTCCCATGACATAACAAAAGTAATTTCGCAAGGAAAATTGGTCGGGTAAATTGAAGCATTAAAAATTTAAATGTTGAAGAATTAGTATTCAATTAGATTATTTAAAATTAAGTTCGAACTATAATTAGATTTTTTTTATATAAATATAATTTTGAAATCATTTAAAGGTAAAAGTATTTAAAAAATAATATTGAAAAGAAATAAAAAAATATTCTATATTTATAATTTTTCACAATTTATAACTAAAATTTTGTTTCTGTAATTTATCACATTCTTTCCCGCATGTTCAAGCAAAGTACCAAAGGAGAGACCAATAAGAGAATGCAATCCATAAACATAACATCTTTTCAAAGTAAAAACTATAAAGTAAAAGTGAATTCTGGCATAGCAAAGTAGTCAAGTAAAAACAAATTAATAAAATAATTTTTGTTCCCTAAACTTGGTAACTAGGTCAACTTTGGTTTTAAATTTAGATTTTGTCAAGATTGGATGATGTGATTTGTGTTATTGGAACAAGTCTGTTTGAGAACTGATTGAAATAATGGTCTGAAAAAAAGGAATTGGACGAATTAACTCGAAAGCTACTTAAAATTGATTAAAATAAAAAACCGAGACAAAAAGCAACAATTGAAAAAGTTGAACTGATTTAATACTTTTTTTATTTTTTAAATGTTTATGAATTTTAAAATAAATAAATAATTATTATTGGTCCAGCAATTGAATCGATCTAACTATTGAATCAGGAATCATTGATTTGACCTGTTCAACGATTGATACTGTCATTAAAACACTAAATGTGAATTCTATGTTATTGTGCTTTGATTGAGAGAGTGTTGCTGGTTTTGGAGAGCATATCTCCGAGTGATTGTTCTTTGATTGTTATTGATGTAATAGTCATTTTCAAGGAGTTATTTTGTATGCACTTAAACGCTATGTTAGTAAGTTGAAATTAAGTAAGTTGAAATTAATATATGCTTTGCGGTTTGTCTAGGTTTTTTAAAAGAGCTTATTGAGTACATTCTAATTTGTTCATTGATGAATTGTTCTTGTGAGAGAGTGGAAACAATTATTGTAAACATTGTTGAAGTGTTTCGTATCCAAGTTCTCAATGGAGGATTTGGAGTTGAGTATTATCATCTTTAAGTACAAATTTGAGATCTCTATATTTAGGAAGTGATAGAGTGTGAATCACTTGTTGTATTGAGCATTAAAGATAGTGAAATTACTCACTAAGTTAAGCTCCGCAGACGTAAAAAAACCGAACTGCATAAATAAACCTTTATGTTCTTTGAGTTTTTGTTTTCACAATCGTAATGACAACTACAATATAGTAATTCCAGTGTAATTTTCATTTTAAGCAAATAGGATAGCAACATATACAAGTTATAATTGCTGATATTCTTCTTGTAAAAATCTATGGAATCTTCAAAATAATTGTTTATAATATTAATAAATTGTTAATAGGAAGGAATTTATGGAATCCAACATTTTCTTTCTTTAGTTTATCCATTTCTTTGGGCATGATTAAGCAAAGGACAAAAGGGGCAGATAACAAAATTTATTCACTAAAGAAAAATGTAATTCCAAGACATTACATCTTTTTTAAAGTAAAAATTACATATTCTTACTTGTAAACTAAGTTTAAGTGATTCACATGACATAACAAAAGTAATTTCTCAAGGAAAATTGGTTGGATAAATGAAAAATTAAGTATTAAAAAATTAAATGTTGAAAAATTAGTATTGAATATTAGATTATAAAATCAGTTTGGTGTATTATTTAAAATTAAGTACGAAATATAATTATATTTTTTATAAATGTAATTTTTAAAATTTTAAAGTTAAAATTATTTAAAAAATAACATTGAAAAGAAATAAAATAATTTAAAAATATTCTACATGATAAGTAGCTCTTTATCTATTTATAATTTTTCATGCTTTTTCATTGAAAATTTAAATCTGTTTTATTATTATTATTATTATGGTTTATCATACATGTTTAAAAAATAAAATCACTCAAAATATTAAATTTTTTTATTTGATTTTCAACAAGTTCTCAAATAATCCCTAAATTAAAGTAATTAAGTAAAAACATATATAAAGTAGGGGTATGCAAAAAAATTTCTAAACCGAAAAAACTGAAGTGAACTAAATTGAGAAAAATGAACTTTTTCGATTTATTCGGTTTTCATTTTCGATTTAATTGATTTATTTGGTTGGTTTTTATTTTGACATTTTTTAAACCAAATAAACCGATTAAGGCCATAACACATAACACCAAAAGTCCATAACCCATTTACGTACCTAAATTCAAATTTAAATTGATCCAAATACTCATTAAAATTTAATATTCTTAAAAGCCTAAACCCATTAATATTTAAAACCCAATTTTTGTATGATGTTCATTTTAAAAAAATTTATTTAATATATAAAAAAAAAACCTAAATTGATATGTACTGGTTAAGAATATAGTAGAAGACATGGAAATTGTATGTTAGTCATGTAAGAAAATAAATATTTTTAATTCATTAAAATTATTTGATTTAATTTTTAATATTTTTAATCCAAATACTCATTTACTCTTCCTAGAGCTCCAGTAAGTTGAAAGTCTACTTGTAATTTTAAAAACTACAGAGCCAGAGTATATGGCACTTTCAAGGGTTGTTAAAGGGCTGTTTGGCTTATTGGATTTTCAAAAGATTTGGGAGTAATTCAAAGTCACATAAATCTTTATCGTGACAGTCAGTGTGCTATTCACTTGACGAAAATTGTGTTTGCCATTCAAGAACTAAACACATTGACATATCGCTTTGTGCGAGAAATCTTTGAAAAAGGAAATATTCTACTTCAAAAGATTGCAACTACTGAAACTTTTGCAAATATGATTACCAAGGTGGTAACAATAATCACTGCTTAAACTTGATTGATATCCAGCATGTTTAAACACCTACGGATGAATCACCTCTCAAGAGCACATTTAGAGGCACTATTAAAGATGACTTCATCAGAGATGAGGAAGGGAAGACACTGAAAGTTTAGTGAAATAGATAACTCGCCAAAGATGGAGATTTTTTGTGTTTGGTTGATTTTACTAAGCCAGCTCTTACCCTCTATATAATAGGGGAGGGTATAGGGGCAAAACCAAAAATTATCTAGGGGTGGAATTAAATTGTATATTTTTATGATAATAAAAAGTTATAATTTCACCATTTTAATAGTCTATATATTTATAATTTTTAAAGGATTAAATCAAATTTTTATCAATTTGAGGAGTCAAAATGTAATTTTACCATTACTAATTTAAAATTTTATAAATTATAAAAGAGCCTAAATGAAAAAAAAAATCATTTTAGGAGGAACCGTGGTCAATGGCAGAGCTAAGGGGGCCGGCAAGGGCCTTGACCCCCCTAAAATGGAAAATTTTCCATTTAGGCCATTTATAATTTATAAAATTTTAAATTAGTAATGATAAAATTGTACTTTGGCCTCTCCAAAATGATAAAAATTTGATTTAATTTTTTAAAAATAATTTAATTTCAACCGAAAAAAATTTTCTAACTCCACCACAGTCGTGGCCCCAATCATCCCCTAGCTTCGCCATTAAGAGGGAGTCATAGAATTTAAACTCGTGCCATCAAGTATCAAACAAAAGCTTTAATCATTGTTCCAATTAAATCTTAGCGGAATTGACTAAACTATTGTAATCAAGGCAACAAATCTTCGCCATCCAACATTAACTCAAGATTGGTCATTATATGTTATTTGACTTGCTTTAATATTCATAGTTTGAACTTCAGCTCTAAAATTTATAAGATCTTAAATTAATATATTATAAAATTATAAGTTAGCCTTTAGAAATATTAGAATTTTGAATCAATCTTTTTAAAAATCATAAAAATATAAATGGAAAAAATATGTAGATTAAAAATTTCTTTGCTGAATGTTATTGGTTTTTATTGTGTCAACTAGTTTTGGATTTAATATTTTTTGTTCTTAAAGGCATGGCAGTAGCTGGCATTGTTTGTAATTGGCTTTATATTAATAAATTCTCTCCATTCCTGAAAAGGGAAAAAAAATTATAAATGTGAATGAGACAAAAAATGATTGTTAAATAGATTATTCAAATTATTGTTAAATGAAATTATTCATTAAATGAGTTTTCAGAAAGTAAAATTGATGAATCTGAACTGTATTAACAAATATAATGTGTTGATTTCTTTCCTTGCATTACTCTCTTTTATAATTTGTTTGTTAAACTATCTTTGTTTCAACTTTTGTTTAAACATCAGTTGGGACATCGAATTGAGATAAAGGAAAAAATCAAAACTTTTTCAATTGGTACCAAAATAAATTTCAAGAGATGTTTGAAAGTGATCCTATGTTTAATTTGCAACCATGGATACTAATGTAGTTCGGTTTACTCAATCCCCCTTACTTCTTGGTACAAAAAATGATTCATATTGAAAGGCTGGTATGAGGACTTACATCACATTCATTAATGAAGCAACTTAGGAAGTTATTGAAGATTGATGGACTCGACCCTTTATGGCAATTGCTAGTGGCACCACACGTCTTAAAAAAGAATCAAATACGCTATCGAAGAAAAAAAAAGCTACTCACGAAAATTCACAAGCTCTAAATGACATTTTCAGTGGTGTTAACTTGGATAAACTTAAACTCATTTCTATGTGTGAATTTGCTAAGGATGCATGAACAATCATACAAAATCAACATAAAGGAAATGATGCTATGCGAATGTCAAAATTTCAGATTTTAACGAGCATGTTTTATCAATCATGCGTAGCTGCACTCTTCGAAAGCTGTTGAACTTTGACAATTAGCTGGATTAGATTTTTCTAATATACTATTTTAAGTCTGATTGCTATTTAAAGCTGTTTAAAACTAAACCTTGAAGCTGCGAATTAACTAAATTTTTTTTTTTATTTCTTTCTATATCTTGGAGTTTTTTTTGTTATAAATACGTTATTTTATTGTTCAAAAATAAAGCTAAATATATTAAATTTTAGCAGACAATTTTATTACTAAATTTTTCGTTTCTTCTCTGTAATTCTTTCTTCCTTACTGTCGATATTCCAACATAATCTAACGATATTTTTGTTAAGTGTCTTATGGGTCATTACTGAGCCAGCTTGAAGCCAAAGTTCGCTGAAGTTTTTGCGGTCTGTGAAGCTCTTTCTTGGTTGAAGGCTCTTTGTATGGATGGTATCATGATTGAGAGCGACAACCTCCAAGCGATTTTGAAGCGAGTTGATGACGATGTCTCTGGTTTCAATGTTTATTTCAGCTCTTGCATCTCAATTCCATAATTTTTTTCTTTTGTTGAACGCGACAGGAAGCAAGGCAGCTCATATGTTTATGAGAGTAGCCTTATCTTATTGTTGGGTTTTTAGCACACTTTAACCGGGTAAAGTAAGAATTTCAAACAGAGCACTAGCAGCTACGTATTATACCCGGGTAAAATATGAAAGAAAAATGCTTGAAGTTCAAGCTTTTAGCTACTGTCAAAATGGAGAACAGAATTTTGAAGACAAAGAAAATGGAGCATATGGAAGAAAATCTGATGATTTCATTCATTAAGAAACTTTGGCTCAAAGCCATTACATATACCAGTCATTTGGCTGGTCAAAATAAATCAATTACATCACCTAATGCATACCTAATACCACTAATTACATTGAAACTTACAAAACTAAACTTGTACACTTAAACAAAGTTGATTTATCAATCTATCAGCACCTAACTACATCAAACATGTTACCAACTTAGTTCAAATCAAACTAAGCAACAAAACATTAGCTAAAAGTAACAAAATAAAACTGAAGAAACAGTAGCATAAACATCTTCAGTTGCACATACTTTACCCGGGCAAAGTATGTGCATTAATCTGCATGAGCTGCATGTGTTGCATGGGAACTAACTTCAACACTCCTCCTTAGTTTCCATGCTTGTAACACCTAGCTGCTTTCTCAGTTTTATAAACCTTGACACACCAAGGGCCTTTGTGAAAATGTCAGCAACTTGCTCCTCTGAATTGCAATGAACCAGCTCCACCTCTCGAGCTTGTTCCATCTCCCTTATCACATGTAACTTGATGCTGAAGTGCTTCGTTCTGCCATAGAAGACAGGATTCTTTGCAATTGCAACAGCAGACTTGTTGTCACAAAAGATCTCTGTTGCCTCCCTTTGATGTAGGTTAAGATCAGCTAGAATTTTTCTCAGCCATATGGCTTGATTTACAGCATTTGCAGCTGCAGCATATTCAGCTTCTGCTGTTGATTGAGCCACCATCGATTGTTTCCTTGAGCTCCAACAAAACATGGTTGAGCCAAGGGTAAAAGCATATCCAGAGGTGCTTTTCATATCATCACTTGAACCAGCCCAGTCACTATCAGTATAGCCTTTCAACTTCAAGGTTTCAGCTTTGTTGAATAACACACCATAGTCAAGAGTGCCTTTGATGTACCTTAGCACTCTCTTTGCTGCTTGAAAGTGCTGGACATTACAGCAATGCATAAACCTTGATAACATACTCACAGCAAACAAGATATCTGGCCTAGTTGCTGTCAAATATAACAAGCAGCCAACTAGGCTCCTGTAAGTAGACTCATTGACTGGTTCATGATCTCCTTGGCTTGACAGCTTCATTCCAACAGCAATAGGAGTGCTTGTTGGCTTACAATTCTCCATCGAGAACTTGGACAAAACCTTCAAGGAAAATATTCTCTGTCCCAAGAAGATTTTTCCTTCTATTTGGCATACCTCCATTCCCAAAAAGTATGTCATTAGCCCCAAGTCAGACATTTCAAACATGTCCATCATTTTGGCTTTGAATTCAGCCAACATATTTTGATCTCCTCCAGTCACCAAAAGGTCATCGACATAGAGGGATACAATAAGCTGTATTTCAGCTTCATTCTTCTTTACATATAGTGTTGGCTCATTAACACTTCTGTTAAGTCCCAAACTGACCAAGTAGCTGTCAATTCGAGCATACCAGGCTTTGGGAGCTTGTTTCAGGCCATATAATGCCCTCTTAAGCTTGTACACCATTTGTTCTTTGCTAGACACAACAAATCCTTGTGGCTGATCAATGTAGATCTCTTCTTCAAGAAAGCCATTGAGAAATGCAGACTTCACATCAAGCTGGTAGATTTTCCACTGCTTCTGAGCTGCCAAGGCAACCAGTAACCTTATGGTGTCTAGCCTGGCCACTGGTGCAAATGTTTCCAGATAGTCCAGACCATATTTTTGGCTGAATCCTTTAACTACAAGCCTGGCCTTGAGTTTGTTTAAGCTCCCATCAGCATTTTTCTTGGCTCGATAGACCCATTTTACTCCAATAACCTTCCTCTTGGCTGGTCTAGGAACCAATTCCCATGTCTGATTCTTCTCCATCATAGCAATTTCATCAATCATTGCCTGTTTCCAGCCTTTATCAGCTTCAGCTTCTTCAAAACTGCATGGCTCCACTATGGCAACTTGTGCTCTTTCATAAATTTCAGCCAAAGGTCTAATGCCTCGATCGGCATGTCATCAACGTCTATTTCGGGATCATTTTGATCAGCCTTCAAACCGATCGTTATAAGTTCTTCGAGGAATGGCTTGAGTTCATTTCTTTCCCAATTCCAACAAGCCTTTTCATTAAACACTACATCTCTGCTCACTTGGATTTTGTTGGTTAAAGGATCCAGGATCCTATAACCCTTTTTGACCATACTATACCCGGTTAAAATACCAAGAGCGACTCTTTTGGACAACTTTTCCCTCTTTACTGGTGGTACTTGGTCTGTAACATAGGCAACCAAAGACTTTCATATGAGCCAATGATGGCTTGAACCCGAACCAGGCTTCAAAAGGTGTCCTGTGAGCAAGTGCTTTAGTTGGAAGCCTATTCTGAATGTAGACAGCAGTGTTGACAGCTTCAGCCCACATTGTCTTGGGTAGATTTTTTTCAAACAACAAGCATCTGGCCATATCCATCAGGCTCCTGTTCTTCCTTTCACTAACCCCATTTTGCCGGGGTGTATAAACATTGGTTAGCTGGTGTTTGATGCCAGCATCTTTGCACAAGGCTTGGAACCGAGCCAAGCGTATTTGGTTCCATTATCGACCTTATGGTCTTTATTTTACAAAACTGCTTTCTGTTTCCACTCCAGCTTTAAACTTCTTAAACACTTGAACAACCTCTGATTTATGCTTCAAAAAATAAATCCAGCAATATCTGGTACAGTCATCAATAAAGAGAATAAAGTACCTATTGCCACTTAGTGATTCAGTTCTCATGGGGCCACAAACATCGGTGTGCACCAATTCCAGCTTGCTTGATGCTCTCCAGGTGGTGTTTGCAGGAAATGGAAGCCTTGCTTGCTTTCCCATCTGACAAACCTCACAAACATCTTCAATGTGAACTGTCTTGGTGAGGTTTTCAACCATTTCCTTGCTGACCATCCGAGCCATGGATTTGAAGTTGGCATGACCAAGTCTTTGATGCCAAAGCTTGGTGTCATCAGTTGAAGCAACATGAGTTGAGTGTGAGTCACTTAACCAGTTGACTTCAAAGCATTTGTCACTCATGGTGACTGTCATGAGGCTCGATCCATTTTGATCAGTGATTTGGCACTCCTGACCTTTAAACACAACAGAGTACCCTTTTTCTAGCAGTTGAGTAATGCTAAGTAGGTTCCTGTCAATTTCAGGTACCAGCAGCACATCTTTGATAATTTTGCCACCTGTGGCAGTGCATATTTGCACATCTCCCTTGCCTTCAGCCTTGATGAGCTGACCATTACCAATTTTCACCCTGGTTTTGCTGCTTCTATCCAAGGTTAGAAAATTGTTTCATCCGTGACATGTGGTTGGTGCGACCACTATCCCAAAAACCACCTTTTGTACCTTTCTTACGGCGGTGAGCATGAAACAAAGAAAGACTTGCTCTTCATGGTCACTCATCGTCTTCACCACCCGAGTTTCTTCATTCTTGTGTTGAGGTTGGTTTTTGCCAGGTTTGTCTTTTTCTTTGCAGACTCTTTCAACATGGCCCTTCTTCTTGCAGTGTTGACACACAGCATCTGGCCTGAACCAGCATCTGGCCTCTTGATGACCAGGTCTTTTACAAAATCTGCAGAGTCGATCTTCTCCTCTTGCAGCATCAGGCTTAGGCCTGTTTCTCCAGTTCTTTTTGCCTTTATAGGCTGAGGTGCTCGGGGCTGCTTTGGCCTTAGCTTGGAAAGCACCCTCCTGGTGCTCCTCCGATCTGCTGGCCCTCCTTTGCTCTTGTGCATACAGAGCATTGATCAGCTCTGTTAAAGAGATACTGGTCAGATCCCTTGAATCCTCTAAGGAGGATATTTTTGCTTCGTACCTCTCCGGTAAGGTAGAGAGCACTTTCTCCACAATCATTGCCTCATCAAATTGCTCACCAAGAAGCCTTATACTGTTAACTACTGACCATGATTCGCGAGAATACTTCTGATGATTTCTTCTTCCTTCATCTTCAAGTTTTCAAAATCCCTTCTTAGGTTCAAGAGCTGCTGCTGCCTTGTCCTCTCAGTACCTTGGAACTCCTCCTTAAGCTTGTCCCAAGCCTGCTTTGGAGTCTCACAAGCCATGATTCTGGTGAAAATAACATCAAAAACACAGTTCTGAATGCATGACATGGCCTTGTGCTTTTTGCCTTTTTCTTCAGAGTACTGCTTCATTTGAGCCACTGTTGGATTTGCTCTCAATGGTTCTGGTTCAACATCTGAGTTAACTACCTCCCATAGATCAAATGCTTGGAGGTAGGTTCTCATCTTGATTAGCCAAATGTGATATCATTCTCCATTGAAAACTGGAGGTGCAGCTGGTGAGAAGCTTGATGAAGCCATCAGTATGTGATCCAACTATAACAGGTCCACTAAGATAAGAGCTCTAAATACCAATTGTTGGGTTTTTAGCACACTTTAAACGGGTAAAGTAAGAATTTCAAACAGAGCACCAGCAGCTACGTATTATACCCGGGTAAAATATGAAAGAAAAAATGCTTGAAGTTCAAGCTTTTAGCTACTGTCAAGAATGGAGAACAGAATTTTGAAGACAAAGAAAATGGAGCATATGGAGAAAATCTGATGATTTCATTCATTAAGAAACTTTGGCTCAAAGCCATTACATATACCAGTCATTTGGCTGGTCAAAATAAATCAATTACATCACCTAATGCATACCTAATACCACTAATTACATTGGAACTTACAAAACTAAACTTGTACACTTAAACAAAGTTGATTTATCAATCTATCAGCACCTAACTACATCAAACATGTTACCAACTTAGTTCAAATCAAACTAAGCAACAAAACATTAGCTAAAAGTAACAAAATAAAACTGAAGAAACAGTAGCATAAACATCTTCAGTTGCACATACTTTACCCGGGTAAAGTATGTGCATTAATCTGCATGAGCTGCATGTGTTGCATGGGAACTAACTTCAACACTTATGCCACCCACTTTGAATGGGAAAGTCATCCTTCCAATCATTCCTCTATTTAAAACCATGATTTTATGTTTAATCTAGACTACGAAAATAGAAGATGTTTGGATCAAAGTGTAGAAGGTAAGTCGGTCGGCTTAAGACTTAGTTTTTATCCTCTCTTTTTATCAGATCAAGTTCTTAATTTCGCCTAATGAAGTTATTTCTCCATAAAAAAGAATTTATTATTATTATTATACATATATAATAAAATTGAAACACAAATCTCAACTGAACTAGAATCAAGCTTTGGCATGATAAAGCTACCAAATTATTTATTCATTTATTCTCATAATTGAAGTACATGACATAGTTAATAATAAGATTAACAGACAAATAACAGACAAATAGTGCTTCTACCATGAAGGAAACACCAATTTATTTAGTTTAATTTATAAAGTACGCCACACACAAATCTTCAAGTTTCCATGGAATTGTGGGGTTTTTCTCAATTCAAGAGGTGAGAGGTTCTTCTTTGCTATCATATTGGGTATTGTAGAAATTAGCACCAGTGTAAGTGTTACCAATGACATCAGTTGTGACAACGTTCCCATTATAAAGAGTATCTCTTTGAGTGAAAACGAAGGGAACATCACACACGCCATGGGACATCAATAGATTCACCGTTACCTTAGTCATCGGTGGCACTTGAACTTGGTGGTTAACTTCCATCATGGTGGCTGTCGTCTTGGTCTCTCCCCACTCGATTCCTGTTTCATAATTGGAAGATATTTCGACTCCCGCTTCTGCGATGAATGGAACCCCTACTTGGAAGGTGGCTTTGGTTTCAAGGCCTAACGTAAAATAAGCTAGCCAAGTACTGGTACTGGTCTCTATATAAGAAAGTTTCACATCGAGTGTGTTGGCTTGAGTGGTACGGTTAGTGGCAGAATTATTCGCCACAACACGGACTTCTTCGTTATAGACTCGAGCATTTTCAATATCGTATCGGAGATTATAAATCTGCCTTGACAACACAGGCTCTTGAACCATTAAGTAGGCTTCTCTTGTTATAGAAGGGACGGCTGCATTAAGGCAATTCGTCTTTCCCTCGGTCGTGAGGCGCTTGCAGAAATTATTGTTGCCCAAGTTGAGCAGAGCTATGGTCTTGCTGTCGACTTTGAAGGCACGAAACAAAGTGTCCTTATTGGTTCCTTCAGTGTCATTAGAATCCGCCCAAATCCAATTCGGGCTACGCCTCCAGAACCTATCGGAAGAAAGCGGCTTGATCCGGATGTCTCCATTCTTCATATAAAAAACCTCCATTGGCACAGATACAGCACCGACATCCGCACTCGAGAATTCTAAATATGGGTGACCCTCGACCTGGGTAAGACGAAGGAACATATCATTGTTTCCTTTGAAAGCAACGTACCGGGGCAGAATCACCAACGACTCCCAATCAATAACTTCGAAGATATCATCGCCATTAGCCGCAACATGATTGTTGTTTGCCAACACGCCACGACCGAGTTCCGATGTAGCCAATGGCCATAAGCATAAATAGCATCCAGATTGAACATGGACAAATCGACAATTTTCATGTACAGGGTCTTCAAAGATAGGCTTGAACAATGTGCATGACTCCTTGGATTGGTCTTCTTCCGGCTTATCGGCGGTTATAGTAATCCAATACTCCTCATTTGGTTTTCCGGTGATGGAAGGATTATGAGTTCGCTTCAAGTACTTGTTGGTGGTGCAGCTCCTTATGTGCACCAGCCCATCTTTAGCAAACTCCACTTCGAATTTTGCATTTGCGCTCACGACCTTTGTTTCGGTGAACTCGGCGTACCCCTTGTACTCTCCGTTGTCGTGTTTGGAGCCAAGGTATGCTTCGGCGCCGGGGGATTTGAGCACGATGAACCTTGGCAATGACATTTTGAATAACAAAGTAACTCTCTCAATCTTGTGCTTATGCTTTGGTATACATTAAGCCTCAATGGCTTAGCTTTTTATAGATAAAACTTAATTGCTCTTACCACGTTTTTGTAAGTCCATTCCAACTAATTAATTAATATTTTAATTTGTGTGATTATGCCTCTCTGCTAAGACATGTTTTTAATGTGTACCAAAAACATTAACCATTATTCAATTACTATTTTAGAACTATTTTTTAAAAATTTTAGAAATGCAATAAAACTTTATTTCAATATATATATATATAATATGTTAAATTAATATGAATGCTTAAATGCTTTGAAATTTATAATATATAAATTACTAATGTATTAAAACTTATTTAAATATAAAAATATTCTAAATCGGATTATATTATGAAATATATGATGGATTAAACAAATTAACAAGTTTTGAGAGGTATAATTTTTACTTAACTTTGTTGTATTTCTTGTTGTTATAATAAACATCGATAACGGCAGTACAACAATCGCAAAGTGATAAGAAAAGAAAAATAAGAACACACTGATTTTACATAGAAAATCTTTTTGGGAAAAACCACGACTAAAGAAAAAGAAATTCACTAATGATGAAAATTAAATAAGGAGTTTCGACTATATCTATTTAAGGGTTGAAAAACCTTATTTTAATTAAAATTAAATAGAAGAAGTATAATTATATACAGATTTAACTTGTACGGTATGGTCCATACCGTGAGAACCCCTCGGTCCTTCACCTCCTCAACCTTTAGGGATTCGAATCACACAATCTTTAACACTTTTCTTTTGTAGTCCATTGAAAAAAGAAAATTATTATTTAATATTTTAATAGTGGTTTTTTAAATTTTACAAGTGAAATTTAAAAAAATTATCATGCCTTTTATTTATTTTTTAGTTTTTAAAATATTATTTTAGAATAAATAATAATTTGGCAAATAATTAAATCCAAGTGGAAGCCAAAAATTGAAAAGGACAGGGAAAGAAAAAAACTCAAAGTTGAAACAGTGTATTCCACGTGGGGTTTCTCCATCAATCGATGACTCACGATTGCTTTTACTTTGGGATAAACTAACTTTTAATCTTTGAATTTGATATTTTTTTAATTTAGTCCTTAACTTTTTTGGTTTACTTTAGTTTTAGAATTTGATAAATTTTTTTAGTTTTAGGTCATGTGATGACATTATAATATGATATTGTACTATGTTATCACTTAAAAAATATATTTTTCTTTCTGTTTTAGGAATTTTTATCTGTTCTTATAACATTTTTTTTTAGTCTTGTTTATTCAAATAACTTTAGTTTTACAAGTGATTTTATGAATGATCTTGTTGTCGTCCTCTCTAATTTGGTGAATGCTCTAATCTTTTTTTTTTTTACTCGCCGCTTTGGATCATCCGTCGTTGATTTCTTTATCGCATTAAGTGCTTACAATTACTTTATATATGTCGTGCTTGAATTATGATAAAGTCAATTGTCAACAGGTTGGGTCATGGTACTGAGGCTAAAGTCTTTGTTGTGTTATTTGAGCTTGTCTTTCACTATCTACGATGAGTATTTGTTATTTTTTTCTCTAAATTATATGATTTTCTTTATTAATTAATAAATTTACCTTTAAATATATATACTTTTCTATAAAAATTAGATAATAACATCACACCATTTTAGAATACAAAATCACGGATCAAATTTGTGAAATTCTAGTATTAATGTAGACAAAAAAAAAATTAGAGACTAGGTTGAGATATTATTTAATTTGCAGGCAGGTCATTTGTAAGGGGCAGAAAGAAAAATCAAAATAAAAACAGTGAGTACTCCGCTTGAGTGATCAGTGACGATTTGGATTAGATCTCAATTAAAACGCCTATGTTACATTTCACGTGTTGTGTAAAAATAATGCTTTAATCATGTTTTTAGAATTAGATCGATCGTTAGATAGATTAAATTATCGGTTTATTTGATATGTTTGGATTTTCGATTTATTATCAATTTTTAGAAAAGAAAAAGTCAAAATGGAAACAGTGAGTATCGAGTGATCAATGATGCGTTTTCCCTACTGCTTTTGCTTTTCCTGAGTGATCATCTTGCTGCTTTCACCTACTTTTCTACCACATTTCTCTTCTGCTTTACTCAAACGCTGTTGAATCTCACCTTCTTTCATGGCTGCTTCTGTTTTTGATACTGACACCGCCTTGAGATTATTAAGTAGAAAATGTTTTTGAGATAAGAGTTAAAAAATTTTATTCTAATTAAAATCTAATAGAAGAAGTATAATTCTATATGGATTTAACTTATGTGGTAAGGTTCATATTGCGGGGACTCAACTCTCGATCCTTCACCTTCTCAACCCTCGAGGATTCAGATCACACAATCTTTAATATTTTTCTTTTTTAACTTTAGTATTAGTAATTTCTTTTTTTTACTCTTTATTATTCAAGTAATTAGTGAAAAAAATGTAATGCTTTTAAAAATGGATTGATGATTCAACTAGTTAAATTACAAGTTTAATCAATTCGACTTATATTTATTTAATTAAAATATTATAGAAATATAAAGCTTGATTTAATTAATTTTTAAAATAATTAACTGGTTTCTTTTGTCTTTTTGGATCAATTTTTTATTTTACCAATTTGGTTTTGAAAATACTTTGGTGAACATTTTAGACAAATAGAATGCCATTTGTTCTAAAGAGAAAGGATTGTATGAAACAGGGATATTATCACTTTCTAATAGTTTTATTCCACATCAGTATTCTTATATTAAATTTTAGGATTTTAATTTAGATTTAATTTTTTTCAAGATGAAATTAAATACTAAAATTCAGGATGAAAATACTAATGTAGTAGAAAATTATTGGAAAAGAGATATAGGAACAATATTTCATACAATCTTTTCCCATGCTCTAAGTTGAGTGTTTGATTGATGAGTGTTACGTACAAATGATGTTTGTATTTGTGTTTGTACAAGTGTTACTTTTTTCTTTTTTCTTTTTATGTTCAGTGTACAAGTGTTACTTGAATTAAGAAATGTTTGCATGAATGAAATTTGAAAAGTTTTGTTTTTTATGGCCAGAAAAAAGACAAACATGTTCTATAGTTTATCTTAAAAAACCATCAAACAATTGAAGATAAACATAGCACACGCCCAGCATCATCAGTAAATAAATATAAAAAAAGTATTGGTAAAAAGATGCATATTGAGTAAATTAATTATTAAATATTAAATATGAAAATAATATAGTATAAATATTTTTAAAAAGTTTAAAAAATTAATAGAACGAGTTTAAAATGGATTTAAATTAATCTTTTACAAATATGGATAGATTCAAGTAAAATTTTAAATTTATATTTTGAGTTGAACTAAACTTAAACAAATATAAAATATAATAATATCATGTTTACATGATTTAACGCATGAACACGTTTAACTGTGAGCTATATTTTTCTTGAATTGTTTGATGGTTTTTGTAAAATAAATTATAAAATATGTTTGTTCTTTTTCTATATTTCTTCAGTTTTCAGTCATGCAGACATTTCATAATACAAGTAACACTTGAACACTGAACAAAAAAAAAAGTGACACTTGTACAAACACAAACACAAGCAACACGTCGTAGTCTCACACATACACGTAACACTCAATCAATCAAACACCCAACTTAGAGCAGATGGCATTCCATCAGTATAAAATGTTCATCGAAGAGGATATTTTTCGATATTTTTAAAACTAAATCGATAAAATCGAGAATTGATAAAAGTATTGATTTAAAAAGATAAAAAAAAATTATTTTACTTATAATGTGCGAATCAATATAAATTGATAAATCGTTTTTAAAATTAATTAAATTAAGTTTTATAGTTTTATATTATTTTTAATTAAATTTGAATTAAATGAATAAATCAAATGATTAGTTCAATTATTGATACGTTTCGAAAAGCAATACATTTTTGTCTTTAATTACTTGAATAGTTTGGAGTAGATAACAAGGAAACGGAATAGAACAAAATTGAGTAAAAATTATACCTCCCAAAACTTGTTCCATCATATATTTCATAATATAATAATAAATATAATCCGATTTACAATATTTTTTATATTTAAATAAGTTTTAATACTTTATTAATTCATATATTATAGAATTTCAAAGCATTTAAGCATTCATATTTATTTAACATATATTATATATTTTTTGAAATAAAGTTTTATTGCATTTCTTAATTAAATAAAAATTTTAAAATAATAATTGAATCATTGTTAATGATTTGATGTATTAGGATTAAGTAGACCCCAATGCAGGTCAACACAAATCCTATTATAGAGTCACCACGTGTTACCTGAACAGGAGTTCTCCTGCATGGTGATGCTAAGCCATGCAGGCAAACTATATATCAGTGAGCTATACTTTGCTAGGCGGGTTGTGGGTTGGTATGCGAACCGGGTCGATTTGATAATCAAGTAGAAGTGAATACCATAACAATTTATCTCTCACTTGGTCGAAGAAGAATTACAAAATGACCCTTTTGAGATCTGGTATGTGCGTGACATGTGGACTTTGAATGAAGCTTGTTAGGTACACCTCTTGTATAAAACTTGTCGATTACGCTTTGCCACGCAATATCTCGCTGATATATAGTTCATATGCATGGGTTTGTATCACCATACAAGTGAATTTATATTCAAAAAACACGTGTTGATCTTATAATAGTGTAGTAGGCCAATTTAGCCCGGAGCAACGAAAGCCCAAACGGACTAAGCCATTACCAATAATAATACTCCAAAAATCCAAATATTAGGTCCATATGCAATAAATCATCAGCCCAAATAAATAACACAAATACAAAGCCCAAGTCTTGCATGCCCAAAACTAAAACCTAACCCAAAAAACATGGCACAAAACATAAAACAACAGAAACCCTAGTAACTTAGGGTGCTGCGCCTACATGTGCGCCCTCGGCACGCACGGCGCCCAAGATTCAGCCCCCGTTGCACCAAAACGGCCATCTACAGCCTCGTTGACCTGTTGTGCGCCTGCAAAAGAAAGCAAAAAAAGGAAACAAAGTAAGGCAACAGAGCAAAAGGAAAAAACAGAGCAGAAACGAAGCAAGAAACAGTAAAAGCAGATAAAGAAACCAAATCACTTGTATTTTCGGCTATAAAAGCCCAAGACCCGACGTAATTTTTTTTTACAAACTTTTGAATACACAATATTAATCAAAAAAATCCAAAGCAAAAAAAAAAGGTGATTTTTCTTTTTGACTTAACATTTTTGCGGTTCTTTCTTGCGTTTATCTTTCGTTTTTATTCTTTTGGGACTATTTACAAAGAAAAAGAAAGGGACAAGAGAAAGTTACTCACCTGAGCTTTGAATCGTCGGTATACATCGGAGTTTCTTCTCCGTTAAAACCAAATCGAGCGAAGGGAGTGGTGCTTTCTTTTTTATTCTTTGGGGTTGTTGGTGTTAGATCCTCGAACGCGGATTTAAACAAGATTAAAGAACGAGTAGACCACCCTCCATCAACCACTGTTTGTGGTGGCTACATGGTGGCTAGGGTTTGGTCTCTTTGAGGTTCAGAGAAATGGGGAAGGAGGCTAGGGTTTGTATCCATAAAAGAGGTTTGATTAATCTGATAAAAATTGGCTTTTATGGGCATAAAGAAACTGTTGGAACATTTTCAAATATTTATGGTGTTCCAATAACTATAAATGAATAGGTGTAATTAATCAAAAGATTATATTGTTTGATTTTTTGAAAAAGAATTATAACTATTTAAATAATTTTATTTGAATAGTTATAGTTAAATGAATAATTTTAAAGACATTATTATTCAGAAAGACACCTATTGATTAAAAATGTCTCTATGAAGAGACATGAAAATTCCTATAAATAGGAATGAGATTTCATTTGGAAATCATACCATCAAATTCTAAGATTCTTTCTTTCCTTCCTTCATTTTCTAATATTATTAGATTATTCTATAAAGTATTACTGCAGAAATCCTTTATAGAAATTGAGTTTCTTGTCATACATTGCTTAGTGTGTAGTGGGCTATTGTTGTCAATGCAAAACACAAATAGTCATTGGCTTCATTGTATCCTCGAGGTTAATTTGCTTGGAACTTGTTTGCACACCGAAGATAGGTGGGGGTAAATATAACCTTAAAGATAGTGGCTTGATACACGCCTTGGAGCTTTGTCCTATTTCTTCTTCTGTTCGAGTTCCATTCGTGTGTTCGAGATTTTCCTCACTGAAGATTTGTACTAACAATTTTAAGGTTATATTTCATGATGACTACCACAGCTCATGAAAGTGGAACACCAAAGGAGTTGGCTTCCAATTTTATCAAATTTGATCGGTTTGATGGAGGCAATTTTCGACGATGGCAAAAAAAGATGCACTTCTGATTATCAACTTTGAAGATTGCTTATGTTTTGGATACTCCAAGACCTGACGAGACTGAAAACGAATCTATTGCTGCAACCCGAGAAAGACAAAAATGGGACAATGCTGATTACATGTGCATGGGCCACATATTGAATGGTTTATCTGATGGTTTGTTCGACATCTACCAAAACGAGGTTACCGCCAAAGAATTATGGGAAAAATTGGAGACAAGATAAATGACTGAGGATGTTACAAGTAAGAAATTTCTTGTCAGTCGTTTCAATAATTATCAAATGGTTGATGGTCGTTCTGTATTCAAAATTTCAAGCAGGAGATGATGAAGGTGTTTGAAGTGACAGATCTTAGGTTCATGTCCTACTTCCTTGGCATGGAGATCAAGCAAGGGCAAGGTGAAGTTTTCATCTGCCAGAAAAAGTATGCAAAAAGAAATACTGAAGAAGTTTCAGATGGAGGAGTGCAAGGCAGCAAGCACTCCAATGAATCAGAAAGAGAAGCTGTGCAAAGAAGACGGTGCTAACAAAGTTTAAGAAGGATATTTCAGGAGTTTGATTGGTTGCTTGATGTATCTCACAGCAACAAGGCCTGATATTTTGAATGTTGTAAGTATTTTGTCTCGATTCATGCATTGTGCAAGTGAATTACATCTCAAGGCAGCCAAAAAAGTGATTCGATATGTCAAAGGCAGAAGTGATTTTGGGGTTAAGTTCATAAGGAGCAAGGAGTTCAAGCTGGTTGGTTTTTCTAACAGTGACTGGGGAGGTTCCATTGATGATATGAGGAGCACTTCAGGCTACTGTTTTACTCTTGGCTCAGGTGTTTTCTCATGGAGCTCAAAAAATCAAGAAACTGTAGCCCAATCCACTGCCGAAGCAGAGTTTATTGCTGCAACAGCTACTGTTAATCAAGCTTTATGGCTGAGGAAAATTTTAATTGATCTTCATCTAGAGCAGAAGGAAAGCACAGAGATTCTTGTTGACAACCAAGCTGCTATTGCTATCTCTCATAATCTCGTGTTTCATGGGAAAACTAAACATTTTAACATCAAGCTATTATTCCTAAAGGAAGTACAGAAACATGGAGATGTGATTCTTGTCTACTGCAAAACAAAAAATCAAGTTGCAGACATTTTAACCAAACCATTGCCTACTTCCAAGTTCGAGTTTCTGAGGTCAAGACTTGGTATTTGCAGTTGCTAGAGCAAGGAGAAGTGTTAAGAAAATGCTTCAGGACTGAAACATGTCCACGTTTTTTATTTTATTTTATTTTATTTTTATTATTATTTTAATTATTTTTTTTAAGGTTGATTGTGTCAAAGTTTATTTTTTTTTTGTTAAGTTGATTGTGTCACAGTTTGTTCCTGATTTTAGGAATTAATTGTTGATTTTATTTTGCTTTAGTTTAGGAAAAAGTTAGTGGGTTGATTTTATTTTGCTTAAGTTTAGGATGAATTGTTGATTTTATTTTGTATAAATTCTGAATGATTGTTGAATAAAGTTGTTCAAATTTCCTTCATCCATTACATTTTTTTTTCTAAAATACTTACAATTAATTTCGCATCATGAAATTATTTCTCCGTAAAAAAGATTATTATTTTTTATATTACATATATAATAACATTGAAACACAAATCTCAACCCAACTAGAATCAATAAGCTTTGGCATAATAAAGCTACCAAATTATATTTATTCACTTATTCTCATAATGAAAGTACATGACATAGTTAATAATGAGATGACAGACAACTAGTGCTTCGTACATGAAGGGACCACCAATTTATTTAGTTTAATTTAATTAAGTACGCAACACGCACAAATCTTCAAGCTTCCATGGAGTTGTGGGGTTTTTCTCAATTCAAGAGGTGAGAGGTTCTTCTTTGGTATCATATTGGATGTTGTAGTAATTAGCACCAGTGAAAGTGTTACCAGTGACATCAGTTGTGACAACGGTCCCATTATAAAGAGTGTCTTTTTGAGTGAATACGAAGGGAACATCACACGTGCCATGCGTCATCGATAGATACACCGTCACCTTAGTCATCGGTGGCACATGAGCTTGGTGGTTAACTTCCATCACGGTGGTCGTTGTCTTTGTCTCTCCCCACTCGATTCCTGCTTCGAGTTTGGCAGATATTTCGACACCCGCTTTACCGATTAATGGAACCCCTACTTCGAAGGTTGCTTTGGTTTCAAGGCCTAACGTAAAATGAGCTAGCCAAGTACTGGTATTGGTCTCTGTATAAGAAAGTTTCACATCGAGTGTGTTGGCTTGAGTGGTACGGTTAGTGGCAGAATTCTCGGCCAGAACAAGGACTTTTTTGTTATAGACTCGAGCATTTTCAATATCGTATCGGAGATTATAAATCTGGCTTGACAACACAGGCTCTTGAACCATTAAGAAGGCCTCTCTGGTAATAGAAGGGACGGCTGCATTAAGGCAATTTGTCTTTCCCTCGATCGTGAGGCGCTTGCAGAACTTATTATTGCCCAAGTTGAGCAGAGCTATTGTCTTGTTGTCGACTTTGAAGGCACGAAACCGAGTGTCCTTATCGGTGCCTTTAGTGTCATTAGAATCCACCCAAATCCAATTCGGGCTACGCCTCCAGAACTTATCGGAAGAAACTGGCTTGAACCGGATGTCTCCATTCTTCATATAAAAAACCTCCATTGGCACAGATCCAGCACCAACATCCGCACTCGAGAATTCTAAATATGGGTGACCCTCGACCTGGGTAAGACGAAGGAACATATCATTGTTTCCTTTGAAAGCAACGTACCGAGGCAGAATCACCAACGACTCCCAGTCAATAACTTTGAAGATATCATTGCCATTATCCGCAACATTTTTGTTGTTTGCCAACACGCCACGACTGAGTTCCGATTTAGCCAATGGCCATAAGCATAAATAGCATCCAGATTGAACATGGACAAATCGAAAATTTTTATATACAGAGTCTTTCAAGATAGGCTCGAACAATGTGCATGACTCCTTGGATCGGTCTTCTTCCGGCTTATCCGCGGTTATAGTAATCCAATACTCCTCATCTGGTTTTCCGGTGATGGAAGGATTATGAGTTCGCTCCAAGTATTTGTTGTTGGTACAGCTCCTTATGTGCACCAGCCCATCTTTTGCAAACTCCACTTCGAATTTTGCATTTGCGCTCACGACCGTTGGTTCGGTGAACTCGGCGTATCCGTTGTACTTTCCTTTGTCGTGCTTGTAGCCAAGGTATGTTTCTGCACCGGGGGATTTGAGCACGATGAACCTTGGCACTGACATTTTCAATAACAAAGTAACTCTCTCAATCCTGTGCTTATGCTTTGGTATACATTAAACCTCAAGGGCTAAGCTTTTTATAGAAAAAACTTATTGCTCTTTTATTTTAGTAGTTCTTTTTAAGATTTTTTCTTACAACTTTGTGCCAATTAACATTACAGCCTCCTTGTTCTTATTGATGTAACCTACGTTTCAATAATTTTGGTACACATTATAAATGGAGTAGGAGATGACTATTACAAGGTTTAAACTAATCTTTTAAGATGTGAATTTAACCACTACTCTCTTATATTTTATATGTATAAACGTTGAAATTTATCAATATTTTAGTAATGATTGATTGCCTCTTAGCTCAATTGACATATTGGTATCAATACAAAAAGATGTGAGTTTGAGTGCCTTAAAACACATTATCCTTTTATTTATGAGTTGGAGATTAAATTTCAATTTTAAAAGAAATACATAGACACATTAAACTTATATTTTTTTTTTTTTTTTTAAAGAATGAATCATCATACGAAATCTAAAGGATTCACATGAAACTGCTGAAAACCAAAACAAAGGTTGATACGGAACATTAAAAGGGAGCATACGCATAGCTCCGCCATTCCCCTTTGTCAATGCTTAACAATCATTGTTCATTTGTTTGGAATTCCATTGTTAGAATTTGAAAAAATCTTCAAAACAGTAGAATAATATTTTTTACGCAGTATTAAATAGAAGAGGAACGAGATTTTTTTAATTGCTGGAGTTTTTCTTCTAATAAAACATCAGACACAATAAATATATTTATTTTTTTTAATAATTTGATATGTTAGATCTTAAATTGTAAAATTCTATCCGATTGTAACATAATCTAGCTCCAAAACATTGAGGATGAAATTGCTCACCATTTATTATAATTTTAATATATAAACATATAATTCTCTCTCGAAGCTAAGGTTTCTTCATTGCTATATAGATTTATATTATCAATTCTTTATTTTCTTCCCAGTTTGATTCCTTCATCAAATTTCTATGAAATAATTATTTTTAAGAAAAAAAATAAGTTTTGTTCATTTAATAATCAACACAGTTCACTACATAGAGAGTTCAATCTCAAAAGTTCATTCAGATTTGAATAAAAAGAACCTAAATCAACCTTCAACACCTAAAATCTAAGCTAGAAAAACTAGCAGCAATAACACCAATAAAAACCTCACAACAGCAATAGGATCTTCATAAGACAAGCTCACGACAGCCACAAAAACACCATTTCACAAAAACCCCCAATCAAGCCTTTAGCAACAAAGGCAACTTTTGATCCTATCTTGCATCACACCAACCCCAGAGTTAGTCATTTATGTATAGTTTAGATTATGTTTTGATTACCGAACATTAAATAGTTAGGACATGATCACTAATTAGTGAACCAAGAGTGGTTACACCCTGTTTTAAAATAAGGGTAGTAGTTTTTGTAACAAGTAATTTAATTTGTTTCAGTGGTTAAGTATTCTAAATATGTGCTTGAGGTTGTGTTTGATTCCCTTTAAGAAATTTCTTTATTAATTTTGATCTCATATCTGATTTGGTACGTATAGGTTATTTTTAATTTTTGTATATTATTTATATGAATGAGCCTATTGGTTCAATAGTTAAGGCTTAACATCTCTTGTGCTCACAAGTTTGAATCATGATGTGTGCCGAAGTAGAATTATTTTTGCTTCTGTCTTGCTGTGCGGTCCATGCTGCAGAATATGGGTTAAACTCAAATTCTTAGCAACTTGATTAAGTTAATATCAAATGGGATAATATAGTTTTTTTTTTTCTTTAGGAAGTTATCTCCTAATTTTTCTCCTATTATGTCGTCCACCTTCAAGCAATCGGCTGCTTTCCCTTGTCGATCTTGCTCTCCAAATTGGAATTCAACGTCGAATTTATTTGCTAGACATATTGCTCGTCAAATTCTGTCGATTGGCTTCTCAAAAATTTGTTGCACCAACTTCTTGTCGTCATTCTTCTTTAAAAATGCACACCGATTGGCTTTTAAAATTGCAACGCCAAATCTGTTTGAAAGAGCTACCAAGCTCGAAAATAATTTGATGAGTTCAAGAGAATAGGAACTTATGAATTAAATTCTGATAAATTGAAATGTTATAAGAGAAAATAGTATAAATGCATAAAGAATCATTATGTTAAAATGAATATGAGCTTAGACATATGAAATGAAAATAAATTTTCATGAGTTAGACTATGATTTGAATGTATGCATTGCATGAATTTATTTATATTGATTTGAATGGTAGAATTAGAATTTGTTCAGCATACGACTTGTTTTCTTGTGTGCAAGTTAAATTCAGTTTAAGATTCTCAAGCATCAACTTCAACATCCAAATGGTTAATATCTTAGTTGAAATTGTATAATGTTAGGTATGCTAATGATCTTATTGATATTGGTGTGAATGTTTGAGTTAAATTGAATTGCACTAGGGATTTGTTCTATTGGAATGGAACATTTGCAAATTGAGAGTAGAGTGTATACATATATAATTGTGTTTTGAAATGATGTTAAGGAATGTCATTTGGATATGAATAGTTTTGGATTGGAAGTATTTGATGGTTAGAACTTGATACCATTTCTCGTCGCAACGAGGGTTGGACTCCAAGCTACAGCACGACTATGAACCCTATAATCTCGACGAGGCCAAGTTAGTATGTCACATTGCAACAAGGAACTATCTCACGCGTGACGTCAACCCTATAATTTGAATTCTTTACAATTTAGTCTCGATTTGATCTCAGGTTAGCTTATGAGCTTTCATAAGCTTGTATAATACTCGGAAATTTTCATTTATCATGTTGTTTACTTATAATGTTCTTATTGAATGTTAAAATGGATTGAATAAAAATGGGAATTTTACCTCGTTATGTAAAAATGTAATACCCTTAGTCACGTCATGTTATCACCTAAAAAAAACTTTTACAAAAAAAAATAATTTTTAAATGATTATATGACACAATATCAAAGTGCTACGACATCACATAAATCTAAACTGGAAAATTTTACCAAATTTCAAAACTAATGTGAAGAAAGAAATTAATGATTAAATTAAAAAATAATATTTAGTTTTATATCAATTCATAATAAATAAATTACATAATTATTGCACTAATATAGTATGTGTGTCATGTTAGTCATATTTTAATATTAAACAATAATTTTATTTTTTAAATAATAATAAAAAAAGACTAGGCTCGTGGCATGACTTTTCTGCAAAAGGATTCTCCCACTTTCGATAGTCTATTCATATAATAATAATAACAGTAATAGGAAATTAATTCAAAATTGGCGGATATGTAGTAGTCATTTTTTTATTAAAAAGTTCACTTTAAGACTCCTTTTTTCCAACAATGTTTAAATTTATTATTTTATTCTTCCTAATTCCTATGGTTTCCAATTGCATTATAATATCAAACATTTAAATAATTTAATATAATTAAACATAAAGTATTTTACACTTTTAAATATAATGCTACGTGATATTTAAATAATTAATATATGAATTTTAAATATTTTTTAAATAATTAATATAAATAACAATTTTGATATTTTTACTTCAAAATCTACAAGTCATATATTAAAAATACTTAAATCCTAATAATCCTAATTTTGATTACTATTTCATAGTAATTGATTTTTCGTGAAGAAAGATATAATGCTTACCATAAAATAAAATAAGATCATATTTGGAGAATGGATTATCCTAAAGAGATTAAAGATATCCTATGAGGGTAACACACTTATTATAAGGTCATTGGACGAGCACTGATTAAGTAGCTTTCATAATGATATGTAATAAAGGAGAGCTCAAACATAATATTGTAGTGGAATGACTTCGTAACTAGATGAGTTTACAATCAATAGGCAAAAAGCTGGAACTTAATTATAAATTGTTTGAGCCCTAATTACATATGTCAAATCGGTTCCTCCGCTAGCTCGTTGAAACTAAAAACGAATTGCATGTAGAATCAAATAAATAAAAATGGAAAGAAATGATAGAATTGGAGAAGTGGGTCATGTCGAAACCATCGTTCAAAATTTTAAATTTTATGAAAATACGGGGAATCGACTTTTTGAAAAACGGAAATGGAGTCGCCAGCAATCCTTTTTTGTTTAGGTGTGATTGGATCACCTAGAAATTTGGTTATTTTAATAAAATATTTCCTTTTACTAAAACAACGATTTTGGTCTACGTAAATATAAGAAAACGGGTTCGGGAGTCGGTTACGTATGAGGAAGGATTAGCACCCTCATTACGCCCAAAATTGGTACCAAATCGATTAAATATTGTCCTTATGTCTGAAATTTAAAAATGTTTTTGAAATGTGGTTCCTTTTAATAACATTTGAATAACCCGAGTTGGTCGCCAAAGTAGGGCACGATTCCTCGCATTTCTAGACACCAAACATTGCCCCCTTTTTTTTTAAAGTTTAGAAAATATGAGTGAAATTTTAAAGGGATATCCGATTATTTTTAACAAACGGGAAATTGCAACCTAGCACGATAGGGCACGATTCCCCGAATTGCCAAACATCGAACCTTGCCTTTGTTTTAAGGAATTTTCAATGTACAAATGAAATTTCAAAGGAACATTTGATTATTTAGGCCAACAGAAAATCGAAGCCCAGCACAGTTGGGCACGATTCCTTGAGTTCCCAAACATCAACAATTATCTTTGTTTTAGTGAAGCTTCAAATAAACAATTGTCGAACTAGCTCAAAACGTGTTAATTTTACTTGGAATGAGATGGAATAATACAGCACGAATACAATATTATACAAGCAAATGACAATAATGAAAATACGAGTAAACGAATTATAACACACACAATGTCAATAATCACATAACATATGTCACTTAAATTCCGATATTAACAATCAAAGAAGACGAAATAAAATAATATAAAGCAGCTTCAAGTAAATAATGGTTTAAAATAAATAATGTATAAGAACAATTCAAAACGAATAAAAAAAAAGTCTCAAATAAATAATATATATAAAAAGCTTAAAGTAAATAGTAGTAAAAGAGTTTGGAATGAACGATATGTATAAAAACTTTAAATAAATAACATATGAAACAGCTTAAGCTACATAATATATATAAATTTAATATGTAAAAGTTTAAAATAACTAATATGTACATAAAAACATAAAATAAGTAATACACAAAATAATTTAAGATTAGTTTATATGATTTTAAAATAAGTAACAAACATGAAAGTTTGAGATAAACCAAAAAGATGAAATAGTTAAAACAAACTGTGTACAAGTTAGTAATGAAAAAATGAATTTTAAAATAAATATCCAAAAGAAGAAGATTAAAGTAAGCATATACGAAATAATATACATGACAGAATAACAAATCAATATATAATAAAACAATATATGCATGAAATAATCTTAAATAATAAAGAAATAATAAAACATATTTTCCAAAGAATAAACTATATACGTAATAAATTTGCAAGGAAATAAAAATAAATAGATTTAAAAGAAATTATATATGTAAAATAACATGGAACTAATAATGTGTATAAAGTAAAACTAATTTTTTCATAAATAATATATATATTAATATAAGATTAATTTAAATTAAATATTATACAAAATTTTAAAAACAATATGATATACAAGGTAATTTTAAAATAATAGTTTTATAATTAAAAAATAATAATTAATTATTAAAGTAATTTAAAATGTATATAAAAAAATAAAAGATGAATGCTAAACGAATAAAAAAATAATGAACTATACTAATTAAAGTAAAAAACTTAATTGAAATAAAAGAAAATTAAAAGAGATGATTAACAAATAGAATAAACCATTGAAAGGACCAAAGCACAAGGCGCTCAAATGGCCAAGGATTAAAAACGCAAATGGTCCCAATTCCAAAACGAAACGCTTAAGCGTGGACTAAATTGGAGTGGCGCGCAAAGTTCAGGGCAAAGATGAAAGAGATGGAATAGGATTAAATTAAAATTGGTGCAAATGGGAGAGACTGTCCGCATAAATTACCCCTTTAAGATGGAAATGCGCAATTCCAGCCTAATGAGTAGGTCAACACGTGGGTTTCCACCCTCTTAATTGCACCACTCTAAATTTAATATAGCTTTTATTATACATTTATATTTTAAAAGCTTACAAAACCATTTTTCTAAGCAAAAACCCTCAAATTCCTAACCCTTTCAACTAGGGTTTCAGTCAATAAACTTGTAGCAGCCGAACCACCACCGGATCCGGTGGCCGACAGCGCAGACAATGGCCTGAACCTACCAACGATGGAGAACTTTCAGCCTTGAGATCTCTTTCCAACTTCGATTGCAACGAAGTGAGAAGAACCTTTGGCATATTTGCAAGATAAGGCTCTCCTCTCTTTTTTTCTTTAAACAAAATTGATTTCTTTGTATTTGATTTGCCCTCTCCTTTATTCGTTTTTTATGCGGTAGATAAATCAAAGAAAACAGAAATTAAATCGAAAGAAAAACGAGATTAAGATCACCTTGTGGAGACTTTTCTCTTTTCAAGCTTTTCTGTATTCATTTTTTGTTGTGTCTCTCTGTGTTTTGTTTTTAATTACATTCTTTGGCTTTGGCTTTTGTAGCCGAAAGCAAAATGAAGAAAAAAGAAAAAGAATACAAAAATCTACTCCTTTTTTGTCTCTATTTTGCTGTTGTCTCTTCTGTTTTCTTGCAGGTATGGTGCTGGCGTGGCTGGTGGTGTACGATGGAGCACATGCAATGTGGTACGGTGCGAGGGCTGGCTGCTGGAGCCGAGACATTGTCTGGTTCTTGGCTCATTACAGGTCACATTCGCAAATGAATGTGTTTTCTCACTGAGTATAGAAATGATTTGAGAATTAATTTATGTTTTTCGAATATTATTTAATTAAATAATTGAAATTCTAAAATAAAATTAAATTAATTAGTAATTATGGATCCATTAAATATGAAAATTAAATATATTTTCTTAGAGATTCTTTTACGATAAAGTTAGCATGACTTTAACGAAATTAGAATTGGATTGAGAAAATTATTTAATTAGGAAATTAATTTATCTAATTAAATTAATTAAAAAATAATATTTATTTTGGAAAATAGAAAAATATGTATTGGGTTAGATTAAATTATAATGTGTTGTTTTAAAAGTCTAAGAAACACATATAATTGGACTTAATGCAGGAGAGGCCCGAATCCCCCTCATAATACATATGAGGGGAGGAAGCCTAACGATGAAAACCAGAAGCTAAATCGTCTCCTGCAACCACAAACCCATCAAAGATCAGCCTGAAAAAACAAAGGAAAACCACAGGAAACTTCTCCTTGAGACACCTCTGGAGTAAAAACTAGAATATTCTCCAAAGCTAATTTGTGTTTCTCATGTATCAGAATCCATAGATATTGAAACCGCTTTGAAATAAGGGTCGTGTTTCTCATGTGGAAGAAAGTGAAATTATTTTATTTTAGTTTTATTAAGAGAGTATATTATACGACTCGACCATAGACAGCAGGATGGGAGGGTCTCAGATCACGTTGTTTGTGTTCAATATTCCGGTGACTATGCACTGGAAAGGGCTATGGACTCTATTCAGTTATCATGGAAAGGTGGTAGATGCATTCATCCCGGAGAAAACAAGCAAGAGCGGAAAGAGATTTAGTTTCATAAGATTTACTAACTTTTTGGATGCATAACGGGCGATAACAAGATTAAACAGTTTTGTGATTCTTGGTAGCAAAATATGGGTGAATATAGCTAGGTTTAAAGGAAGAAGATCAATATGGAGAAGGGTGGTTAAACACCATAAACCTTTGGATAGAAATGTATCAAACCAGATAGGAGTGTTCGAAGAGAGAAGAGGAAAATTTGTTGAGGAATATATGGGTGATGTTGAGAAACCAAATAGATTTGAAAGTGATGTTTCGGATGGAAGGGTCAACAGTACAGGAAATGTTGTACAAGGCCATGATGAGGATGAGCTACTGTGGAAGTTACAGAAATGTCTGGTAGGGGAGGTGGCTTCCTTCTACGAAGTGAAGAATTTAGTTGACAGAGTTGCGGGGATGGGCCTTGGTGAAATCAGTGTTAAGAGAATTCAAGGAAATCACTTTCTTATAGAGATTCCAGATGATGAACTCTATGATATTTTGAAACAAAGTGACTGGTCATACTTGAAGGAATTCTTTATCCATATAGCACCTTGGTCAGAAAAGTTGATAATATCGGAGAGGGTCACATAGATTGAAGTATCTAGAATTCCTATACATTGCTGGAACTATGAGTCGTTTAAAAGGATCGCTGGAAAATGGGGTTCGCTTGTGTCGATGGGTGAAAACTGGTCAGGTGCGAATAACTTTGAAAAGGTTGAGATGATGATCTCAATCTCGCAAGTTCAAATGCTAAATGAAATTGATTTTTTGGAGGTAGGAGATGTTAGATTTCCGATCAGAATTAAGGAAAGAGGATGGTCAGAGGAACTTAAAAGTAAAGATAATTCAGAGAATAAGGAAAGAAAGCAGGAGGTGTCCATGGAAAGTGTATCGGAATCGGAATCGGCGATCGGACTAGAATCAAAAAAGTGGAAGGATGGAAATCAAATCGACTCGATGGAGGGTGTTAAGGAAAAAGTTATTGAAAATGTAAGTGATGGAAAAAATTGTCAGAAGGTGTTGAAGAAATTAAATGAAGGTGATAATGATGTTGCAAGTGTGGAAAGGTTAGCAGTTAATGATGTAGGTGCTTGTAGACATATTAGAGGGTTGGATCGGGCAAGTGAAGATGTTTTTAACATGGGTTTGGCCTTGGTGATAGTCCCAAGTGGGGAGCAAGGTGGTGTTGTGGATTCTGATAAAGAATTGAGCTCTCTCAGTATAAAGGGTTGCACTTGAGTGGGGGCATTCTAAGGAAGTAATTCAAAAGTCCCAATTTCTAAAGAAATTTCAGAGACGGAAGGTCAGGACTTTAGTCTGGAAGTTGAAGAGGAATTTGCAAATGTAATTAGAAGTAGGAGGAAAAAGAAATAATTTAACAAGAGGATAAGCTCCATGCGGGAAATTCAAGATAAAGTATTGTCTTCCAAAAAAAAACAAAGGAGGGATCGAAGCAAGAGGAAGGTCAAGAGTAACGAAGAGTTAAGGAGAGAAGATAAAGTTGTGAATCTATCTTTGTCTGATTCAAATATTAGTAACAGACGAAAGGTTATTTTTAGGGAGGCTAAGCAGACTTGGGAGATAGGGAAGGAATTAGGACTTAGCGTGAGAGGAGATGAAAGAGATATAATAGAGGATATCATGAGACTCGGGGAGCAACAATAAAGGAGGCCCAGAACCATAAAAAGTTAAAGCAAATTATGGTGAGAGGTTCTATTGAGATTATTGATTTGTGAATGTATTTTGGTTGGAATTGATGAAAATTGTGTCGTGGAATGTTAGGGGAATGGGTTCGGTTATAAAAATAGCAATAGTAACAGATTGGTTAGGCTTCATAGAATGGATGCTAGTTTTTTTACAGGAAACAAAATTTGTTGAAGTGTTAAGGGATATGATAAGTAGAATGTGGGGCGATGATAATTTTGATTTTAGATTTACAGTTGCTGTGGACCGGTCAGGTGGGTTGATAACCATTTGGGATAAAGCAAGTTTTATGCAGAAAAAAGATATGTGTTCTAACCGGTTGATTGTGCTTGAGGGGTTATGGTGTTCGGAAGGGTGTGAAGGGGTACTGATTAATGTTTTATGGACCTAATATGTTGAGGGACCAGAGAATTTGTTGCGAGGAAATAATTAGATAAGGGAACAGTTCACAAACCACTGGAAGGAGGGCGGTGACCTTAACGTAATTAGTAACAAGAGTGAGAGAAGTAATTATGTAAGATTATTAAGAGGTTCGAGGGACTTCAAAAATTCATAGAGAAATGTAAGTTGGTTATTAGTAAAAGGCTCCCTTGCAGCGGAGGTGGGGGCAGTTTGCTTTGCTTTAGATATGTTTTTTGTGATGGGATGGAAGGATAAATGTTCTTTAGTCATAGAGGTAGGTTCAATGGAGGTGATCAATTGGTTGTTGAATAAAAGTTTGAGACTCTGGTTGCTATCTTTTCATTTTTAAGGAAGTTGATTCTAGGTTGTCTTTAATTGGTTTTGTATCCTTTTTGAAAGCTGACAAGAACGGAAATAAGATGGCAAAGGCGTTGGTGGGTGTGGGTCTGAAAAGGTAGGGTATGGTCAAGTCATGGTGGTGATCTAAGGTGTGTTTATTTTGTGGTGTTAGCAAGAGTTTTTGTTGGCAGTATTGAGGTTTTCTGGGCATAGAGCAGGTTTTTTTTCTATTTTGAGGTATGTTTATCAGATGGGATTAAGGGGGTTTATGGTAAATTGATTGTTATTTACTGTCAGTGTTCGGGTTTTGTTTGGTTGGAACTGCTTGTACCTGCTGTTTTGTTTCTGGCATGCAACAGTTATATGGATGCTGTACTTTGATTAAGTGAAAAAAAATAATAAAGTTTGGACGATGGATTCGTTAATTTTTCATTACAAGATGAGGGCTTTATTATGGGCAAGGGCCTCTTTCGATGAATGCAGGTTTCAGGAGAGATTATGATGGCTCGGCTCGTTTAAATGCAGTTTTTTCTAATTCTGGTACAAGAGGATGGAGTTATCCTCCACATGGATGGTTGAATTTTAATGTTAGCAGAACTGCTTCTGAGGGCGCTATAGGTGGTGAAGTGTTGAGAGATGAGGAAGGTATTGCTTGAGCGTTATTTTCGGGTCCAAGCGACGCATGTGATGTGGAGTCAGCTGAATTGGGAGCCATCATCACTACTTTGGATGTTTTTATTAACTGCGGCTGGAAGGGGTCGGGTTCTTTGATAATTGAGATGGGTTCGAAGGTGGTTTATAACTGGATTTTGGAGAAAACAATGAGACCTTGGTCGCATCAAGTTTCATTTGCAGATCTTGATAGGAGGATTGCCTGTGTGGGCAAGTTGTCATTTTTCAATTGCTGAAATGAATGGAAATGAAATGGCAGTGTCATTAGCTTCTGTTAGAATGAGTTGACTTAGCATGTTTAAGGCTTGGTGGTTGTTTTGGTTGAGATTTTTTTATGTTAAAGGGTGTCGCTACCGTTAATTTGTTGCAGGTTATTTGTTTTTGTAATCTATGTGTAGCAGAAGTTATAGGGGAGTTCGAGTTTTGTGGTGTTTTTCATGGTTTTTTTTAATTGGGCTGCATGTCAAGGGTATTATTTGCTTTGCCTGTTGTTATGGCATTTGCATTTTTGTAATTGCCTTACTAAGCGAAAAAAATAATAATAATACATATGAGGGGTGCCACACTCTAGTAAAATTTACTGGGTTTTCGCCCCACCTCTTTTAATTCTACTAGAAGACTAGTTTTTCTGTTAAATAAATAGTATTTATGTAATACTAATTTAACCAGGATTCTCTTATCTCTCCCTATAAATAGATAGTACTAGTAGAGCTATTTACAACAGTTCACTTAAGTTTTCAATATTTTTATTCTATAAGAAAATAGTGAGAATTTATTTTCTAAGAATAAATTTTGTTTTCTGAGAATAATAATTTTGTCAGTTTCTATTTAGAGAGAATTACTTTCCTACTGAAAGTAATCAATCATTTTTGGTTCTGTGTTTGGTTCGTGATTAGTTGAGCCCACACTCGAAACAATTTATGGTACAAGAATAGCAAAGAAGGTCATTCGGTTGAAAGCTGGGAATGTTTAGAATCCAGTTCGCATAAAGCACAATTACTTTTTAGGAAATAATCATTACTACAAATGTCACAAACCGACTCAATTTTTAAAATTTTAATTTTTTTATTATGACAAAAAATTGATTTTTAAATAGGATTTTTTTTTTTAACATTTGGTATCAAAGCCAAGTTGTGCTATGTTTATAGTATAAATTGATATTAAATTTTCTTTTTTTTTTTAATTTTGGTTAATTTTTGATAATATGTGGCATTCTTATAAATATATGCATGTTTTGGGTTATATATGCGAATGAATATATTTTATTATTTTATATATTTGAAAAGAAATTTGGTCAAAGTTATAATTCCTAGTATTTTGATTGCATGTAATTTCATGTTTTAATAAATTTTGGGACATTTAATTAGATCATGGACTATCATCTCCATGTAGATTTTATTTTATTTACTTTAGAAAATTTCATGTAAATTGGAAATGGACTTGAGATTTATGTAACCAAATTTTTCAGTGAATCCCAAGAACAGAGACTCATCCAGAAATTTATTGAGACAACACGAACCTGACCTAGCCAACAAACAAAAGACTAGAAAAGGACTAACCAGTGGTGGTCCGATGATGGTGTCTAGCAACAGCTCAATGGTGATGGACAACGATGGTCAACAACGATCTGGCGGTGGAAGTGGTGACAGGTCGACGACGACGACATTGATGTCAACTGTGGCAGTGGCAGAAATTCGTGGTGGTGACAGCGATTCGACAGTAGATCCCTTCAGTGCTTTTCAAGTTATTTGTGTTTTTGGGAAAACCTAAAAAACAAGATATTTGGCTTTCACTCAGTAGACCTAAAGTATGTTTTAAGGTAATAGTTGTAATTTTTATTATCTATTATTTTAAGATGTAATCATGAAAATTTTGGTTGGTCAGAGTCATTTAATTTTATGTTTTTCTATGATAGCATGATGATATTTAAATTGACTAAAAAGTATGTTCATGCATATATATCATAAGCATGTCATATAGTTTAGAAAAAGAATGTCACATGACATTTTAATCATTCATGAACAAAACTAGAAATAAAAATCTTGCATGTTTTTATAAGTTTAAGTGGGAGAAGATCTCTAAACAAGACCTACGGCCTCCACCAATGGTCTCTTGTGGTGGCATGACAATTTGTCGATCCTAAGGTAGGTATTGTCATATGGATTTCACTAAGAAGATTTCCTTAAAAGAGATAACTATCTTGTGATAGCATATGATAATTTGTAGGCCTTGAGGTGGGTATTGCCATGTGGAATTCACTGAAGAAATTTTCTTTTTTTTTTATAGAAGACAACTAATCATACATGTTACTCGTTGAAATTGTCCCAAGATGACTCATTCGTGGTACATGGAATGATAAATGTTGAGTTTGTGATTATACACTTAAAACCATTATGCTTAAGTTAGAAAGATGGACAAGCATGAAACGATTATTAATACATGTAAATACCTAAGAGATTAGGTTCATGTATTAATTGGATGGAAATCTATGTTCTTACTAGTTAATTCAGATTGCCCCAAGGTGACTTAATTTCATGAGTGTAGGAACTATCGTTGCAACGGCTTACAAATGTTTTCATGGTTTAATATAAGACGTATGCATCACCTTAGCGCATATCATTTGTTGCAAAAGGTTTTAATATTTTCTTAATATAAAGATATTAATGAATGGATGTTTTATTTTTAGTTCAAAAAAGGGTACCTACTCTCTTACTAAATATACTCACTAAGAATAAACTGAACGGAAATAATTATAAGGAATGAAAAAGGAACCTCATGATTGTCCTAAGCTATGCGAAACTCAAAACAGTTATTGATATAAATGTGTCGGAAAAAAACCTAATTCAAAAATGGTTTTCTTGTACAACAAAAAAAATAAAATTTTAAAAATCGAGTCGGTTTGTGATATTTATAGAAATAATTTTTTTCTCAAATCATACATGTGCTTTGAGCAAGATGGGTCCTAAACATTTTTGGCTTTCAACCAAATGGTCTTCTCCGCTATTCTCGTATCACGAACTGCTTCGAGTGTGGGCTCGAACAATTGCGAATCAAATATAGAACCATAATTTTTTTTTTTTACTTTCAGAAGAAAAGTAAAACTTTTTCACTACTTTCTAGCAAAAAAGCAATATTGAAAACTTAAGTGAAACTTGAGTCTCTCTTATTGTTGTGATATGTCTAAAGTCCTACCAGTGACATCTAGTTATAGTGAGAGATGGAAGAATCCTAATTGAACTAGTAGAACACAAATAATATTTATTTAATAGAACAACAAATTCTCTTATCCTACTAGGGAAAAAGGGCGACAAACCCTAGCTAAAAATACATGGGTTGTCGTCCCCATGTACACATTATGAGAAGATTTGGGCCTCTCCTATATTGGATCCAATTATATGTGTTTCATAGACTTTTAACATAACAATTTATAATTTAAACCAATCTAATACATGTTTTTTCTATTTCTCAAAAAATAAATTATTTATTAAATTAATTTAAATAAATAAATTTTCCAATTAAATAATTCTCTAAATTCAATTCTAATTTCGTTGAAATCATGGCAACCTTACCATAAAAAAATTTATGAAAAAATATTTCATTTTCTACATTCAATGGATTTCACAATGACCAATTAATTTAATTCTTATTATAACTTTGTCATAAGTGTGTTACCCTCATAAGATGTCTTTAATCTCTTTGAGATAAATTTGTTCTCCCAATATGATCCTATGTTATCTCATGGTAATCATTACATCTTCCTTCATGAAAATTCAATTAGTATCAAATAGTAATTAAGTCATTCATCACAAAGATGAACAACCCGTAGCCGTTTTTACTTTCCATCTATCATGTACTGCCATTGAGAGGATATTATTTACCCATTTCCTGGTCTATGAATTCCACTATTGTGAATGATGCTACATACTGCAACAGTCATATACCCAATGCACCAGCTTTTGGTTCCTTATATATACGAACTCAGGCTTTTACTTACATCAAATTATATGAGTCATGCATGCCCAGTCCATCATCCACTCAGGATTAAGGTATGCTACACCGTGAATGCCACAATTGAATAAATACATAAACGAGTTCAGGATCTATTCTATTTGAGTCATGTTCGATGTATTATCTATCCAATCAGTCACAGCTATGTCTCTATCTTCTAGGAGTCATTCGCTCCAATGCTCAAGATAAAGCATCTCCCCAATTGGACTTGATAGATAACATATTAGCCTTTCAATCGGGTTACTCATTTCCAATTAGACTAAGGACATGTTTAGGTTCATTTACTAATATAAGTTGTCTTTCGGTGTTACAATCCGACCACATAATACCGCTTAGTATTAGTTGAGAATTAGATAACCAATAAGCTAATATTTACTTCTATTTTGCTTTGCATACAAAAAACCATTAAGGACAATATGCAAATGGTATTAATGTAATTCATGAATAATTTTTATTAAACCAATCTATTCGAAAAAATATTAAAGTATATAAATAAACATACTACGCTTAGGGCATCAAATCTAAAAAAATGCCCATTAGCCACTCATGCTGAGGCTAGAAATCATTGGGAGAAGTCTAATGAGATAGCTCGTTACTACATGTTGGCAAGCGTAATCAACACCCTTTATAAGCAACTAAAAAGTTGTCAGACTGCCAAAGCGATTCTATACAAACTATAAGACATGTTTGGTGACCAAGCTATCTTGGCTTGATAGTCGGCTATGACTAGTTTGATGAATGCCCAGTAGAAATTCGGTACTTCAATCAAAAACCATGTGATTACTCTTATGATTTACTTTGTCGAGGCATGTCATGAGATGATCGAATGATGTACAAGTGTACTCAATAGTCAAAAAGTAACAAAGTAGTGAGTAAAAGAGTTGTCGTCTCAACAGGGATTGTATATGTAAGTCAATAGTTGCAAAATTAACAATTGGCAAGGTGGTGGTTAAAAGCAATGATAGTGAAATGAGTTTACTAACTAGTTTAATTAAAATTAACTAAGTGTGAGATATAACCACAAAATATAAGATAGAAAATACTAACACAAATTTTAATCACAATGGCATGAAGAGCTTGAGCAATTACTTCCCCTTTAACTTAGGATTATTAAAAACAATGTTAAAAGGTATTACGGTGGTCCCGTGGCAAATTGGTGATTTACTAACCAAATATTACAAGTAGCAAGCTGATCGTGAATGTCACATGTCTATCTCTAATTAACTTAAGGTTACATATTCAGGCATCATACTTAAAGATTATGAAAGGTAACAATATTTCTCGATATTATTACTAATCTAATTATTAAGAAACCAAACATGCATCATTCAACTAGTGTGTCCATTAATAATCATCTTTTCATATCAATAGATTAATTCATAAACTTACCTAAGTTATTGATGCATAAGCAGGCATAACCATGATAATAATTGAATGAGTAACACAACCAAATGCACATAACATCTTCAACAGAGCATTAATAACTAAACTAAAGAATCATAATTAATCTAACCTCAACAAAATTAAGTTATCATAATTAAATTAAAAGCAAAAGAATAAGTTGAAATCATGTTTATCAACATTGAGCAAAATAAAATATTAAAGGAAGGAAAACTGTAAAGCCAATTTTTCTGGTTTTCCATGGTACTGCTCATGTTACTCCTCCTCCTCTCTTATCCTTTGTGTTTCTAATAGGTACAAATGCTCTCAAGATTATCAAAATTAATGGCTCTCAATGTTTCTGAAATGCTCTCTCAACTCTGTGTTGTGTGGAACTCAATTGTGTTACAAGATATTTGTCTTCTCCTCAAGCGTTTGCCCTTATTTATACTAGTGAGCACCCCTTCTCCCTTTACTATTTTTTGCATCTCACCCTTGATTTTCTCCTTTTAGGTAGACAATTGGCTTGATTTAAGAGAGAGAGTGGACGATTTGCTTGATTCAAATGAAAATGTGGACGATTTTGCTTGATTTGTGGAGAGGAGTTGCTTAATTTTCTCCATAGATGTTTAGTGGTTGCAAGATTCTCTCCATGGCTGATTTGGTGGTTGTATTAGGTAGAGACTAAGTCCCATGGACGGTATGAGCTCCCCTCTCCAACACGGTTTGGGCCATCTTTGATATGTAGACTTGGTCTTCATAAATGTTTTGAAGTCTTCTTGGATGCTTTGGGCCTTTTGGACATCCAGGCTTGTAAGTCCACTTAGCATTGGGTCAAGAGAAAGCTATGGAGTCCAATCATGCTGTATTGAGGCATCCAAAGTGTGTTTTTCTATGCTTGACCCTGTCGGTCCAAGGCTACAGTAATGTTGCGGCATTGCACATCGACATGTGAATTTCAAGTTTTTCTTTCCTCCTAATGCACCAACCACCTTCGAAGATAAAGAAATCACATATTTAGCATAGAAACCAACCAACATAGCAAATTTTTCCTAGTATTACTCAACAGACAAAAATATTGTAAAAATTACAAAATTTGCTATCACCCACACATCATTTACATGAATTATCAGTCTAAAAAGTACCAAAGATAGGTCGTTGATAATGAGGCCAACCTAGACTAGAACACGCAAACAAAGATGGTATTCAAAAGCTTGTCTAAGGGTTACGTAGGCTTTAGGGTCGCATACAACCTTGGGAACAAGAATCTGACACTTACACAATTCATGAATGAGTTACAATCCTATGAGTTGATGTTGAATGGGGGTCAACCTGTCTGGAAAGAATAAGCAAACTTAGTGGTTGCTTCTTCTTCTAAAGAGAAGGTAAAGCATGCTAAGAGAAATAAGGTTAAGTCCTATAGGCCACCAAAAGTGGAAAGGAAGAAAGCCAATAAACCTAAAGACTTATCTAAGTGTTTCTTTTGCAACAAGAAAGGGCACTTCAAGGTCAATTGCAAAGAATGGAAGGATTACTTAGCTACTAAGGGCAAAGCTATGGAACTCTTCATTATAGAAATTTTTATGTGTTATCAATTACATTCCTCCATGGCCATGTATCATCCATCAAGGTTAGAGAGCTTCTCCCTTCAATTTTTGTTAAATTTTTCACTTTCCCTAAACCGTTGCTAATTTAAGCATCGGAGGGTTCCTCAAAGTACAAACTCTAATTCCTCTAACCCATTTTCTCCTTTTGCGAAACAATTGAAACATTAACACGATCTATCTTCACAAATCGACCTTAACATTGATATGTCCAATGTATAATGCATAAGGAAATCGAATATTAAATATTTCATTCATTTTGCAATATATCTATCAATGACTAATTGACGAATATGATATGATCTTTGCAAATATCAGTTGTTATGCCATTATGAAAAATTTATACCCACTAACAAGTATTGGGTGCGATGGTAAAACACATTGCACTTCCAATGAGAGAACACAAGTTCAAACCTTGAAGATGAAATTGTTAATAGGAACAACCACGAATCTTTAACATAGACCAGAAAAATATATGTGGAAGATAAAATTATATATATATATATATATATATATCCATAGTGATTACAAAATAGAATATGCTTACACAATTTTACCTCGTTATGTAAAATCTGGTATAATGCTAATGATAATGGAAAAAGCAAAAGAGAAAAGGCGGTCATTAATCTAAAGTGGAATGAAAAATATTCCAAAAGTAATGTGAACAAAATAAATTTAAAGATTAAATTTAAAAATGTTAGCTTTTATCCTAAAGCAAAAGCAATAACAATGGGGATGGAGGAACACACTTTTCCAACTTTGGATTTTGTTCTTTCTTAGGGTTCTTAGAAATTAGGTGGTGGAGCCCTTTTTTTTTCTTTTTTTTCCACTTGGATTAATTAATTTCCAATTAATGGGGTATTTGTTTTAATTTCACAAGATTAAAAATTATCATTTTTTACACGTAGGGGAAAGAACAAACTAAAGAGAAAATATCATTACAATAGAAAAATAAATGAGAGAATTTTTTATTTTATTCCTTGTATATATATGTATATACAAGCCTTGTACATGCTTCTATTTATACACTTTCTAACATAATATAATCCCTTAAATTACAAAGAATAAATAGAGATTATATTACAATATAAAATCCTCACAATTCCATTGGAAGCTACTACGGTGGAGGTTACAATTTTGAGAGTTATAAATATCCATAATAAAATAATATTTATAACAATTACATAATTATTGCACTAATATAGTAGGTGTGTGTCATAATTTAAGATATAATATTTACTATGAGATAAAATAGGATCATATTGGAGAATGAATTTATCACAAAGAGATTAAAGATATCTTATGAGGGTAACACACTTATGACAAGTCATTGGACGAGCACCAATTAATTAGCTTTCATAATGGTATGTAATAAAGGAGAGCTCAGACACAAATAAGTTTATAATTAATAGGTAAAAACCTGGAACTTAACTATAAATTATTTGAGCCCTAATTATATATGTTCAATCAGTTTCTCTGCTAGCTCATTGAAACTATAGAAACGAATTGCATGTAGAATCAAATGAACAAAAATGAATAGAAATGACAAAGTTAGAGAAATGTGTGACATTCGCAAATGAATGTGTTTTCTTGATGAATATAGAAATGAATTGAGAATTAATTTAATTAAATAATTGACGTTCGAAAATTAAATTAAATTAATTAGTCATTATGAATACGTTGAATATGGAAATTAAATATATTTCTTAGAGATTTCTTAACTTTAACGAAATTAGAATTGGATTGAGAAAATTATTTAATTAAATTAATTAATAAATAATATTTATTTTGGAAAATAGAAAAACATGTATTGGTTTAGATTAAATTATAAAGTGTTGCTTTAAAAGTATAGGAAGCACATATAATTAGACTTAATACAAGAGATGCCCGAATATCCCTCATAATATATACGAGGAGCGACACATCCTACTAAAATTTACTGAGGTTGTCGCCCTCACCTCTTTTAGTTGAAGTAAAAGACTAATTTTTCTATTAAATAAATATTATTTATGTACTACTAATTCAACCAGAATTTTCATATCTCTCTGTAAATAGATACTACTGATAGAACTATTTACAACCGTTTACATAAATTTTTAATATTTTTATCCTGTAAAAAAATAGTTAAAATTTATTTTCTAAATATAAATTTTATTTTCTAAAATTATGAATAGGATAGGATATTACTTCAAAATTAGCGGATATGCGCTAGTCATTTTTTATTAAAAAAGTTTACTTTTAAGACTTTTATTTCAACAATGCTAAAATTTATTATTTTATTCTTCCTAATTCCTATGGTTTACAGCTAGAATTATAATATCAAACATTTAAATATTTTAATATAACTAAACATGAATTATTTGTAAAATTATTGATACATGAAATATTTTAAAATTTTAAATATAACGATAAGCGATATTTAAATAATTTAATATAATAATATATGAATTTTAAATTAATTTAAATTTTAAATATTTTTAAATAATTAATATAATTAACAATTCTGATAATTTCACTTCAAAAAGGACTAGTCATATGCTAAAAATACTTAAATCCTAATTATTATTTTTGAGTAGAAAAGCACTTTTAATTACAATTTGGTATTTCTTTTTCGATGAAAAGTACCTTTAGTCTTTTGGGATTGTAATGTTTTGATTACTGAACATCAAATAGTTACAATATGATGACCAATGTTGTCGATTTATTACATTTTGGTCACTGAGTTATTAACTATCTTTAATGGTTTAACGGCAAGCTGATGTAGCATACGATATGATCGCTAGCATTATCAATTTATTATATTTTAGTCATTCAGTTATTAATTGTTATAAAGATGTAATGGTAAATTAATATGACATTTTATATCATTATTTTATATACAATTTTAGTATAGATTGCACAACTTGTATTTGTGCAATTTACCCTAAAATTTATTCAACTTGCACAAACTTCTCATCCAACCAGAAAAAGCTTAGGAACTTGATACACATGCTTCCCTAAGGCAAGAAAAGCACCAAGTTTTTATCTTTAAATAGCAAAGCCCTTGAGGTTTAGGGTAAATCAAAGCATAAGCACAAGAGTGAAAAAGGCCATCGAGAGAGATACTTTGTTTGTGCAAATGACATTGCCAAGGTTCATCGTTCTCAAAGCCCCCGATGCCGAAAACTACCTCTGCTACAGACCCCGCAATGGCACCTACAAGGGCTACGCCGAGTTCACCGAAAGGACGGTTGTGAGCGCAAATGCGAAATTCGAAGTGGAGTTCGCTAAAAATGGGCTTGTGCACATAAGGAGCTGTACCACAAACAAATATTTGAAACGAATTCATAAACCTTCCATCACCAGAAGTCCAAATGAGGAGTATTGGATTACTATAACCGCCGATAAGCCGGAAGAAGACCGATCCAAGGAGTCATGCACATTGTTCAAGCCTATCTTGGAAGACTCTTTACATGGAAATTATCGATTTGTCCATGTTCAATCTGGACACTATTTATGCTTATGGCCATTGGCTACATCGGAACTCCGTCGTGGCGTGTTGGCAAACCACAATCATGTTGCAGATAATCAGAATGCTATCTTCAAAGTTATTGATTGGGAGTCGTTGGTGATTCTGCCTCGGTTCGTTGCTTTCAAAGGAAACAATAATATGTTCCTTGGCCTTACTGAAGTTGGGGATCAACCGCCTTTAAAATTCTCGTGTGGGGATGTTGGTGATCACCAGGTGACAATGGAGGTTTTTTATATGAAGAATGGAGACATCCGGTTCAAGCCGCTTCATTTCGATAAGTTCTGGAGGAGTAGCCAGAATCGTATTTTGGTGGATTCTAATGAAGCTATAGGCAACGATAACAATAAGAACACTCATTTTCGTGCCTTCAAAGTCGACAGCAAGACCATAGCTCTGCTCAACGTCGGCAACGATTTGTTCTGCAACTGCAAGAGCGTCTTAAACAGGGAAACGACCGGTATCCTTACTGCAACCGTCCCTTCGATTACTAAAGAAACATACCTACGTGTTCTAGAGCCTGTGTTGTCAAGGACGATTTATAATCTCCGATACGCCACAGAAAATGCTCGGGTCTATAACGAAAAGGTCCTTGTTGTGGCCCAGAATTCCGCCACTAACCGTACCACTCAAGCCAACACACTTGATGTGAAACTTTCCTATACTGAGACCAGTACCAGTACTTAGCTAACTCATTTTACACTAGGTCTTGAAACCAAAGCCACCTTCCAAGTCGGGGTCCCATTCATCGGTGAAACGGGTGTCGAAATCTCTTCCAAATACGAAACAGGAATCGAGTGGGGAAAGACCAAGACGATGACCACCGACATGGAAGTTACGCACCAAGTTATTGTGCCGCCCATGACTAAGGTGACGGTGTATCTTAAGATGACCAATGGCACGTGCGATGTTCCTTTCGTGTTCACTCAAAAAGACACTCTTTATAATGGGACCTTCGTTACAACTGATGTCCTAGGTAACACTTTCACCGGTACTAATTATTACAACATCCATTATGATAGCAAAGAAGAACCCCTCACCTCTGAACCCCCCACCTCTGGAAATCAGAACATCACCCTACTTTGTCAAATAATTTAAAATGAAAATTTAAAAGAAAATATTGTAAAAGTTTTCATTTCAAAGTTTTTGTAAAAGTTTTCATTTCAAAGTTTTAATATAAACTATCATTCCCACTCTTTTTTCTTTTAATTTTAGTTTTTTATTTTAGAAATTATGCAGTAACATTTTACTCTTCTTTAAAATTTTCATTTCAAATTATATCATATAACATTTTACATGACATTTAATGATTAAGTTAACTGTTTTAATAATAGAAAGATACCGTCAATAGTTTGGGATATAATTATAGAGTTTTGAAGTTTGAGGGGTAATAGAATGAAAACAATAATTGGAGGATTTCTAATACAATTAATTCTAATTCTTAAAGGATTTTGTGTTTTTGCTATGTTTTGATGTTTTTTTAATTTGTAATTTTGGTCCTATGTAATTAGCGTTGATCATGGGTCAAGTTAGGCTAGTGTAAAAAAAATCAAGCCCCTTTTCTAGGCTTAGATCCAACCCGGCTCGAAAATGAGTTTAAAATTTTGTCCAAGCGGAGCCTGAATAGAAAATGTTGAACTCAAGCTCGGCCCACATTAATTTTTTTAGATTATTTTTATAGAAAAATAAATTTAAAAAAGATAATAAATCAAATAGACTAAAAACAGTAAAATAAATATTTCCCAACAAATTAAAAATAGAGATAAAAAATATTTATACTTAAATAACACTAATATAGTTATAACTTAACAAGTAAATACTTCTAGAATAATAGCAAAATTAATAATAAAATAAGAGTTATAAAATTTCTAAATAATAATAAAAAAAATTGTAGCAATAAACAAAAAAACGACATAATAGCAGTAAACAACAGCAAACATCAGGAGAATTTTTTGTCAAATATGGGCCAAGTTCGGACCAAAAAAGTATTGCCTAAGGTCCAGCCCGTTTTCTAAACAAGCCTTACTTTTTTGTCCAAACCTATTTTTTGGACTTATATTTTTGTCTAAATCCTCTTACTTTTCGGACAGATCTTCGAGCTTAAACGGGTGACCCGACCCATGATCAAGTTCATACGTAATAGGCATAAAATTCTTTCCCCACTTAATTAATATTTTATTACTAATCTTTTTTCGACTTAAATTAAAACAGTCTTATTTACTTGCTAGAAGAACCTTGACCCTTTAAATGGTATAATATTTTTTTAGGCCTTAACCCTTTATTTAATGAAAGAATTACATTTTTGGTCCATCCCAACTATTACTAAGTTGTTTTAACACAATTTTTAGATTTAACCCCAATCTTTTTTAATTATAAGATTAAAATAAAAAAAAATAACAATCGAAAGGGAGTTAATTGAAATTTTTCAAAATTTAAGTACAGGGCCCTGCTACCCCTAATTCACCTCTTGTTGGAGAGAAACATGCATTAAGCTATCAAATATAAATGTCAGTACCAGCAGCTTAAAGAAACAAGTGATTAAGAGGTAAAAGAATCAAGCATTTTAATTCAAACAATCAAATTCTAGGTCAAATGTTAGTATAAAAACTTATTTTATTTAAACTTAATTAGAAAGTAGATAAATAGTAATATAAAATTTATTATTTATTATTTTTAAATGATAATACAAAGCGTTGAGGCAGTTTTGAGAGCAGTTACCGCCATCGTTACAACTATGCTTGTAATTGCTCAGGTTTCATAACTTATTTTATTTGTTGGCATATTTGACCAAAATGTTTTAGCTATTTTAGTACATCTTTTTGAAGATTTTGTGCAACCAATCTCATGATTATAATTCGAGATGAGATTGGATCAAGTAATATTATTTTTCAAGGATTATAATGTGATCTCCTTATCGTATATATTGAAATACGCAAGCCAAGAATATATTAGCTACCTTTATGAAGGTTTATTTCAATACTTTGTATCCTTATATTACAGGTATTTGATTTGATGAGATTAGTATAGATCAAGATAAATGGTTACTTTGTGAACTTAAATTCATGCTCTAAATATGGAAGGACTGTTCAACCTTGAAATAGGTAATTATGTTGGAGTTGTTATGAGAGCAATTACAACTACACTGGACACTACTCAAAAATTATAACTTATCTTATTTGAATTTATAATATTTTTAATCAAATCATTTGGGCCATGATTGAGATGATTTTTTGAACTTGTATTAACCCATACTTAAAAATCCATTTTATGGAGTAATAAATTTAGAACAACTCAATTTTTAATGGCACCAAAAAGGCAGTTTCAAAATTTCATTTTCGTAAATCAAGTCTTAATATTTACAAGACTAATATAGAAATATATTAAAGTTTTGTTTAGTAATTTTTTTCCGAATTGATAGCTAACTAGAGCATAAAGATTAAATTATAAGAATTTAACCGTTGTAAGTTTTTAATTGACCAAAAACTTAGAGACTAAAATTTCAATTAGTCAAAAGTTCAAAACGATAATTAAACCATTTTAAGTAAGTGTTAGTGGATGTGGATGATATGTGTATTATTAAAATGATTATTAGTTAATTAAAGTTAAATAAATAAATTAAAACATAAACATGTTATAAAAACCAATTTTGGTGGAAGGAAAGAGAAAATTATCTTCATCGTCCGCCTACAACCCGCCCACCTCCACAGAAGAGAAAAACAAAAGCTTCCAAAGGTTATCAATTTTCGACCATTAGGTATTGTAATTAAATATTTTTAAAATTATGGGAGCTTCATTTAGCTAACACATGTATCAATTTGTAAAACTGTTAAAGTTTTAAAAGTTGTCTTCGTTAATTTCTTAAAGAAATTGGTGTTAAATTGATAGATTTTAAGCTTAGATTGTAAAAAATGATTAGAATATAAAATTTAATTGATAGTTTTGAACATAAAGACTGAAGTGAATAATTTGTAATTTTTTTTATAAAATTAATAGTTTTGAACATAAAGACTAAAGTGAATAATTTGTGTTCCCTTTTGTCCAAGCACTCTCTCTTTTTCTTATTAGTAACTATGTCATGAACTCTTTACTATGAAAATAAATTAATAAAAAATAAATTGGTGTCAAGTATTTATGTGAGTTTGTAAGAAATTTGGGTTTTAATGTTATTGCATAAGTAAAATGAAAAAAAATTATTACGCAATCTGAACTTGAACTATAAAACAGATATAAAAGATACAAAAAAATATATCCACAGTTATTACGAAATAGTATAAGCTTACTATAACGACCCGAATTTTAGTGGTGTTAGAAAATGTAGTTTTGGGATCCCGTTTTCGTAAATTGAGTTCATAGATATTAAATAAAAATATTTATTGAGTTATTATATAGGTGAATTGAATTTTTTTTATAAGTAATTTAACCAAAATTGTGTTTAATTAGGACTCAGGGACTAAATTGTAAAGTCCAATCATTATAGATTAGAAAATGAATTAAGTACTTAAATTGCAAATAACCTGAGGTCTAAAACAACAATTAGACCATTTAAAAAATGTGATAGTGAACGGCTGGATTAGCCATGTCATTAGCTTAATTAAATTAAGATTTAATTAATTTAAAACATGTTTAATTAAAACTAATTAATTAGGTGATACGCCTTCAAAAAAAGGGGCCGAAAGTGTGAGAGCCTGTTTTTTACTTCCCTATGGCCCCCAAGAAATTAAGTGATGGAGCCTGTTTTTGACTTCCACTTGGATTAATTATTTGCCCAATAAATTACATAATTATTGCACTAATATTAATATAGTATGTGTGTCATGTTAGTCATATTTTAATATTAAATAATAATAATAATAATAAAGACTACGTGGCATGACTTTTCTGCAAAAAGATTCTCCCACTTTCATATAATAATCATAACAATAATAGGAAATTAATTCAAAATTGGCAGATATGCGGTAGTCATTTTTTATTAAAAACTTCACTTAATGTTTAAATTTAATATTTTATTCTTCCTAATTCCTATGGTTTCCATTTTAAATAATTTAATATAATTTAACATAAAGTATTTTACAATTTTAAATATAATGGTACGTGATATTTAAATAATTAATATATGAATTTTAAATAATTTTTTAAATAGTTAATATAAATAACAATTTTGATATTTTTACTTCAAAATCGACGAGTCATATATTAAAAATACTTAAATCTTAATAATCTTAATTTTGATTACTATTTCATAGTAATTGATTTTTCGTGAAGAAAGATATAATGGTTACCATGAGATAAAATAAGATCATATTGGGAGAATGGACTATCCCAAAGAGATTAAAGATATCCTATGAGGATAACACACTTATTATAAGGTCATTGGACAAGCACTGGTTAAGTAGCTTTCATAATGATATGTAATAAAGCAGAGCTCAAACACAATATTGTAGTGGAATGACTTCGTAACTACATAAGTTCACAATCGATAGGCAAAAAGCTGGAACTTAATTATAAATTGTTTGAGCCCTAATTACATATGTCAAATCGATTCCTCCGTTAGCTCGTTGAAACTAGAAACGAATTGCATGTAGAATCAAATGACAAAAAATGGATAGAAATTATAGAATTAAAGAAATGGGTCACATTCGCAAATGAATGTGTTTTCTCACTGAGTATAGAAATGATTTGAGAATTAATTTATGTTTTTCGAATATTATTTAATTAAATAATTGAAGGTCGAAAATGAAATTAAATTAATTAGTAATTGTGGATCCATTGAATATGAAAATTAAATATATTTCCTTAGAGATTCTTTTACGATAAAGTTAGCGTAACTTTAACAAAATTAGAATTAGATTGAGAAAATTATTTATTTGGAAAACTAATTTATCTAATTAAATTAATTAATAAATAATATTTATTTTGGGTTAGATTAAATTATAAAGTGTTACTTTAAAAGTATAATAAACACATATAATTTGACCCAATACAGGAGATGACTGAATTCCCCTCATAATACATATGAGGGGTGACACACTCTAGTAAAATTTAATGGGGTTGTCGCCCCACCTTTTTTAGTTCAACTAGAAGACTAGTTTTTCTATTGAATAAATAGTTTTTATGTAATACTAATTCAACCAGGATTCTCCTATCTCTCCCTATAAATAGATAGTACTAATATAGCTATTTACAACAGTTCACATAAGTTTTCAATATTTTTATTCTGCAAGAAAATAGTGAAATTTTATTTTCTAAGTATAAATTTTGTTTTCTAGGAATAATAATTCTGTCAATTTCTATTTAGAGCGAATTACTTTCCTATTCAAAGTAATAAATCATTTTTGGTTCTGTGTTTGGTTTGTGACTTTTTGAGCCCACACTCGAAACAATTTATGGTACAAGAATAGCAAAGAAGGTCATTCGGTTGCAAGCTAGGAATGTCTGGGATCCAGTTCGCATAAAGCACAATTCCTTTTTAGGAAAGAATTATTTCTACAAATGTCAATTCCAAATATAATAAGTCAATTTGTAACAGTTTATTTTTTAGTAGTGTCAAAAACAGTGATTTTAGGACCACAACTCCAACGTATCGGTTCGTAAATATTAAATAAATAATATTTACGAGGTCATTAATGTCGTATTAAAATTTGATTATAAAATTTTAACGTTTAGTTAGTTAATTAAGTAAAATGGACTAAATCGTAAAAAATGTGAAAGTAGAATTCCATTAATTAAAAGGGTTAAATGTCAATTAAAGGGTAAGGTAAGGCATCTAAATGGTACCATTTAGGAGGTTAATGGACGGTTTTGAGACTTTATTAGTTCAATTTTAAGTGAAATTTTAAAAGGGCAATTAGGTAATTTATTAATTAAACTTTAATTACATTGAAATTAAAGATGAAACATATCATCTTTCATCTTCATCGTCCCTTTTGCCGAAAAACCCTAGAGAAGAAAAGAGAAAATTTTAGCTAGCATTGCTCCATTATTTGGTAAGAGTTTTGATGCTCGTTTTTAGTAATTTTTATGTTTTTGAGTTCGTATTAGTTTAATATAACTAGCCCGAGGATCAATTCGTAGAACTGTTAAGCTTGATAATTTTTTCCATTGAAGATTTGAGTTGTTCTTGATTGATTATAGAGGATTTTGAAGCTTTGTTATTAAATTTGATTATTTTGTAAGTGATTTTTGATGATTTTGATGTTTAGGGATTAAATTGCTAAAGTGATAAAACTCAAGGATTTGATGTGAAATGGGCCGTAATAAGAGCTATTAACTTTCAGTTGGTATGGGTTCTTAATAAAAATGGGTAAATTGCATGATTAAGGCTTAGGGACTAAATTAAATAAAAATAAAAAGTTGAGGGTAATTTTATAAATTGTTAAAAAGGACCCAATTTCATAAATAACCTAAGTTTCTATTGATTTACTTAATTGAATGAAACTATTATTTTATATCAAGAACGTGTTGAAAATCAGGGAAAGGAGAAAATAGCTAATTAGTCCCTCTACTTCTGTTGTTGCTACAAATCAATCCAGTAAGTTCATTAAGTTAAAGTTTAATACATTTTTCTTGATTTCTTGTTATATATATATATGTATATATATGTATATATATTAAATCGTTAAGAGTTCATGATGCATATATAATGAATCACTGAAAACCTATTTACGAATGGATATAACACTGATTGATGTTAAGTCTCCTAAACAGGTAAACGAAAGATCGAGTTCATCTGATATGCAAAAAAAAGGGGTGTGGTGTATGTGGATTTGGATTAGTGGGAGATGGGATGATAATTCATGTTTATTCATGTTTACCTAATTACATCGATGTCCAACATTTGTTACGGACTATCGAGTTTTATTTAGGTTTATCTGGTGTGTTTACGGGGGCAGTCGTTAGCCTTCAGGCTAGGCACTTAGTGCCGAGACATATTATTGGTTGGATTACTCCTATAAGCGTTTGGCGTGATTTGGATGTGTGGACAAAAATTTAAATGTTGGAGTTTAACAGGGAACTTATTTCTTGAGTTAATTGTTATTCTAGTAAGATTTAATTTATAGTAATGAACTTACTAACCTTCATAAAGCTTACTTGTGTATTTGATCTCTTGTAGATATTGTTTTTGTGGATAATTAGGCGATCGGATCATCTCAAAGACTCATACTATCTCGAGAACTCTTTGGTAGATTTTGTGATCATTTTGGCTTATACGACATGTAATAAGGCCATGTACATGTTGAAGTTGCTTCTTAATCATGTGTGATATTTTGTTGTGCTTGATGTTATGAAATGGTAGAAATCATTGAATGATGGTAATTTGGTATGGTTGGTGTGTGAGTTATGATTTGTAGGTGTAATATATATGATAGTGGTTTGGAATGGATAACATTTTATGACTTCAAGAATGACACCTTGTTTGGGTATTGGGTGATTAAATTTTGTATGTTTTGGTTTCTTTTATTTGTGGGTTCTTAGTTGTGAACATGCAAAATGAATTGGTATGGGTACCTATGCATAGAGTTGAAAATCAAGCTTGAAATTGGTCATTTTTTGGCACACACGACTTGGGACATGGGCTGTCACATGGCCGTGTGATGCATACTGGTAAGCTACATGGGTGTGTGCCCAGGGCATGTTGAAAAGCAGTATAAGCGCAGTTCTCACACGACATGCGACACAGCCATGTAATCCAAATCAGAGAGTTACACGGTCCATACACACAGGCGTGTGAGAGGTTGTACACGAGCATGTGGGATGGCTACACGGCCATGTCTGAAGCCACTCAGTCTAAGCTCTATCACACTGCCTGGACACACAGCTGTGTAACCCCTGTTTGAGAAATTTTCACTTTTGTCCCAAATTTTTTGTATTTTCTCGAATTGGTCCTGATTGTTTCTAAACTATTTTTAAGGCCTCAAAAGCTCGATTTAAGATCAATAAATGTGTAATTGGTGTGTTTAAAACTATAGGTTTTGAAAAACTATAATTGCAAAAACAGTATGTAACGTCATGACGTCAACCATTTCTCGTCGCGACGAGGGTTGGACTCCAAGCTACAATGCGACTATAAACCTCGTCGGGAAGCTAGTATGTTACATTGCGACAAGAAACTATCTCATGTCATGACATCAACCCTATAATTTGAATTATTTACAATTCAATCCCAATTTGATCTCGGATTAGCTTATGAGCTTTTGTAAGCTTGTATAATACCCGAAAATGTTTATTTATCATGTTGTTTATTTATAATGTTAATATTGAATGTTAAAATGGATTGAAATTGTGTCTATTTTGATCGTAATTGCTTCGGCAACGAATGCGATACACTATAACTCGGACTCAGTAATCAAGTCGGGTATAGGGTGTTACACCTACATAATTTTACCTCGTTATGTAAAAATGTAATACTCTTAGTCACGCCATGTTATCACCTAAAAAGTTTTTTATAAAAAAAATATAATTTTTAAATAATTATATGACACAATATTAAAGTGCTACGACATCACATAGATCTAACTGAAAAATTTACCAAATTTCAAAACTAATGTGAAGAAAGAAATAATCAAATTAAAAAAAAAAACTTTTATCCAAAAGCAAAAGCAAAAGCAATTTCAACTTTGGAATTTTTTACTTCCCTATGGCCACAAGAAATTAGGTGATAGAGCCTGTTTTTGACTTCCACTTGGATTAATTATTTGCCAAATTAATGAGGTATGTGTTTTAATTTCACAAGATTAAACATTAAAACACTATTTTAAAATTTTAAAAATAAATGTTTTGATTTCACTTATAAAATTAAAAACAAAACACCTTTAATATCTATATTATATATAAAGATTTTAATTAATTAAATTTATGTCACTTAGAATTGATTCTCAATTAAATTATTAAATTATTAATATTTTAATAAAATATAAATAGTAATTGAAGGTTATTTTTATCCTTTGAACATAATAAAATTTGAAATCAACACATCAAGTCAATTCAGCCAACATAGTAGGTGTGTTATGTGAGTCATATTTTAATGTTAAATAATAATTTTATTTTTTAAAGAAAAAAAAAAGACTAGGCTCGTGGCATGACTTCTATTATGTTTTTCTTTTCTGCAAAAAGTTTCTCCCACTTTCGATATTATATTCATATAAAAATAACGATAATAGGATATTAAAGTCATTTTTTATTAAAATAAATTTATTATTTTATTCTTCCTAATTCTTATGGTTTCCAATTGTATTATAATATCATACATTTAAATAATTTAACATGAAATAATTAGACACCAAAAAAGAATGATGTTGAGTGGCTCGATACTATAACGATCCATTATCTCTTGTTATTCAGTTAATTCTTGTACTAAGGTGAAGTTGGCAATAGAGATATAAGATAGCTCCATGGACCCAACCGATCACCCAAATCATCTCAGATCATTCCATTAACTCAAAAATGTCTCTAACCCAATCTAGTGTTGTATCTTCCCCACACAACTTTATAACCCATTTCAAAAGCTGCAAAGTAGCATCTAAAACCTCAACAAACTTAATGTCCAAAACAAAAAATTCGAAAGAAATACTATGAGAATATATAAGATAATTCCACATAATGACCTTAGAAGTCAAGTATTCTAAACCTTAAACTCTATAACCTTTAAAATTACGTTTTGCTATATATTTCACTCTCCCTAAACCAATACCAATTTTAGCATAGGAGGTTCCTCAAATTACAAACTCTAATGCCTCTAACCCATTTTCTCATTTTGCAAAACAATTAAAACATTAACACGATTTATCGTCACCTACCGACTTTAACATGGACATATCCAAGGTATAATGCATAAGGAAATAGAATATTAAATATTTCCTTCAATTTGAAGTGTATCTACCAATAACTAATTGACGAATATGATATGATTTTTACAAAATATTGGTTGTTTGTTCCATTATGGCAAATTTATACCCTCTAATACTTGTTGGGTGCAACAATAAAACACATTGTACTCTCAATGAGAGAACACAAATTAGAACCTTAAAAATAGAATTATTGGTAATGACAACCATAAATCCTTAACATGGATCGAAAAACATATATGAAAGATACAAAAAAATATATATCCATAGTGATTATAAAATAGAATAGGCTTGCAAAACTTTACCTCGTTACGTAAAATCTAATATAATACTAATGATAATGAAAAAAGCAAAAAAGAGAAGGCAACATTTAGTCATTGAACTCAAGTTTTCTTTATTAATTTTTTTAGTCTACATTAGTGTTTTAATTTGACAATTTTTTTTTAATTTTGATCTATGTGATAATATAATACTTTTAATTGAATCATATAATCACCTAAATATTTTTACAAAATAAATGATAACATGATACAATATAAGTGCTACATCCTCAAATTAATCTAAACTGGAATGGAAAAAGATTCTAAAAGCAATGTGAACAAAAGAAATTTAAAGATTAAATTTAAGAAAGTTACCTTTTATCCTAAAGCAAAAGCAACACGTCATTGACTGATGAAGGAAACCCTTTTTATTTATCATGATGATTACTTATAATGTTCATATTAAATGTTAAAATAGATTAAAATTATGTTTTTTAATTATAATTATTTCGACAACAAATACAACATATTATAATTTAAACTCGATAATCGAATTAAGTATAAGGTGTTACATTTATATAACTATTCATAATAAATACATATAGTATGTGTCATTAAAGTCATATTTTAATACTAAATAATAATAATAATAATAAGACTAGGCTCGTGGCTTGACTTTTCTGCAAAATGATTCTCCCACTTTCGATATTCTACTCATATAATAACAATAACAGTAATAGGAAATTAATTCAAGATTGGCGGATATGCGGTAGTCATTTTTTATCAAAAAGTTCACTTTAAGACTCCTTTTTTCCAACAATGTTTAAATTTATTATTTTATTCTTCCTAATTCCTATGGTTTCCAATTTAAATAATTTAATATAATAACATAAAGTATTTTACAATTTTAAATATAATGCTACGTGATATTTAAATAATTAATATATGAATTCTAAATAATTTTTTTCAATAATTAATATAATTAACAATTTTGATATTTTCACTTCAAAATTGATTAGTCATATACTAAAAATACTTAAATCCTAATTATTATTTTTTAGTAGAAAAGCACTTTTAATTACAATTTGATATTTTTTTTGATGAAAAGTACTTTTAGTATCTTTTAGGATTGTAATATTTTGATTACTGAACGTCAAATAGTTATAATATGATCACTAATGTCCTCGATTTGTTACATTTTGGTCTCTGAATCATAACTATTTGTAATGGTTTAACGGCAAGTTGATGTAGCATACAATATGAACATTAGCATTATCAATTTATTACATTTTAGTCATTAAGTCATTAATTGTTATAAAGATATAATGTAAAGCTAATATGACATTTTATCATTATTTCATATAAAAATTTTAGTATAGATTGCACAACTTCTATTTATGCAATTTACTCTAAAATTTATTCAACTTGACACAAACTTCTCATCCAACCAGAAAAAGCTTCCCTAAGGCAAAAAAAGCACCAAGTTTTTATCTTTAAATAGCAAAGCCCTTGAGGTTTAGGGTAAATCAAAGCATAAGCACAAGAGTGAAAAAGGCCATCGAGAGAGATACTTTGTTTGTGAAAATGACATTGCCAAGGTTCATCGTTCTTAAAGCCCCCGATGCCGAAAACTACCTCTGCTACAGACCCCGCAATGGCACCTACAGGGGCTACGCCGAGTTCACCGAAACGACGGTTGTGAGCGCAAATGCGAAATTCGAAGTGGAGTTCGCTAAAAATGGGCTGGTGCACATAAGGAGCTGTACCACAAACAAATATTTGAAACGATTTCATAGACCTTCCATCACCGGAAGTCCAAATGAGGAGTATTGGATTACTATAACCGCCGATAAGCCGGAAGAAGACCGATCCAAGGAGTCATGCACATTGTTCAAGCCTATCTTGGAAGACTCTTTACATGGAAATTATCGATTTGTCCATGTTCAATCTGGACACTATTTATGCTTATGGCCATTGGCTACATCGGAACTCCGTCGTGGCGTGTTGGCAAACCACAATCATGTTGCAGATAATCAGAATGCTATCTTCAAAGTTATTGATTGGGAATCGTTGGTGATTCTGCCTCGGTTCGTTGCTTTCAAAGGAAACAATAATATGTTCCTTCGTCTTACTGAAGCTGGGGATCAACGGTCTTTAAAACTCTCGTGTGAGGATGTTGGTGATCACTATGTGACAATGGAGGTTTTTTATATGAAGAATGGAGACATCCGGTTCAAGCCGCTTTCTTTCAATAAGTTCTGGAGGTGTAGGAGTAGCCAGAATCGTATTTTGGTGGATTCTATTGAAGCTACAGGCAACGATAACGATAAGAACACTCATTTTCGTGCCTTCAAAGTCGACGGTAAGACCATAGCTCTGCGCAACGTCGGCAACGAAAAGTTCTGCAACTTCAAGGGCGTCGTAAGCAAGGAAACGACCGGTGACCTTGCTGCAACCGTCCCTTCGATTACTAAAGAAACCTACCTATGTGTTCTAGAGCCTGTGTTGTCAAGGACAATTTATAACCTCCGATACGACACAGAAAATGCTCGGGTCTATAACGAAAAGGTCCTTGTTGTGGCCCAGAATTCCGCCACTAACCGTACCACTCAAGCCAACACACTCGATGTGAAACTTTCCTATACTGAGACCAATACCAGTACTTGGCTAGCTCATTTTACACTAGGTCTTGAAACCAAAGCCACCTTCCAACTCGGGGTTCCATTCATCGGTGAAAGGGGTACTGTCGAAATATCTCCCAAATACGAAACAGGAATCGAGTGGGGAAAGACCAAGACGATGACCACCGACATGATAGTTACGCACCAAGTTCGTGTGCCGCCCATGACTAAGGTGACGGTGTTTCTAAAAATGACCAATGGCACGTGCGATGTTCCCTTCGTGTTCACTCAAAAAGACACTCTTTATAATGGGACCTTCGTTACAACTGATGTCCTAGGTAACACTTTCACCGGTACTAATTATTACAACATCCATTATGATAGCAAAGAAGAACCCCTCACCTCTGAACCCCTCACCTCTGAACCCCCCACCTCTGATCCCCCCACCTTTGTACCCCCCACCTCTGGGAATCAGAACATCACCTTATTTTTTTCAAAATGAAAATTTTAAAAAATATATTGTAAAAATTTTCATTTTAAAGTTTTAATATAAACTATCATTCGCACTTTTTTTTTTTAGTTCTAGTTTTTTATTTTAGAAATTATGCAGCAATATTTTTTTTTTAAAATTTTCATTCAAATTACATCATATTACATTTTACATTACATTTAATGATTAAGTTAATGGTTTCAATAATAGAAGGATATCGTCAATAGTTTAGGGATATAATTGTAGAGTTTTGAAGTTTGAGGATTAATTTAGAATAAAAATCATAATTGGAGGATTTCTAGTACAATAAATTCTAATTCTTAAAGGATTTTGTGTTTTTGCTATGTTTTGATGTTTTCTTTAATTTGCAATTTTGGTCCTACGTAATTAGAGTTGATCATGGGTCATGTTAGGCTAGTGCAAAAAAATCAAGCCCATTTTTTAGTCTTAGGTCCAACCTGGCTCGAAAATGAGTTTAAAATTTTATTCAAGCCCAATTCGAATAAAAAATGCTAAACTCAAGCTCGGCCCGCATTAATTTTTTTAGATTATTTTTATATAAAAATAAATTTAAAAAATATAATAAATCAAATAGACTAAAAACATTAAAATAAATATTTTCCAACAAATTAAAAATACAGATAAAAAATATTTATACTTAAATAACACTAACATAGTTGTAACTTAACAAGTAAATACCTCTAGAATAATAACAAAATTAACAATAAAATAAGAGTTATATAATATCCTAATAATAACAACAAAATAGTAGCAATATAATAGTGAAATGTTCGCAAAACAACATAATAGTAACAAAAAAACAACATAATAGCAGTAAACAACAGCAAACAGCAACATAATTTTTTTGTCAAATTTGGGCTAGGCTTGGGCCAAAAAAGTCTTGCTTAAGGTCTAGCTGATTTTCTAATTGTCCAAGCCCATTTTTTAATCATTGAGCAATAAATCTGGAACAACCTAATTTTTAATGGCACCAAAAAGACGGTTTCAAAATATCATTTTCGTAAATTAAATCTTAATATTTACAAGACTAATATAGAAATTTTTCCGAATTGATAGCTAACTAGAGTATAAGGACTAAAGCATAAAAATTTAATCATTGTAAATTTTTAATTGACCAAAAACTTAAAGACCAAAATTTCAATTAGTCAAAAGTTTAAAATGATAATTAAACCATTTTGAGTAAGTGTTAGTGGATGTGGATGACATGTTTATTATTAAAATGGTTATTAAATAATTAAAGTTAAATAAATTAATTAAAAATAAACATGTTATAAAAACCAATTTTGGTGGAAGGAAAGAGAAAGTTCTCTTCATCTTCCACCTACAAACCGTCCACCTCCACAAAAGAGAAAAACAAAAGCTTCCAAGGGTTATCAATTTTCGACCATTAGGTATTGTAATTAAATTCTTTTTTATAATTTTTATGCTTTTAAAGTTATGGGAGCTTTATTTAGTTAGTTCATATACTAATTTGTAAAACTGTTAAAGTTTTGAAAGTTGTCATTGTTGATTCTTAAAGAAATAGGTGTTAAATTGATAAATTTTAAGCTTAGATTGTGAAAAATGATTAAATTGTAAAGTTTAATTGATAGTTTTGAACATAAGGACTAAAGTGAATAATTTGTAAAATTGTTATAAAATTGTGGTATTAATAGAAAGTAGTGGGTCCCTAAGGGATGTAACTGGAATCAGTTTTTAAATTAAAATTCAAAATTGAAAGATATTGTTATTACGATTTTAGGGGCTAAACTGAATAAAATATAAATTTTTAGGGTTTCAAAAATGAGATTATATAGGTTCATACATGGCATAATATATAACTGTTTGGTATTGATGAATTGAATGGAATACTGTATAGATCAAGAATTGGATCAAATCAGAGATAATTGAGGAAAAGTCAAAATTGTAGATTAGTCCCTGAAGTTCAACTTGTTTGGTGTTTTGATCTGGTAAGTTCATATGGAACTTACTACTTAATTTTATGTCATGTTGAATTATATTCTGTTTCATTTATGTGTTAGATTGAAGTGAATTAATGAATTTGGCACTAATGACTCGAAATGGACTGAATTGTAAATTCATATTAATATTGGTTATATGTAAACAGAATAAGGTGTAAATGAGATTGTTGTTGATAATGTCATTTATATGGAAATGATGCCCGAGTGAATTTAGTAAAATGTTAGGATACGTATGGCATGCCATTAGGTTTATATATACAATTAATTAGGGATTTTACATGTTATCATGAGATCTAACATTTGTTGCAGATTCTCGAATTATATATATTGTAGGTTTAGCCTGGATGGATAACCTTAATATAATATCAGCTTGTGTGAGCAATCTGGTTATAATGCCAACTTGTGTGAGTAACCCTGAAATATTGTCAGCTTGGGTGAGCATTATATTCTCATGTATCCGAGTCTGTTTTACTATAGTTCCATTGGGCGATATTCAATTAATTAGAAAAGGAATTTAAATAATGAATTTAAAAAAATGGTATTGATGATACTTGACATATAGGTTGCTATATGATTTTGTTTTAAATGTTGATAGTATTTACGATTAAAAAACATAACTAACGCATTCGATTTGTGGTGATATTGTATGTAGAGATATATCATAATGTGCCAAGGAAAGTTAAATTGGTTGCCAAATAGAATAATTATGTATGCCTTATTGATCAAGGTATGCTTAAGTTTCCAATAGAACTTACTAAGCATATTATATGCTTACCTTATTTATTTTTCATTTTCCTTATAGATTGTCACTTTGCAAAACACGTCAAATCGGATTATCTCGAAACTCACATTATCCTCATTTCGGTAGCTTTTTGGTCACTTTCAGTCTAGTATTGTGGGATGTACTTTTTGTGGATAATATAAACTACTTAAAAATTGGGTTGCATTTTGTCTTATTTATTCAAAAATAGTTATATTAGTCTCTGTATGTTATATCAAAGAGTAAATTAGTCTTTTGATTAAAAATTCCATCTATTTTTACTGTTAAAAATTAATCTTATACGTCAAACATCGCACGCCACATGTAACTATCTAATTATTTTTTAATCACGCTAGTTTTCAATAGTAAAAATGGATGAAATTTTTAACAGAAAGAACCAATTTACTCTTTCATCTAACGTACAAGAACTAATTTGTTATTTTTTTAATAAATGAGGTAAAATACAATCTAACTCTTAATATAAGAACTTTTATGATACTTTTACCTATATACAGAAACATTATATCCATACTTTATATTATAAATAACACTAAAACTCTCCATTTATTTCCTCCTATCCATTTGAAGATAATTTGATTAATTGTTGGTACATTTTTTATTAATTTGTGACAGCCTTTGTAATGAATGTATTCATTTTTATATATATGAAATTGAGTGAAATCAAGTTAAAAAATTTTGAATTAATTGAGTAGGTGAGTGTTATTTTATTATTTAAAATTAATTTTTTTTAAATAGAGTCGGGTGAAATAAAATTCGAGTTGAATTGAGTTTAAATATATTTGTTCGAGTTAAATTTTTTATTAAAAAAACTAAAAAAAATTAAATTAAAACATTGTTGACAATATGGCCAAATTGCCCATAAATTTGAGATAATATATATTTAAAAATTTCTTTCAAAAACAAATAATAGGCTTTAATATGACAAACTTGATTTAGTAATGTACTTGTTTAAGGACTTAAATTTATCATTCTGAACATTTGGTAGATTTTTTAGAAAATTGTACATATTATATATTATTATTTTTTTGAATTTTTGAAGTTTTTCTATTTTTTTAAGGGGCCAATTTGCTCGTTTTCGAAATTAACAAAAGACTTGAAGGAGTTTTTACACCAATTTGATAATTAATTTTTTTATTATATAATTTAAAAAATTTAACTCGATTTAAACTCAAACAATTAAATTATTGATTCAAATTTATTTAAAAACCAAATAATCAATTCCATCCACTCAAAAAATTTCTCGAATGGAGTAAAATTTTGCTTCAATTATGTTGTGGATTCTCGGGAAAAAAATGCACATATTACATGCAGATGTAGATACAAATTCAGCCCATCCATAGATAAATATTGTGGCCATGATTTAGAGATAAGTCCCCAATCTCTTGCCACTTTCACAATCAAATCCCATACATGCACCCATGCCTGGACCAATATGGCTATCGTGATCTTCATGGAAGTATCAAATTTACGTTTGTTGTTTTCCTCTATCATTCAGTTTCACTTATCTTGTGGTCCAAACAATTATTAAATTATTATTTTGATTTTTTATTTAATACACTATTTTTATAAAATTTTATAAAATAACTCACATTATATGTATTTATGATAAAAGCAAATCACTACCACACATTATTAACAAGTAATTAGTATGAGTTTGGATAGATGGTGCAATACGATGCGGTGCGCTTAATTTACTTTTTATCTCACATTATAAAATTACTATAATATCTAATCTCAGTGCTATCGTTATTTTTACACTAACAGAAAATAAATACACCGTCTGTCTAAACCTAGCCTGGGGTAAATGTTGGGTTCATTGGCACCATTATATACTTTCAGTGAGTTTATCCAACTTTCCATCCGTATAGGCAATGTGGGAAAACTACATTTAATGTTACTAAATTGTTAATAATTTTATATTTTGGTCAATTTTAAAAAATTATAAAATGATTACTGAGTTATTTGAAAGTTTTAATTTAAGTCACTTGACTATTAAAATTATTGTTGCGTGGCCTTCTTTATTCACATTGCATGTATCAATCGAAAGTCCTTCTTCCCCTTCTTTTTTATAGTTTTTTTTTTTTATGAAACGATTTTGAAAGTTACAAATTTACGAACTAAAATTCAAACAGCTTTTTTCTTTAATCTCCTACACTGATCATTAGAACACTAGAATCTGAGTATATTCTTCTACTCGTCGATGGGAACTAATCTGTTGTATTAATCGTCAAATCCATTGTATTAATCGTCAAATCATTGCTAGAAACTCACAAGTTGGATTTTTTTTGAAAAAAAAATCCTAATAGACCAGTGATAAAAAAAAATTTAATAGTTCAATAATCATTTTGTAACTTTTTAAAGTTGAGTAAACAAAAAATAAACTTATTAATAATTTAATGAGATTAGGTTAATTTACCCTTAAAATATTTAAAAAGCAAAAAGATATTTTTTTTTCTAATGGCTCTAATTTTCTGGCACAAATTTCAAGAAAAACAGCTTAGAAGAGTAAGTTCTTGTGTATAAATAGGCTAAGCTCATGAGATTTTAATAAACCATAAGCATAGCCTTAAAAAAACGTAAGAAAATGTCATTGCCAAGGTTCATCGTGATCAAATCCATCAATGCCAACGCGTGCCTTGGCTTCAAACAAGACGATCCCTATGAAGGCTATGCCGAATTCTCAGAATCAATGGTTACGGGCCCAATTGCAAAATTCGAAGTGGAGTACTCAGCTAAAGGTGGACTGGTTCACATAAGGAACTGTATTAACATGAAATACTTAGAACGAACCGAAGAGGGTTCCATCTCTGGTAAAGCAGATGAGCGGTATTGGATCACTGCAACAGCCGAGAAGAAAGAAGAGGACCAATCCAGAGAATGGTGCACCTTGTTCCAGCCACTGGAAGAAGACTCGGTGAATAAAACTTACCGGTTCATGCATGTTCAATCAGGCTGCTATTTACGCCTACGCCAAACCTATTCCTCGGATATTACTGCCGGGGTGTTGGCGACCAGCACGAAGATCGATGCTAACGGCAACGATGTATTCAAAGTTATCGATTGGGACACATTGGTGATTCTACCTCGGTACATTGCGTTCAAAGGAAACAATGACATGTTCTTGCGTCTTGCCGAGATCGATGGTAACCCGTATTTACAGTTTTTAGGTGAGGATATTGGTGAGGCGGCTGTGGCAATGGAGGTTTTCTATACTCCCAATGGTGACATTCGGATCAAACCGGTTTGTTCCAATAAATATTGGAAGCGTAAATTGGATTGGATTTGTGTTGACTCTGATGACACTAAAGGTAACGATAAGGACACGTTGTTTCATCCCTTTAAAGTTGATGGTAAGACAATAGCTCTTCTGAGTTTAGGCAACAACATGTTCTGTAAGCGTCTCACAGCTGAAGGGAGGACGAGCTGTCTTAGTGCACGCATCCCTTCTGTTACCAAAGAGGCTTACCTAAATGTGGTGGAGCCTGTGTTGTCGAGAAAGATCGAAAATCTCCGATACGATACCGAGAACGCTAGGGTGTATGATGAAAAGGTCCAAATTGTGGCCAAAAATTCAGCTAGCAACCATACTAAACAATCCAACACAATGGACGTGAAACTTACCTATACAGACACCACCACTAGTACTTGGAATTCTCATTTTTCAGTAGGTCTTGAAGCTAAAGCTAGTTTCGAATTCGGCATCCCGATGATCGCGGAAGGGAGTGTTGAGATATCTACTAATGTTGAAACCGGGATTCAATGGGGAGAGACCAAGACAACGACGACCGTCATGGAAGTTAACCATCAAGTTCATGTGCCCCCGATGACTAAGGTGACGGTGTATCTATTGATGACCAGAGGCAAGTGTGATGTTAACTTCATGTTCACTCAAAAAGACACTCTTTTCGATGGGACCATCGTCAAAACTGATATCGTAGGAAGCACTTACGTCGGTTCTAATTACTACAACGTCCAATATGATACCAAAGAAGAACCACTCACCTCTTGAACGCCATTCCTAGTAAGGCCATGAAAATAACAAGCGAGGAGCTTGAAGACTTGTTCAATTAAGCTAAATAAATTTGTGTTTCCTTTTGTCGAAGCACTCTCTGTTTTCTTATTAGTAACTATGTCATGTACTCTTTATTATGGAAAAAATTTAATAATAAAATAAATTGGCATTATTATGCCAAGTATTTATGTGAGCTTGTTTGAGATTTGAGTTTTATATATATATATATATATAATACTTAAAATTACTTATAGTTTTTTCCTCAATTCTTAAATAAGAGGATAAGGAGTTTCAGCACACTCGAACTCAAATCCTCTTACACTGACAATAATATCAATATCAATTGAACAAAACTCAATCAACTTAAAATTTGAATTTTTAGATTAAATCTTCTTTATCATTCGACAAATTTAGACTAAAAAATAAATAAAATGTATTGCAATAATAATAAAAGGGAAAGAACAAAATATCCACATTTGTCAAGTAGACATTATTGTCATCTCCATATTTTGGCAAACAAGATATTAAAGTCATATCCATATTGGTAGATGAATGCAACAACTAGACATTAAAGTTGCACCCATATGGGTCCATCAATTAGCACATTTTATGAATATGAACAATCCTGAATGTTGCAATCTCCAAATCATGATATTAATAAATGGGATCAAATTGTAAATTTTATGTTAATGTATTAAACTATAAATATTTTAATACAATTTTTTTATTTTTAGCCTCAAATTTTTTAATTTTATTTCTGAATTCGCCTAGCATACTATACATGTTTATATGAATACACATGTACATATATATTTACAATTTATATTTAGTGAGATTTGAACCCGTGTATTAATATATATAGGGAATTGAATGCTAGATCAAATGGTACCCAAATTCCCCGTTCAACTCCTATATGGATTATGGCAGGGTTCAAATCTCATCAAATGCAAATTATGAATTTACTGTGGGTGAAGACGGACACTTCATGAACTCGAAAAGGCTCAATCTGAAAGTAGGAGACAAATTCTAAAAACAAAATTGAGTATAGACATCTCGAATCCAATACTGTTATTGAAAGAATCCGTCGTCCCTCAACGGATGACACTTTGAAGGCTTCTATTAGAGCTACAAAATTTCTCATATATTGTGTTATGGTGATTTAGTAGCTCGTGGCCTTGCACAGATGAGCTTGAACGAAGACTATAGTAATTATCAAGTAGAAGTTGTTCCCCTTTCTGTGGCTCCACAAGTGGATGAATTTGACATAATGTATAAAAATTAAGGGTTAAATTTATTAATTTTTTAAAATTAAGATCAAATTAACAGAATACAAAAACATTTAATGATTAAATTTGCTATTGTGCCATTAAAAAAGATCCATCAGTATTCCATTAATGATTTATTAGAAGAATGACCAAAAATTTCAATGTTGATAACATTGGTAACGAAGTTGAAAATTTTCAAAGTTAAGTGATTAAAACAAAAACACGCTAATATCTAAATTACCATCGATGCAATTTACCCTAAATATTACTACTAACACAAAAAAAAAATCAAAATTATAATAAAAAATAAAGAAAATTTACTATAATATCTCTCCATACCCCCAAAGTCTTCAACATTCAAAGCACCATTTTCCTTTAGTTTCTGTTCTTTTTTATTTTACATGAGAAAATTTTATAAATTCAACATATCATCATTCACTCAATTTTAAAAAAATATCCAAATTGAACAACAAATCACACAAATCTATTAAATGGCTTTCTTCCCATCGTAGCAGGCATAGAAACAGTAGAATCCACACTCAAATTCCCCAACGATTGCAATGTTTGATGCTTATCTGACCCCCTTTGTGACCTTGAATCCTTGCCCGAAAACAACGACGACCCTTTACTCCATTTGAACGATCCGACTATCCCTTGCGTTAACGGGAATGAAAGTCGCCTCTTCGATTCGTTCCCAGGTGTCCCCATGAATCTCTCTTTCATGTTGCCATTGGCTCTCACTTTGGCTTTAGCTGAAACTGTTGGTGTCATGTAGTTTGGGACCGAAAACGGTGGGCAACTCGTGAGGCTGTCATCGTCTTTGAGTGGTAAGTTTGATGGTGAATCGATTATGGTAGGTCGGGGTCGTGAATGCTTTGAGTTTAATAACCCTGAGTTGGTTCCTTGCGGCACAAGTTTACTTGGTGGTGTTGGTGTTTGCATTGGCCTTGTGGTGGGGAGAATGGTGGACCTTGTCGATTTCGGTGTAGGGATGTCAATGATGTTGTCGAATGTGAACTGACTGGATTGTGGCCTCGGACTAGGCTTTAATTCGGAGTTTGGCCTTGTTGGTGTAAATTGGAAGGTCTTTGTGGCTTGGTTTTCGGGTAAATCGGTTGGTGGTAATCGACATTCTAACCAGTTCCACCACCATGGGAATACACCGGACCGAATGTTGGGTAGACCTGTGTGAGGTGATTTCATTGCATCTTTCCATAGCTGCAAATGAACATGTAAAACATACGAACTTTACAACATTCCCGAATCCAGGTCGAACTTAAAACTGGACCAGACTAGTGAAAATAGAGTACCTGGTGAGAATATGCATACGCCATGGCCCTTTCTCTTTTGATGACTGCCTCCACCTTTCTCTGCATTCTTGCCTCGATTTCTTCCTTTGTCAGCAAGCTATCATCCCAGTTTTCATTCCCTGTCTCGGACTAATCCGACATCCAACTTAAGTTACTCGTTGTAATACCGATATATTGAGCAAATATGTACAAAACAATACACGATCTCATAGGAAGAGGGCAACCAAGGCCGATCACAGTCGGTTTTACAGTTCATTTCACTTTCTTAACACAAATAAATACCTGTATAAAAGCTTTCAGTGACACGAACGGTTGGATTTCAGGGCCATCTCGATATTTAACAAGCTTTAACTTACTTAAAACAAAACAACACTAAATGCATGCAATCATACACAAAAACTTTATACCTGGCCAAAGGTTAATTTGCCGAAGCCGCTCTCTGCCTCCTTGTCGTTCTTAAACTGAGCTTGACGTCGTGCTTGATTTTCTAACATTTGGATCCGGCGTGACTGAATCTGAGACTGAACTCGAACCAAAAGCTGCATATATTTCATGGCCGTAATAGTTTGACGTTTCACATTGTGACCTCTCACAACTCCTTGAAGCCTTACGAGGCCTTTCAAAGCTCTAAAACTTCTCCTTGCCTGTATTACAAGTTTCGAGATAATCAAGTTCGGATATCAAACATCGGTCAAAAACGTATCAACGGAAGGGGAAAGTGACTACATATGCACCAGACTTGCATAACAAGTAACTTCGCACATCGGCATTCATTGTAAAGTCCTTAAAAACGAGATATCTTTAACAGAAGCTGCCGAATTTTTAGCATTGTTTGCAATGTCAGAACAGTTGTCTCCGTGAATCCGGACTCGGAAATTTTAGTTATTAATAAGAATAAAGGACCTTACCATGTAACCCCGATAGGCTGCTTGAATCTTTGTAGCTGAAGCATGATGGTTCCTTAACGTTGGTTCCAGCCTAGGACGAACAAGCCTAGGAGGTCCTGCTCTCGGAGAAGCAGCTCTTGGAGGTGGAGGCAGAAACGGAGAAGCAGCTCTAGGTGAATTGGCTCGTGGAGAAGAAGCAGTCTTCGGAGAAGCAGCCCTTGGAGAGGCAATCCTTTGAGAACGAACACGAGGAGACGCAGCTCTAGGAAGCATGAAAGGTGGTGTTCTAAGTTGATCCGGTGGTGTTGAAGGCCGGAACGATAGTTTCCGATCTCTTTCAGCCTCCCCGAGAATTTTCTCGATACTACTTGGTTCCCTAAACAGGGGAATGAAGGAATTAGCTTCTCCATGCTTGTAATTTGCTTGACCTTTCTTCTTCCTTTCTTTACCGCCCTTTTTGTCCGATTCCTAAAACGATTCATCGAAACAAAACAAGCCGTAAAAATTCCGATTTTACGACATACATGCTGCATAACAATCTATTAGTACATAAATCTCAATAGGTCACATACATAACAAAACCGACTTCAACCTTAAAAACATCGAAATACCGACTTACAATATCTAGCTTCCCCTTCGAATTCGATACGAAAACTCTTTTGATTGCAGAAAACCAACTTCCTTTCTTTCCCATACTGCCAGCATTACTGAAACCGAAGAACGAAAACTCTGCAGGGCCTAATTTAATGCACCCGAAATATATCGATACCGTCGATCTGTATACACACAACACACAATCATAAACCTTTTAAGACAAAGAATTCAAGTTCTCAACCATGAAACATGATGGAAATGCAGGTAAGAACGACCCGAACCCGAAAAAAGAGAGATGTACCTTACAAAAAGAACCCACTCTTCTTTTCTAGCCTCCCTGACCTTTCTTACACAACATACTTAATGTTCTAAATAAATTTTCTTACAAGTTCCTAGCCTGTTTTTCATTTTCTACTTTTGAAGGGCTTCGAAAAAAATTTTATACCAACTTTATTTTCTTTCACTTTGGCCCCCAACTTTCAGCTTTTGATGGATTTATTAATAATTATAGCATTAAAATTGAAAGGGAAAATGATTAAAGGGGGTTGGGTTAGTGTTTGATGAAATGATGATGATGATTATAATAATAATAATTAATATAATGAAATAGAGTAAAAAAGAGAGAATAAAAGGAGGTGGTTGGCCAATTTCTCACTCAATGTATTGTTCAACTACTTTTAAAAGGCTTTACTTCATTTGGAAGACTATCTGTAGTCGATAGCAACTATAACCGTTAAGTTTGGTACTCTTTCCCTTTTCTTTATTATTATTTTTATTATTATTTTCATCATTATTATTGTGAATTTTTCTTGTGATAATTATTATGGAATATTGGATGGATACTCATTTTTATTGGGTTTTTTCCTTATAAAAAAATAGGTTGGAATATGCCGTAAGTCCTTGTATTCTTTAAAATTTTGAAATTTAGTCATTGTATTTTTATTTTTAAGAATTTAGTCTCCCTTACTTTTCATATTTCAAAATTCAGTTCCAATTGTTAATATTGTTAATTCTTTTTTTTTTGTTAAATTTGTTGTTTTGACATTTTGAAATAAAAAAAATACTCACTTAGTGGCAATGTTAACTAGGGGCAAAGCTAGAAATTTTGTTTAGGGGCTGAGATAAAATTATAAAATTTAGGAGGGTCAAAGCTAAAAAAGTTGTATTAAAAAAGTTTAAATTGAATCCTTAATTTTTTGAAAGGACTGAAATTATAATTTTTTTTCATTTAATCAAAGAGACTGAAATCAAATCTTTTAATTTGGGAGGGCCTAAAAAGCAATTTGACCATTTAGCCAAGGGGTGAACACACTTACATGCACACCTTGAATACAACCCTGGATGTAACTATAAAAATTTTGAAGAGTATAAAAACTTATGACATATTTCAAATTTCTATTGATTAATTGTGTTACTATTATTAATTATTATATTTTTAATAGTTGAATAATTATTCATACATAAATTATTTTTAACTATATTGAGGGAAGGTCGATTCCTTCTAAAGAAGTTTTCAAAGTGTCGTCCATCGAAAGTCGACAGACTCCTCAACGGATTGGTATTATCCTCAAGTTAGGTTGAGGTTTCGTCTCCCAACTTAATGAAGAGCTTGAGTGGTTAAATTGTCTAAAGAGGCGACGACTTCAAAAGTGAGAGCAAATGTCACATTCCAAAAGAAATGTAAACATTTACTTACGAGAGGATTCAAATCTTATCATATAGAGGTGTTCATGGGCCAGTCCGGGCCGGGTTTAGGTCGGGCTCAACTAAAAAATCATGCCCATTTATTGGGCTTGGGCTAGGCCAGCCCAAAAAATGGGCTTAAATTTTTATCCAGGCCCAACCCGAATAAAAATACTAAAATTCAGGCCCGGGTCGGCCCGCCCGTATTAATTTTTTATATTTTTTATATATGTAATATATCAAAAATACTAAAAATATCAAAATAAATATTTCCCAACAAATTAACTATAAATTTTAAAAAATATGTACACTTAAATAACATTAAGATAAATGCAACTTAACAAGCAAATGCCTTTAAAATAATAAAAAATTAACAAATGCCTTTAAAATAATAAGAAAATTAACAATAAAATAAGTTTTATACAATATCCAAATAATAACAACAAAATAGTAGCAACATAATACTAAAATGGTAGCAAAATAGGGAGAAAATAATAAGAAAATAACATTCTAAAATAAAAAAAGTTGCAGATTTTTTTTATCCTTTAGTGAATTCGGGCCCGGGCTAAAAATACATTACCTGAGGCCCGGCTCATTTTTTAAACGAGTCTTATTTTTTTGTCCAAGTCTATTTTTCGGGCCTATATTTTTGTCCAAACCCTCACACATTTCGGGCGAGCCTTCAGACCAAACTAGGTTACCCGACCCATGAACACCTTTATTATTATATGTAAATTTTATTTATTTATAAAATATAAAAAAAACCTTAAAATAATATAATTTATTTCATAAAAAAAATTAAATTTTAATAATTTTTCAACTAAATCAAAATCCAATTAAAAATTAATACTAACTCAATAAAGGATTTTATTTTTAATAAAAATTAAAAAAAACAACAATAATAATTATAGGTCAACATCTTGACTAAAATGTGGCAACCAACTAAATTAGTGGCTTTTAAATATACTTAGACATATAGAGATATAGATATGGGTACAATTGTTTGCCATTCTTTCTTTTTTTTCTTTTACCTTATATTATTTTTATTTAATTTTTATGAAGTTTTTTTTAATACTAATTTTATTACAGATTTTTATTTATTTTATTTTTTATATAATGTTTAAAATTATTCATAACCTCTTCTCATCTCTTAAATAGAAGGATAATGCGCTTCAACGCACTCAAACTAACGTTTTCCTACACAGACAACAATATTAATATCAATCAAAGTAACACCTAATCGATTTTCATGAAATTATTTAAAAGCTTTTATCAATAATAAATACATTAATATAATTATTGCTATAATAAAATATTTTAATTGTCTAATCATTGAGGTAACAACTAAGAAGCAATGATCTTATATCCCATACATTAAAAATGATAAATAAAGAGTGAAGTTAAAATTAAATAAGGTTGTTGATAATAATGATTGATACAATGTTGTAAAGAAGCCTTGTCTAGCTCAATTGTATTTAGATTTTATAATTCCTATATTTTACTTTAATAATTAATTAATTAATATTATTTTTTACATATTTATATTTTTTATCAAATTAGTTTTAAATTGACAATTTTTTTTAATTTTTTTAATTTGGATTCTTTTAATTAATGACATAACGTGATGTTAAAAGTGTTATATCATCGTATTTTAATAAAAATTAAATTGAGAAAATATCAATTTTCAAAATTTATAGAACTTAGTAAATTCAGGACTAAATATTAGTTTATTCTATGTCTAATCACTAATGGCATCAATTCGACGGTCCCTTTCTTGTAGCAGGAGCGTGTTCAGCACCTGCCATTCATTGAGGTGGGGCTAGGCATTACATTTGTCTTGAAATAAAAAATGGGAATGGTGGAGTGTGGTGGTCTCATTATCATGGGTGAGGATGCGGGACCAGTTTGGATCAACATAGTCGTAAAATAATGAAGAATATAATTATAAATTATAATTAAATATATTAAAATTTTAAATTGTACCGATTAAATCTTAATTTGATTGATATGGGTATTATTATCAATATACGAAGACGTGAATTCGAGTGCACTGAAACTCATTATCCTCCTATTTATAAGTTGAAAAATAACTATAAATAATTTTAGGTATTGATATTAAATATTATATATAATTATAATATTGCAAAGGGTTAATTGCGTTAAATATCCTCGAAATTATAATCTAAATTCTAAATTGGTTTTTAAATTTTAAAATATTCTAATTAAATTCTCAATGTATTAATATTGTATCAATCAGATCCTACCATCAATCTATCATTAATCTAAGCGTTAAATGTTAGCTCAAATTTGACATGAAGCATTTTTTAAAACACGTGAATTAAATCTAAATTATACATTGATTAGTATACATGTTTACAATTTGAGTCATGTATTTTGAATATATTCCACAATAAATTTAAATTGGCATTTAATGCCTAAATTGATTGGTAGACTAATAGAAAGATCTAATTGATACAATATTAATTTTTTAAGAATTAAATTGAAATATTTTAAAATTTAAAGATCAAATTTAAAATTTAAGTGATAATTTGAGGGTTGAGTAAATTAACCCTAATACAAAATACATGAATATAATATGAATAATAAATATGCAAAGAGCACGTGAGAGTAGTGTGCAAAACAATTTATGGGGCACAAGACATGTTTGTAAATTATGTGTCAGACATGGCTCAACATCCCCCCAGTATGTTAGGATCACCAAAGAAATATTAAAAATAATATTTGGATAAACATGGTGCTTGCCTGATGGTTAGGGTGTTCACCATCTTAAATATGGTCTGTGTTCAAATTATATTAATCGTGTTACTATTTTTATAATTCACCAAAAAAATAATATTTGAATTTACCATTTTAACTTATTTTTAAAAAAATTAAATAGTCATCAAATGTATTATATAAAAAAAATTAATAATTATTTTAATAGTATTCGACTTTTTTAAAAAGAATAAAAAATATATTTTTATGGAATAAAATAATATTTAATTTTTAAATTTGGTAATTTTTTAACTTGATCTTTAAACTTTTTTGTTTTGCATCAATCTCAAATAATTGACATTTTTTTTCAATTCGGTCCTTAAACTTTGATTATATTCAAGAGTGACGATATGACACTCTAAGATTGTGTGATGCCGTCACTAAAAAATTATAAAATATATATCAAATCAAAAAATTTATTAAGAAATTATAACTTAAAAAAAATAGGTGATGACAATGACATGTCATCGTACCTTAACGAAATCTAAGTTAAGTTTAACAAAATATATTAAATTCCAAATGGTTAAAATATGTTATTAGTCTCATACTTTGACAAAATTTGAGATTTCGTCTCTATACTTAAAAAGTTAGAAATTAAGTCCCCTACTTTTTTATTTAAAAACCTTAGTCTAATTATTAAAATTATAAGTATTTTTTGTCAAAATTTGTCACTTTGGCATATAGATTAAGTTATCTTCATATAACACGGCATATAATTAACAGAAAATAAACATGTTAAGTTGACAAATTTTAGTGAAAACTACCCATTACAAGAATGACCGGACTAGAGTTTTCAAAATTTAAAAATAAAAGGATTGAATTTTTAACTTTTAAAATATAGGGACTAAATTTTAAATTCTATAAAATACAATGATTAATAACATATTTTAACCATTCCAAAAAAAAATTACCAAGTTGAAAGAATAAACATCATATTATTTTTTAAAAGAAAATAGTGAAAACGTGTGGATTAATTAAGAAATAGTGACGTGAAAGATGTGGAGGGTAAAGTGTCTTTAAATCATTATATGAAAGTGGTATCCTAAGATAGATTCTCATTACATCATGAAAGATATATATTTTTCCCCTTTTATTACAATAAATATGGGGACACCATTATAATAGAAAGATATAATGTTGTTGTCATACCACAACATAGGACGACAACTACATTGTTATTTTGTTTTGTTTGGTTTTTCTACTAATAATATCTATTTTTTAAATGAGATTTTAAGATTTTGATTGCTTAAATAAATTCATGTCTGAATTAATACTTATTTTTGTTGTAATTAATGGTAAATTATATTAATAAAAAGTTACAAAATAGTCATTTAATAAAAAAATTTCTGTCGTCAAATTATAAAAAGTTATAAAATGGTCTTTCAACTACTCTTTTTGTCACCAGTTGATTAACGTAACAATGGAAACACATAAAAATTTAATATAGTTGGGTGAACAAAAAAGATAAAATTGAATAGTTAAGTGACCATTTTGTAACTTTTTATAATTAAGTGACCAAAAAAAATATAATTGGGTGACAAAAATTAAACTAGTCCACAACTTGCCTCACTTGAAAAAGTTAAATTGTTCAAAAAATAAAAGTGTAGGGACTAGTTTTAATAAATGGCAAACATAGAAAAGCTACATTAAAAGTAACAGAGAAAGGAAGAAAACAGAGGAAGAAGCAGAAGAGAATAGAAAATAAAGAAAAAAAAAGGAAAGTTAAAAGAACATAAAAGAAAAAAAAAAGGGGACCGGTTGTATAAATTAACCTAATTTTTTTATTTGAAATGATAATTTAAAATACCACGTCAGCTTACCGTTACATCGTTAACGACAATTAACAACTCAGTGACTAAAATGTTATAACGCAATAACGTAAGTGACTAAAACATAACATTTCAAATATAAAATGACTAAAATTTGACTATTTTAGTAGTTTACCCTTTTTTTTTTAATTCATATATTCTTTGTTTATCTCCTTAATGAGATATATACCATAGGCCTAATTATGGTATAATTGCAAACTTTGGATATTTAGATTTAAGGGCGGTCTAATTATAGTTTTAGACCTTTTTAATATGCTTAAATTCGAGATACAATCTCTTTACTTTGATTTTTCATATTGATTATACAATCAAAGTCATGTAAAAATTCAATCAATCATGTTCAATCAATAATAAATTTATATGTCAATTAAATACTTAAAAATTGTTTAACAACTTGGACTTACTAATAATATTATAAAAATATAGGGATCAAATCTCAAATTTTAACATAATAAAAGTACTAAAAGAATAAAAATTTTACTTATTTAAGGTTGAGTTGTATAAAAAGAATTTAAAAAAGAAAACAAAATTTATTAAAAACAATAATTAATCCTAAAGAATTATTTTATTTCTTCAAAAAATTATTTTATAATAAATAAATATCATTACAAAGAGTTCGAAGAGAAAACATGATGAAGCTAGTTGTCAAAGTGTTTGTAATAATAATAATAATAATAATAATAATAATAATAATAATGGGTACATGATATAGATTAAGCAACTACTATCCTTCATTTACAATTTTTAGCATATGGTTTTGTTTAGAGTGGCGTATAAGCAATTTGAGTGATCCAAAAGTATAATTATTTTATTATATACTTGTTTAAAAGTCGAGTTACTTATATCGGTATTGGATGAATTTGAATAAAAAGTTTGTAATTTGAGTTATCTTGATTTGAATTGTTATTTAATAATAAAAATATTTATTCGATTACTAATATAATATGCATTAATTTTGAATATTAATTTAGGCAATCGAGTTGGTTAGTTACTATAATATGATTTATGGATAAGTCTATTTGATTCAAATGATCAACACGTAAATTCATCAAAATATTTAATCCAAAAAGTTAGTATATAAATTCGACTCATTCTCGAAGAGCTGTATATTCTTATTGTTGATCAACGATGATTACAACATCAGACAATCTCGTCATATATTTAATCCCACCTGCATCTCTTTTCGGAAGACGATTGAGTCCCCCCATCTTTTGTTCTGTTCTCAAGTCCTTGAACTTATGAAGCCTTGTTTCTATAGTGGGTCAATTTGTTAACATACAATTGAGCCAGTTTTTATTAACATAGTAATACTAATCCCTTATTATAGCTCGTGCTACTGAACCAGCGGCTTTATTTTTTATACCAATAATTAAGAATTATTTTCCTTTACTTGCTGCATCAAAAGTTAAATTACAAGCTTCTGATAAAAAAAACAAACTACTCTGATCAGATTGACTTGAAAACCAAGTTTGGATCAAATCGTAAAAAAGTAATTTCCCTCTACACATATGAATTTCAACCGACTCTGCTCTTAATTCAATCGGTCTGGTCCAACCAATGCATATCAATTTCAAAGCCTACATTATGTACTCTCTACACCTAATAAAATCAGTGAAACATATCATTAGAACAAGCAGATTTTCGGATAGGAACTGTATTTGGACGTGTTGTATTTGTTCTTGTCTTGATTGGTTAAGCGAATCCTGGCCCTGTAATCAGTCTTTCCCTCTACACATATCATTAACATTATAAGGGCATTCAAAGCAAAAGAAGATTAGCCCATTAAAAAGCAATGAAGACTGGAAGATTGACAAAGACCCAGATTGGAAAATGATCAAATACATCAAAAAATCTATGAGATTTCACTACATTCAAGTTGTCCTTAAAAAAAAGCTACCCTAATAATCACTTTCAGCATAGTTTTGCTGCAGAGAAAGGAGACCGGTTTCTTCTTGTTTCTTCTCTGGTTTCTGCTTCAGAAGAAAGATTATCACCGACGGCTTGGATGGAGCTTTAACTAGACGACTCCCCGAACCACTCGGACCTTCTTTACTTCTGGAATCATCAGGCAAACTAGCTTTTGTCAAAGCATCTGTGGGTTACTTGAAGACAGCTTTCTGCCCTTTAAGCCATCATTGCCACTCGATAAACGGGTCGAATCCTCATCTGTTATCCTTGGAACAACTTCCTTTGGCTTCTGGAAAATTGATTTAACGAGGGCTTCTTCTATTTTATTTTCCTTTTCTGCAGCAATGCGTTGTTGCAAGGCCTCCAGCATTGATTAATCTACGCTCACCGTAGCATGTGTAGACTTCATAGATTTCATCTCATCAAGTGCAGCAGGATTGGATTGGATCAAGATATCAGTTCAGAGAAGGGCATTGAACTGGTTGAGTTGGAAAGTTAAACCAAATTTTTAATATATATTTTTATTTTTAATGAATTTTTAATATGTTATTTAATCAAATTAGGTGGGTCGGTCGAAGAGCTTGACCGGTTGAATTGGAAAACAGATAATTTGATCGGTTTGACCACTAGTCTAGTTTTAAAAGCCTTATTTTTACATTTTATTTTTTTTATGAAATAATTTTGAACGTCACAAATTTTGGAACCAAAATTCCAATAGCTTTGTTTTCTTATCTCCGACATTGATCGCTAGATCAACTTGAATCTGGGGTATGTTATTTTACTTGTCGTTGAGTACTGATCCATCATACTGATTATCAAATCGTCACTTAAAGCTCGCTAATCGGACTTTTAAAAACACTTAACAATCCAATAACTTAAATAAGAACTTTTGATAGTTCAATAACTTAAATAAAACCTATTTAATAACTATTTTGAAACTTTTTAATTTTAAGTGATCAAAAAATAAATTTACTCATAATTTAATACAAATTACTTAAAACTATTCGTAATATTCCTTAACTTTTCAATAAAAGATAAATATGCTTCAACAAGATTAAACTCATATTCTCTTGCATATATTCAAGTTAAACTTAATGTGAACATCAAAATTACAAGCTTTTGATGTTGCACTAATCGAGTTCTTGGAGTTTCTTCAACAAAAACAAAACTAATGGTGTTTATGCTTAGTTTACTTTTGAAGTAATTTTCTTCTTTTTATCACAGAAAAAAAATAGTGAAATGGAAAAAAAAAGTCAAAAAGGAAGATTTAATGATCCTCCATAGCCATAGCCATAGCCATAGCCTGCTGACATACTAGGCTTTTAGAGGGTGAAAAAGACATTAGTAGGGTTTTCTATTCACCTTTAATTGAAATCATTTTCCCCACTTGGATGTAAATTCAAGCACCGATATTTGAATAAAATTTATTATAATAAGTTGGTGTCGTATAATGAAATTGGAGACTTATACATAAAAATAAAATTAAGTACGAAAAATTAAAAAATTTGAAATCCGACTTGATTGAGCGGTTTATAGAATGTAAATTTAAAAACCATTGTTACTCGAAACCAATCAGAGTTTTATTTTTTATTTAATATATAATTATTTTAAATTTTTATTATATAAAAATAAATATTTTATATTTAAAATAGTAAAGATAACTTAAACGTTTTTGCATTTTTTTAAAATATTTATGAAAAAACACTTTATAATTTTGTTAAACAATAAGCATTAAAACAAAGCTCATTTTGTCAAAATAAATCTAAAAATTTAAAATAAAAAATTAATATGAAAAAACTGAGGCACGAATCGAATTATGATTGATGGTTCAAAATTTTAAAAAAATCCGATCAAACTTATCACCCTACATGACAATTACGTATTATGTAAGGGTAGCATCAAGGAGGGCAAACAAGGGCCTTGGCACCCTTATAATGGGCTGTTATACCAAATTAGAAAAAGCTATCAAGTTCCGAAACTAGAGTGAATAAAAAAAAGTTTAGATACCAAAATGGACTTAATTACTAAGTTTAAGGTAGTGATGTTTGTAGGCTGGGATGAGATAAATTGAGGCTTGGTTCCAAAAAAAGGTTTTAGGCCCGAACCTGACTCGTTCAAGCTCATCCAAATGACCTTTTTTTGTTCAAATAATAATAATTTATTTAAATTTAAATTTAATTATAGAATATATAATTATTTGTATAAACTATTTTTATTAATTATATATAGTAAAATGTATTGAGTTGAATTAGACCGACCCAAAGTTGAAAAATATAAACTCAAACCTAACCCATAAACATTTCTAGAAACAAAAATTATATTAGTACTAGATTTATAAATCATGCAAAAAAAAATCAAAATCATTAGGTTCCGATTCGATAAGGTTTGATTTTATTTAATCAAATTTGGGTCAAATCTATACTTCTATTCTAATGTTTAAGATTCTTATTGAGTTAATGTTACCTTCCGATCTAGTCTCAACTTAATGAAAAAATTACCAAAAACTCCTTATTTATACAAAGCAATAAATATTATTTTAAGGATAATTTTATTTTTTCATATAAAATCTAGAAAAATAATTGCACATGATAAAATTCGAACCCAAAACAGATTAACACTTAATAACATAATGTTACAATTTCAGCCAAAACCATATTCGATTATTGTATCAGTATTTTTTAAATTTTTTATATAAATTTTCATCCATATTATAAGTGTGCTATAATCAAATATTACTAAAAAGATCGTCTTATCTCGAGATTATGACCAAAATACCTTTATGTGTTATTATTTTACTCTCCATTGTTAATATCCTTCATTCAATTTAAATTTTATTTTTTTAGACTTTAAACTTGTATTTTTTTATTGGATGAAAATTTTAATGTTTTTCCCTTACCTTTCATGCTTATTTTTTTATTATTTTCGTAGCAACTTTCTTTTCGAGAAAATAATATCTTTTTAGAGTTTTAACTTTATCCGGAGAAAGTATATTAGTAAATTTTTATTTACAAAAATAAGTATGGTAATTTATTTTAAGGAAAAAAATAGAAAACCAAACAAAAAGAAGACGGTAAAAAAAAACTTAATATATCATTTGGTACATGAATTTAATATATTTTTTAATACGATACATGTGTTTTTTTGTCCAATGCGGTACATGTATTTGATAAAAAAATATTTTTTAATACCCAAAAGTAACAATGTTAACTTTTTAGTAATTAATTTATGTTTTAGAATTGGTTTGATGAAAGTTAATTGTTAATATTATTATGTTTAATTTTTTCATGAATTCGTTAATAGAATAAACTTAGTGTTAATTGTGATTTTTTTTTAATTATGTGTTTAATTTATCAAATACAATCTGATGGATGTGATTTAATTCGGGTTTTATGATTGCTAATATTACGAGCTAATTATGAAATTTCATCAAATTGACTCTAAAACTCGAATTAAATACTAAAATTTAACACTATTATCTTCATATACCAAAATATATAACTCTTATCAATTGTATATTTTTACGATAGTAAAAATATAATTTTACCATTTTAATAGCTTATATCTTTATAATTTTTAGAACATTAAGTCAATTTTTTATCACTTTTGAAGGGTAAAGTACAATTTTATCATTACTAATTTAAAATTTTATAAACTATAAAAAACCTAAATAAAAGAAAAAATCATTTTAAGAGGTCGGAGCTGCTAACCCCTAGATTCGCCACTAGATTTTAATATGCCAACAAGGATTTAAACTCTGCTCATTTCATATTTTTTCTAAAAAAGGTTTTAGATAATATATTGAAGGACCAATCTAATTTTATTTAGCATGTAAATATATAGTAAAAAATTGGATAAAGCAATTTACTCCTCAGATTTGAACTTGACAAATTTTATCATCTTGGTTCTTAAACAATTTTTTTATCCATATTAGTTTTAAATTTTGATACCTTTTTTTAATTTAGTTCATAAAATTAGATTCTGTTAAAATATGATGATGTGTCATTTTGGGATTCTGTTAAAAATTTTAAGTGATTTCATGGTACAATTTTAAAATGTTCCGTCATCACATTTTAATATAACTCAAGATCATAGATTAAATTAAAAAATTATTAAATTTCAAAATTGATATAAAAAATATAAAAACTAAATTAAAAATTTTGAACAAGTAATTTTCTAATTTAGAGCAACTTCAAATGAAATTAGAGTCTCTTCTATCTTCTTTTAACAATGGCAAACATTTTCAAAGCATAGGTTTGAAAAAGCAAAGGAACCAAATTAGAAACTAAGAATAGGTCTTTCTATTCCAATGTAGACTTTTTATTTTTTCTCACATTAGAATCATTGAAAAGTTTATACATGCATTGACAATTCATAGTTTTGTGGAACAAAATCATACCCAATTTTTAACACTTCTATATTAGAGAAAATAGTCAATTACTAATTCAAATTTGATTATTAAATCGAGCTCGATCCCAAATGACTTATACTATTAATCGAACTAAATTTATATATTAATATTCAAATCGAATAGTTCATTAGTCCAATCAAGATTTTTACATTAAGTTTTAATTATAAAACTGGTCCTTAGATTATAATTTTTTCCATTCAGGTATTTAAATTTTTTTGATAAAAAATAATACTTAAACTATCAATTTTATCTCATTTTACTTAACAAGTGTACATCGTACAATAAAAACATGCCATATGTCATGGTCATATTGGTTGGTATCGTATTTTTGATAAAATAAAGTAAATTTGTGACAAGAATAGGGTAATCCCTTTTAATCTGATTGATAAATCTCGAGAGTATATATAATATTTATACTGCAGTAGTCATGAAATAGGAAAGATATATAATATATTATTAAATTTATGGATATTATATAATATATTTTTAAATAGAAAATATATATAATATATTCTTAAAAGATAATATCCCGTAATAATATCCTAATAAATTGATACTTCAAGTATCACTTTTGACAAAAAAGGCATAATGATAAATTTAGTCATTAATGTTTACATTTGTGTCAATTTGGCCTTACTCTATTTCGAGTTAAATTTGAGCATTAACTTTTTAAAAAGACTCAAATTATTATTTTAACGACATGCTGACCAAAACATTATTTTTTTAACGGTGTTGACATGATAACCCGCATAGCAATCCGGTTATACTTTAGATTTATATGACATTATTTATATTATATATCACATCAATAACTATTTTTAGAAGTATAAAAATATTAAAAATATTAAAAAATTATAAAAATTCATAAAAATTTTTAAATTAACTTCAATGTTTAAAATTTTAATAAAACAAATAAATGCACACATAAAACGTGACAAGATTCTAGAATTTGTCCATAATTTGTATTTTTCTTTATATTGTATAAATAAAACAAATAAGATTCCCAAAATTGTCCACCGCTTGATTTTCATTAGGTTAATTTAACTTTTAGTCCTTGAACTTGATAATTAGGTCAATTTTGATACTTATATTTTTTTTTGTCTACTTTGGTACTTGAATTTGGTAACTAAGACTATTTTGGTCCCAAAATTTGGCAAATGTAAAAGTTTTATAATGTGTTATTTTTATTTTTTTCTAAAAAATTAGGTAATGATGTGATACGATATCAAATTTTCACGTCATAAAATTTTAATGGAACCCAAATTTAGAGATTAAAATGAATCTAATTGTCAAATCCATGTAACAAAATAAACAAAAAAAATTATCAAATAGGACTTATTTGTTAGTGAAATTAAAAATAAGTCGTGAGTAGGGGAGTTCATTGGTTAAAACCGAATTAATCAATCGAACCGATTAAATTCAGTTGATCGGTCGATGGCAGAATTTAGTTCGGTGGAGGTCAGTTAATAATTTTTTAAAATTTTAGGTATCAATTAATATTTTTTTTATTGTGATCCTCAATCTTTCAATTTTAGTTAATTTGTTGTCTTTAGATGAAAAAAGTCATTGAACTATTAAAATTTTAAAGATTCTTAAGTATATGAAATTTTAAATTTCTATGTTTTTTTTTTAATTTTTATGAAATACACGTAAATTATCATATAAGTTATCAAGTCAGTGCAATTAAAATTTTAACCGTTTAGTGAATTGTTTGATCCAAAAACAAAAAAAAAATGACTAAATCTAAAACATTTAGGGCTAAAGTGATTTAAAAAAAAACTTAGGACCAAAATGATAAAAAGATAAACATTAAGGACTAAATTTATAGTTTTATTTATTATTGTTTTTTTGGATAAACAACCCATTAATCAAAGTAAACTATTATCTCTTTTAGTCTCTTTCTTTCCATTACATGCGAAGGCTGCTTTTCAAAGCTTTACAACTTTTAAATTCGCGGCACCAAATTACCCCTCAATTTTATCAAAACCACAAAATAACCATGCACAAACTCACTCTAATTATAGAAAGAACGGAAGGGCAATTCTGTCACTAAAAATATCCAATAACCATAATTTTTTCCAGTTAAAGGCCAAGTCCAAAAGTCTCCATCTTTGACTCTTCAATTTTTTTTCTTTTTAACAAAATTACAAATCAAAGAACCCTAATATTAAACCCTTTTAAATTTTAATCAAAATGTTGAATAAAGTGTTTTTAATTTAGTTTTGTAATAGTGATTACTGAAAAAAATTAGCGAAGAGGAAATTTTTTTTAGGGATCAAATATTTTTATGATGATTGAAACGGCGGTGGTGGTTGATTATTTGGTGCCGTCGTGGTGGGAGGTCAAAGTGGCGGTCGCGGCGTCGGTGTTCGTGATCGTTTCTTATTGGTTTTTTGCATTACAAGGCAAAGATGGTGACGGCGGTGATCGATCGCAGGTTTCGGAGAGTTCTGCTGAAGGAATTCTTGACGATAAAGACAAGGTCAATTCTTTGACTTTTTAAAGAAAGAAGTATTTTCTTCGAAGGTTTTGTTTTTGTGAATTCTATTTTCTATGAATTATGTTTTGATGTAGATGATGACATTGAATGTAGGAAAATCCGAGCCTTTTCTTTTTGGGTTTAATTTTTTCTTCATTTATTAACAATTATATCTCTATTTTTAAGGGTAAGTTTTTAAGTGTTTTTATTTTGGTTACCAATGGCAGTTAGTCAACGTCAATTTAGTTACTTATTTCTTAGTTTTGTTAGTTTTGGTTTTCAGTAAAGTTTTGTGAATTTTGTTTTCTTCATTAATAAGAATTGAACTTGCTTCCTTTCTTTCTTTCATTAAAATATGTCAGTGTAAGTTTTAAGCCCTTCATGCTATTGGTTTCTTTAACTGATGAGTCTAACACAAGTTCAATTCATGTTTCTTATTTGATGATAATTTTTGTAGCAATTTTTTTCTTTATTAATGGATAATATATGTGTAACTTGTTTTCAGTTTAAAAAGGTTATTTTTCTGTGAATTTTGATTGGGTTTTCTTTTTAGTCTTATTCCTATTTATATAGAATTTTATAGACTTTTGTAGGCAATATGATCTTCAGTAGAGTACATATGTCCAGTGTGATGTATAAGTTGCTTAGTTTCTTCTGTGTTGTCTATTAATTATTGCTGGTAAAATTCACATGAAGTACCGATGTCTGTCACTGTCAATTGATAGTCTTTTCTATCTGTGTCAGAATTCTCCTCCATTACTTGGTTAGCCATATTTACAGTTCACTACCTGTCTCTGTGCAATACCGAAGAAGAGTAGGGGTCACTTGTTTTTGCATGTGACTTCTCTAAGCAAGTTTGGCTGAAAGTTTGGTTGACTTCATCTGTTGATAGAACTTCCACAAGTTGGGATTTCCTTTGATGGATGGCAAAACAGTCTCTATGCTTTAGTATTACATGGTTTATCTGATACTTTCTGTGTACATGTGTGTGTGTGTTAAATGCATTGCTAAAGCTGTTATAGTACTCAATCCCATCTCTGAAAACATGAATATTGTCAATCTTATTTTATTGCAGTACAAAATGGAGCATGCGCTCTTTTCATGGAGTAATTTTTCACTTCTTTGACATGCAGTTGTGCACTTATTTTGTAGATAGTCCAGTTGAAAGGAGATGTCCAAACTAATTCTCGATATCTAATCAAGGTACTTTGGGAATTTATTTCATGTGATGCAACTTGTTTCGAACCCAAAATGAGATTGCTTCTGCTCTGTTTTTAAGGTGGAATTGCTGGCAGCTAAGAATCTTATTGGTGCTAACTTGAATGGCACTTCAGATCCTTATGCTATCATTACTTGTGGTTCTGAAAAGAGATTCAGGTTAGATGTTTATATATTTTCTTTTTTCTTTTATTGCAAGTTTCTGAAGGTTGTTGAATTTAAGCTATTTTAGCAATACTGGTTATCTGAGATTAAGTTTTTTATGATTACAATAAGCAATATAAGTAGCATGCATGAGAAGCACTTGCAGGGGAAGGGAGCATTACCTTTCTTTTTGTCCTTATCATATTATTAGTTATTACCATCTCACCTTGTACTTTGGTTTATTTTGGCTTTAGTACTTTTATGTTTGCTCCTTAGTAGTTACCTCTTCATGACGACTTTTGAACTTATTTGTTAAGTTCTCCTTTCAACATTGTTGTTTGTTCACGATTTTAGGTCTATAGTTGCATTTTTGGTTCTTTAAGGGAAAACTGTCTATGGTATTTGAGGTTAGTGTTAAAAACTAAAAGGGCAAATGGACAATTACTGTTCTGGGGTTCTTTAAACACTTATATCATATGGCTTCATGATCATTCTTTCAAGTTGCAGTGCTTTTATGTTTGTAGTGTTTATATGGATTTTTTCTGTTTAGTAGGTTATGAATAAGACTATAAGAGTGTAGGTTTTTTGCTAAATGATATTCCATGGCATTTTTTCTTGCAGATTGACATTATTGCTACTATAGGAGCTCTTAAAAAGCATATATAATATTTCTAAATAAACAAAACAACTGATCTTCAAACAAAAATGAAAATGGACTTTAGTGCTTAACAATAGTTCGCATTTGGGAACAAATTCTGCATTATACATGTGTACATTATTTTCCTGTTCATGTTGGGTTGATGAAATTTCAACCGCGGTTAATGGAAATCCCTCTGATATTTCAAGGCTTAATAACAAAGAAAATGCTTATGAAGTAAAACTAGTGAAAGAGTTAAGTACTGATGTATAAAGGATGGTCTTGTTTCGTGTTTACCCGTTGGTCTTAGGGATTATGATATTGGTAGTATAGTACGATATGGTTCCATATATATGATACATCCATGAGTCCTTTTTTTTTAAAGTTTTGCATGATAGATGTACAATATCTCCATTTTGTCACATACCTAAGAATTTAACTGTCTTGCTGTTGCAGTTCGATGGTTCCTGGTTCAAGAAACCCCATGTGGGGAGAGGAGTTCGATTTCTCTGTAGATGAGCTTCCTGTACAGGTTTACATCATAATTTATTCTCGTTTTAGACTTGTATTTGGAGATTTTCCATTTTGCTTCTTCTTGGAACACTATGGTATATACACCCTGTGGATCCAATTTTGTAATCCGGAGCAGCATTATAGTATTCTTCCTGCTTTGATGTATATTTTGTCATTCCTGAGGTAAACTGAGAGTTCTTTTGGACTACCAGATGCATAGCAGCTTTTGAACTATGGTTTCAACCTATATATTTATGATGGTTTGAATGATTTTTCTTCCAAGTTTTAGAGAGAAAGGTTTTTGTTAAGAAAATGCACTTTTCATCCTTTAGATTCTTTGATGTTCATTTCATGTGGGTGTTCCCTTGCTTAGTCTCAAACTAGTGATGAGAAACACTTTTTTTGTGTCTTTCTCTATGTGTAATGTCTTTTAACCTTTATATTTTCTGTACGGGGCTTTTATATAATGAATATCAACCATGCTTTAGAATGAATTGTTCAAAATTCTTTAAGCATCAATGCTTTATTTTCAATTGGACTTATACTTTGATCCTTGGCTGTACAAATTTTACACTTAGTTGCTTCTACAAAGTTGCTATATATCTTTGCTTTCCAAAGCCATGTAACCGGAATGTTCCTAATAATATAACTGTCAGTATTCCTCTCCTGATTCTTGGCATTGTCATCAAAAGGAATTTTATTTGCAATAATTCGAATACTGACTTGCATAATTATTGAAAAAAAGAGAAGTGAGATAGTGTAATTCAATTAAGGATGTATGTGGAAGAGAAAAATAAAAGGAGACACTTGTGTTAACAGTTTTTATTTTCTTGTGTGGCATGGTTTGTCTAATAGAATCCTTCTTACTCATGCAGATAAATGTGACAATATATGACTGGGATATAATTTGGAAGAGTGCTGTTCTCGGTTCAGTTACAATTCCGGTTGACACTGAAGGTCAAAGTAATGCAGTATGGCATACCTTAGATAGCACATCTGGACAGGTGGTATTTTATTCCCAAGTTTTATATTTATCATATTCTTCTGGCTCCTGTACAATCTTTCTTCTTGTAATGGTCATAGAAGGCTTCACTGCTTTTCAGGTCTGTCTGCATATCAAAACTATAAAACTCCCCGTGAATTCCAGGTATATTATTCAGCTTACAGTATATATATATATACATCTTAAAATGAAATATTTGTGTTAAGCTGCTTTTTCTATGTTGGCCGCACATAATGATAAATACTGGTGGAATTATTTTTATTCTCTCAACATGTCATTGAATAACTGGAGAGCTTTTACTAACAGGGGTATGAATGGATATGCTGGAGCTAATACTCGAAGAAGGATTTCTTCAGATAAACAAGGACCTACTGTGGTTCATCAAAAGCCAGGGCCTTTACAAACAATATTTAAGCTCCTTCCAGATGAGGCAAGTTTCTTAGATTGTATTTGTAAGTTTTATTTATAAATAAATTAGGCATGATATGGTTGTACTAACAAATAGGAGTTCTAGGTAATCCCATTTAATCACTTCAAGCCTCGGGTTATCTAACAGGCATTTTCTTTCAGGTTGTGGAGCATAGTTACTCATGTGCGCTTGAGAGATCATTCTTGTACCATGGTCGTATGTATGTCTCCGCATGGCACATTTGTTTCCATTCTAATGTGTTCTCAAAACAAATGAAGGTTAAGTTGCCATTTTGGTTAATAATTTACCAAGGTTTAGCCTGTTGATTTTCAGTAACCCTGTCAAAATATATGCTGAATTAATGGCAATTTTACTTACAGTAGAATCCAGAGACATGTAAACTTTCACATTAAAATCTCCCCATCTTCCTTTTCTAAAGGCAAAAACAATTGAACTGTATAAAGATAGTAAAAGAAATAGATTTGACACCTATGGCATTATAAACCAAAAAGAGATGTTCAGTGTTTCAAATCTTAACAATCCTTTTTTTACATGACAGGTGGTGATACCATTTGGGGATATAGATGAGGTAAACGTTGTTCTTCTGATAAGTTGGTTAAAGTTAGTTCTGTGATATTAAAAAGAATTATTTTATAAATGTTACATGCATTGTCTTGACCAGGTGGAGACCATTTTTTTTTTAATTTGTTTATGCTTATAATTTTCATTTGGTTTATGCAGATTCGTAGAAGTCAGCATGCATTCATTAATCCTGCAATAACAATTATTCTTCGCATGGGTGCTGGTGGGCATGGTGTACCTCCATTGGGGAGCTCCGATGGTTAGCAACTATATTCTTTTTACTAAATGCTTGGAGGCTGGTGGGATTTATATTTTTTAATATCTTGAACTAGAAGAGGATTGTACCTCAGTGATTTTATTTTTCTCCATCAACATGACATGAAGATCACTGTTGACAATTATTCTTTAATTTTTTTTCTTTTCCTAGTTTGGTGTGATTTATTGATGCCCGCTTGAGTTTACCAAATGTGAGGTTTTTGGCTGCTTTATGGGGATAATTTTTGGCCAATGTACTGGCATTTAGCTGATTTCATTTTTCATGTTGATGCATATTCATGGAGGGAAAATTATTATGGCTTATTCTTAGTTGTTTATTTGTTTCATACGGGTTTCTCCTTAGTTAATGGGCTGAAAGGTTTTTTGACTCTGGAAACAAGAATGTATTTGTTGAACAGAAGAGGAGTAGAGGGAAGCATCAAGACATGTTTCACCTGTGCATAGCATGATAAATATACTATTCTCTAGCAATCCAATGATTTTATATTCTGAATAAGCACTCTTCTTTATCATTTAAAATTATGCGCACTTATGGTCATTTGTACAGGTTTGTGTCTTACACACTAGCGCCTTTTGCTTGCTCCATTCAGTTATGCATTCAGAGATCTTTCCTTTGTCTTAGCATGAAACCAGTAAAAGAGTGTTTATAATTTTTCCTTTGTCTATTTCAGGTAGAGTCAGGTATAAATTTGCATCATTTTGGAACCGGAACCATGCATTAAGAGCATTACAGCGCGCATCAAAGAACTACCATACAATGTTGGAAGCTGAAAAGAAGGTTTTCTTGCCTTTACTCTATGATCTGTGAATTAACTTTTGTTGAGCTGTAGTCTTGATTATTATTATTTTGATATGATCAGAGGCATTAGTTTTCTTCACATCCATAGAAACAGCAAAATTTGGTAGCTGAAAGCTTTTCTTACTGCCAAAGAAGGGGCATTTACTTTCCATTTAGTATTAATTTTGCTAGAATCTTGTTGACATTGTCTGGGAGCTGGTAAAGATGACAGGATATTGGAAAATGTTAGTGCAGTAAATAGTTATTTCTTGGCCAAGTAGTAGGAAAATGTTGGATTATACATTGAGTTGGATTAAAAATGTAAAGAAGCAAGAACATATTGGGAATAAGTGGATGGAAAGATTGTGAAAGCTGAATTGCATAAGATTTCCTTTTCTAAATGATGAAGTATAGTTTTTTGGGGGCACTCTTTGAACCTTTGAGGTGCTCAATGATGTATTTCAACTACTCAGGAGTCTGGAATAGGAAGTTATATGATTGGACCAATGAGAATGTGATGGGTGAATACATTTGTCTGTGAACTCAAATATAATGAAAGCTCATTTGTTGTTGCTATTGCTATTTGCTTTTGTGGTAACAAATTTATGTTTAAAGTAAAAGCTAGAGAAATGATGTATGGATATAAACTAAAACTATGTGAAGGTTTGAACTTCCAAGTAACTTAGAGATTGCTGAACTTTCAAAAAAATATATTTTTAACTGATTATTTTTTGGTTGAATTAGTTTATTGTAATGATTATTGGAGCGCTACACGGAAAGATCCTTTTTGTAGGGCATACCTATATAGGTGTAGCAACTTCTTCAAGGTATTTCATTATTTAGCTTAGCAAATATAAAATGTTGTGTAGATAATTGTCGGTGATGCATATACTGGTAGGACAAAACTGAGACCATTTGATTTATAATAATGCCTTTGTTTCAAAGATCTGTGCTTGTATTTATGTGTAAATTTTGTCCTTTTAAATTGATTCGGGGAATTTTTATTTGATTTATTTTGTCGGTATGTAGGAAATAGCAGAATCAGCATTGCGTGCACACAGCAGCTCTATTAGAGGTAGTAGAAGGCAAGCTACGGCTCCCAAAGATAATGCATCTAAACCTGAAAAATCACAAGCTTTTATCAAAGAAGAAGTTCTTGTTGGTATCTACAATGTATGCATCTTATAGTTTCCAGCCTTTTCCAGTTTTATTATGTTGTGAATTTGTATATTTATGATTCATGAATGTTTATTGCAGGATGTATTTCCGTGCACTGCAGAGCAGTTTTATAATTTGTTATTAAGTGATGACTCTAGTTTTACTAACGAGTATCGTGCAGTACGGAAGGATACAAATCTTTCAGTAAGCTAAGATCAATTAGTATTTCCCCATGCTTATTCTATTGGAAATGTCTTGAAAGTTTGTACCAACTCTCCTCTGTTATTTTCAGATGGGACAGTGGCACCCTGCTGATGAATATGACGGCCTAGTGAGAGAGATAACATTCAGAACCATTTGTAACAGTCCCATGTGTCCTCCAGACACTGCCATGACAGAGTACCAGCATTCCATTTTATCACCCGATAAGAAAAAGCTTGTATGATTTTGTTCTTATTCATTCCGTCAATTCTTATTTAATGATCTCAGTCACTCAGTTAAAAAATTCATTTCCTGTCATACTTTGGCCTATTTTTTATGTTGGTTTTATGTTTGTTTCCTTTAATTGAATTTAGTCAATTTTGTCTCTTCGTGTAGGTTTTTGAAACTGTACAACAGGCACACGATGTTCCATTCGGCAGCTACTTCGAGGTAAGTATTAGCTGGATATTTATGTTTTCAGTTCCGGTGGCAGTTCTAAGTTCGAACTTCTAGGCCCGCTTTTGTAATTACTAGATGTATTGGACATCGTTTTATTTATGTGCTGTACCAGGTACATTGCAGATGGTGTGTGGAGACCAATGGTGAAAATTCGTCCATTCTAGATGTCAGAGTGGGTAGGTTTTCTGTTGGCTTTTCATCTCTTGAAAACGTTTTCTAATACAAAGATCCATTGGTCCTTGAACAACACAATAGGGTAGCCCTCTCCCATCCTGCAAAATCCACCCGTCATTGCAAAGGGTTCAAACCGAGACTTCCAGATCAGTCTTAAGTTCTAGCTTCTAGGGTGTCCCATTGGATACATCTCTTGACAAATATTTCCGGCAGCATTAGCTCTTCTCCTAGTCGAACTCTTTTTCAAAGACTGTCTTTCAATTTATACCAATATGAAATTTAGTTGGCTAATGCGACAGACAATGGTGAAAGTAAAGAACATCCAAAGCACATCCTTTCCCATTAAAGTAACTTAGTTTTCAAAATTTTTTTTCATTTTCTTCCATCTGAACATCACTGAATTTTATCGACGGTATTGTCTCAATTTTTGCAGGTGCACATTTCAAGAAATGGTGTGTGATGCAATCGAAAATTAGATCAGGCGCTATCAACGAGGTTGGTATATCTGAACTATGCCCTTTGTCGATCACGATCACGAATCCCATTCTTCCAAAAACTTTTTTTTTTCATCATTTTCTTAAACATTAAAGGTCAAAATTTTAACCATTTTCCGGCTTTCCATGCAGTACAAGAAAGAGGTAGAGGTGATGTTAGACGTCGCCCGCTCTTATATCAAATCACATACAACCGGTGGTGAGACCAATAACTCATCATCCTCACCCCCAGTTATACAACAAGGTATCAGCTAGCAATAAACTCTTTGATTTTATTGTATAATTCCTTTTTTCTTTAATACAAGTAATGTAAGAATTATATGTAGAGGTACCAAGGTTTTTGCAATGACCTTGGGTGTATAATGTAACTTAACCCTTCTTTTTCTTTGAGGTTCTTGTAATGCAATTTTAACTATAATGGTGGGCTAATGTCAACCTTAATTTTCACTGTCAGTGAATATATACACACACTGTTTCTTCCTGATTTAATTTATATGTAAATGAAAAAAGTTAATGTTTTTAGGGATGGTAACAAGACTAATATATATGTGCGTCTGATTTCGAAATATTTTATAATATATTAATTTTTGCAAAATTAAATTAATGTATACTATAAATCTTATTATAAAATATTATAAAACTAAATTTTATAAAAAAAAGGGTTAACATAATAATCCCTTGATTCTTGGCCTTAGACAAAAATTTAAATCTTAATATTGTAAAAATTCAAATTCAATGTAAGAGCAATTTAAAATTTCAATAACATTGATGAGTAAGAAATTGGGTTGAGATCCCAGAGCTGCTACTTAGTAAAACAATAAAAGTGCATAAAATTGAACTACTAATTATGTTTCATCAATATACATGTGAAACCAACAAGTTTCCAATAATACAGATATGTTCGACGGAGCTATGAGGCAATCAAGGATATCTGAAACAATCACCCCAAAATTCCCAACTTTTATAAAAGTTTATAACTCCGTCACGAAGTTGCAATACCATTTCCGATTACACAATTCTCGAATATCATAGACTATACCGATTCCGCCTACCATCATCATCCTATCTATGTCACAAAGTTTGGCTGTGAAAATGAAAGCTTCAATTGAATTGTGAGATAACCTTGTCAAATTTTGGAGATGTGGTCTTTATTGGAGCCCAAATATCGGCTCCATTGCTGCGAGCAAGTCCTACGGTACACGAGATCGGTGCAAGGCATAAACCTCGGTTTCTCAAGCTATACTGATCATCACCCTGCAAAGAGAGAAAATTTTAAATCTAATCCAAAATCGGAACTTTCGAACTACTATCACTGACCCTAGCTTGTATCTCTCTAGTGTGTCGGCTATTTTTATATCTCCGTGTTACATATTTTTAATGTCTCTGTGTGTAACGGAGTCCGTTTAATGCTAACCTGTAAACTATTTGTTGGTATGGTTTGAAGATACGGAGCACTCAACACCTGAAACCATCCGAAAAGAAAAGAAAAACCGAGATTTTTTTTAGTTAAAATTGCCATTTGTACGCAAAACGGTTTTCTGTATATGGTAAACATCTCCAATGACATGAGCGATCATAAGTACTCGAAAACGGGCCTTCAAGAAAACTAAATAATTGAACGACGGATAATACAAGTAAAAGTAGGCAAGAAAAACAGACCTTAACTTGTTCGTGAAGAAATCGTATGTATCCCATTGCCTCGAGTAGGACGGAAGCTGTATCCGTCTGCAACGAACCAAACATTACTTCACAGTTATGGCAAACCGACAACTCCATTAAAAGCCTTAATAAACACTAAAAGGAACAAATATAGCATCACTAATCGGATTATTTGTGGATTCAGAATATTAGACTCAACTTTCTGACTCAATTTTCCCCAGAAACAATTGACAGAAGTCACCGTAAATGTAAACAAATTAATTGCCAACACACCTTTCCGTATGGCGAAACAAGTTGCTGCAGAGCGGCAATCCGTTCGCTGACCTGATCTTTTTTCTCCTATTCCCGGAAACAGCGAATAAAGATTAATATCAGTAACAAATACATAGAGATGATATATAAACACGAGCTTCGGTACACGATAATTCTAACTAGAAAATGAATGCCGAAGATATATAAAACTGAGAACAGACAGAACTAAAAACCTTTGTGGCTTTCTGCCGTTTCGATGCCAAAGACGTAAACCCAGTATGATCAACAGAAAAAGGGCTCCGTTTGTTTTCCATCATCGTTCCGATATCTACCACTTCTTCACTAGTTAAAAACAAGAAAAAGAAAATCACCCAACCGAAATAATAACACACGACAAACAAACTTAGCTATCTCACGAATCCGATTTTATTCATCGTGGTCAAAAAGCACCACAAAACATTCATTACAAATAGTATAAGATCAAATAATCAAACGCTTTTCGACTTCAAAACTAAAAGCACGATACTAATTCGACACGAAAGCTCAAAAATAACTAAAAGGACAATCTTTAAAAGGCAAAAACAAAAAATACCCAAAAATTAGAATCCAGCAAAGCTCAAAAATAGTGCACGTTCCCTTTGCCTTGTACATTGCATATATATATACATACATACATATATATATTATGGCAAAAGGCCATGCGTGTTGATATATTAGTTGACCATCAATGGAACATATATTTTAATCAAAGAAACTACATTGTTTCGACTCTTTACTCGTGTCAGACACCCCCTATCCAACAATATTTGTCATATTTGGACATGAATACGAGAATATAAACCCTACTTCCGAATGCTCATAGGCAACACTCACACTTAAATCCAAGTAATATATACCAAAACAAGCATCAACATGGAAATACAAACAATTTGAGTACAAGAAATTAGCAGATAATTATCCATTTACATTAATTTAATCACAACAACATAATTAAAAACCAAACAAAAAAAAAAAAACAATATCAACATATTTAATTATAATAATTTGTAGCCTTACAAACAGACAACATGTTGCAAGAATCAATGAACAACACAACAACCTACAGACATTAAAAATTTGAAAAAAAAGACAAAAATTAAGTTAAATTAAAAATATTTCATGGAATAAAAGAATAAGTCTATATATATACACTATCATCTTGATTAATCAAATTGGATGGTGGATGAAGCTCCAAATTTCAGTCTAATATACATAATATAAAATAAACTTAATTTCAAGGACCCTTTTTTACTAAAACAAATATGCAAATTTGCATTTCTAATCCTTCTAATTCCTTCAATTTAATTCCAAATAATAACGTAATGAAACAAACCCATGATAGGAAATGCAAATAAGAGATAAAGCAACTCACCAAGAACATAAAGCCTGCATTTGCAAAGCAACTCAAAGCACAAAATCTCGAAGTTCTTTATACTATAAATTGAGAAGCTTTGAAAGCAAAAATAAAAATACCTTTTTTTTTTTTTTTTTTTGAAGTGAAAGCCAAAGTTTAAGGCTTTATGATTCAGTTTTTCAACAAAAACCCAAAGTCCAAAAGGCAATTTTTTTTGTTTTTCTTCACCATAGCATTAAAAAACACCAAACTTTTTTTTTTTAGTTAAATATTGAAACTTCTTATAGTATTGAAAGAAGTTGAAAACTTTAATGAAGAATTCTTTTTTTTTTTTTTTTTTTTTTTTTTTGCCTTAAACCCCAAAATAGATGAAGGCTCAAAGAAGTTGAGAGAGTATCTATATGGAAAGGGAAAGGCTTTGTGTTTTTTTTTTTTAAAGGTTTTTATAGCAATAAATTATAAATATTATGAGAAAAAAAAAAGAAAATGAAAAATATGTGAATTGATTTGTTCTTTCTTAATATTTGACAGCTAATATCCAACCATGTAAAGAGCCCAACAAATTAATTTTCTTTCTTATAATTTATGAAAATTATTTAAAAAAATATTGGATAATTACATTAAAAATAATTAAGCATTTAAAAAATAAGATTTTTAATAAAATATTATTTTTTATCGCTCCATCCAATAAATATTTTTATTGAATTTTATTTCAAAATTGGCAGTTTTCATTAACTTATTGCTATATTTTTCTAATGTTATTTTAATTAATAAATTAAAATTACACGAAAAAGGGGATACTGTTGTGTTTCTAATTTGGCGGGAAATCGTTGTCTGAAAATGAGGGTGATTTTGGAAACACGGGTGAGTTTGAAAATTACTTTTTCCCGTATCCACAATACTCGCTCTAACTCGCACTCTTCTGTCTTGATTTTACACGTGGTTGTCTTATTAAATGGACGTGAGTTTCACTAGCTGATTGAGAAGAGTGGGGAAAATGTTTACAAAAAAAGTCCAAAAAAGAGATTAGATGGGGTGGGTTCCACACGGTTTTGATATTTAAAAGAAGTCATCTGTTTTCCTCATAAATCCAAGCCTATTCAGTACTTTTCCTCAGTACTTTGGTTCTTCCTATTTTAGCAAACCAAAAAAAGTTAATTTTAAATTATATTATATTAGTATTTTTTAAATATTTACTATTTATATATATAAATATATCTTAATTATATATATAAATATTTTTGTATCTAACTATAAAATTTAAGATTATTAACTAAGTTTAAAAATAAATGATTAAATTTTTATTATTAAATATAATTATAAAAAATAAAATATTAAAACTTTGTATTAATTGTTATTGGTCGGTACAAAATTATATTGGCTAAAATAGATTGAACTCAGAACGCAACGAAATATCAAAACGTATTAAAATTTTTTATCAAAATAAAACCATAAATATTGTGTATCGATTTAAGACAAAAACGATGTATATCAATCGAATACTGATTGGCATAATTTAGACATATTATATATTTATATGACTAAATTCATATAAATTATGTCACTTTTATATTGTATCCAAATTTGATAGTTGTATATTGGAAAAGTCTTTAAATATACATAAAATTTAATTTAGTGTATAATTTGATGCGTGAATTTTGATTTAATTTTAAAAAAGTTGTACGTATTTATAAAAAAATATCAACTTATTTTTATATTAAATCAATATAATTATCTGTTTATGCCATATGTAAATTGAAGTAAATTATATTTTCATATATAATATTATACAGTTAATCAAAATTAATGTATAATTTTAAAATTTATCTATTGTATATTTTATTATTTTTGCAAAGTTTGTATTGCAATTTTACATAATATTATTTTATTATTTCTAAATATACTCTAATTTTATTGTAAAAAATTTTAAAAATTCATGATAGAATGGTAGTTATTATTTCTAATAATAATATATATAATTAATATTTCAAAGTATACAATTTATTGCCTTTTTTATTATGTAAACTCAATAAATTAGTAAAATAACAATTTTCAATTAAAGAAGTAATATTATTTTACAGGGGCGAAGTGAGAACAAATTTTTAGGGGTCCAAATGAAATTTTAATTTTTTATAGTTATATCTTTACACTTTTTAAATGATTAAATCAATTTTTTATAATTTTAAAAAGACCAAAGTACAATTTTATCTTTACTAATTTAAAATTTAAAAAAAAATTCAAATGTCTAAATAAAAATATTTTCATTTTAGGGAGCCAGAGGGCCCCTGTCAGCCCCTATATCCACCTCTGCTATTTTAGCTCAAATTTCTTTAATTATGTCAAAACCTAACATGATTATTTATAAGAATGATAATGAGAATAAATTTTTTTAAAATTAATATCAAAACCTAACATGATTATTTGTGTGAAATAAATTAAAGATAATGACAATGGTGTGTAAAATTCATGCATTAGTGGCAAATCACCTTTTTTAATAATTATACTAAACATGTGCAAATGTTTTTTTTTCCTTAATTTTTTCCTCTCCTTTTATGAGCATTAGATTTTTGAGGTATAGGTTAGGTCCATAATTGAGATTATGTAGACAACATGTGATTTTTGGTCCAATAATTTATGTTCTAAAATTCAATCAAATGCCCAATGGTATAGCTTAGACATAAAAGTTCTAGGTTTCAAAATAGCTTTCGTCAGAGTAAATTGTCGTGGAAGAATTATTATCTTAAAAGTTATTTTGTCCTGATCGATATAATTTGAAATGGACTTAGCCCTTCCATGGTTAAAATAATACTTCCAAATTCGTACACTCGAATGAGAAATATGAAACTCAAAATGATTGCTCTTCTTGTAAAAGTCGGGAAATAATCTGGAAGAAACTTGGGCAAACCATATTAGGTTCAAATCTCAGGAAAGATTTGAAGGGACACAGATGGTCCAACTTAAAACCCAATCTCCTAGATAGACTATTGCACTATTGTAATTTAGTAAAACATTGCATTTTTAGAGAGCAAGAACGAAAGAAAAGAAAGAATTGAGTTTTATTGTTTTTTGTGTTGTAAAAAATGAGTAGAATAACCTGCTATTTATATTGTTTTTAGAACGGACAAAATGATAAAATAACAATGTCAATTTCCAAAAATAGTAGAGGATTCTTTTGACTAATTAGACCTAATTGTGAAAGTTTTTGAACTAAGAGTTTTGAATTGTATTTTATCTTTTTTACTCAAAAAATGAGTTAAATAGTTCTTATACATTAAAATAAAAAGTAAATTGATCATTCTGTTAAAAATACATCCATTTTTACGATTTAAAACCAATCTCTATGTATCAGCATGAGGTACACCTGGCACGCCACGTGTCACTTTTTGGTTATTTCGTCAGCTTTGCTAATTTTTAACTATACAAATGAATGAAATTAACAAAAATGACAAATTTGCTCTTTGATCCAATATAAAGGGGCTAATTTGCTCATCTTTTAAGTAAAGAGAACAAAACGCAATCTGACTTCTAATACAAAAACCTCTATGATACTTTTAAATATTTAGGGATGAGCATTAATCAATTTAATAAATTGATAAAATTTATTTGTACAATTTTATAAATTAATTTCGTATAAGTGATTTTTGAAAATTTTAATTCAACTCATTTAACACTCGAATGAAATATACTAATGTCTTAAAATTATATAATATAAATTATTAATATATATAAAAAAATAACTTAAAAAATATTATGATATATAATAAAATTAGTACAAAATAAGTGCATGCACTACCAAATCTAAAATTATTTGATGACCTAAGTTGGCTTATATATTAAAATATTGAAAATGCTTTTAGTATTAAAATTAAAATTAAAATTAAAATTATATTATTCAATACTTTAAATGGAATTTATTTTGTTTTTTTCCCACCTAAAATAAATTTGTATAATTAATGAAATGAGAAAAACTGAAAAAGAGAGTGATTATTTATGAGCAGTAATGATTTTGTAATTTTTCAAAAGGACAGGTAAGAGAGTTGGTGGAACATAGACTAAAATGAAGCATGATTCAATGTTTTTATCGGTCTAATGTGAAATTATTTCTGCTTTTATGATATGAGGTCACCAGTGTTCCTAATTTTCTTTTTTAAATGTTAATTTTAATATGATATTATCAAGGGATTTTCAAATTTTTTTAGAAATTTTAAAAGTGTTGCGGATTGAGTTTTAACTCGATTAATATGAGTATTGTTATCAATACAAGAGGATGTGAGTTCGAGTGCGCCGAAACGCATTATCTCCCTACTAATGGGTTAGTGAGGGGCTATAGGTAGTTTTAAGCATTGTGTAAAAGAAAACAAATATAATCAGAACCTACAGTGAGATTATGTAAAAAAGTTATAGATTTAGTCTTTGTGCTTTTATTTGATCAATTGAATCTTAACTCGATTGGTATGAGTATTGTTGTCAATACAATAGGACATGGGTTTAAGTGCGTTGAAGCGCATTAGCCTCCTATTAATAGGTTGGTGAGAGGTTATGAGTAGTTTTAGGCATTGTGTAAAAGAAAACAGATATGATCAGAACCTATAATGAGATTATGTAAAAAAAAATTATAGATTTAGTCTTTGTGCTTTTATTTAATCAGTTTTAATCTTATACTTTTCGAATTTGTTATTTTTGGTCTTTATACTTTTAAAATTTTAATCCTGACCTAAATAGTAACAATTAAATTAATTTGGTTAAATTCAATTACTAATGTTGTATTATGTGTATAGTTATATATTTAGTCTGTTTTCTCTAATTAAATCATTCTAATTCTCTATATTTTTCAAGTTTTAAAATTTCAATCTTGATACAAATGACAGTTATTAATCCATCAATTAAATTTTTAGTGAGTAATAGGTGGAAATGATAAGCTGACATGATATTACATATAAGATAATATGTTTGGCACGTCAGATTTTAGAAATAGCATAACTTTGTTTGATGACTTTAATGGCTACTATTTGGCAAGGATTGAAATTTTAAAATCTGAAAGATACGGAAACTAAAAATGACCAAATAAAAGTATAAGGATTAAACCCACAATTCTTAAAAAGTGCAGGGACTAATGGTAGAATTTAATCGTTTTTCAATAAGTTTGATATTGTTTTTTATTGAGATTTTGTCTCTCGAGAGCTTGAGTGACTGAGGATACCTGAAAAAGATTCAGATTCAATGAAGTGAAAGCGTCTCGTTGAGATGAATTGTGTGTGACACACAGTTACCTACCAAAGAAATGTAAGTATTTACGTTTGGTAAAGTTTGAACTCGTACCCTATAATATGCTATGCTATCATGTAGGCAACTTAAATTTTGAATATATTTAATATGTCAATTCGAATAAGACGCAGAGCATGTAGGGTACTTATGGGCAACTTAAAATCTAAACAATATTTTAGAGTATAAAATTATGGGTAACTATACTATTACTTGGGCAACTTTAGTTAATCTCACCATTAATTTAGGCATTAAATGTCAAATTAGATTTAATATAGAGCATATTTAAAACACATGAATTAAATTATAAATGTGTGTATTTATTGCATAAATAACTTGAATTTAAAGCATGTAAAAAAAACAATATTAAATTAGCATAGAAATGGGTATATTTGTATTTACAATTTGATTTACTCGTTTTAAATATCTTCTACGTTAAATTCGAATTGGTATTTAAATCTAAACTAATGCTTAGGTTGACAGATAAAAATGATCAATATAATACTAATATTTTAATTATTCAATTAAATCGCTTTGAATATTAACAACCAATTTAAAGTTTGTATAATTTTGAGTATATTTTACGAGATTAATCCACTAATTTGAGGATTTTTTAAATATATTTTCATGTTCATTTTATTATTTACGTTCGGATTCGTAGCTACTTTTAATAACAATGACGTCTCTAGTATTTGAACCTACACAATTTTTTAATAAAATAAAGAAAAACTTTAAGAAAAGTTTCGAGTTTTTTGTCATCTCCTATGTTATACAAAGTACTGTAGAAGTTGAAATAGTTTATATAATGTTATTAAGATATGTATTTAGACAATGTTATTTGAATCGGATCAAACCAATCGGTCCACCTAATTACGTTGCTGATATAATTATATGTCTGAATAATCATAAGTATCAAACTATTACAACAAAGACTCTCCAAGAAATCAAAAAGTAGAATCAAACCATTACAGGCAAGGCGAATTCAACGGGGTTGGTAGGGTCAGACCTCCCTAGATTTTGTAAAATTTCTTTCTAGGCCCTTTGAATTTTGAAAATTTGAAATTTAATATTATAATTAGTGTTTTAAAAATAATAAATTTGTGTTTGACCCTCTAAAGTTTTTCAAAGTTTTTTTAAAATTTGATTTTTATAGGATTTATAATTTTTAATGATAAATTTAGTAACAGTTTTAGTTTAATTTAGTAAACTAATACAATATAGTATTCTAAATATTAATTTGGTAAAATAAAGTTCAATAATTGTAATTTCTAAGTATGAACAATATCTAAATATTAATTAAACAAAAGATAAACTTAAATAATTATAATATCTAAAACAAATTTTGGTGGTTAAGATTATCACAATTTATCCAAAAAAAAAAAAAAACCCTTAAATTTTGGTGATCAAAATTATCCCAAATTTAAAAATACATTATTGAAAGTCGGCTCGACTCACATAGATCAAGCCTACTTTAAACATGCATATTTTATATAAATATCTCAATCCCCTTATCAATAATTCTGTTTTCATTATTGATTACAACACGATCGGGCTATTATTTGTATTATTTATCATTTGATTATGTACATTATATTATCTTAGCATTCTTGATTAGGGATAAGTAAGATCTGATTCAATTTGAAAAATTCGATTTCAAATTTTGAATTAAATAGTTCAAGTTATTCGGATCAACTCGAATAAAAAATTAAAATTTTTAATTTAACTCGAATATGAATTACAGAATTCGAGTTACCTGAAAATTCAAATAAGAAAAGTCAAAATTATGTCGTTTTAATAAATGTTTAGCTTTTCTAAAGTTAAAAATCAAAACTACTAAGTTAAAAGGTAAAATTACGTTGTTTTGATAAATGTTTAATTAAGTTAAAAGACAAAACCAATATATTGTTTGTGTAGTTAAATAATATTGTATTTCGTCTATCACTTAAATAATCGGTTCATGTAAACACATCATTTAGTATAAATAATAGGATTCGTTAATTCGACTCGAATAGACTTGAAATTTTTTGACTCGATTTATTTCGATTGGAAAAAAATTTCAAATTGAGTCCAGCTGCTAAAATAGGATTTGTCAACTCGACTAACTTAAAATTTTTTGACTCGATTCGACTCAACTGAATCAAATACTCACCCCTATTCTCAACATCACTAGTATATATAATTGAATAATATTTTATTTAATTTATATTACAAAAATATTATGAGATTTATAATAATTTATGTAATTAAATAATGAGTTATATATATAAATCAACAAAACTGAGGTTAGAATTTGGATAATGTTATAAATTTTGTTAGAATTTATTTTAGGAGTGAAAATTGAATTATAAATTTTTAAGGGAGTTAAAATATAATTTTATCATCGTAGTAACTTATTATTGTTAAATTTACAAAGGGACTAAATTGAAATTTTATCATCTTTGAAGAGGATAGAAGGCGATTTTACTATTGTATTAACTTATAATTTCAAATTTTTAAATGGATTTTTTTTTACCATTTTAGGGGTCAAATCTCGTCTATCCCCTTTGGTGTCGTCCCTGTTATGTAACAATGGTGTCGTGAGTTCATTTTCAATTTAAGTATATGAATTAATTGCACTAAACATCTTAAATTATAGTTTGAATTTTAAATGTTAACCCTAATCTAATATAAACATATTAGATGACGTGTCCTATTAGGTTTAGACATGTCACACATGCTATATTATCAAATGATGTATATGCCACATGTAACAATATATCTAGTTCATATCATCCAATTTTAGCAACATTATAAAAATGAACTAAAATTGAATAACGTGACCTATTAGGTTTAGACATGTGACACATGCTACATCATCAAATGATGTATACGTCAAGTGTAACAACATTTTTAGTTCACATTAATTGATTTTAATGGAATTATAAAAATAGATTAAAATTCGTGACTAAATCTAGATTCAAGTACAAATTTAAAGCCAAAAAAACTATATATACTAATCACAACATTCAAATTAAGCTCAAGTACCAATCAGTAATATATTTACCCTTTAAGAATATTTAACATATTTTTTGAAAAAAAGTACCAAATTAACATAAACCAGAAAAAAAAGTTCACATCGACCCATATTACAAAAAAATTCCAGAAATTATCCTAAACTGATATTTATTAGGGAAAAAACATAGGAACATAATACGACGTCGTTTGCATGGAAGTAGTTAGCAATAGTATGTAGTAGCCGACTCCCATAGACGGAGCGGACAAGTTTTCAGTAGCTGATTTGCAAGTAAAAAAGGTTCAGCCAACGGCAGCATAGATCGCCCGATACGACGTCGGTTTCTCAATCCGATCAGTAATTTTTTTTTTCTCTTCTTCATAAAGTTCCATCTTTTAGTTCTCAAAAAATTAAAAACCCAAACTTTTTTTTTTTTTTGCGTTTAATAATTTTATATTTTTTGCCATTTTTTTAGTTTTATAGTAATTTAGCTCGAATCAAGTAGCTTTCAATTTATTTATTTTTAATTTCCTTTTATCCAATTTGATTGAAAGATTGATTATTTATTTTGTTTTAAGTCATATGCATATAATTGTATCTGCTTAATGTAAATTACGAATGAAGTTCAGTTGCTATTAAAAAACAATGTGCTTGAATTGATTCTGACATTGGGTTTTTGCAATTTTTTCTTTTAATTATCTAAGCATCCAATGGCGGCAGCTGTGGAAACTTCACCAGTTTTAGAGATTTTAGGTACTTAATAACTATGCTTCTTTTCAGAATTGGGTTAAATCACTATTTGAGGTCTGAATTTGACAGTTTATCCCACAGGGTCTGAACTTTCTTTTGTCCAAGTTAGGCCTTGAACTAGGCAACTATTCTCATGTTGGAGTTTGGACTTCTTTTGGTCCAAGTTAGTCCCTGAACTTGGACAAAAAAAAATTCAGGTCCTAGGAAAGAGCCACCGAAAGTATTTAACCCTTTAGAATTTATTCTCTGTATATAATTTGCTAATTTTTCTATTATTTTTATTGAATATTTGTAGTTCGAGAACCGGATGGATATTCTATCTGGAATGGACCTCCATTCAAGAATAATAATCAACCTGGGATTAAGCTTGAAAAAGTTCCTTGCAGTAATGCTAAGTATAGTGAGGATGGTTCAAGGATTATGGTGACAAAAACTGACTCTGCCATTGGTATTTATGATTCCAACACTTTGAAAGAGATAAGATGTTTTCAAATCCCAAATGTAGTCGCTTCGGCCTTGTCCCCGTGTGGGGCTTATCTTCAAACCTTTCAGAAATCTACTACGCCGCAGGAAAAGAATGTGGTCTTATGGAGCATAGAGACCGGGGATCCTGTTTACGAGCAGTTCCAGAAAAACATGACAAAAGCTACATGGTACCATATATGAACATATGCATATATTGGTTGCACACATTACATTATTTTAAGTGTACTTACTTGTAAATCTGTGTCTCAGGCCATCAATCCGATTCAGCTCCAATGAAGCTGTTGCATGCCGGCTTGCTACAAATGAAATACAGTTTTTCGATGCTGCTGATTTCTCTAAAGGAATTTCGCATCGGCTAAGAGTTCCTGGGGTGGCTGCAGTGGAGCTTTCCAGAGCTCCTGGGTCCCATGTGGCAGCATTTGTTCCAGAATCTAAGGTCGGTGTTTCTTTCACTTCCGTTGGTTTCTTATAATGAAAGAAAGAGCCTGAGAAGTGTCTAGGACTGGTATCATCTTGTCCCAGATTAGTAATGTTCTGATGATTTGTTAACATGATGTGTCTTGAACTTGAACATCGATTTGTTTCATTTGTGGCAGTGAAGGAACATGTTGAAGTTAGTTAAAAGCATATAATAAATGCTATATGATTTGATTGCAAAGATTCAGGGTATTTTTTTTGCGAGACTTGAATAAAATGTGGACTTTTTTGTGTTCACATGCTAAGGATGTTAGATACTGATAACTGATGAGAAACGAGTAATGCAGCTCTAGTAAAGCACGTCTTCAAGAGCTAGTATGTAGGAAGTGTTCACATATAAAAGTGCCTTGAAGTTCTGGGACTGATTTTTTTGTGTTGTAAATTGGAAATGATTTAATTACCTCCTGATTGTAGAAGTACGTGACACGGGAGCCTAACTTTTTACACTTTCGATAAATTTGGGTTTTGTTTTTCCTTTTTGTAGGGGAGTCCAGCTAGTGTCCAGATATATGCGTGTGCAAAAGAGTTGCAGAGCCAACCTCTAGCTCGACGAAGCTTTTTTCGATGTTCTACTGTGCAGTTACATTGGAGCCATGGTTCAACAGGACTTCTAGTTGTGGTTCAATCTGATGTTGATAAGACTAACCAGAGCTATTACGGAGAGTCGAAGTTGCACTACCTTACAACTGATGGAGCCTTTGAAGGACTTGTTCCCCTTCGTATGTTCTTGCTTAAACTTCTGCTTTTTTTCCCCTTCTTCACCATGTACAATTTATTGACTTTGTTACATATATTGGCAGGTAAGGAGGGGCCTATTCATGATGTTCAATGGTCATATTCTGGGAAAGAGTTTGCTGTTGTTTATGGATGTATCCTTTTCTCGTCATAGAAGACATGACCGCGTGTTCAACTCTTGGTTGATGATTGGATTTTGATTTTTATCAGGGCTACCTAGTGTGTTTATGAAATGTAATGGGATTTGGAGTGATATAGCATGCACTTTTGATCCCCCGAGGTAGGCTATTTATGAATAGATCCTCTAGTGTAGTACATACAAATCATATTTATGAATTATTTAAGGGTAAATTACACTAGTAGTCACTCAACTATTAATAAATTTCTTTTTCAGTCACCCAACTATTCAATTTTTTGTTTTTTGATCACCAGTTGGCTAACGTAAAAATGGAAAAACCCAAAAATCCAAGTTAGTTGGGTGACCAAAACATAAAAGATTTAAATAGTTAGGTGACCATTTTATAACTTTTCATAATTGGGTGACCAAAAAAGAAATTTACTAATAACTTTTCATAGTTGGTGACAAAAAAAACTAACAGTTGGGTGACTACTAGTGTAGTTCACCCATTATTTAATTTGTTACATATAATGTGTTGACATGTAAAACAAGGGTATCCGTATATAGTGTATGGTAACAAGGGTTAGCCTTTCACTTCATTCTTTGATGAATCCTTTCTGCAACTGTGCCCCTTGACATACTTTCAGTTATGCCTGCTAGTGCAACAGTATTTGACAAGAAGTGCAAACCAGTCCATGAGCTAGGATCTGGTCCTTACAATACCGTTCGATGGAATCCGAAGGGGAAATGTATCCTTTTGTAAATAATTCATAATATTCTTCCTATTTACCTTGTCTCATGAGCTTTAATTAACTGTTCATTGTACTTTTTGACTATACATATTTGTAGCCTTAAGTCTATGATATACAGTACTGTGTTTGGCCGGTTTCGGTAACTTGCCTGGCGATATGGTATGTATACACTTTATTTGCTGTATGTATTCACCTGGTGGAGTCAAGTTTAGTATTTGGGTGGTTCCTGTGGATTTGTTTCTCCGAGTCAGTTGACCCTTTTTCTTGGAGGGTCTTTGGCTTATATCTGCCTTCTGATATTTACATTTTGGTCCTTATGTTCTATTCTCCACTTTTTCTTTTCGCTTTGAGCTAGTTTGTCTTTTTTTTTTTTTTCCTCGTTTCCTTCTAAGGAAGGGACAATCTTTTGGGTTTTGTTTTTCTCCTCATTAGGCCTCTTCTCAATGAATCGTCCTGCCTCCCTCGTTCTTAATGGAGCTAATGTTTAGTTTTATGCTTCAGGCATTCTGGGATATTGTAGACAAAAAGCAGCTTGGAACAACTAGGGCCGAATGCTCGGTAACAAGTGAGTGGTCTGCGGATGGATGCTATTTCATGACTGCTACAACAGCTCCCAGACTCCAAGTCGACAATTGGTATGTTGATTGTTGATGTTTTCTTATAATGAGGATTTAGCAGTTTGCAGCAGCGAGTTGGTCCATTGGCTGAATTAGAGACTGAGTTGTTCTCTTTTAAAAACCAAATAGACTAGTTAACCTCAGTATTTCAATGACTACGGAGATACTGTTGTTAAGTGAAAAAGTACTAACATCCGTGCTATTATGTCTCCATATTTTATATGAATAGAATGATCTATGTTCTTTCCTCTCTTTAGAAACCATATATAGACGATAGTGATATCGTATACCATTTGACCCGAGTCAAGAGTAACCATTATTTACCAAATAGTTTATTTACTAATTTCCGATTTTCTTGTTTTTGAAGTGTTAAAATTTTTAACTACAATGGATCCTTGCTCTTCAAGAAGATGTTTAACAAGTTGTTCCAGGTGAGCATCGTGATTCTTTAGTGCTCTTTTCATGAATTGGTTTTGTATGCACTTTTCATTACTTGATATTCATCATGCAGGCTGATTGGAAGCCGGAGTCACCAGATAAGTTCGGTGAAATTGTTGAACTTATAAAGTCTGTTGGTTCTGTGAAGATTGAAGAAACCAAATCACAAGGTTCTGTTTCATCAAATTCTCTAATGTATTTTAATTCGACAATGGATTGAGTTCGGACCATACTTGTACTTGACACTTGCACTTGAGTCCAATTAACTTAGATTTGATTATTAAATTCTCATTTGTAGATGTGTTGATGTTGTTTTACTCCTTTTCCAGGACAAGGGTCAACCACCAAAAAGCCTGCATCGGCTAACCCTCCTGCACAGAAGCCTGCTGCTTATCGTCCTCCGCATGCTAAGAATGCAGCGGCAGTTCAGGCGGAGGTACTTCTCTGACAAGTCTTAAGATAACGATTTGAATGAAATGCAACGTATAAACAATAAACTAAATGATGAGTTCACTAAGCATTAAAAACACTATTAGCGAGACACTATCAATACGGTATAATACAATGACCCTCTAGTTGAGGATTAGTTACAGTGTCACCCTGCAAACAAATACTTTTTGGATTGTATAACCTATATTATTCCAATTTTTCATTTTTCCTTGGGAGTATCCATGTTTGATCTGTATTGGACCATGATACGAAAATATGACCTCTGAGGCTTCTCATTCTAGCCAACTTGCCTTCTGAAATATCTTCGATATGATATTCCTATGTTTTCAATTTCTTTTCGTAAGAAAAAAAAGGAAAAATCTTTTCGTAATCCTGACTGTCTCTATCATTGTGTAATTGCAGTTGTTCGGAGGGAGTTCTACAGGGTGAGTTTTCTTTCATTATAAATTCCGTGTCTAACATTCATACCGGTCTTTGATTTTCGCGTTTTCCGATTCTCACATGTGTGCTCTAATAATGTAGAGAAATGAGCAAGAATGCACTCAAAAACAAGAAGAAGAGGGAGAAACAGAAGGAGAAAAAGGCTGCCGAGGCGGCAGCGGCATCTGGTGCTACATGAAAAATTTGCAGTTTTAGCCTAATTACCAATCAAACTATTTAGACCTTGATGCTTTGCAGTCACCATTTACCAGTTTTGATATGTAGCATTCGTTTCTGTTTTCCTATTTTTTCTATGGGAAAGAGAGAACTGAGTACACATATATTGTTGTTTATGAGCTAGACATAACAATTCTTCACTCATCATAATTGTTTTTAGGATGTTATATATTTATTAAAATTTGACACATTGATAATTCGAGTTATATAAATTTGACATGTTCACAATGGGTTGAATCTCATTGTTCATACCTGGGACATATTATTCCAAGCAACTGATGTTGAAACAAGGTCGGACAATGATATTTACAACAATACTAAAGCTTAATGTTTATCCTTTTAATTTAAGAACATATCATGGTATTATTAAAGAATAAAATAATTATTTTAGTTAATTATCTATTTTTACTCTCAAAAAAGTTAATGTAAACGACAAAATAATCAGACAAGTTATACATGATATTTCATGTGTATTTTATGTTGATATACATAAACTAATTTTTACCAGTAAAAATAGATAGATGTTTTAATAGAAAGACCAGTTTACTTCTTAATTTAATGCACAACGATTGAATTGTTCATTTTTTTAGTAGAAGAGGTAAAATACAATCTGACTTTTAGTATAAGGATATCTATGGTGCTTTTACCAACATCCCATTTATGTTCTGCAGCAAACCTTTCAGCTTTTGTCTGCATTTTCACTGTATTTCCATGATCCTTTCCCTGCCATTCATGTTGAAGGTACAAATCTATCCCTGGAAGACCTGAGAAACAAAGATAAAAGTTAATACTGGTAGCAAAGTGTTGCTATTTTTTGGGAGCAAAAGAGGAAATTTCTATTTATGTGTACTTAAAGTACAAATCAAAAAACCAACGAAATGACCAACGAAGTGTTGGGGATAATAATGTAAGGCACATTGCACTTCTTAGGAGAGAACACAAATTCAATAATATTGTTGGGAGGGACAACTACGAACTCTAAATATGAATCATACAGAAAAGAAAAAACAACCAACAAAATGGGGATGTACCTTGATGAGGGAAGAACTTCGCAAAACACACTGCTCCAGTATGGCGTACGATAACAGGTCTGAATGAAAGGCTGCTACCATCAGCCACGGAGACTTGAACTGTATGCATGAATTTCAGGATTTAACCTACAGCTCCATCAATGCATAAGAAAAACAGGTATGAATGGGATGGATGGAAACATTAATTGCTAGAGATAGCTATTTTGCCACAAAGGTTTGAAGCTGAATGCACGAATTGCAGGTTTCATATGAACTTTACAAAATATTATAATCAAATAAACCAGCACTAAATTTTACAAAGCTCCAAATCCGAGATTACAACTCCAAGAATATATGTGGCTACTATATAAACCCATTAGTGTAAATTTTAAACTCTACTGCCAGTATATCATAAAATATCCTTTTATTAATGGTTCCTAAGAGGTATGTTAATGACAAATTATTTTGTTTATCTGCATTTACTCAAACTGTTTTTTTTGAACAACATAGAGGATATTACGTCCTCTACTGTGTTTAATCTCCTCTATAGGACATCATAATTCGAGATGCAAAAAAGGCTTCATCTAAAGATATAGTTTAAGTTGGTATGCATCTTCATAAAGGTGTATTTGAGTGTAACAAGAGTTTACCTTTGAGTTGAAAGATCTGCAGGTGATTTGCAAAAGAAATAGTTGACATTTGGCTTCTTTGGTCTTTACTTATCTTCAAGAACCAACTCTTTGTGTTCTATTTCTAAGTATGGGATATGTGCAACTTTGGACCAGTCCCAACCATTCTTCTTTTCCAGGCGTCCTTGTGAAGCAGGGCATCCTTTGATAACCAGCCTTTGGAGATTGGTAAGGTAAAATATGCCTGATGGTAGCGATTGCAACATTGGGCAACTCACGATACTTAATTCCTCAAGAGAACCAAGGGACACCAAACCGGAAATGTCCCTCAGTTGTTCACACTCCATAAGATGAAATCTCTGAAGGGAAGTCAGTGATCTCAGGTCCAAAGACAATGACATCAGTTTATCACAGTACAGAATACTCAAATGTTTAAGAGAGGAAGGTGCTTGGTTATTCTCAAATAGATGATCCAAATTATCACAATCGTAAAATGTCAGTTTCTCGATAGAGAAGTTTTTAAAGTAAAAGGTTAAAAACTTGAGCTTGAATTTTTCTACCACCAAAGAGGAAAGCGATGGTAGAAGGACAACTGAGTGCAGTAGCATCTCATTGCTGTCACAAAGAGCTAGGCTTCTAAGATTTGGTATAACTGGCAACACAGTCAACCTATGACATCCTTTGACCACAAGTTTGTCAAGGCAGGGGAAAACTTCAAGTGACAAGGGACCAGAAGATCCTTCTATACTCATCCATTCCTCCAAGTTAGGCATATCATATATTTCAAGCTGTTCCAGGCAAGGGAATCCTCTATCCCCATAAAATTCAAGGCCTATTAACTGCACTTCAGACATCCCTTTCAAATAGAGAAACTTAAGGGAAGGTAGCCGTCCAAGTGGTGGAAGTGTTTGACAACTGCAACTGATTAATGAAATACTCGACAGATTCCAAAGACCCCAGTTCATCCATGATGGAAACCTGGAACCTTTGTATCCTTTTAAACAAAAATCCCTTAGGTTCAGGGGTGGGTAGAGGTATTCTAGTATTTTGGCAGACATCTGAGCACTCATAACACCACTGTGGCCCCAAGATAATTCCAATGAGTGAATGCTTACTTTCTTAAACAGCTCTGCGCCTTGTGCTTCTGCCTCCTTAGTCACATTTTCAAGATTCTTAATCTCTAGTCTCTCTTTAAGGTCCAGCTCACTCAACTCATTTAATTTAGCACTATCAGATTGCTTTCCAAGAACAAATGTTGGCAGCTTCTCAAGAAGCCTCAACTTTTCAATCCCTGAGGGAAGATAAGTCAAAGAGCAGCATGATGACACACCGAGATTTACCAGACTTGTCAACTGGGGGACAGTTTTGGGCAACTCTTCAAGGTTGTAACACTCAGAGAGTTCCAATGTCTGCAAATACTTCAAGTTAATGATGGTTTCTGGTATCTTCCTTATATATGTGCGAGATGCATCGAGGTACCTCAAGTGTTTTAAAGCCCCAACAGAAACAGGCAACTCAGAAATGCCGCTTTGGCTAAAGTCCAACACTTGCAGGTGGCTAAGTCTAGAGAATATCGTATCGGGGATACTGTCAAATTTACTCGATATAAAAAGCAAAGTCTGCAGGTCTTCATTATTACTCAAATATCTTAGTTGTGTTGACGGCTCAGATTCAAATACCAAGGAGCAATGATGAAGTTCTTTAGAAACAAATTTTGAACTTTCAGGTCCCACAACTGAGCATGCAGTCAAACTAACGGACAACACAAAATCATACACTACATCATGCATTCTGCAAAACATGTTGCCAGATTCATCTCTTACAATGTCCTCAAAAAATAAGCGTTGCAACAATTTCATAAAGCAGTCCTCCGCTATGTCCTCAAAAAATGAGGCACTTGTTTGCAGAAAACCCTCAGATTTCCACAACTGCAACAATTTTTCCTTACTGATCCAATATTCTCTTGGGAATATTGAACAATACGCGAAGCATTGTTTCACATTGGATGGTAAAAGATCATAGCTGAGGCGCAGAACTGGCAAAATATTAGAAGTATAACTATACTTTTGCAGCTCCAGTAAAGCAAGAGTAGCAGCAGATAACCAATCGCCCATTTCTCCATTATAGGGCAACAAAGCACCAAGTACCTTGACAGCAAGAGGCAACCCCCCACAATGCGCAACAAGAATCTTGCTAATTTGTAACAATTCAATATTCTGTTTTTCCTCTTTTTCTTCCCTGGGTAACAATGCCACCTTCCAAAGCATATCCAAACAATCTGCATCATGCAAAGGCTGCAAGTAATACAAAGGCATGCTACCTAAACTATCTGCAACTCCAACTGAGCGAGTCGTGATTAAAATAGTGGATCCAGGAGAACCCACATTGAATGAGTTTATTAACATGAACCATAGATCCATCTCCTCAATACACAAATTATCAAGCACAACCAAAAATCTCTTCCTCAGCAGTTCCCTTCTAACACCATCCATCAAGTCAACCAAGCTCGTAAATTTTTTAGAGCAAATTGCTTCCCCAATCCTTTCAACATTGAAACGAAGACCATTTCCAAGAGAAACCCAATATTTGAACCTGAAATTACGCCCTAGTGCCTCATCATTGTAAACCAGACGAGCTAGTGTTGTTTTTCCCACACCTCCAACGCCTACAATGGATACCACCCGACATATCTCCTTGGCCTCGCTCAATAATAAACTAATCACCTTATCCCTATCCGTATCCCTGCCCACAATTTCAAGTTCTAAACCTAAAGAACTAGTTCCAGATCCAGAATTCAATCGAAAATAAAGATCTGGTCTCCAATTACTTTCCAGTGGCCAATTGCCTTCTCCGGCGAGTGTGGCCAACTTCTGGAGCAGATTCGCTATCGGACGCCGGTCTCCAGTTTTAGTGAAGAAACCAAAACAACAGCTCATTAGTTTTTGATTCCTTACCTTGCGTATTTGCTGTTCATAGTCATCCAACAGATAACTCAATCGGTAAGCTAAACGTTTGACTTCAGTCAACCACAGTTTGATTTCCTCCGCCATTTCGAACCGCTGCTCCGCCACTGTAGCTAAGTCTTTGACTGCCGCCACAACACTTCGCGACCTGGTCAAGATCTCGTTGCCGCCGCGGCCGCCGCCAATTGAAAGGCAAATGGAATCCAACCTATTGAGAAGCGATTGGAGAAGGGGAGATACAATTGAATCCGCCATTAAACCCTGTCTCTAAATTACAGTTGAATTGGATTCCCTCAATGGAATATCCAGTAAACCAAAGAATTTGATTTTAGCTCCATATTTACATTAACTAATATTACCGAAAATTAAATAAAGGTGTAAATTTACGAAACTGCACTTTCTATTCTTAGTAGCTAAAATTGAACTTTGGTGTAATTAAACTTTTCTTTTTGGATAGAATCGTCAAACCAATTATATTTTCAAAGCAACGCTAGTTAAATAAAATTTTAGTTCAATTATTCGTGTCGGACGCTACAAAATTACGCTTTTGAAATTTTAGCCCTTTAGTTGGCTCTGGTTTTCACCAACTTCGCTGATTGCGGCGGCCGGCGGTTGTTTATGGCTTTAGCTGAAATTTTACGGTTAGTTCTGCCTTTTTCTATATCTATCATTTCCTCTCTCTCCCTCCTCCCTTTTTTTTTCTTTTTTGAATTGTTGAAATCAAATCAAATTCGTTTAGTTTCACTTATATTTGACTTTGGTTTCGATGTATTTTTTTTAGACATTTTTTCCAGAGGGATTCTTGCCTCGGCCTAGTCTTTTTGGAAAATCAGATTTGTTTGAAGCTTTTCTCGGTCAGTAATTCAAGGAAGATAATTTGATTGCATCCGTCTGGTAAATTATTGAATTTTTTATGTTAATGGAAACAATTTTAGATAACTACTTCTATCCATAATCTCTAACCCTGAATGAGAGGAAAATGTGCTTGAATCCACGTTATATGTTGTAATAACAATGGAGCCACTTGAGCCAAAAAATTAATGTAAAAAATTGATTTTTGTTGAGGTGAGACCAAAAAATCTTCGAGGTGTTATCTGCTGGGAGCCGACTGACCTCTTAATGAATGAAAGCCCAACCTACCTAGCCCAAGTGGTAGCATAATTGCCCATAAATTCTTACATTTTCTTGGTAGGAGATCGTGTGCACCACACATGGTCTGTTTCAACGAAACGCCCTCGACTTTGGCAAGAGCTTGAGTGCTTCACTCAGTTATGCATTCAGAGATCTTTCCTTTAAAGATCTCTATTATTAATTGGGAAGACTTAGTTCACTTTACAAGAGTGAGAGTCTGGTCTTAGCATGAAACTGGTAAAAGAGTGTTTATAATTTTTCTCTTGTCTATTTCAGGTAGAGTCAGGTATAAATTTGCATCATTTTGGAACCGGAACCATGCATTAAGAGCATTACAGCGTGCAGCAAAGAACTACCATACAATGTTGGAAGTTGAAAAGAAGGTTTTCTTGCCTTTTCTCTATGATCTGTGAATTAACTTTTGGTAGTCTTGATTATTATTATTATTTTGATATGATCAGAAGCTTAGTTTTCTTCACATCCTTAGAAACAGCAAAACTTGGTAGCTGAAAGCTTTTCTTACTGCCAAAGAATGGGCATTTACTTTTCATTTAGTATTAATTTTGTTAGAATCTTGTTGACATTGTCTGGGAGCTGGTAAAGATGACAGGATATTGGAAAATGTTAGTGCAGTAAATAGTTATTTCTTGGCCAAGTAGTAGGAAAATGTTGGATTATACATCGAGTTGGATTAAAAATGTAAAGAAGCAAGAACATATTGGGAATCAGTGGATGGAGAGATTGTGAAAGCTGAATTGTATAAGATTGATGAAGTTTAGTTTTTCGGGGGCACTCTTTGAACCTGTTAGGTGCTCAATGATGTATTTCAACTACTCAGGAGTCTGGAATAGGAAGTTATATGGTTGGACCAATGAGAATGTGATGGGTGAATGCATCTGTCTGTGAACTCAAATATAACAAAAGCTCATTTGTTGTTGCTATTGCTATTTGCTTTTGTGGTGGCAAATTTATGTTTAAAGTAAAAGCTAGAGAAATGATGTATGGATATAAACTAAAACTATGTGGAGGTTTGAACTTCAAGTAACTTGAAGATTGCTGAACTTTCAAAAAAATATAATTTTAACTGATTATTTTTTGGTTGAATTAGTTTATTGTAATGATTATTGGAGCACTACATGGAAAGATCCTTTTTGTAGGGCATACCAATATAGGTGTAGCAATTTTTTCAAGGTATTTCATTATTTAACAAATATAAAATGTTGTGTAGATAATTGTCGGTGATGCATATACTGGTAGGATAAAACTGAGACCATTTGGTTTATAATAATGCCTTTGTTTCAAAGATCCGCTTGCTTGTATTTATGTGTAAATTTTGTCCTTTTAAATTGATTCAAGGAATTTTTATTTGATTTATTTTTTTTGGTATGTAGGAAACAGCAAAATCAGCATTGCATGCACGCAGCAGCTCTATTAGAGATAGTAGAAGGCAAGCTACGGCTCCCAAATATAATGCATCTAAACCTGAAAAATCACAAGCTTTTATCAAAGAAGAAGTTCTTGTTGGTATCCACAATGTAGATAGTAGAAGGCAAGCTACGGCTCCCAAAGATAATGCATCTAAACCTGAAAAATCACAAGCTTTTATCAAAGAAGAAGTTCTTGTTGGTATCTACAATGTATGCATCTTATATTTTCCAGTCTTTTCCAGTTTTATTATGTTGTGAATTTGTATATTTATGATTCATGAATGTTTCTTGCAGGATGTATTTCCGTGCATTGCAGAGCAGTTTTATAATTTGTTATTAAGTGATGACTCTAGTTTTACTAATGAGTATCGTGCAGTACGGAAGGATACAAATCTTTCGGTAAGCTAAGATCATTTAGTATTTCCCCATGCTTATTCTATTGAAAATGTCTTGAAAGTTTGTACCAACTCTCCTCTGTTATTTTCAGATGGGACAGTGGCACCCTGCTGATGAATATGACGGCCTAGTGAGAGAGATAACATTCAGAACCATTTGTAACAATCCCATGTGTCCTCCAGACACTGCCATGACAGAGTACCAGCATTCCATTTTATCACCCGATAAGAAAAAGCTTGTATGATTTCGTTCTTATTCATTCCGTCAATTCTTATTTAATGATCTCAGTCTCTCAGTTAAAAAGTTCATTTCCTGTGATAATTTGGCCTATTTTTTATGTTGGTTTTATGTTTGTTTCATTTAATTGAATTTAGTCAATTTTGTCTCTTCTTGTAGGTTTTTGAAACTGTACAACAGGCACACGATGTTCCATTCGGCAGCTACTTCGAGGTAAGTATTATCTGGATATTTATGTTTTCAGTCCGGTGGCAGTTCTAAGTTCAAACTTCTAGGAAGAATAATTTGCTTATGATATTTATGTCCTGCTTTTGTAATTACTAGATGTTTTGGACATCGTTTTATTTATGTGCTGTAACAGGTACATTGCCGATGGTGTGTGGAGACCAATGGCGAAAATTCGTCCATTCTAGATGTAAAAGTGGGTAGGTTTTCTGTTGGCTTTTCATCTCGTGAAAACGTTTTCTAATACAAAGATCCATTGGTCCTTGAACCACACAATAGGGTAGCCCTCTCCCATCCTGCAAAATCCACCCGTCATTGCAAAGGGTTCAAACCGAGACTTCCAGATCAGTCTTAAGTTCTAGCTTCTAGGGTGTCCCCTTGGATACATCTCTTGACAAATATTTCCGGCAGCATTAGCTCTTCTCCTAGTCGAACACTTTTTCAAAGACTGTCTTTCAATTTATACCAATATGAAATTTAGTTGGCTAATGCGACAGACAATGGTGAAAGTAAAGAACATCCAAAGCACATCCTTTCCCATTAAAGTAACTTAGTTTTCAAAATTTTTTTTCATTTTCTTCCATCTGAACATCACTGAATTGTATCGACGGCATTGTCTCAATTTTTGCAGGTGCACATTTGAAGAAATGGTGTGTGATGCAATCGAAAATTAGATCAGGTGCTATCAACGAGGTTGGTATATCTTGAACTATGCTCTTTGCCGATCACGATCACGAACCCCGTTCTTCCAAAAACTTTTTTTTTCATCATTTTCATAAACATTAAAGGTCAAAATTTTAACCATTTTCCGGCTTTCCATGCAGTACAAGAAAGAGGTAGAGGTGATGTTAGACGTCGCCCACTCTTATATCAAATCACATACAACCGGTGGTGAGACCAATAACTCATCATCCTCACCCCCAGTTATACAACAAGGTATCAGCTAGCAATAAACTCTTTGATTTTATTGTATAATTTCCTTTTTTTTTTAATACAAGTAATGTAAGAATTATATGTAGAGGTACAAAGGTTTTTGCAATGACCTTGGGTGTATAATGTAACTTAACCCTTATTTTTCTTTGAGGTTCTTGTAATGCAGTTTTAACTATAATGGTGGGCTAATGTCAACCTTAATTTTCACTGTTGGTGAATATATATACACTGTTTCTTCCTGATTTAATTTATATGTAAATGAAAAAAAGTTACAAAATTTGGATAATTTCATTCTTTTAAATTTTAGTTAGTACTGTTATCCTGTGTCTTTTTTTTATTTATTTTTATTTTAGAATATGATATGCTGCTTCAACTCTATGTTTTTAGGGATTGTAACATGACTAATATATATGTGTGTTATATTAATTTTTGCTAAATTAAATTAATATATACTATAAATCATAAAATATTATAAAACTAAATTCTATAAAAAAAGGTTAACATAATAATCCCTTGATATTTGGCCTTGTGTTTGGCATATTTGAGACTTGAACTTAGCAATATTTACATTAGTGATTGAGTTTTTGTTGAGGTGAGACTGAAAAATCTTCGAGGCGTTATCTGCCAGGAGCCGAATGACCTCTCAATGAGTATGATTCTGATGAAAGCCCAACCTACCTAGCCCAAGTGGTAGCATAATTGTCCATAAATTCTTACATTTCCTTGGTAGGTGATCTTGTGCACCACGCATGGTCTGTTTCAACGAAACGCTCTTGACTTTGTCAAGAGCTTGAGTGCTTGTGGCTGGCTTTTTTGTTGAGGGATTTCCGACTCCTTTGGGAGAAATCTTCTTCTGTAAATCTTTTCTGTTGAGACCGCCTTTTTTGACCAAATGATGAACCTTTTAAATCTTGTTTATTTGGAAAATTTCTGATCTTCTTCTATAAAACTAGAAATAATGGTTTTTAAACTTGTATCCCCTAATAAACTTCAAAATAGTACTTTATGGTTTATATTAATTGTAGTTTAATGTAATGAATCCGAGGTAGAGAAAATTGAACATTTTATTGAAACGAAACAGGCCCTGTGAGAGTAGTTACAAATTATTTCAGCTTTTTGCTTGATACAAGAGTTGATGGCTTTATATGGTTTTAATTTGGTGGTTTATTTTCTGCAGGTCAGATGGATTTTAGGCAGGATACCGGTTTTTCACATGTGGTTTCCTGGTGTAAAAAAATCACCGGTGCAAAACGCCGGAAAAAGATTTATCCGTCACTTAAAGACTGAATATCTGTTTGATCTACGAGATTCAGTGAAGGAAGAAATGATCAAAAAATTAATGGTTGGGACAAAGCAAACAAAAGAATGTCGAGAATGGCTGATCAAGGTGAGTGAGTTTGAAGCTAATGCAAAAGAATTACTGCAGTTTCATGAGAAGATTTCGGTTAACTTGAGATTTTCCAAGAAACAACCACATGCTGATTTGATGAATGTGCTTGATGAAATCACCCATCTCTTGGAGAGTTCTCCGTTGCAAAGGGCAACTAGAACAAGGAGTTCAATGATTGAGGGCAAGAGCTTTGGACTTGCTGAAAGAACTTCAAATGCTTACTTGAGGAGCAAAACTGAAGATCCCGTCGACACATATCTAGAAGCTGCAAGATCTCGTGCTATGTGTAAGGAAGTTGAAAAGGGGAAAGAGATACCGCTTATTAAATATGGTACGAAATTGATATCATCATCGAGAAAAGCTGAGGGAGATCAGAAGCCAAGAAAAATGACCAAAAAAAAGGGATCATTTTACTTCTTACCTCAGGCGGAGACCAAAGATGGATCAACTACAACAGTTAGATCAATGATTGACATGGAAGCTCCTTTATCTGGTAATTCAGGTGCTTTTTGGTCTGAATCTTCATTGATTACAAGCTCTTCGTTGCCATCAGATGGTGTAGACCTCAAGACAAAGCCTGAGGAGGTATCATCTTCACTAACCTACATCTCACCAACTGCTGGACATGAGATTGAACATATTTCTTATGAAGAAGAAGAAGAAGAAGAAATGAAACCATCTCTGCGACCTGAAATATCTAAGACTGTGCTTAATGAAATTGAAGAAATTTCCTCCAGTCATGAAACAGAATCTGAGACTAGTTTACCAGCAGCAAGTCAAATTCCTGAATCACTAAAAACTGTCAACCAATCAGTTGAAATGGGAGCATTCATCTGTTCCCAAAGAGAGGAGGAAATTCTACTTCCTGATGAAGTGGAGACTGAGGGTCCTAGTCAAACTGACACCAAGGCAAATGTTGAGCGCACCGTGTTGAAGATTTTGGAACTTTTGAGCAATGATACAGTGAGAAGAATTGGTGTTTATGGCATTGGAAGAGTTGGGAAGACAACTGTGCTGAAAGCCTTTATTGATCATCCCCAGATAAATGACATGTTTGATTTAACCATTTGGGTGACAGTATCAAAATACTGGAGTATAAGGAAGATGCAGGATGAAGTTTTAAGGCAATTATCAACAGATTTCAAGGCTGAATCTGAAAATAGAGAAGAATTGTTCCGATATTTGGAAGGCAGGAAGTTTTTGCTTGTTTTGGATGATGTCTGGGAGAGTATAGATTTAGAAGCAGTTGGTATTCCTGATCCTAGCTCGGAAAATGGCAGTGCGATAATACTGGCAACTAGGAATTTGGAGGTTTGTGATAACATGCGTTTCATAAATATGATCGAAGTTGGAACTCTTTCTAATGAAGAAGCATGGAAGCTGTTCTGTGAACAAGTAGGTAGAGTTGTCAACATGCCAGGTGTCCTGCCCTTTGCTCGAGTTATTGTTGAGAGGTGTGGAGGTCTGCCTCTGCTGGTTATTGTCACTGGAAGAGCTCTGTCAGGGGAAAAAGATGTCTTTGCATGGGAGCAAGCATTGAAGCAATTTTCAGGGCCTTGTGGAGATCTAAGAAACCAAAATGACATAATCCAATTGTTAAAATTCAGTTTTGACCGATTAGAGGTTCATGACATACAGAGTTGCTTCCTTCATTGTGCTTTATTTCCTGAAGATGAAGAGTTTAATATTTCTGAATTTGTTACATATTGTATCAAAGAAGGTTTGATTGCTGGGAATACAGCTGATGCATATAAGAGGGGCCATGAGATAGTTACTGTTCTCGTACATGCCTTTTTGTTAGAAACTACTTCCAATTCTTCCATCATAATGCATGATATGATGAGAGACTTGGCATTGGCCATCTTGTTGCAGGAAAAAGGCAGTCAATTTCTGTTAAGAGCTTACTCAAAACCAGTGAGCCGAGAAAATCGTTCATCGCTCGTACTACGTGAAAGCCCTGAGAACAATAGATTGTTTATTCCTGATGGTTGTCAATTCATATTGAGAGCCAGATCAAGACTGACCCAACCACCTTCAGTAGAGGAATGGGGAAAGTCTAGTATGATCTTTTTGATGGACAATAATTTGTCCGCTTTACCTGAGAGCCCAAGTTGCCCTGGACTTTTGACACTGTTTCTTCAAAGAAATTTCAGGCTCAGAGTGATACCCATGTCCTTTTTTGACTGCATGCCTTGTTTGAAAGTGCTAAACTTGTCAAATACCCGAATAAAGTCTCTGCCAAGAACAATTTCAAAACTTGTAAGCCTGGAAACTCTCATCCTTCGTCATTGTGAACGCCTTTCTATGCTTCCCCCTGATATTGGATCCCTCAAACTTCTTCAAGTCCTTGATCTTAGAGGCACTGAGATCAACTTATTACCTGATGAGATCGGTGAACTATCCTCTTTGACATACTTTGATATATGCTTCTATGGATCTATCAACCGAAGTGAGCATCTTAAATTGCCACAAGGCTTGATTTCTAGTGGGATACTATCGAGGCTTTGTGCATTGCAATCACTAGGGATTAGGGTGTGCCCAGGAGATGAGCGGTGGGACAAATGTGTCAAATCCATCATTTATGAGGTAAGTAAATTGACGGGGCTAACTTCTCTGTCTTTTTATTTCCCGGAAGTAGAGCTTCTTGGACTGTTCCTTCAAAAAAGTGCAGCCTGGATTGATCAATGCTTAACTGAGTATAATTTTGTGGTTGGCCATGACATCAAGCGTATTGTCTCTCGAGTTCCACAATATGTGGAGCTTGATTATGATCGAACAAGCCAACGCTTGAGATTTGTTAATGGTGAGAAGATACCTGATGCAATCATCAAAGTACTAGCATATTGCTCAGCTTTTTATTTAGATCATCACCTGGACGTAATCAGCATATCGAAGTTCGGGATTGCCAACATGAATAAGTTAAAACACTGCATAGTAAGTGAGTGTCCTGCAGTTAAAGCTGTTTTGGACGATAAGGAATTTACCGAGGTTGTATTTCCTTGCCTAGAGCACTTGAATCTTCACTATTTGTGGAATTTGGAGTACATCTGCAACGACCTTCTTCCTGAAGGAAGCTTTGCCATGCTACGGATCTTGTATGTGCACGCATGTCCAAAGTTGAAATATGTCTTGAAAAGCTCCATGCTTTGTTTCTTCTTGAACCTAGAGGAGTTGATAGTCGATGATTGTACAGCAATTGAGAAGATCATACTTGATGATGATATGACCACTGAATTGAGTCACATGTTGGATTCCAGTTTCAAAAGACTAACTCTTCACTACCTTCCTGCATTAGAAACCATTCGAGAAGGTGTTTGGCCCTCATTCGAATATATCAGTGTATGCAACTGCCCTAATTTCAAGAAAATCAATTTAGATTCCAAGTCAAAACACACACTGAAAGGAATTAAAGGTGAGAAGGATTGGTGGGATTCATTAGAATGGAAAGAACCTTCTCTAAGCATACATTTGAACGACTTGTTTACTCTAGTTTCTGAAGATGATATATGAGGAGATAGTATCAATTGATGCTATTTTCATCGTTCGAGTCAATGATGTGTAAGAATCAAGAATAAATTAAGGCTGAAGAGGTATTGTCTATTTTTCCTTCTGTCTTTTCCAGGATTACGAAGCATTTATATTTATTTGAAATTCAAGCATGCTTATATAGTAGCTGAATATCATTAGAACATTGTTATTTCTTCATTTTTCCTTAAGTATCCATGTCTGGCACATTTTCGCAAAAATTGAGTACCTGTTAACATCGACAAATAGTAAAAAGGTAATTATTTGGTCAATTCTTTGGTGAAAGTAAAATGAAAGCTCCTGTATTAGGAGGTGAAATACATTTTGCCTCTCTATTAAAAAGGGGACAAATTAGTCATTGTATATTAAATTAAAGGGCAAATTAGTTTTTCTGTTAAAAAAATTATCTATTTTTGTTGTTAAAAATTAGTTCTTGTATGTCAGTATTAGGTACACGTGGCACACCATGTCACTGTTTGATTATTTCGTTAACCACATTAGATTTTAACCGTACAAATTGATGAAATTTTTAACAGAAAGGACTAATTTGCTTTTTAATATAATGTATAAGGATTAATTTGCCCATTTTTTAGTAGAGGAGGTAAAATGCAATCCAATTCCTAGTATAGGGACCTTCATGGTACTAACTTTTATTCAATTATTTTCATCTAAATTGTGGTTGGTTCAATGTTTCATGGTTTGGCATGCCTTATTTGCTATTTTGTTTTATTTTTCCATGCATAACTTTCCAATCAAGATTATTGATAATTTACCTTTTTTAGGTCACTCCTTGATGAGCTTTGAAATTCCTTGCCTGCAAAGAGTTTCCTGCAGCGAATCAGCTCCTCACACTGGCAAACAAAGAGAAAGGTGGAAATGGCTGTCCGTTGACAACCAGTGCGAATATAAATAATTAATGATAGCCTTTTCTGGAACAATTTCCGGAAAATGGAACTACCATTGTGGATAAAAGTACTGCTTCCTTCCCGATTCCCTCATGGATTCCCCGGAATCGGAATTCCGGAAAGGTATCGGTCAAGAACTAGTATTTTTTGTTCCCCTTCCAATCTAGACATGTTGAAGCCCTGAATTTAGGGTTTAAAGACCTTGTTATATTAGGAACTTTCTTTGATTATTTTGCCTTCCATGTATATTATTTGTTGTCAATTTAAATTAACTTAATTCAAGGAACATGGATCACTTTTTTTAAACAAACATTTATTCTTCTAAGCAAATATTCTCATACTTTGGGTCTAAAACACCTTTAATTCTTTAAAATGGGATTGTTTAATGTTTAAAAAAAATGATTTTAGTGTTAAACAAAATGTAAATTGAAAAATATTACACACTTAAATACAATCAAATTTGACCACTAAATTGAGGCAATAATGGTGCTAAATCAATGTACCGTCATGCTCGAATCTCATCAATTTATAAAAAATTAAATTTTAAGATATTTTTTTAAACAGAAAATGATAACTATATTACATTTTGTACTTATTTAATTTCTCTAGTGTTTATAATACAGAAATCACTGAAGTATTTTAACCATTCTTTGTAAGTATTGCATGTGCATTACTGTTAGATTCTAGTGGATGGTTACGAGTGACTAAATATGCATGTAATTTTTAAAATTATTAATGAGCATGAAAAAAGTTATGAGTGATTAAATATAGTAATTATTGACAAATGAAACTTGAGGATACAATGAAATCTAATGACTGTTTATGTCTTGTACTGACGGAAACAATTTGCTAAGTATTAAGTAGAACATAACAAAGATATCAATTTCTATAAAAAATTTCTGTAGTAATTCTTTATATAATAATCTAGGAATATAAAAGATTGTGTAAGAATAAAGTTTTTGGGTATATCGTACAAATGAAATTCCTCTTTTATAAATAAAAGATCTAATGCCTCTTCATAGGGACATAACTATCCAAATGGATAGTCATATATTTAGCCATAAACATAATTATTCAATAGGTATCTACTTGAATAATTATAACCCTTTGTTATTAATTAAGTGATAAAACTTTTGATAACAAGAGACATAATTGATCACTATAAATAGTGACAACTCTTACTTAATAACCAAGTGCTTTTGGATCACTTATATTTTTTCGTAGGTAACTATTAAAGCACTATATATATTTTGAAAATATTTATTAGTAAAAATCTCAGAAATTTTTGGTCTACTAATTATAATCTGTGTCTTAATTTTTCTGTCTTTGAAGATTAATAATTTATTCTCTTTGATGATTAAGAATCTAAGATAATTAGAAAGGAAGGATGTATCAAACATTATTAGTCATTTTCATATTAAAAATTTATCCAAAAGTAATCATTTTTATTTAATTGATTGCTCATGCATTCTTTTTTGATATATACCACTTTGGTATCTTATTGACAAAAAATGATGATATTGTTCCTCCATTGATCAAGAATTTCGGTTTTTGAGAAGTATTATGATCATCCAATAAGAAAGGTTTTAATTTTTTCAAATGAAAGATTTGAAGACCTATTGATTCTAACAAGACAAAATTGTTTCAAGCACCGACAGAACTAGAAGCGCCCCTTGTTTCAAAGAGAGGAGGACGGGTTATTCACATTTCATTTGATCGTCAGAGGTGAATTAAAGGGTCTTTCTGTCTAGGTGTGGGTAGTCCGCATCTTCACAGACATGTCTATTTCACCGAGCCTCTCTCCAGGAGGATTAGAAAAATCCTATTGATTGCAGCTTTCTCTGGACTTCCGGGAAAAGCATGAAAAAAAAGGCTCGAATGGTATGATCCCTCCGTCACCCCAGAATGAAAGGGGCAATCTACCCATGGTAAACTAAAATTTTTGTTGCTCCCGAATTTTGATATAACCAACGTGGTCTTTTTTCTTTTTTTTTTTACTTAGTAAAGGTATATACGTGAGACACAATCTACTAATTAATCTATGCCATTTAAATACTCTAAATCCTCCTTTTGCCGGATTATTGCCAATGTAATAATAAAAAGCTAATTTTTCAGGAATTTTAGACCAAGCTTCTGATAAACTTTGATTTTCGGCTAACCCAGCACTAACCCTTCGATATATTTCTTGCTGTCTTTTTTCCAACCCATTCTTTGCTTTGAATTCTTCGTTTTTGTCTTTATTTTATCTCTTTATTCGTTCAATTCAGAGTAAAAAACGAAACAATTAACGAAGAGATCTTGGCAGAATTACCATATATGAAATTGAGCACAATTTTGCAAAGAAATAACCCATGTGGCGACATGGGGGCGTAAAAAGGAAAGAGAGGGATGGGGTTTCTCTCGCTTTTGGCATAGCGGGCCCCCAGCGGGAGGCCCGCACGAAGGGCTATCCATGGTTTAACCTTATATGCATTATATAGCAACACAAATTCTGGGAAGAACCAAAGTTCTGGAACATTTTCTTTTCCAAGTGAAATCCCCTAGTATATGAAAGAGTGTAAAAGTGCTTTCGTAAGGCAAACCTTCTTCATATAAAACCTGCTTGATTTAGATCGGGAGAATCGTACGGTTTTATGAAACCATGTTTGTATGGCTCGAATTTGTATAGAGCTTTTTTTTTTTCTTTTGAATTAGAAATATCAATTTTCAATTGGAAATAGTGATTTCCCCATGTTGACAAGTGCGGAATTTACACCTTCCAAATTTGTATTTGTTCGGGTATGGAAATAAATCGCGAATACAGTCCAACAGCTACTAACTATTTGAATCGGGGTTTGAAACCAAACTTCTCCTCAGAAGATTCCTCGGCATGGAAGATTTTAAAATTGAATCATCATCATCTTCCACCGAATTTTAAAAATGGCAACAATCACCCTAATGATTGACAGAAACACCATTGCAGACCGTGCCATTTATTCTTTTGGAATTTATATTTTTTTAAATTGTATGTAAATAATAAATTATTTAAGATAATATAATGAATACAATAAGTTTGAAGCTCCCTCAAAACTAGGTAAGGGAAGATGTCCATCAACTGATAAATATTCCTTTTCCAATACATAAACGAGAGAACGCACTCGAACCCATTTCTTTTTACATTGATAACAATATCTATATGATTGAACTAAAATTTAATCTTATTATATATTATAGTCAATATTTAATGAGCTGTTTTCTTACCTATTCCACCTATACCTCCTTGGCATACATTTTCAGCAGATAAGAGAATAGTGTTTTCAGCAAAGTGACAACGCAGGCCTACTAAAGAAATGCAAATAAGGTGACTTCGGGGAAATTTCAATGTCTTAATTTCTGACTTTTGATGCAGTCTTTATCCATTCTATATTAAAGAAATGTTTCGACTTTGAATGTTGGAAATTTCAAAATGACAAATTCAACGAAATTCATTTCTCATATATCTACCACAAACTTCATTTACACATAATAATAATAATAATAATAATAATAATAATAATAATAATAATAATAATAATAATAATAATCCGTTGGGTGATAATTAAAATATTAATTTATCTAAACTTTTAATGCAAATGCAAATAAACAAAAAAAAAAAAAAAACCCCGTAAAACTATCAATCGAAGAACCAATGCGGGAGGAACTGAACGCTAATAGATTTAATTATGAGTTTAATTGAGCTAATATTTGTAAGCTCAAGTTCAATTCAAAATTTGAAGCTTAATATTTGTGTCGAGTTTGATTGAGTATCGATTTTTAAGCTCGATCTTGATTGAGCATAATTTTTTAAACTTAAACTTGATTCGAGATATAATTGAGTAACTCAAGTTCAAGTTTAATTAAACATATTTTGGCATAGAATTTTCATCTTTGGATTTCAAACATTATTTTGAGTCAACACATTCCCAACAATGATAAGATTTTGGGTTATAAAGGACAATCTCAATAACACATATTCCTTACATAAACGAAAATATAATAATAATAACTAATGCATTAACTTCTTTAATTCTTTGAATTATTCTTCATGTAACATTTCAACTATATATATATATATATATATATTGTTGATTGTCATCTTCCCTCTAGTTTCTTGATCTAAGATAATCTGAAAGCTTAACATGCCATTAAAGGTTAAGGCTTGTTATGGCTAACTTTGCACAAAGGGATCCCTTCTAAATGTTTTCTTAGGAGCAGAGGAGTTATTGCCAGTAAGGATAGTGTCTTTTGTTCTTGGTGCAGTATTGACATGGAGGAAAATTATGAACATATTCTTCTCTTATGCAATATTTCTTAGTCCATGTGGGGTATGTTGAAAACTATAGAATGATTGAGAAGTATTTGAGGAAGTGCCCACTTCCCTACCAACTACGATAGATTGGTTTGTTTTCATATTTAGGTGATTAATAATTTATTAAACTAGATTTTTAAATTGTGACCATATTATAGATTGTACCTAACTCATCAATAAAGATCATATCACTTAGAGATTCACTCTTGAAGAATCAAAGCTAATTACATATATCTAATCCCTTGTATCAAGGAAGTTGGATTGGATCGAAACATTGAAGACTTAGCTGCCAACAGTCTTTGTTTACTTTGTTTGTTAGGAATTGGTGATAGATCTTTTGTAATATCCTATATACAAGCCGACCATTAGGTCCAAACTATAAGATGCCAAACTCATTGTCGGAGCAACTATGATCAACTATATTCAAATTCCTTCATTAGACATTTAAATACAAGTGTTACATGCATAAAACATGGTATATAATCATTTTCGAGTATTGTATGAGCTTCCGAAAGCTCAGTACCATCCCGGGTCAAACGAAGACTAAACTATAAGGTTTTCAAAACTTCCAAGGTTGGTGTTGCGACTTCCAGGGTTCAATGTCACGACTTTGAAGACAGCAAGTAAGCTTCACAACATGATGATCAAATTGTAAAATTTTCAAAATAAAACAAAGTCAACGTTGCGACGAGGCCAGGGTACGTCACGACAAGATAATCTGGTGTCGCGATATTCGCAACAGTCCACTATGTTCAAATTCCATACATTTCCAAACTAACCTAAGATTACAATGGTTGACTATACGGTCCCAAAATGACCACTCCCACATATAAAATAAGGTTACATAATCTATAACATGCAAACATACTATATTGGTATTCATCATGATATATTGCTTAACTATTTCACTTTGCTACCTTAAACTTACCAACTTATGTATATTTAGTTCATTACCCCAAGTAGCATTAAGCACAACCGAAACCATGCATTAAGTAGTTCACTTATCAAGCTTAACAAACAAATTCAACCATTGTCTCAATTGCCACATAATAAATCATTCAAAATGAGCATTTGCAAAATTGAAAGTACTTATATTCATGTCATTATATCTAGACTTAAAATGAACATAATTTTAATGTCTTGTTGATAGTGTGTGCTTCACGTTGATTTGATTGAGCAAGTTTGAAAAGGTGATAATCCTATGCATACAAATGCTTGATAAATTCAAATGAAAAAAAATCCTATGCTTGCCTTGATCACATTTAAGCATATTAATTACCAACACTTTTGACATACATTTGGCTATCCTTGAAATATATCATGTCATAGCTAACATACCTAGACACCCAAATAGATTAGACACTTTAACATATCAAGAATAACATCATTTCATGCCAAAGCACTTACATACCATTTATCAAGTTACAAAAGTATACCATTCCAAATTAAATCCCAATTCATGCTGAATGCCACATTTTACACTATTCACTTCAATACATTTTTAAATTTCCAATTTCAACTATAATAGTTTGTCCAATGAAATCCTAGTAAAACGGGCTTGGACACCCAAGTGAACTACATCACATCAAGTTATTCATTCAAGCTAAAATTTCACAAGATTACCCGCCAGGGCTAAAAGTATACAAAATTATTTATCCAAGCTGAAATTATACTAGATCAAGTTACTCATCTAAGCTAAATCTATGTCAAATTCTTAGTAAAGACACATATCTTATACAAACAAGCATTTAGTCTATTAACATTTTAATCGTATCCTAACCTTTTAATCGTATATTAACCTTTTACTAATTAATTCCACATAAACATCTAATATACTTATTTTCATTATCATCTCTATAATCAATCATTTTCACATGGTTATACCCTGGGATGGTACGCTTTACATATCACTTCATGTACCCCTCTTTAAAGAAAAGAAAGAAAAATCAAAGTAGAAACAGTGAGTATTCAACGTAAGTGAGGTTTCTATCAATGACGCGCTTTAAAAAAAATACATAGTTTCAACCATATTTCTGTTCAGCTTTACCGAAACTGTGTTGAATCTCAGCTTGTTTCTTGGCTTCTTCTTTTTCTCACACCGCCTTGAGATTGTTACTATCCAGCGCTAAAGCTATTGAAGATGGGGATCTGAAAAGCGCTGATGCGTTCCTTCACGATATCTTGATTCTTGCTGATCAGAGACCCTACTGGTTTCGAGATCAAAGCAGAGTGGTGAAATACTTTGCGGACGCTCTAGTTCGCCGAGCCTACGGACTGCCTCCCGCTTCTTCCTCCTTCACTTTCCCCGTGGATCCTGCACCATATTATCATCATAACAGCTACCATATTAATGGCGTCATAGAAAAAGTTATCGATGATGCTTTAATGGAAAAGAATGCTTTGATGGGAAACAGGCGATTGCACCTTATTGATTTCACCATCCGTTACAGTTTTGAGGATTCAGTTCTTCGTACACTACCGAGCTTCTCCGGCGATCCTCTATCCGTCCGTGTAAGTTACATACTTCCACCATTTCTGAAAAAACATGTAGATGTCTCACGCCAAATGGAGTTTTTGACTAGGGATGCCAAGGAAGTTAATGTAAAGTTGGAGGATGAGTTGAAAGTGGTTTACGCCAATAGTTTGGCAGAAGTGGATGGATGTGAATTAGGTTTAAAAAGAAGTAGAGAAGATGAAATGGTGGTGGTTTACTATAAATTTAAACTTCATAAGTTGGTAACAGATGCAAAAGCAATGAAGAGAGAGTTGGTAAGATTGAGGGAGATAAATCCGACGATTGTAATCATGCTAGACTTTTATTCTAATCATACCCACTCCAATTTCTTGACATGTTTGGAGGATTCTTTTCAGTATTCCTCCAATACTTGCATAAACTGGTGTGGGTCGGCCATTTTTTCGGATGATGAGTATTTGTGGGAGAGCAACATAGACGCATGGGAAGGTAATAATGTAATTAGGCGGCACCAAACTTTGAGTGAATGGCAACGTCTCTTTTCAATGGCTGGTTTTACCCGAATTCCATTAATCCACAGGAAAAGCGTTGAGGATGAAAGTTTGCTAGAAATAATGAGGGAGGAAGAAGAGTGTTTGATTATTGGTAACAAGGGATGTCCAATGATTTTCTTATCGGCATGGAAACCCAAAGTTGAAGATCGACACTTCAATTCCAGTTCCACCAACGATATGTTTGAACAAGGTACGTACTTTTCTTTTTCTTTTCTCAAATTATATATATAGATTTGTATTTTTTTAATATATGAATCTGTATTTAATGCATTAAAAATCTTTAAATTTATATATTAATAGCCAACCATATCATACATTCATTGTAAAACAATTTTTCTTTAAAAAAAAAATCACTAAAATAAATATTTAATATATAATTATTAATGTATGAATTTACATACAAATATAGATTATATATACACTTGAGAATAAATAATTTAAAATTAATCATTTTATAAGGGTGTCCAAACTTCAAATAAAATCAAAATTTTAAATTGATGGCCAACAATCAGAATTTTATAGTGAATATTATAGTTTACATATTATTAGTTTAATAATATATTCAACATTATAATTTATTTTTAAGTTTAAAAAATATAATTTCAGGACATTATTAGTTAAACAGAAACAGACCAAATTAATTAAAGTTAATTCATTTTAGTCAATCCATATCCATCACCTCTTCACCCTCTTCAACCATTTCCCGAGGTATTAACTTCACATTTATTTTTTTTATACAAAATATGAGATTTTCTTTTTTGAATAAAATACGAGATTTTGTATCTTGCTACATAGGGATTAAAATAATTAATTATAAAAAATTATTTGAATTATATTAAATTATTAGTAAACTAATATTTTTGAGAACTAAATTTAGAAGTTAACTTAAATAATTGAAAGAAATTATGTAAAACATGAATTCATGAACTTGAAAAAAATTATATAAAATAATTATTCAAAAGTTTTATTTTATTATTTTATTATTATGAAATTACATTTATGATAATTATTAAGATATTGGGTACTAATTAATTTAAATTAATTCAATCTTTTATATTCATCATTTAAAAATAAAAATAAAAATAAAATATTCATTTTTAAATAAATCACTCTGTAAGTGTACATATCGATTAGTTTATTTAAGTATATCATTTAAACTAAAAATAAAAATAATTAGTAAATTTAATTTAAGGTTAATTAATTAAAATTGTTTAAACAATCTTATTATGGGTTGTAATCATATCTGCTCTTTATGACATAATATCTAAAGTTACCTATAGTCTCTCCCTAACCCATAAATAAGAGGGTAATGTGCTTCAACACACTCAAATACACATTCTCTTTCGTTAGCAACAATGCTTATGCCAATCAAGTTAAGACTTAATCGCCAATATTAATTAATTAACATAACGATTCAAATGAAAATTAATTAAAATGTAGCATAAATAAAAAATTAATATATAAGCATATTAAAATATACATAAAAGATATCGAAATATAATTTTTGGCTAATTTCTTTTCCCCTCTTTCATTTTCATTTTTCCTGGGGATAAATCAACTTTTAATCCTCGAACTTGATAATATTTTCCCACCATGGTCCCTTATTGTTTTTGGTCCATTTAGTTTTGGAACTTGGTAACTTTTCCTAATTTGATCCTTGAAATTTAATTCTTTTAAGGAATGATGATGTCACATTTTGAGATTATTTTACATCATCACTTAAACTTTTTTAAGAACTTATAAATTTTGTATGCTTTTAAATATTTTTTTTTGTATTTTTATGTTATATATATATTTTTAAATTTAGATGATGATGTGGCACAATCTCAAAGTGATTTCACCACACCTTAATAGAATTGAAGTTTAGTGGTCAAATCGGGAAAAATCGTCAAGCTCTGAGACAAATGTAGATAAAAAAGTTGAAGGACCAAATTGAAAAAAAATATAAAATTTAAGGACTATAGGTTGCTTTATCCCTTTCTTCTTTTATCTTTGTTACCCGTTTCCTTCTTCTTTTTTAACTTTAAAGTGCTCTTTCTTTTATCTACATAGCTCGGTTTGTTCTTTTTATATATGTAATAGATTTATTGTTAATTACTGAAAAAATTATATAAAAAAATATTGATAAATTTTAATCAGATTAAAAGCATAATTTCACTTATTCAAAAATAAGTAAAATTTTTAATTATTTCGCCTTAATTAAAGGTATTTAAGTCATATTTTTTATTAAATTAATTATAAAAAAATATCAATATTAATATAAAAATATTTTAATTTTGAAATAGTAAAATGAATTATTTTAGATAATCTTGATTTGAATCAAATGAGCTTTTAAATGCTCAATTCAACTTGATTTATGAATATGTCTGAAAAAAATCAAAATTGTTTGAATAAGTATAGTTATCAGCTTATGTTTTTTAATTTTTTAAAATTATAAATAATTAACAAAAAAAACACCTTTTATTTTTATTTTTTTATCACATTAAGAGTACAATGTCAAAAATATTTTCATTTAGAGTGTGATTTCAAATTTTGCTTGTGATAATTGTTTCTTATTTAATAATTTTACAGGGTTTGACATTAAATCGATTAGCTGCTTTTGCTGAGATACATGACATGTCAAAATATTTATGTTGTAAATATGAGCTTCCATTGGCTTTATCGTGAGTTTTTAATGTTAAAAATATAAATAAAATTATGTGGGATCTAAATAAGAAATACACTTTTTTAATCCAAAGTAGTTCTTGTTATGTGAAAGACTGGAACTCTTATCGATTTATGGACATGTGTGAATTTTTTATGACTAAGAAACCTATTGTTGAGAAAGCTCTTGAATCAAGGAATGGCTACCATTTTAAGCCATCTGTTACTCAACTTGACAAACGAGACTACCCATATTCTGAATATGTAGAGGATTATAATATAGATGTTGTTGTTGCCATCTGTCTACAAAATCGTTACACAAACAATGATGTTTATGGAGTCGAATTTTATTGGCCTGCAACTGAGATTGAAAAATCAAAATCTTTAGTTTTCCATATCTTCAATGACTTGAAACATATGAAGACAAAGTTTGTAACAGTAAATATTGAAGGAACTAAAATTGGGTTCCAAGAAGAAGCCATTTCAAGCATTCCCACATCATCAAACACAGTAAGGTCTTTAAAAACAGCTGAAGAAGCAAAGGAAGTTCATGCAGTAGAAATAAATGAGCTTAATCTTCGGGTAATTACCTTATCTTATATATTATTATATTATTTCAACACTGAACTAATCCATAAATTAGCATTCATGGTTCTAATGATGATAATAACATTTGCTTTTAATGATGAATTAATCAAGACAAAGCCTGAGGAGGTATCATCTTCACAGACCAACATCTTACCAACTGCTGGACAAGAGACTGAACTTATTTCTTTTGAAGAAGCAGCAGCAGAAGAAGAAACAAAACCATCTCAGCGACCTGAAATTTCTAAGACCGTGCTTCATGAAATTGAAGAAATTTCCTCCAGTCACGAAACAGAATCTGAGACTAGTTTACCAGCAGCAAGTCAAGTTCCTGAATCACTAAAAACTGTCAACCAATCAGTTGAACCTCCTACTGAAGTGGGAGCATTCATCTCTCCTCAAAGAGAGATATTCTCGTTAGATACACTTTCAGTAGCATCTTTGGAAGAGGAAATTCTACTTACTGATGAAGTGGAGACTAAGGGTCCTAGTCAAACTGATGCCAAGACAAATGTTGAGCGCACTGTGTTGAAGATTTTGGAACTTTTGAGCAATGATACAGTCAGAAGAATTGGCGTTTGTGGCACTGGAAAGGTTGGGAAGACGACTCTGCTGAAAGCCTTTATTGATCATCCCCAGATAAATGACATGTTTGATTTGATCATTTGGGTGACAGTATCAAAATACTGGAGTATAAGGAAGATGCAGGATGAAGTTTTAAGGCAATTATCAACAGATTTCAAGGCTGAATCTGAAAATAGAGAAGAATTGTTCCGATATTTGGAAGGCAGGAAGTTTTTGCTTGTTTTGGATGATGTCTGGGAGAGTATAGATTTAGAAGCAGTTGGTATTCCTGATCCTAGCTCGGAAAATGGCAGTGCGATAATACTGGCAACTAGGAATTTGGAGGTTTGTGATAACATGCGTTTCATAAATATGATCGAAGTTGGAACTCTTTCTAAGGAAGAAGCATGGAAGCTGTTCCGTGAACAAGTAGGTAGAGTTGTCAACATACCAGGTATCCTGCCCTTTGCTCGAGTTATCGCTGAGAGGTGTGGAGGTCTGCCTCTGCTGGTTATTGTCACTGGAAGAGCTCTGTCAGGGGAAAAAGATGTCTTTGCATGGGAACAAGCATTCAAGCAATTTTCAGGGCCTTGTGGAGATCTAAGAAGCCGAAATGACATAATCCAATTGTTAAAATTCAGTTTTGACCAATTGGAGGTTCATGACATACAGAGTTGCTTCCTTCATTGTGCTCTATCTCCTGAAGATCAAGAGGTTAATATTTCTGAATTTGTTACGTATTGTATCGAAGAAGGTTTGGTTGCTGGGAATACGGTCGATGCATATAAGAGGGGCCATGAGATAATTACTGTTCTCGTACGTGCCTTTTTGTTAGAAACTTGTTCAAAGGTGGCAACTACAGCAGCAACATGCATGCTACCATGCAATCATGCACGAGCATGCAAGTGACCAAGTAGTCCAGCTGAGGCATTGAAATGTCCATGGTGTAATCCGGTTGAAGAAACACTTTTGTAATAGTTGACTTTTATTAATTTTTTTGTTATCCTTTTATGTAATGTTCAGCTAAGATTAATCATGATTCTTAGCTAATTTAGCAGTTCTTTAGAGGTCATTATGTTGATTTTACACCTTAGATACCTGCACAAGCAAGCTTTGTTTTCTTTCTATGTAACCCATCTACTTATGTATTTTTTTTTTTATGAATGAAGTAACAAGCATAGCCAACTTGTTCTCTCATCTTTGTTCATCCGTTTTTGCTTCTGTTTTGAGCTTTCAAACACAAGATTTCTTTGTTTTGTTCTTGATCATTTGATCGAAACTTAACACATACTTTACCCAGGTATATTAATACTTTGTTGCTCCAGTTTCAACAAGTTGTTTATACTTTACCTGGGTAAAATAGATTTGTTATTCTTCCTGTGTGAAAAACTTAACAAATGGTATCAAGAGCCTGTTGTCTTTGAGGGCCTTGGTTGTGCACAGTTTGTGGCTGACTCGTGTTTGAAAGAAAGAAGCAGGAGCTTTTGTTGTTGGTCTGTTTTTTAGTTGCTGCAAGTATGAGCTTCTCACCACCACCACCACCTATTTTTGCTGGTGAAAATGACAACATCTGGGCTGTGAAAATGAGGACATATCTGCAGGCACATGACCTGTGGAATGTGGTCCAAAATGACACTGAGCCACCTCCCCTAAGAGCAAACCCGACCATTGCTCAGATCAGACAGTATAATGAAGACTGTGCAAAGAAGTACAAGGCCATGTCATGCCTTCAAAGTGGAGTTTCAGATGTGATCTTCACAAGGATAATGGCCTGTGACAGTCCAAAGCAGGCATGGGACAAACTCAAGGAGGACTTTCAAGGATTTGAGAAGACTAGGCAACAGCAACTAATAAACCTAAGAAGGGACTTTGAGAATCTAAGGATGAAAGAGTCAGAGACTGTCAAGCAGTATGCTGACAGGATAATGGCCACTGTCAACAACATAAGATTGCTTGGGGATGATTTTAGTGACCAAAGGGTAGTTGAAAAAGTCATAACAACCCTGCCAGAGAAGTATGAATCAAAGATCTCTTCTCTGGAGGACTCGAGAGACCTATCAACTATTCCATTGACAGATTTGATAAATGCTCTCTATGCACAAGAGCAAAGAAGAGCAAACAGAATGGAAGAGTATTCTGAGGGAGCTTTTCAGGCCAGAGGCAGAGAAGACTCAAACTCGAGCTCCAACTTCAAAGGCAAGAAGCCTTGGACAGAAAAGAAGGACAAAGGCAAGAAGGAAGCCACCAAAAGAAAGTTTCCACCTTGTGCTCATTGCAAGAAGACCAATCACCTTGAAAAATACTGCTGGTACAAGCCTGACATTCAGTGCAGAGGGTGCAAACAACTTGGACACATTGAAAAGGTGTGTAAAAACAAACCAAAACCACAGCTACACCATCAAAATCAAGCTCAGACTGCTGAAGATGTTGAAGCACAAGAAGAGCATGTCTTCACAGCTTCTTGTTTTGCAAGCTCGAGCAAGGTTAACAAGATGTGGTTGATTAATAGTGGGTGTACTCATCACATGGCTTCAAACAGAAGCATGTTCAAGGAGCTAGACACCACCTTTGTGACCAAAGTCAGAGTAGGGAATGGTGAGCTCATAGAGGCCAAAGGCAAAGGCAAGGCTGTGATCGACACAAAGTCAGGTAACAAAACTATTTCTGAGGTTCTTTATGTACCTGACATTGACCAAAATTTGTTGAGTGTTGGGTCACTCTTTGGAGAAGGGTATTCTCTCATTTTTGAAGACAAGATGTGTGTGATCAAAGATCTTTGTTAACCAAGTGTTAGTAGCAAGAGTAGCCATGAGTGATCGAAGTTTCACTTTGGATGTAAATCAGCTAGAGCCGAAGACACATGTGGCTCAGGCTGATGAGTCAAGTTTGTGGCATAGGAGGCTAGGCCATGTGAACTACAAGTCACTTGGCCTACTGCACAAAATGAGTCTGGTTGAAGACATGTCCTGCGTTGAGCCAAAGAAAGATGTGTGTGAAGTGCGTCGACAGCAGCGGACTGCATCTGCCATTTCTTGCAAACAAAGCGTGGAGAGCTCAAGAGAGGCTCCAGTTGGTTCATACAAACATTTGTGGGCCCATGAAGATCACTTTCCCAAACGGGAACAGGTATTTTGCACTCTTTATTGATGACTGCACTAGGTTCTGTTAGGTAACTTTTTTGAAGCAAAAGTCGGATGTTGTTGACTTCTTTTGCAAATTTAAGGCTTTGGGTGAAAACCAAGCCAACAATAAGTGAAATGCTTAAGGTCGGATAATGGGGTGAGTATGTATCTCAAAGGTTCCAAAAGATATGTGATGATGCTGGAATTCTTCATCAGCTGACGATCATCTACACACCACAGCAAAATGGTGTCTGTGAGAGGAAGAACAGAATAGTTCTTGATATGGCTAGGTGCCTTTTGTTTGAGGCTAAAATGCCTAACAATTTTTGGGCTGAGGCAGTGAACACTCTTGATTTACTTACTAAGCAGACTTCCAACTAATGCGGTGAAAGGAAAAACACCCTTTGAAGCTCTGGTTTGGACAAAAACCAACAATGTCACACCTGAGGGTATTTGGTTGTTTGTGCTATGTACTGGTTCCAGCAGAGAAAATGACTAAGCTTGAAAAAAGGTCCATGCCAGGGGTGTTTGTAGGCTACAACAGTGTGAAGAAAGGTTATAGGATCTTTGATCCATTGACCAAGAAGATCATTGTGAGCGAGAGATGTAAAGTTCAATGAAAAGGGTATTGGAAATGGGATGGAACTAATGCAAGCCTACTTGAGGAAGATCAAAATAGTCCCGACCTACTGACCTCTCAAACTGAAAGTGAAGTTGAAGATGACTATGATGATGTACCTATTCGAGGCACTAGAACTTTGGCGGATGTCTATGAAAGATGTGCCATGACCATAGTTGAGCCATCCCGCTATTGAAGGTGTCAAAAAGAAATCTTTGGCAAGAGGCTATGGAATTTGAATCGAAGATGATTCGGAAGAATGACACTTGGGAGCTGGTCAATAGGCCAGAAAATAGAAAAGTCATTGGTGTTAAATGGGTGTTCAGGACCAAGACAAATTCAGATGGGTCTCTGAACAAACACAAGGCCAGGTTGGTTGTGAAAGGCTACAATCAGCAGCAAGGGGTCGATTTCTTTGAAACCTTTGCACTGTTGCAAGGTTGGATACCATAAAGTGCTATTTGCCTTGGCACTGTAAACTTGATGGAAAGTGCACCAATTAGATGTGAAATCAGCCTTTTTAAATAGATTTCTCAAAGAAGAAATCTTCATTGAGCAGCCTGAAGGGTTTGAGGTTTCTGGTGAGGAACATAAAGTCTATAGGCTTAAGAAGGCCTTGTATGGCTTGAAGCAGCTCCAAGAGCACTGGTATGATAGAATTGATGCCTACTTGTCAAGGCTCGGGTTCACAAAAAGCATAAGTGAGCCCACTCTTTATGTGAAGAAGGATGAAAAGGAGACACTGCTGATTGTGTCACTATATGTTGATGATCTGCTAGTTACTGGCAGCAAAGATGAGCTGATTAAAGACTTTAAGAGGCAAATGCAAGACATTTTGAGATGACTGATCTTGGTCCGATGACATACTTCCTTGGTATGGAGGTAAATCAGGGAGAACAAGGAATTTTTATAAGCCAGCAAGCCTTTGCATTGAAAGTTCTAAGCAAATTCAGCATGTCAAAGTGCAAGCCTGCTAGCACACCAGTTGCACTAGGAGAGAAGAAGTCATCAAGCACAAGTGAGCACGATCGAGTTGATGAAAGGGGGTACAGGAGTTTGGTTGGTTGCTTGCTTTACCTAAAAGCAACAAGGCGGATATCCGTATCTTTGTTGGCTTACTCTCAAGAGTTCATGCCTTCTTTGCAATGTTGCACATTTTAAAACAAAGAAAGAGGGTCCTAAGATATGTCAAAGGGACTTTGAATTTTGGTGTAAAGTTTGGAAGGTCAAAGGAGCTGAAACTTGTTGGTTATTGAGATAGTGGACTGGCTGGTTCAATTGATGACATGAAGAGCACATCAAAGCTACTTCTTGATCTAGGATCAAGTGTTTTCAGTTGGAGTTCAAAGAAGCAACAAAGTAGCTCAATCCACTCGCAGAGGTGAGTATATTGCAGTACTGCTATCGTCATTAACCAAGCCATTTGGCTTAGAAAGTTGTTGGATGATTTAAATGCTAGATGATGGAAGCAATCAAATTAAGGTTGACAACCAGTCTGCTATTGCCATTGCCAAGAACCCTGTGTTCCATGGCAAAACAAAACATTTCAAGATCAAGTATCACTTTGTAAGAGAAGCTGAACTTGCTAAGAAAATCTGCTTGGTACATTGTTGTTCGAGGATCACTTTGCGATGTTTCGACCAAGCCATTAGCTTCTGGAAGGTTTGAATGTTTACGGAAAGAGATTGGAGTTTGCTGCCTTGTAGCCAAGGAGGAGTGTTCAAAGGTGGCAACTACAGCAGCAACATGCATGCTACCATGCAATCATGCACGAGCATGCAAGTGACCAAGTAGTCCAGCTGAGGCATTGAAATGTCCATGGTGTAATCCGGTTGAAGAACCACTTTTGTAATAGTTGACTTTTATTAATTTGTTTGTTATCCTTTTATGTAATGTTCAGCTAAGATTAATCATGATTCTTAGCTAATTTAGCAGTTCTTTAGAGGTCATTATGTTGATTTTACACCTTAGATACCTGCACAAGCAAGCTTTGTTTTCTTTCTATGTAACCCATCTACTTATGTATTTTTTTTTATGAATGAAGTAACAAGCATAGCCAACTTGTTCTCTCATCTTTGTTCATCCGTTTTTGCTTCTGTTTTGAGCTTTCAAACACAAGATTTCTTTGTTTTGTTCTTGATCATTTGATCGAAACTTAACACATACTTTACCCAGGTATAATACTTTGTTGCTCCAGTTTCAACAAGTTGTTCATACTTTACCCGGGTAAAATAGATTTGTTATTCTTCCTGTGTGAAAAACTTAACAAAACTACTTCCAATTCTTCCATCATAATGCATGATATGACGAGAGACTTGACATTGGCCATCTTGTTCCAGGAAAAAGGCAGTCAATTTCTGTTGAGAACTTACTCAAAACTGGTTAGCCGACAAAATAATTCATCGCTCGTGCCACGTGAAAGCCCTGAGAACAGTAGATTGTTTATTCCTGATGGTCATCAATTCATATTGAGAGCCGGATCAAGACTGACCCAACCACCTTCAGTAGAGGAATGGGGAAAGTCTAGTATGATCTTTTTGATGGACAATAATTTGTCCGCTTTACCCGAGAGACCAAGTTGCCCTGGACTTTTGACACTGTTTCTTCAAAGAAATTTCAGGCTCAGAGTGATACCGTGTGCTTTTTCGACTGCATGCCTTGTTTGAAAGTGCTAAACTTGTCAAATACCCGAATAAAGTCTCTGCCAAGAACAATTTCAAAACTTGTAAGCCTGGAAACTCTCGTCCTTCGTCATTGTGAACGCCTTGCTATGCTTCCCTCTGATATTGGATCCCTCAAACTTCTTCAAGTACTTGACCTTAAAGTCACTGAGATCAACGTATTACCTGATGAGATCGGTGAACTATCCTCTTTGACATACTTTGATATATGCTTCTATGGATCTATCAACCGAAGTGAGTATCTTAAATTGCCACAAGGCTTGGTTTCTAGTGGGATAATATCGAGGCTCTGTGCATTGCAATCACTAGGGATTAGGGTGTTCCCAGGAAATGAGAGGTGGGACAGATGTGTCAAATCCATCATTTACGAGGTAAGTAAATTGACGGGGCTAGCTTCTCTGTCTTTTTATTTCCCGGAAGTAGAGCTTCTTGAACTGTTCCTTCAAAAAAGTACAGCCTGGATTGATCAATGCTTAGCTGAGTATAATTTTGTGGTTGGCCATGACATCAAGCGTATTGTCTCTCGAGTTCCACAATACGTGGAGCTTGATTATGATCGGAGAAGCCAACGCTTGAGATTTGTTAACGGTGAGAAGACACCTGATGCAATCGTCAAAGTACTAGCATATTGCTCAGCTTTTTATTTAGATCATCACCTGGACGTAATCAGCATATCGAAGTTCGGGATTGTCAACATGAATAAGTTGAAACACTGCATGGTAAGTGAGTGTCCCACAGTTAAAGCTGTTTTGGACGATAAGGAATTTACCGAGGTTGTATTTCCATGCCTAGAGCACTTGAATCTTCACTATTTGTGGAATTTGGAATACATCTGCAACGACCTTCTTCCTGAAGGAAGCTTCACTATGCTACGGATCTTGTATGTGCACGCATGTCCAAAGTTGAAGTACGTCTTGAAAAGCTCCATGCTTCGATTCTTCTTGAACCTAGAGGAGTTGATAGTCGATGATTGTACAGCAATCGAGAAGATCGTACTTGACGATGATATGACCACTGAATTGAGTCACATGTCGGATTCCAGTTTCAAAAGACTAACTCTTCACTACCTTCCCGCATTAGAAACCATTCGACAAGGTGTTTGGCCATCTTTCGAATATATCAGTGTATGCAACTGCCCTAATTTCAAGAAAATCAATTTAGATTCCAAGTCGAAACACACACTGAAGGGGATTAAAGGTGAGAAGGATTGGTGGGATTCATTAGAATGGAAAGAACCTTCTCTAAGCATACATTTCAACGACTTGTTTACTCTAGTTTCTGAGGATGATATATGAGGAGATAGTATCAATTGATGCTATTTTCATCGCTTGAGTCAACGATGTGTAAGAATAAAAAAATTTTACCTGCAGAAAATAAATCAAGGCTGAAGAGGTCTTGTCTATTTTTCCTTTTTTCTTTTCCAGGATTATGAAGCATTTCTATTTATTTGAAATTCAAGCATGCTTATATAGTAGCTGAATATCACTTAGCAGTGAGTACCTCGTTATTTCTTCTTCATTTTTCCTAAAGTATCCATGTACGGCACATTTTCGCAAAAATTGAGTTCCTGTTAACATCGACAAATAATAAAAAGGTAATTATTTGGTCAACTCTTTGGTAAAAGTAAGAGGTCGATTTCATTTTGCCCCTCTACTAAAAAAAAAGGGTAAATTAGTTATTATATATTAGATCAAGGAGCAAACTGGTCTTTTTATTAAAAAATTTCATCCATTTTTTCTATTAAAAATTGGTCATTGTATATCAATATAAGGTACAAGTGGCACGCCACGTCATTGTCTAATTATTCTGTCAACCACATCAGATTTTAACCGTACAAATTGATGAAATTTTTAACCGAAATGACCAATTTACTTTTTAGTCTAATTTATAAGGATTAATTTACCTATTTTTTAGTAGAAAGGGTAAAATGCAATCTGATTTCTAGTATAGGGCCTTCATCATATTTTTTTCAATTCTTTTCATCTAAATTGTGGTTGGTTCAATGTTTCATGGTTTAGCATGCCTTATTTGATACTTTGTTTTATTTTTCCATGCATAACTTTCCAATCAAGATTATTGATAATTCACCTTTTTTAGGTCACTCCTTGGGGAGCTTTGAAATTCCTTGCTGCACAGGGTTTCCGGCAGCAAATCAGCTCTTCACACTGGCAAACAAAGAGAAAGGCGGAAATAGCTGTCCATTGACAACCAGTGCTATTGGTATAGCGAATGCAAACAATTAGAGATAGCCTTTTCTGGAACAATTTCCGAAAAACGGAGATAAAACTATTGCTTCCTCCCCAATTCCCTCATGGATTGCCCGTAATGTGTTAGAGGAAGTAGACAAACAACCATGGCAGCATCACTAACAACACTTGCATCCGTTGACAGTTAATTTATCGGAATTCCGGAAAGGTATGGGTCAAGAACTAATATTTTTAGTTCTCCATACATCTAGACATGTCGAAGCCCTGAATTGAGGGTTTAAAGACCTCGTCATATTAGGAACTTTCTCTGATTATTTTGCCTTCCATGTATATAATTTGTTGTCATTTTGAATTAACTTAATACAAGGAACATGTTCTTGTTCAATTCTTTAAAATGGGGTTGTTTAATATTTAAAAAAAAAAAGTGATTTTAGTGTTGAATAAAATGTAAATTGAAAAATACTACACTTAAATACGATTAAATTTGACTGCTATGTTGAGGCAATAACAGTGCCAAATCAATGTAACTCTGTTATAATTTGAATTTATTTTATTTATTTAATAATATAATAATTAAATTGATCCATTTAATAATAAAGAAATTAATTTAATTTAGTTTGTATAATACAAGCATCATCTAAGTATTTTAACCTAAATTATAATATATATTTATATTAACTTAACGAAAGTCGAAGGCTTTCTTTCTTTGTAGGTATTGCATGTGCATTATTGTTAGATTCTAATGTCATGAGGTTGGGACTCTAGTCTTACAAACCGAATCGTGACCCATGACACTAGCAGATTGTTCATCCTAAGGTTTTATGTGGAAGAGAAAATCTACCTCTTTGAATTGCATCAAGACTAAAGGCTAATTTAACATTGTTTTTTAAAATGGCTTTTGAAAATTTTTGTTTAAGTTTTAAATATGTACTTAATTGATGTCACAAGTTAACTCGACACCAATAAAATTAGTAAAAATTCATTTTACATAATTAATTTATATTGTTATAGAATATTTCTGAATTTTCATATATTTATATAAAATTAATAAAAAAAAACTACTTTAAATTAAGATAATATGCAAATAATGCTATTTAAACTCAAAACATCAAGAGTATTAAATTTTTCCATCCACCTAAAGCCTCGATATCATTCTATACGGTAATTTCTATAATCTAATTTTATTTTTGTACATATTACATATGTGTTGTTATTATTAATTTCAAACCATACACTTTATTATTTATTTTATATTATTTTTAAACGCATACATGTATTCTAAATATATAGTTTCCACAAACATGCGTGTAATAAAATTTTTAATATTATTAGTTAACAAGAAAAAAAATTAAAATATATTCAAATTTGCTGTTACTCACATTGACATTGTAATTATTAAAAAAAATAAAAAAAATAAGTTTTTAGATTTCTTGAAGAATTTTTTATTGAAAATATGAGCAACTTTTTTTTTTAAATTTTTATGTACCTTTTTATAAGAGTTTTTATTATGTATTTTTAAATTCTAAAAAATAAGGGTTAAATTGATAAAAAAAAACTATTAATATTAAGTGCAAAATGAATCATTATACCTTTTCTATAATTTCCAAATTTATTAAATAGACTAATAACTTAAAAAATTAAAAATTAAAAATTAAAATTAAAATTAAAATACAAATATCTCTTACATATTTAAACATTATACCCCTTTAATTAAAAATAATAATTCATCTATACTATAATAAAATTTATGGATTTTATAATAAATATAATACCCATCCATAAATCATCTTGGTCAGTACTTATAAAATTCCTGATTGAATGTGTATATATATTTGGCTAAAATATGTTGTTAGTTTCTATACTATAACGAAAATTAAAATCTAGCTCTTATATTTGAAAAATTAAAAGTTAAGTCCTATTTTTTTATTTAAAAATCTTAGTTTAATCATTAAAATCGTATGTATTTTCTGTTAGAATTTTTCAACTTGGTATATGATTAACAGGAAATAAATATGATAAGTTAGCAACGACCATGATGATGGCTGGACTATAATTTTTAAATTGAAAAAGTATGTGAACTAAATTTCAAATTCTAAATAAGTATAGGGACTAACAACATAATTTAACCGATGGGGTAAACAACACCAACCTCGGTATCATCCTCAGAACCACCGTGATTATCGTCGGAAATTTCCACAACCGGCGAACCAAATTCAACATTATTATCCAGAAAATAAAGCAAAAAAACCAGGACCAAACAACACAAAATCATGGGAATTGGTCCAAAAATCCACAAAAAAAGAGGCAAAGAGAAATAAAAGCCACGTAATCCCAACGACCAAAAATAACTTCCACGGTTCACAATCGTCGCCACGTAATCCGCCGTAAGACAGTGGCGGAACTGGTTCTCCGTACTCTTCTTCTTCGGCGGTATACAAACAAGTATACTCGCATGGCTATAATACCTTATAGATTGTATATTCAATAAGAAGACCACCATAAAACAAAGTAGCATAGCAAAATACTTGATCGAAAAAATCCGGTGACTTAAATCTCCGACATCGATAGCCGATTTCTCGCCGGCGTTACTCGTCATTAATAACGCGATGAGCGAACTTAACGTTATCGCCGTCGAGGCTAATACCGTTGATGCCATTATGTTGTTACGTAACGTTTGAACTGCTAAGACACCGTTGCCCTGTACATCCTGTGAAAAAACGAGGATTTAATTTCAAATTAATTCAAAATATATATATCGAATTAATGATGAAGAACAGCCACGAACCTCCATCATGCAATGAACCCAGAATCGGCGACTAATTGCATTAATGCCGATAATAGTTTTGATAGGGTATTTGATAACACGATGAAGAAGCCATAGATGATAAACAGTCATTATTAAAAGACCTATTGGAACTAATATACAATCAAGATATCTAATCTCCATAGCCATGATTATTGATGAAGAAGAAGAAGATTGTTTTTTTTTTTTTTTTTTTTTTTGAAGCAGGCAACAATTTTTTTAATTATATTATTTCCTTAATGAAAGGAAATAATAATTGAAAAATAATGTGTCAATAAAATTTTTTTTCTTTTATTTTGATAAAAAAGATTTAAATTATAAATAAAAATTTTATTTCTAAGAAAATGAGTTAAAATGAATTTTTAAATAGAATTGTTTTCTAATTTAAGAGTGGTATCAAATATAAAAAAATATTTATATTTATTTCTAAATTAAATTAAATATTAACTTAGTGTAATTGTTTATATTTTTTGTCAATTTAGTTTTTATTTAAAAAAAGGAGTTAAATTAATTTTTAATGAAAATGTTTATTAAAATATATTTTTAAAGATATTGGTGCTGCGACCCACGTGATTGTTCACGTATACTTTATGCTCATATAATATTATTTGACTTATATTTCACGTCAACAAATAATTTTAAAATTATAAAAATTTAAAAGAATTAGTATAAAGTACACACGAATTGCCATACAAGTAGTCATGTTCAAGAATTAATTTTTTAGTCAATATTTTTGTTAAAAAATTTAATTCGACTCTTTTTTAAATACTGAGTGCTAAATTTAGCTTAAAAAATAAGAGCCAATTTGACAAAAAAAAAATATTAAAAGTTAAAGTTGTCATTATGCCTGTAATATATATATTCTTTTGAAATTATTTTATGATACACAATATCTATACATACGAAATTATATTTGATGTATTGACATGTATTTCATAGACAACCAAAATTAAATTATAAAATTGAGGATGGTCGAAATATAATTTTATTATTATTTTATTTTATTTTTTTACAATTTTTAAGAGGGTTATAACTATAATTTACTATTTTGAGAAGCTAAAACGTAATTGTATCATTGTATTAATTTAAAATTTTACAATATTTAGGGGAGAAAAACTACAAAATTACCCTTTTTTTTTAGTCAAAGCGTCTACGTGGCCCTTGGCACTTAAGCAATACGTGTAATATGTGTAAGACAAATGGCAAATATCTAACTATGCCACTTATGCAAGGTTTTCTATTTTGTGGACAACCTTTATATATATATATATATTAGATAAGAGTAAAATATTAATTTTAAAATATCATGGCAACATAATACATGTAAATAACTACTCCATACATATCTTTTAAATAAAAAAGAATTATCCCATCTCATTTTACCTATATATATATATATATATATATATATATATAAACTATGTTGATTTAATAGTCAGGGTGTTCATCATTTTAGATATAATTTGAGTTCGAGTCGCACTAGTCACATTACTATAAGAGTTTTGCCCTCTTATAATTCACCAAGAAAAATATATAAAAAAACCACATCATCCAAAATAGATTATTTAAATTTCATTAAACGATTTGAATTTAATCATTGTCGATAAAAGTAAAGGCTAAATGTGGCAACAATTGTTCATCGACCCAAAGTTAGCAATTTATGTCACAATTGTAAACTACATTTAATATCACTAAACTATTAGTAAGTTTACATTTTAGTTACTCAACTTCAAAATGTTACAAAATTGGTTATTGAACAATTTGAATGTTTTTATTTAAGTCATTGAGCTGTTAAAATCGAAAGCTCTCATTCTCCTTCTCTTTCAAAGTTTAAAATTTTTTCGTGAAACAACTTTAAAACGTCACAAATATATGAACCAATACATATGATATGCAATATATATTTATGATACACAAAATCTATATATACGAATTTATATTTGATGTATTGATGAGTACAATAATTAGGGTGAAACTAGAATTTTTACTTGAAGAGTGGTCAATTGTAATTTTACTACTGTTTTATCTTAAAATTTACAATTTTAAAAGGGTTAAATTATAAATTTACCATTTTGAGAGCCAAAATGTTAATTTAAATGAAGATTTTAAAATATTTATATGTTAAGGAAAACAAATTTTATTTATAAACATGAAAATAATATAATAAAGATAACAAAATACTTCTAATTTCATAAAATTATATTTGGGGAAAAAACTCAATACACACACTGTCTGCAAAGCATTACATTACAATGACATTGTCTACGAACCGATCAAGGCCGATCCTCAGCAAACATCATAAAATGGCCCCATTAAAAGGGAAAATTATGAGGTCAAATTTAAAGAAAAAGGGCAATGAAGCCCAAAGTTTTCCTGGAAAAACACTTCAACCACAAATGTCTAACAAAAATATAACCTTTTTTGGCCAAAAAAAGAACAAAAATGTAACATTTTGAACCTTATTCTAAATTGATGTTTGGGTATAGGAACAGAGCAAATATATAAAAATCGAGGCAATGTTCTATCTGCGAGCCTAGTTGTCAGCCACTTCGATGAGTGTTGTCTCGTAGTCATTCGGAGCTACGAAACCGTGGAGGTTCATGACGGTTGCAGCCACGTTCGCAAGTCCACCATTCGGAACATCGCTGCGGAATCTAACACCAGGTGCCAATCCTGGACCTCCGATCGCAATAGGCACCTAATCAAAACATCCGTAATATACATCACATATTCAGAACCTAATATAGATTTCAATAATGCGACCATTCGTTGTTCTTTGGTGTAAAAAGAAAAAGATATTGGAAACTTACAGGTTGACAAGTGTGGGAGGTGAGTATCTGGAGATCTCCATTCTTGTCGAGAAGAGGTTCCCCAGATTTATTTCTCTTCACCATGTCCTCGGCGTTACCGTGGTCTGCAGTCACAACGTATATTCCGCCCACTTGCTCTATCGCATCAAGGATCATCTGCACCAAGCAATATGATCAAGAAAAGCCTTCTTACAAGACAATGTATGCTTTAGAACAATATCGGATATGAAAATACAACTCAAGAATAGAAAGACTTCGGTATAAATGTAAAAAATGGATGATACATTCGTAATAAGAGGAAAAGTAATATTGATTTCCGATGAAATATATCCCGTCAGCATCATATGAATAACTAGTGTGAAACACGACTGATTACAATTCATTAGAATGCTGTAAAATCATTAGAAATTTTTGAAGTAACAATTAAAGAATGAACTTGAGCCATTGTACCTTGACAGCTTCATCGGCAGCCTTGCATGCCACAACCGTAGCCTCGATATCTCCGGTATGACCCACCATGTCACCATTTGGTATGTTCACACGTACCTAAACAACCAAAAAGCCATTCAGCATGGGCTGCGTAAAGGTCAGCCGGTTCGGTTTTGGTTTCAGTTAGAATAGTCGGTTTTAATAGATTAAGTTGGTGAATTGTCAGTTCTTGAATTTTACTCCATTAATAATCACCTGGTCAAATTTCCCACTCAGAATAGCATCCCTAGCCTTTTCACCGATCTCCAATGCCTTCATCTTAGGTTGAACATTGAACGTTATGCCAACATCGCTCGGGATTTCCACATATTCTTCCATTTGAGGATTGAAATACCCGGAGCGATTCCCGTTCCAGAAGAAAGTGACATGGCCAAATTTGACAGTCTCACTGCCGATAAACAAACAAAGCATTTAACATATTGAATATTTCAAGGAAATGGGAGGTACAGATTATTATGAGTTGTCCTAAAACGCACCTGCAGGCAAAAGTACGGACACCATTATGCACCAAATATTCACCCGATGTTCTATCAATCTCTGGAGGAGAAACAAGGTAGCGGCTTGGAAGCTTCAACTCACCATCATACTGAAGCATTCCAGCATAACGGATTTTAGGGACCCGTACACGATCAAATTTGTTGAAATCTTGATATTCAAGTGCCTTAGCAAGCATAACCATTCGATCTGCTCGGAAGTTAATGGTAACAACAGCATCACCATCTACTATTGGACCCACAGCCTTGTTGATATCATCAACGATGACAAAGGGAGGTAAGTACTGGTCATTGGCATTTTCTCTCAGTTTCTTTACAGCTTCAATGGCATTCTTAAACTTGTGTGGGGCTTCACCGAGAACTTGAGCGTCCCATCCTCTTTTAACAACATCCCAATCATTCTACGAAAAATCCAGTCACAAAAGTTAGCTTCTTAATCAATTCAAATGAATCTTTTAGATCTTTGACAATGATTTCTCACCTCATAACGGTCCATTGTGACATACATACGGCCACCACCAGATGCGATGCGGGCATCTACACCTTTTTCACGTAACTTTGCAAGGTCATTCTCGAGAGTCTCCACAAAGCCTACACTCGAACCATCCAAAACATCACGACCATCAGTGAGAACATGAAGACGGATTCTTTTAGCACCACGCTCACTAGCTCCCTTCAGCAACAACTGCACAAAAAGATTTAAAAAAACAACTAATTAAACTTAAAGAAAGGAAATGAATTCATTAAAGAAACCAAGAATCACCAAAAATTACCTGCAATTGATCGAGACGGGAGTGAACACCTCCATCGCTAAGTAATCCGATCAAGTGAAGGGTACCCTTCTCAAAAGATTCACTTATATACTTAAATCCTTCACCATCATAGATCTTCCCCGAGGCAAGAGCAAGATCAACAAGCTTAGCCCTATGGTTAAAAATGGATTAACACGTTAGAACACTAGCAGCACAGTTAATCTTCCATCAAGATAGCAAGCATATCCATCCATCCATACACATCATACACAGACACACATATAAAGCAATAATCATGAAAATAAGCTTACCCTTGAGCGAAAATGCGGCCTGCACCGAGAGCATTGTGACCAACTTCACTGTTTCCCATGTCATCCTCTGTTGGAAGCCCTACAGCATTTCCATGAGCTCGGATTAATCTCCATCTGTCCGGGGCACCCTATATTCAATAACATCAATTTCAATCAAAATATAAGTCTCATAACAGAATCGTATAATGTAAATCCTTTTATTAATCAAAAGATTGTAATAATGTCCATATGAAGAAAAAAAATACTTACAGTTCCCATAACTTAAAGCAAACATATCTACACATTTTCCCCAAATTGTTGGAATCAACTAACACATACAGGTTAAATTGTGCTGTTAGTCCCTTTACTTGTATAAAATTTGAGATTTGGTCCCTATACTTTAAAAGTTAAAAATTCAGTCCTACTTTTTTCAATTTAAAAATCTTAGTCCAATCATTATAGTCATTGATAGTTTCTACCAAAATTTGTCAAATTAAAATGTGAGTATAGCCTAATCGACAAATTAAAAAAAAAATTAGGATTTTAATGACTGTGCAGAGATTTCTAAATAAAAAAAGTAGGTTAATTTGTGCTGTTAGTCCCTCTACTTGTATAGAATTTGAGATTTGGTCCCTGTACTTTAAAAGTTAAAAAATCACTCTCCTATTTTTTCAATTTAAAAATCCCAGTCCAATTAGTCCAATCATTAGTCATTGATAGTTTCTGTCAAAATTTGTCAATTTAACATGTGAGTATAACCTAGTTGACAAATTTTAAGAAAAAAAATTAAGATTTGAATGACTGGTCTTAGATTTTTAATAAAAAAAAAGGACTTAATTTTCAACTTTTCAACTTTTTAAGTACAGGGACAGGGACTAATATCAAATTTTGTCAAAGTACAGGGACTAACAGCATATTTTAACCACACATATATAGTTCGATTCTCTGTATTATCAGTCAACCAAATCAAACAGTCATCTCATTAAATCCCAATATTAAAACACAGGCTAAAAAAAACCTACTCTAAAAACAAGATTGAAAGCTTCATTCTCATAAAGAAACGAGATCCAAACCAACCAATACCATTAACAAACTATTATCGAATCAAAAACCAAGAAAATCCCAGATCTAAAATCACAAAAACAAATAGAATCTTAAAAGAAGAAAAAGGGCGGGACCTGTTTGAGGGAATCCATGGTGGGTGTTTGAGCAACATGGATACAATTGTATTGATCTGGTTTATATTCGCCCCAACCATCGAGGACCACGACGGCGATACGTTTTCCCTTTGGAAGCTTTGAGTGGTCCTCTAATTTAAACGATACTTGTCCTGAACTCGCCATTGTTGTTAAGCTTCGAATGTTTGTATTTTAATTAAGATTTGAATGAAGGTTTGATAATGGTTATATATAATAAGGGAGAGAAAAAAAAAAGGAAAAACGAGAGGAGAAGACGACGGCGAGAATAGTGAAAGGATTCAAAGATTTTGACCTTTTAAATTAAACTGGTGGCGTAGAGACAAAGCATGGCAGTACCACGTGATTACACATCTATAAATTTTTTTCTTTTTTGAAAAATCTCTCTCTCAACGTAATCATCCCGCCATGAATAAAAAATTATATTCATATTAATCGAATTAAAAAATATATGAATTAAAATTTAATTCATCACACATCTATAATTTTATTCTTATTTTAATTATTTTATTGGATGGTCGAATATTTATTATGAAATTACTAAAAAGTACAATCATTTAATTAGTCCTTCAACTTAAAAATAAAGTAATTTCAACTTTTCATTTAACTTTTCTCTTTTTTTAACTTTTGAACTTGTATTATTCGTTAAATCATCCCAAATGGATAGAAAAATTAACCTATATTAATTTTGCTAATGTGATATTCATGTTGGAGTCCACTTATATACCACGTTAGCAATTAATTATTTTTTATAAAAATTATAAAATATTAAAAAATTGTAATTTTATATTTTTTATATTTTTTAAATTTTTATTTAAAATTATAGTTAATTATTAACGTAGCATCCATTTGTATGACAGTTAGGAAAGTTAACAAATAAACAAAAATTTAAATAGAAGAATAAAATAACTTTTTTTTTAAGTTAGAAGGCTAAATTAGTCATCATATATACAATTTGAACCCAAAACACCATGCATAATATACATTTAACTTTAATTTTATCGTGATCAAAACATCAATAAATTATTTATGTAAAATTTTAATAAATATATTTATTACGTAATTTTTTTACTCATATCACGCGTAGTTCAACAAATTTAGTTTTTTTTTTTAATTTAGTATTACAAATAGAGTAGATTTATAAATATAAATACATTATTATAACTACACATGAAGAGATTTGATCAATTAAACTTGAATGTTTAAATCCGAAACCTTGGTGTTTTTATTAAATTTTATTATTTAAACTTTGTACATTGTAATTCTCGTAACTTCAGTTTTATTATCTTAATCAAAACCTCAACTACTAATTATATTATATTTAATTATTTTATAATATTTATATTTTTTATATAATACAATATTAAATTCACGTACTTAAACGCATATCTGCTTAAACTACCACACAAATAAAATCAGGGGCGAATTTAGGGGGTGACATGGGCCCCGGCTCCTCCTAAAATATAAAATTACTTTTTAGGCTTTTGAGATTTTTTAAAAATTTTAAATTAGTAAAGATAAAATTACAATTTGACCCTCCCTAAAATTATAAAAATTCAATTTAATCCTTTAAAATTTATAAAGATATAGACTATAAAAAATTAAAATTTCATCTAGCCCCCTACAAAATTGTTCTGACTTCGCCTCTGAATAAAATCATTAATTACTTATATTAATTAGAATATGGTGAACATCTTTGATTAACAGGTCAAATGTTGAGTTGTTATAATATTTATATTATATTATTATAATATATTTTGAAATATTTTGATATTATGTTATTTTTATGCATATCCTGTTTAATAATAAGCATGTATGATAGAAGATTCTAGAAGTTCAAACAAACCACAAATAATATTCCCTTTTTTCCAACGGTTCAAAAGGAAGAAGGGCGGAAAGTGCTATTAAGGATTAATATATCATTTAGGACTTAAATTTATTTTAATATTCAATTTGATACTTAAATTGTGTTCCAAAGTTCAATTTGCTATTTATACCAAACGGTATCATGCTGTTCAATAAATGCTTGACATGTGTGCTCGATATATACTTATTCTCGTTGAAGTGTAAATATAAGAGCATGAAGTATGAGCCTTCAAAAACTAAATATCAAGGACCAAAACCAAATTTCACCAATTATAATTACACTGTTCAATATCTACATAAAGAGAAAAATTGGAAAATAAGGACACGGATGTTGGGACCCACTTGTAATATTTTCCACAACCTACTCTTCGCGCCGAAGTAGTCACTGCTTTATTAAACAATTACTATATGCTCATTTCCCCCATCAAAGCAAAGAAAAGCAAATCATCCGTTTGTGCCTTCCTATCCACGCAATGAACAACCCCAAGCTCAAAGGCTATGGCTTCAACCCCTCCGATCAAATCCTCATTGGCTATCTCCGAGACCTAACAGTGTTCGGCCGTGATTACTTAGTCCAAGACATCATCTACCTCGGTCACGATATTTGCAACTATGATCCATGGGATCTACCCAGTATGTTCCCTTGTTTTTGTTTTTCTTTTATTCAATTACTTATTAAAATTCTCTTTAAATTTGATTCTTTCTATTCGTAGGTTGCGATTCTATCACACCGAATGATTCGGAACGGTTTTTTATTTACCCGAAAACGTATAAGTATGAAAACAGTAAGTCTAAGGTGATCGATACACCTACAAAACAAGTACCGAATGGTGATCAGCGGCAGCCGATGATAAATCGAGCTACCAAGAACGGAAAGTGGAAAGTCTCGGGGGTTCGAGTTAATGTAAAGTCTAGTGATGATACTAAACAAGTGATTGGTATTAAGACAAGGTTGTATTTCAAGCACAATAGCTGCCCAAACAAAACAACATGTGTGTTACATCAGTTTGAACTTGTTGGTATTGATCCTTGCCAAGTAAGTTATTCCTTAAACTCGAATCGATTTTCGGTTGCGTTGTGTTTATTATAATGAATTTTTCTTCTCATTGATTTTTGTAGGATAAATATTTTCTTGGTAAAGTGATAATGAAAGAATTTAAGCCAACCAATATTTCAAGTAACAATATAGACGATCGGATTTCAATTCCGGAGGTTAGTTAACTTCAATTTGTGCCAACAATGGTGACTAATTAAAATACTACACATCGAGTTTACGTTTTATGTATATTTCAGGTTCGAGAAGAACTTGGTTCGGAGCCATTAGTTGAAACCAAAGTAATTAAAGAGTACGAGTGGACTCAGAGTGAACAAACTAATGTTATAACACCCTATCCAGTTTTCAACAAAGAGAACTTTATTGATGATGAGAATGAAGTGATCTCCAATCACCGGTCACAAGTAAGAACGCTTTTCTCGGAGATTTTTAAAATACTACACATCGAGTTTACGTTTTATGTGTATTTCAGGTTCGAGTAGAACTTGGTTCGAAGTCATTAGTCGAAACGGAAGTAACTAATGAGTACGAGTGGACTCAAAGCGAACAAACTAATGTTATAACACCCTATCTGGTTTTCAACAATGAGAACTTTATTGATGATGAGAATGAAGTGATCTCCAATCACCAGTCACAAGTAAGAACGCTTTTCTCGGAGATTTTTAAAATACTACACATCGAGTTTACGTTTTATGTATATTTCAGGTTCGAGTAGAACTTGGTTCGAAGTCATTAGTCGAAACGGAAGTAACTAATGAGTACGAGTGGACTCAAAGCGAACAAACTAATGTTATAACACCCTATCCGGTTTTCAACAATGAGAACTTTATTGATGATGAGAATGAAGTGATCTCCAATCACCAGTCACAAGTAAGAACGCTTTTCTCGGAGATTTTTAAAATACTACACATCGAGTTTACGTTTTATGTATATTTCAGGTTCGAGTAGAACTCGGTTCAGAGTCATTAGTTGACACCGAAGTAACTAATGAGTACGGGTGGACTCAAAGTGAACAAACTAATGAATTTACAACTCTCTATCCAGTTTTCGACAATGAGAACTTTATTGATGCCAGGAATGAAGTGATCTCCAATCACCAGTCACAAGTAAGAACACTTTCCTTGGAAATTTTTAAAATACTACACATTGAGTTTATGTTTTATGTATATTTCAGGTTCGAGTAGAACTCGGTTCAGAGCCATTAGTTGAAACTGAAGTAACTAATGAGTACGGATGGACTCAAAGTGAACAAACTAATGAATTTATAACTCCCTGCCCGGTTTTCGACATTGATAATGGGAATGAAGTGATCTCCAATCACCAGTCACAAGTAAGAACACTTTTCTCGGAAATTTTGAAGTTTAGTTCATTTAATTCATGTAATTACTGTTAAAACGTGTCTCGAAATCTACAGATAAATATGGAGCTAATTAGAAGCTTGGAAGTACCTAGTATAGGTATTGAGGATCAAAATCAATCATACCAGAATATTGGGATCGATAATGTTCGAACAGTCCCCGATGGAAGCAATCAACATAATATATTTGCAGTTGCAGAGAATGAAAGCTCAATCTTGCCTTCTAATTTACAGGACCATCTAATAGATTTTATAAATCAAATGGTGAGTTACTTTTATATTGTTCATCAAAAAACAGGCATAAAACATGTTGAAAAATCTAATATTTGCTTGTTCAATATGATCCAGGAATGGTTCGACTTATACAACTTATGCCACCGTAAAGATGACGGGCTTTTTCTCGACGAGTTGCCTGACGAGCCGCAAGAACTCGGGCCACAAAATCTATGTGGTATTAACCAGCAAGTTGCCGCTGGTGCTGAAATAGAGTGCACCAATTTGCCCCCTTTGGATGTGGCTGAATCTTCCTACTCAACGGATTCCGTCCGTAAAAGATCAGCCTTGGAGGTTGAAGGATCGGGCACCGGTGTAGAAACTGAATTGGCTCAACAACAAGCAAAGAGAAGTAGATCATAAAGTTTGTGTTGCTTATCTCCCGTATTTGATTAGTGCTTATAAGTCGTAATGTTAGGCCCATCCTCTTATAAGTTAGTTTTCGAGGTTGGCTTTATGTTTATTTGACTTGGGTTTACGTTGCTTGTATTACAAGTTAGGTTTTGAGGTCGTGTGTTTCAATATGTTTCAACTATATATATGAACATCTATAATAGCAAAGTGTGGCTTGCTTGATATTTTTTATATATATATTTATTTCAAAAGTTATAACAAGTAATTTCTTGACATTTGTTGACGTTGTAAGAGTAAAGACACAGAACCATATAGTGGGGAGCATAACAAACTAAAGTGGCAAAAGAACAACAGTTTAGTGGTCAAAAAGGAAGAGAATAATGAAGAAAAATGAGGGTTGGAAAAAAAGCATAAAGTTTGCAAGTAATTTCATTTAAGAAAAACAAAATGTCACATTTTTAAGAGATTAAAGAAAAAAAATAATTTCAATGTTGCCGGCTAAGTTCTAACTCGATTGGTATTAGCATTATTCTCTATGTAAGAGGATGTGGGTTTAAACGCGCTGAAAAAAAATTATCTTCCTACTAAAGGGTTGGAGAGCTACTATAGATAATTCTAGTAAATTAGTATAATAATAATATCAATGTTCAATGGATCAATACTTTTTATGTCGATTAATTATAGGGGAAATGACTAATAATTTACATTATTTAAGTCAAAACATTAAATGACGGGTTCAAAGCTAAACAATCATTTTTCATTAAATTTATAAGAAAATAACGTCTCATTAAAAAAATCACCTTTTATGCCAATTAGTTATAGGTGAAGTTACGAATGATTTAACTTTATTTAAGTCAAGAAATTAAGTCTCGAGTTCAAATCTAAACAATCCCTTTTCCTTCCCTCTAATTAAAAAAAAAAACCTTTATAAGAAAATAGTGCCATAATTTATTGAAATAAATAGTGTAAAAGTATCATAAAGGCCCTTATATTAGGAGTCATATTTCATTTTGTTTCCTCTATTGAAAAAGTGCAATTAGCCCTTGTATATTACATAATAGAGTAAAATAGTCATTTTTGTTAAAATTTTCATCTATTTGTACTGTGATAAACTGGTGTGCCTGATGGAACAACCAGACAATGACATCATGTGTTCCTCATGCTGACGTACAAAGATAAATTTTTAATAGTAGAAATGGATGAAATTTTTAATAGAATGACCAGTTTGCTCTTTGATCTAACGTACAAAGATTATTTTTCCCATTTTTTTAATAAATGAAGCAAAATATAATTTAACTCCTAGTGAAGGGACCTTCATAGTACTTTTACCAATAAAAAGAAAAGTGTTAGTGCATGGTGTTGATCGTAGATGATACATCTTTAAGTTTTTTATTTTTATTTTTTATTTTTTTATGTATATGAACAACTAAGATTGTTTAAACCGGACTAGATTTCAATCAGATAGGTTAGACCAAGAATTGATTAAGATATGGGTTCGGAGAAAAATATTGAACCGGTTAACTCATAAATCAATATAGACTAGTTGAACTAAACAAAAAATCGATTGAATCAAACGATTAAATCGATTGAACTGGATTTTTAATATCTTTAATAAGTTATTTAATTAAATAGGATGCACTGAACAAACCGATTAGATCAATAATCTATTTGCCTGACCAATTCGATTATCGATTTAGTTTCTAAAAACTTTCTCAACAAGCAAAACCATAAAGGCAAAGAAGCTTTGGACGCAAGGAAGGTAAGAGTTGAGTGTTATTTTTTCTACGAAAAGATTGGGATGAAGATAGGGATATATTAGATGCAAAATTGGTGCCCAAGAAAGACCTTTTTACGTGTGTTTATAATATAAGGACAACCTTTCTTCAAAAAAATAAAAATAAAAATAATATAAGGACAACCACATTAGTGGGGAACATAACAAACTAAAGTAGGCCAAAGAAAAATTTGGAAAAGGCCAAAAAGGTAGGTGGCTGATGGCAATTTAAAAGAAGAATCATGAAAATTTTAAAAGAAGAATCCTAGTGACTCAGACGATTCATGTAAAAGGTAGTAGAAAAAAGTTGTTTGAATTTTGGTTTGTAAATTTAATTTATAATTTTCAAAATTATTTCATAAAAAAAATTGAATTGTGGAAAAGAAGGAGAATGCGAATTTTCGATTGGTGCAAGTGGTATAAACAGAGAAAGTCATACAACAATAATTTTATTAGCCTAGCGACTTAAATAAAAATTTTCGAATAGTTTAGTGATCATTTTATAACTTTTTAAAGTTAAGTAACTAAAATATAAATTTACTAATAGTCTAATTACCTTGAATGTAATTTACCCTAAAAATTGATCCAACCGGTTTATAGAATCGAATTATTAGAGGATTTGAAAAATCTAAAAAAACCGACCCAACAAAAGCAAACTCAACCCAACTCTTCGTTTATTGAATTTTCTAAAAAACTTTAGGTCTGCCCAAAATTTCGTGATTCTTAGCCCAAAAATATTGAATTTTAATTTTCTATTTACTGTTTTATTTTCTGATTTAATTTTAAATTTATTTTCTTCGAGCCCTAGGCAGCTAAGTATTGCTTCATCTACTCTTTCTTCTTCTTTAGCCGTGAGCCTTTGCTTCATTGAAGTTCTAAATCTCTGCTTTGCTTGCTGCTGCCGTAGTGATTTGTATCGATTTGCTGCTGCTGTCGGCTCCGGTAAGTTCTTTTTTTTTTTTTTTAAATTTTATTCGATAGTGCTAGAATAAGTAAGCACATGCTATCTATGTTGTTTATGAACCTTAGGCTTCTTCTTAAGTGAATATTGATTGATAATTTGATGCATTGAAAGTGTTGCTTTAAAACAAGACATTTCACAATAGAATAAACCTATTGAAACTATTTGTTTTTACTGTTTTAAGGTTTTAGCAAATTTGCAATATTGATCGATTATCAGAGTTAGTTTTTTGTTAGCAATATGCAATATGAACACACACACAGACACACACACATACACATGTATGTATATAAGGGTTGATTTGCAAGTCAATGGACGTGACTGATTTTCTTGCAATTATTTGTATTTATTAAAATTTTTAGATTTTGTTTAAGATTTTCAACCGGTTAAATAGGGAATTAATGGTTTGATTGGTTGGATTACTAATTTGGTTCTTTAACCCCATTCAACTAAACCCTAATTCTCTCTTTTTCATTTATGTATTTCCTTTTTCAGGATTAGAATAAGAATGGACAAGTTTCATCAAACAGATTGCATTGAAATTTTATCTCAAATTAAGCATCAAGAGAAGCTGCTTAATCTCAAAAGAAGGTTCTTCCTCTTCTTTCTTTTCTTTAATTTCTTGCCTATTAAATTTATTCTCTTTGATTTCTTCAATATATATACTTTTCTTATAATTCTTCACAATTCTGAAAATTAGCGAGTAATTTGTAATATAAAATATACTGGTGGTCTTTTTATTTATTTATTTCTTGTTGAAACAAGTTAAAGATCGTCATTTTTCTCAGTGCATATATATGTGTGTGTGTGAATGGAATTATGTTGTTTCTTGTAAGAATGCCTACTAGAAAAGCCAATTCGAGTCGAATAGGGTGCTAGTGTTGCAGTCTTGAATGTTGATTCTAGTGATGTTATTGGAATGTATTTCATATTGTTATAGAAAAATGCTTTTGGTGTATTGTGGGAGTTATGTTTGTATCGGAACTCAGAACGGAGTTACTCAGTTGAGATATTTTACAGGTGGTTGATGGGACTTTCAACTTCCAGGTCGAAAAAGAAGCAATTCAAGGAACCTGAGTTTTTCAAGTGCAAGTAAGTGGGAGAGCTTACTTGTACTTATATTTGTTATTGTTGTTCTTTCCTGTAATGGTTAATCGATGTGATTGCATTCGGTTCTTTATTCCAGGACTTTACCTGAATCTTTTCTGAGGGAGGATGATGTAAGTTAATGCAGCATTCTACGATAATGGTGGATGTCAAGTTCTTTACTTCCCTTAATTTGCTACTATAAATATGTTCTTCCATAAAAAAATTTTGTATTATGTTTTGCAGGTGTTCTATGAGATTATTAAAGCTCATGTTCAAGATGCCTTCGGAGCAAGCAATTCCAGAAGAGGAAATCATGTAATTCAAGATGATGTCCAATCATTTGATGCATCCAAGATAACTGGAGTTCTTTTCTCATATCTCGATGCTTTGACTAATGATGGGCTTCACCTTATTGTTATGATACTTTCAGGTGGCTCAGGAATGATTAAGAAAACTCAGTGCGAAATGATAAAAGCTATTAGAGAATCTTTGCCAAGCTTTTTGAACAATAAAAACCTTGAGCATGAAAAGAAGACCTCTATTATGCAGCTATATAAAATTCTCAATGATCCTAAAAATTTCCGGAACAATACTATGAAACCAATGACTCCAACATCTCTGTTTCATCATGCTGCTGCAATCCAGGTGCTGGATGGGTTAGAGGATTTGCCTTTCCAGACCTTGATTGCAATGGATAGGAAGCTTAGTTGCGTCAAAACTGTGCCCCAGTTAAAGACACGTGAACGGGGTCAGAAGCGGAAACGTTTAGTTCAGAAAGTAGGTAAAACCGCTAGAAGGATGCTTATGGATCTTGATGAAGAGGGGAAACTACAAGGGCCATTAGCTAAAGCATTGGCAGTAGCAGACTTATCACTAAACCTAACTATGGGTTGTCAAAATTCCTCCACGTCAAGCTTTCGCCAATTCACACCAGAAGTAGTAAGCTTGCAGAATGATATTGTGAAGGCTATTTGGACTCTTAAAACGAAGGCTAGATTCCCAGAGCTGAAAGCCTTACAGCTTTTGTTGGATCCAAATATTGAAATAGCAACTCGTTCTTTAAGAGGAGCAATTATAGATGCATTAACAGAGTTCCTCTTTGAGTGCAGTGATATGGATACAATTCCCAAGTCTTTCTTAGAAGCACTTTCTGTTATTAACAGAGATTCCCGATCTTTGCCAAACAAGATTTCCCGCTCTTTGCCACATCAAAGCTTCCTAAAGGATGAAATTGAAGAAGAGGTGGAATGTATACTCAGCGTGAGTGCTGAGATGAAACAAATTTTTTGGGACTTGCTTCCTGATCACAAGTTGGATGAGGAATTTGCTGATGCCTATGGGGAAGGTTTAGAAGGAAGTGATGATGATAGTTGTATTGAGGATAGTGGTTGTTATGAAAATGATTGGAAAATGGTGAATAAGGACTTGGAGAGTTGTATGTCCCATTCTGTGAAGTCAATTGAGAGAGATGAGGTTATACAGGACGTGAAAATGGATCCAGAATATGCCTCGAGTAATGCGAAAAGTAGCGAAGATAAAAACAGAGTAAAGAACAAGGCCCCTTTCAGTTCACCAAGAGGAGAGTTAAATTGCCGATCAATTGAGAGAGATGAGGTTGAACAGAAGATTGGAGTGGATCCAGAAAATGCTTCGAATGAAAGGTTTGCAGACAACAAAACAAGCAAGTGCAGAAATCGATACCTTGCCATCCAAGAAGCATGTGATGAAACAAGTTTGGTTGCACACAAACTAATTGGTCGGTTACTGGAAAAGTTTGCTAAGGAGCAGGATATGGATTTAGATTGGAGTGATAGCTTGTATCTCGGAGGCGACTCTTCAACTCAACAACATATTCAAGGACAAGGTATCGAACTTCTTTTCTGTCCCCACCCTTGTTTCTCCAGTCGAGCTTTATAAACCATGTGCTTAGTCGGCCAAATTTTCCAAAAAACTGTTAACATGAGCATATTGACTATCACACAGTTTTAGACTACATTGACTTCAATGTTATATAAAAAATAGTTTCCCAATGTCTAATTGCTTTATATGCACTTTCTTCACCTTCTACGATTCATAGTAAATAATACTCCATTTTCACTATTCGTGCAGAAAAGAAGCAGAAATTGACCGAGGAAGACATGGGAGATAATCTTATCGGAACACTGAAGGACCTTATGCCTTCTGTTACAAAGAGGTATTTTTCTTCTCCATGCTTATTCCAGTATATGACTTTTTGGTTTATTGACTCTTCAATCCTATCTAATCTATTAGCCCATATTTTATCAACCAAACGCTTGATATTGAGATGTAAACCGTCATTTGTTTGCCGCAGCCTGCCAGGTCATCAAAATCGAAAGAATTGATGGAGGCAAATTTTAGGTGCCCTTTTATTATATCGGCGCAGATTTTCTATCGCATCTGTGTTTATTGATTCAACACAACCTATTCAAATTCATTTATTTGAGATGTGGCTTGGCTTACAAGGATTAAAAAGCAAACACATTCACATGTCTTCACTGATTCATTGTACAGAAAAGTAATTGCTGGTCAGTGTTGAGGTGAGTTACGATCATCTTGCTTGCAAATCCGGGTCCCCATCCAAACGATGCGCTTAGGTAATCGAAATTTTGGAAAGCTGAGATCTATATATTGTTTCACATTCATTCGGAATTCAGAAATATTCATTTCTTTTAACATGTACCAATTGTTAACGAGTTCTCTCTCCTTGGTAGAATGCTCGTGGAAAGAATTAAGAAAAAGCAATAGTTAGTTACCCTCAAAAGTTTGTTGTCAATTAGTGTATACGATGTCATGTTTATGTTATTTTCTTGTATCGTAATCGTTTTTACGATACTATATGTTTTTCAAAATTTTGACATGTTAATGCTATGAGTTGTATAGATTTACACATTCATTGCAATTTACACACTCAAATTCTTAAATGTGCAATGGTATTGGTTTTTCATGTGATAATGCTTGAATTAAGCTAAACTCAAATTTGACATTTGCAATGTGATGATCAACCTACTAACCTCCATTTTTGTAGGATAGACATGATAATAAATAAGTTATTATACATGGATTTGAATCAACAATACTACAACTACAATTATAACCTATATTATCCAGGCTTGGGTGAATGGCAGATAAAGGTATTTCTAAAATACAACATACAAGGGTCAGATATTGATTCTTCAAGAAAAATAAAAAGTTTCGTGTAACATAAACTGTAACTATGATCCTATTTCTATTGCTCCCTCCTAAGATATACAACCCTATACAACTTAATAAATATAATTTATGCTCACATCTTCTTATCCTTTCATCTGTGATGGAAAATCAAATGAAGCAATGCGTGAATGCAGAACCCGGATCGAGTTCAAAAAACTACTATGAAGACTGATGATTGATAGCCGAGGAGCATCAGCATATCTGCTATGAGTTACGGGATAAGAAACAATTGCTACTGCTAGAACTGCCCATAGTACAAGGTACATCTCGAACTTGAAACTTAACGCTTCGAGTTCCAACATACTCCATTATTTCCAGACACTCGTGTAAATCCGAGTCGCTAACCAACATTACCCATTCCTCTTCATCATCTAAATAGTTCAGTTGGAATGTCCCGTTTTGAACTTTGAACCTTTTTGCAACTTCTTCATATACTTGGAAGCATCCTGCAGATGGCTCGAACTTAAAACGGACTGTATTTTCTTTGTAAGTAGCTTTTATGGTAATTTTCGAGCTGCTATCAACACAAGTTTTCATTCTAGAATTTTTGGCTTCCATAGATTTCTCAGAGCTTGATGAACTTCCATGTAACCTTGAACCAGAGACATTTGAAGTGTCTGTCATGCTTGAAGAAGTATGTTGGCGGTTATATTCATCAATCCCATCATCACCTTCCTTTCGGGTATCCATCTCATCGGTAGCAGCTAAGGAGCTTGAGTTCAGAGACACGAAGTGGCAGTCGGCAGTCTCTACTTTCTGATTCCCCTTGTTCAAGCCCCACTTGTCGTCTCCTTGCCGGAAATATGAACCCATAGTTGCATTTTCGGGACAAATCCAAGATGCAGCACCGGCAACCGACTTAGAGTCCTCACTACAATCATTTAAAGGGACAATAGATTTCTTTACTTCTTGACAGATACTTGGAATGAGCACACTCCTCGCAGCCTCGTTGTTGTTTCCACCAAAAGAACACTTGTTTTCATCCCACTTAACCACTGAATCCTCTCCATCAACGCAAGATGCTAAAGGTGCTGATGATTTCTCGTGATTGAAAGCTTCGGATATTCCGATGGGAAGGTTTTTGTTCGAGAACATTAGTGTTTTCTCGGGACTATGTTCTTGGATAACAGTCCCTGCTGCAACAAATTCTCCTGTGGCTGGGTCGAACTTCAATCCTCCATCAACTCCTTGCACAGAGTCCAGAACAGTTTGTATCTTTTTCAGTGATCGATTTACCTTGTTAATCTTGCGAGACGGCCATCTTGAGATACCATGTTGTCTGCATATCCTTTTCAGTGTAGTGGGGCAAACTACAAGAAGCAAGGACCAGTTTCAAAACCATATTATTACCGAAACCCGAAATAGATCCGAGTATATAGTGACTATGTGATGCATATAGAACTTTAACATCTAAGCTTACCACCGATGCTTTTTGCAGCATCCTTCAGACTCCCTGAGAAATACTGCTGAAGAACACTGAAGCTCACATTTTTTTCTGTTGTACTTCTCTTTTGCCTCGGCAGTCCACTGATTGCCTATAGATATAGGTACCAAGGAATTACTTAACAACATAAAGAAAATATGTTGTGTGTGTGTGTGTGTATACATGCAAACAAACACACAGATTTGAGATCATAAAATGCTCAGTGAACCAAAAATCAGGACTTCTATCGATAATACACGAAGGGAAAGAAAGTTTGACACAATACCTTTTCAGGACCATCAGCTTCCTTTCCATCACTTATTGAATTAGATTCATTAAAGGGAATGCTATGATTGGAATTCATGTCACTATCAGCAGATAATGCTGTTTCTGAGCTCCTCTGAGACATAGCCATTGAGGGGAAGGTCGGGACTGTTACCCTCTGAAACTCAAATTTTGACCGTTCTCCGACAAATTCTGCATCTGAAACAGTTCTCAAAGTCCTACAGATTCGTTGCATGGTGCCCGAGAGGTTATTCAACAAGAGCTGTTGTTCCAAACTTCCTTTCATGTTAATAGGAAGAAAAAGCTCGAGTATATAATCATCATCACCGGTGTAGGTGCTTCTCAGCCGGATTGCAACTGCAGCATTCAGGTTAAACTTACGTGCATGATGGACGAGTGGATAATCACTTACGTCATATGTCTTTACATCTGCAGAGAAGAACGGATGATTGGATTGAAGTGCTTTTCCGGCTATACCCTGTCCTCCTTCGAGATAATGTTCCACACATGCATGCACAAAATCTTGCATCTCTCTTTCATTAACGTAACAGGCTGTATCTTCGATACATAAAACACACTTCCCATCCCAACTCTTATTACCCTCTCTAACACGCATTTCTATATATTCATTCTCAGCTTCCTCGGTGTAATTACAAGGAATCCATGTTAGAGCCAAAGGCAAGCTATGCGCATGACATACAGCTCGTAAAACATCGGTTATTTCAGCTAAAGCAGCTCTCTGATTCTTTGAGAGGCACTAAGAACAAAAAAAAAGGAAAGACCTTAGAGGAAAAGGAACTGTATTGCCTTATTTGTTCAGGTGACATGCATATACATATACATATACATATACATATACATATACATATACATATACATATACATATACATATACATATACATATACATATACATATACAGGTATTAACATACCTGTGGAAGAAATCGAGGACGAGCAATGGTCCTTAAATTCACAGCCTGCAGATAATAGAGATCAAGACATATTTCATGATACCAGCCATAAAAATTTTAATATACAGTTGAGAACCTCATAGTTCAAACATTTATAACCAACACATTCAGCATACAGCAATAGCATAGCACCTAAATGAAGATGTTAGCTATAAAATAAATTTTCATTTTTAACATTGTAAATCCAAATATTCAGCTTAATTTCAGTGTGAATACGCATGATTTTGCAGTTGCATAAAAGGGTAAAATTTTGTACTGCACGACACAGTTACCAAATTCTTCGTGTTACATAACTTTTTTTTACCTCCTTGATTATAGTCTTCTTTATGTCATCTTTGCAAAGGGTTTAAGTTCTCAAATAAGCTAATAACGTAGCTAGGCCGATGATGTTGTTATGTTGTGAGAATTATGAAGAGAAGGAAGTGGATATTCATTTCAAACTTGAAAAACACAAACTTGAACTACTATAGAAACAAAAATAATAGAAACTAACCTCGAGAGCACGGCAGACATGCTCCATTTCTGAATGAAAATTGGGTTTCTCTTTTGTAGTCACAAGTTCGAGCACAGCACAACAAGACATCTCGGGAGGCTGAAAAACTGGTAAGCCAATAGAACCACGGACTTCATGATTGACGGCATGTGTAATCCGCAAGTACTCGGCCTTACTGTAATGGATTACATTGGAAGTCCACTCAGGAACTCTAGATAAAAAAACACGACCAGGAAGCCCTGGAAAAGAACCCGGTTTCTGTTCTGCAGAGAAGGTATACGTCCTCGAAACTTCACGGTAACCTAAAAGCATCTGGTCTAGTAAATACGGCTGATCTGAGGTGGTCAACATGTACTGATCTCCATGCTTAATTGGAACCCAAACTTGTGCCAAAATGCCCTCTCCGGATAAATCCTTAAACAAGGACAGTGCTCTAAGCATCTTCTCATCAAGTGATCGTCCAATTGGCCTAGATATTAATAAATTACCCAAATATGAAGTGTCATTTTGCTTGTTACCATCAGTATGTTGTCTAACACCGAGTTCTACACCTTGGGAATCCACAGTATTACCGAAGTGTTCATCTGTTTGCCGGAACACCGTTCTGTCTGCACAATTATAAGAAATATCCATTCCACCTAATGCATAACCGGATTCAACATATGTACTAGAACTTTGTCCTATACTATTTGTTGAATCAAAAGAGGCATGTGACATGGATGGATATGAAAAGAACCCAAAGGAGGCAAACATCTGATCTGTAGTTGCACTGCTACTACACCAACCACCATAAGCATCCAAGTTCATGAGCTCTGAATAGTTAAAAGGATCCTCGAAAAGCAAATTCCGGGTATTGCCACCAAATTGTTCACCGACCTCCATTTGTGTCCTCGGAGGAACCCAATAGCCATTCCCCTTTTCTCTAGATGAAAAGGGGTACTCCATTTCACAAAAAAAAAAAAAACAAACCAAAACAACTTCCAACTAAAATCAACGAATTCTAGAATTATACGAAAAAGAATTCACTCATCTGGAAAATTCGATCCCGAAAATCTTTCCCTATCTTCTTCCCAAAACCCAGGAATTTCCCCAACAAATTCATCTATTTTCTCACTTTTTTCAAACACCAACCTCAACCTGGAAAACCCACAAAGAAAACCCAAATTTGAAGAAAGATATATACATACATATATATATAAATAAATAAACATATAATACCTAACCAAAAATAGGGACAAAATTTGCAATTACTGCACATCCTAAGTTAATTCAACCATTATAGTTCCTAAAAATAGTAATAGAAAGCTCAAGAACTGACCTCAGAGGGGGAAAACAAAGATGACAGCCAAAGTTTAAGTCCCCAAAGCTGCCGCAAATTCTGCAAGAAAAATCCACAATTTTCAATCAATATTACTCACAAAACCCACCTCAGATTCATCCATTTATAGAAAAAAATTTATATCAAAATTTCAAAATAAAAACCCAGAAAAGAAGTACCTACATCAAGAAGATGAAATGAGAATTTAGGTGAAATGAATCGAATATCAAATTCTGAAGACCAAGTGATTCCCAATCAAAAAATTAACTTACTGAAAATAACATGTAACAAAGTCAGATAAGAAATTGCTGAAATTAGTAAAATTTTCCATTTAGTATTATATCCAAAGGAAATTCAAGTGAAACGAAATGAACTGCAAATGATATTCCAAAGGAAAAAAGAAAAAAAAATTACTGACCTATGGAATCTAAAGCTCCATAAAATCTCTAAAGAAAACCCAGAAATCTAGAGGAAGAGAAAAGTTACTGTAAAGGGATTACTATAAAGGGAAATCTTAGTAACTGGTTAACGAGATTTCAAGTAGTAGAGGAGAAAATTGGAATTTTATTAGAAGGGTTACTAAAACTGGAAAGTTTAGTTGAAAAGCTGTTTTAATTTAAGGTTTTAGAATATAATTGATGGTTGAAAGCTTGCCTTTGCTTTCTTTGTTTTTTTTTTTTTTTTGGTTTTTTTTTGAATTGAAATACATGAGTAATTAATTAAATAAAATGATTGCTTTTAAATAATTTTTAAATATGAAAATTATTAATAGTTGATCTTTCATCTTTAATTATCTTTAATTTTTACTCGTAAGAAAGTAAAAATTATAATTATCTTTGTACAATTAAAAATTATAATTATCTTTGTACAATCGATCCTAGTTAGATTGATCATCACTCATGTCGCTCGTTCTTTCTTGTCATTATTTTAATAACCACAATTAAGATAATTTTATTATTCATATACCATTGTTACAAAATATTTGTTATTTTATCATTTGCAAAAGAAAAAAAATATCATTAGGAAATAGCCTTGTTTTATAAAATTAAAGTGGTATTTAGTATTTGAGTTTGACATATTTTTTTTTAACGAGGAACATTTGTTATTTTTTGTTTCAATGCAGTACTTGTATATGACAAAATTTACACATTTTAGTACTTAAAAGTAACAATATTAATTTTTTAGCGTTTAATTCGGGTTTTAGAGTTGATTTGATGAAAATATATAATTAGATAATAATATTAGCACTTATGTCATCAAATCAATCCTAAAACTCAAATCAAATCATATCGATCTTATTGTATTTCACAAAATTAGACGTAAAATTAAATAAATTCACAATTAACACTAAATTTATTTTATTAACAAAATCATGAAAAATTGAAACATGTAATAATATTAGTATTTAACTTTCATCAAATCAACCTTAAAATCTGAATCGAACATTAAAAAGTTAACACCCTTACCTTTGGATATCAAAATTTATAATTTTTTTTCAAATATAAATATCAAATTGAACTAAAAAATAACATTGATACCACATTAAAAAAAGTATCAAACTCGAGTACCAAATGAATTATTAAGCCTATAATTTCTAATTAATTAATATGAAAATTGTTTTTCATTTTGACATAAAAACTAAACATAGATCCGAGAGTGAAAGTATCATACATGCATAAAAAAATAAGTAAAGAAAAAAATATAACAATAATTTCTATCAAATTTCAAAAATTCGAATTCACACTCATTCTTTGAGTCCAAAATAATACATCAATCATTGTTTATTTTTTTTATGTAATCTTCCACGGTATATATCAAGAAAGATACGACGACGAAAATGAACCATGTCTTCTTGTTTAAAAGGAAAGCAATCACCATGCGTAAGACAATCACCATATTTCATCACGAATACCCCACAATCAACCGAGCTTTACATTGCAGTACAAAAGAAAAAGAAAAATTTGTAAGATAACAAGTAAATAAAAGGTTGCAAAACAGTAGGTAAAGAATAATACTTACTTTTTTTGCTTTGGGATATTATTACGCACTACAAATGACCATTCATTTGCATCACTATAACCAAGCTTCGGGAGTAAAAAGCTTGTAAACCATTGCAATAACACTTTAACATGGTTTTCGAAATGGTAAGATAGCATTAGGGAAGATGGATCTGGATCCAACCATGAAAACTTTTTTTCTTTGATATCAACATAGAACAGAACCCAATGTGATGATAAGCACAATGGTAAAAACAACTGCAATCACAAAAAAAACACCACCACAATATTACATTTGTACTTGTTAGTTACGATTAGGGATTTAAATAAAATTTTATATTTTCGATTTGATTTTTTCTATTATATCGTAATTGAAAATAATTTATCGTTTGCATTCACCAACACAATTTAAATCTTAATTATAAGCTAAAAAGAAATTTGTAAAAAAAAAAATAAAAATCAAAGAGCTTACTTTATGTACACCCCTTAGCTTCTCAGGTTTAAACCAAATTAATACTTCAAGTTCTGATCTGGATCCTTGTATCAACTGAGCCTAACAATTGCAAAACATAAGGGACTTCATATACATAATGATTATAAAATAATAACAAATTCAATTTCAAATATCAATAGATTTTGATAAGATACAAGTTTTTACCGCTATTTGAGAGTCAAATGAATAGTGATTGATGTATCTATTTGAAAATTTATCAGATCTCTTCTTAAGCAATTCAAAGAAAGCATTAACAACCTGCATTATAATATAAAAAATTAACATTATTGATTTATCTACAATAATATTTATACTAGATTATAGACATGATAACTAATGCATGACACAAATATATGAATTGCCAAATAGATTTATACCCGATCACTATATATTTGATAATTACTTACCGAATCATTAATATAGCACTCTTTTCGAGTTTCATCACTTTGGGGCACCATGAGTAAAGGTGCCAATATCTCACCCTGGAATTTAAATTTTTTATCTCGTCCAATCAATTTTCTGTGAAACATAAATTTCTTTATATAGTTAGATTATAATGATCATTTCATATTACAATATTAACACATCAAAACTAGCAATATACCCATTCAACTCATTCCTTTGCCATTTATCTAGCCGTTTATGCTCCCTGCTAGTAAACCTTGAGAGTAAATATGCCTTAATATCCTATAAGAGTAATAACCAAATAAAACCATTAATATATGAATAACTACAAAGGAATGTGTGTATATATAGAACCAAAGAAATGAAGTATGAACCTGTTCACACCATGGTCCTTGCTCCTTCAATGTTGTTTCATCTTCAGACTCAGAAGATGAACTCTGAACCTCATCCGATTGATTAGTATCAAATAATGGATCATAGTTCACAATTTCAATTACGACATCAACATTTTTTTCATGATTAGGTTCTGTAATAAGAAACATTGCTTAATAAGAAACCAAATTCATTTAAATTGAACTAGATAAGTGATAAAAGGATCAAATAAAGAACTTACTTCCTATTGACGATTCCAACCTATTTTCATTGCAAACCAAAGCTTTCATGATCTCTGCTTTTTTACCAATAGACTCTGAAGAAGAAAATTGTGGCTCCATCCAATTGTCAAAAGATAGACTAAAGTCTGGCATTTCAACAATTCAATTGATATCAAGTTAAATAAGTTTAAGTAACGCAATAGATAATAATGGTAAGTATAGTTCAACAGTTTAATTAATTTCAAATTGAAAAAAAATATATTTTTGTTTATGTATCAGTCAAATACTCATATCGACACTAACATTCGTGTTTAAGTAACATAGTAGTTAATAATAAGTATAATTGAATTACCATTGTTGTTGGAATCTTTAGAAATGTCTTTAGTACTATTAACTTTTTCGCAATTTGAAGGTTTGGAATTTTTCACCGGATAAGAATCCTCCTCATCCATCTTCCTTTTCCCTTTATCCTATGAAAATGGATTAAGGGAATTCAATTCTCATACTTTATGGAAAAAAATTCAATGGAGATGGCTTCTATTCATAATTCATGTACAATGCGTACCGTATTTTGCATGGGTTCATGATTTTCTCCATCATCTGTAATAGCAAATCAACTCTGTTAGGTGATATTATCTAAAGAGCCGAGAAGGCCTTCTAAGTGAAGTGTAGGAAAATATAATTGAAGGATCTAAACACATTAGGAGTTAAAGACTTACTTTCTTTTGGAGTTTCCAACCAGTTTTCACTGCATACCAAGGCTTCCATGCTCTCGGGATTCAAGCTACTGTAGGCTGGATTATTGATTATGGCACTAATACTTGAACATGGTGTGGAAACTGATATCGGAATTGCAAGGAAATCTCGAGCCATCTTTGCAAGTATTGGAAACCTTTGAGATTTATCACACCACCAACCAAATATGTCAAAAAATGCTCCGTCCATGGGAAGTAAAGGTTCATCTAAGTAACGCTCAAGCTCTAACTTCCATGAGGCCTCCTCATTAAAGTTGCTTGCAGATGCAAATTTACTCAAGGAGTCCAAAATACTATCATTTCCAAGCCCTATTGTTGAACAATCGAAATCATCCAAGACTGAAGCAGATGTAGTTAGGCTTTTGGCTTCACTGGCATATTTATAGTAGACATCCCGAAGAACTTTATGAAACATGTTCAATTGCATCTTACTGACATGGCCATAAATCACCCTATAGGAGAGCTCCACAATTTTAAATTTTAACCTTGGATCAAGAACAGATGCAACAGCTAATGCCAAATTGCATAAGCTCCAATAGTGGTCGAATTTCCTCTTCATCAATGTAACAAATGAATGACTGCTTTTTTCCAACTGAAGAAATTTCTTGTATATGTCGCAAAGCTTTGGAAAGTACAAACTTACAGGAAGGCATTGAGCTCCTTTGATATCATCAAAGCATTTCAAACAACTCTGTAGAGCTACTGCATTCTCCCATTCCTCTATTGTTGGGTTTAGTTTAAAATTGTCATCAATTTGCTCCAGTTTACAAAAGATTTCTCTTGATCTCAAAGCACTATCAAGTACGTCAAAGTCTGATTCCAGCCTGAAAGTAAGATCATCCCAATATTTTCCACCTTGTAGCTTCACTTGATCTACAGCTTCTTGGAATTTCAATTTTCCATGTCTTGTTTCAGTGACATATTCAATGGACTTCGTTAACTTAAAAAGTATGCCATCCATCTCACGGAACCCATCCTCAAGAAGTGTGAAACTGATGAACCAATGATCTGAAGAAACAGAGCCCTGGTCACTAAGACAAATTTCTTTCATCTGATCAACCATACTGTCATTCAAAAAAGAGTTATCCACAGTTATGGAGCATACTTTGTTGCTTATATTCCACTCCAAAACCAAGCTCCCAATAATTTCGCCTAAAGCCTTTGTGTCATTGATATGCTCCAAAGTTTTCAAGGCAAGAATCTTCCTCTTTAGTTCCCAACCATCATCAATAAAATGTGCTATCAAACAGCAATAGGTAGTCTTTCCAGAATTGTTCTTCCACAAACTCACTGTCAGATTGAATTTACTAGCAAGCTTATCAAAATACAGCTGATGTTTCTCCTTCTCTTCGTCATAAATGCGATGTATATAAGATAAAATATCTTTGGATTGAAACTCAACCATGGGTTGCAAACCTTTCACAAAAGTCTTAAAGGTTTCTTGTTCAGCCATATCCAAAGGACATTGAAGCTTAATCATCATTTTCACAAGATCCATGTGACTCCTTTTTTTATCAAACCTCAAGCTTACTTCATTGGTATCAACTGGAAGTATCAACTGGCTTTCTTGATTTTGTTTCTTCTTACCAGGACATACTTTCAAGTGGTTATTTAAGTGTGTGGTCCCACTCTTGCTTGACCCTGTAAGCACCTTGGGGCAATGTTTGCATTTGGCTACTTGTTTTCCATCTTCTTCAAACCTATCAAAGTGATCCCAAACCTTAGACCTCAACTTTCTCTGTGTGGCTTTTGAGGGTTTCTCCTTATTTGCTTTTACAATCTCAGGGTCACCATTGGGAAAAATCTGAGAAATTGAGAATAAATCATTTATACTACATTATATAATTTAAGCATAAGACCAGTGATTAAACTTTTTATATTTAAGCATACATATTGACAAGCTATTCCCCTAATAACCCCTTTTTATCTTAGGAAAAAAAAGTAACATTAAAAAAATGTGGACCATAAGACAATAAATTTACCGTTATTTACTTAAGCAACTTTCTCCTTACAGGATTTTTGGAACTAAATAGATTAAAAAACACTTGATTTTAAGTTTTAGACCAATGAGGTCCTTCTAGTGCGTTAGAAGGAGCTGCAACAATCTTTAATGAAGAATGTATAGGTATTGACGAGGCAAAATTTGGAACCACTCCCCTCTAAAAGCAAATGATATTAACATCATTAGAACCATGAATGCTAATTTATGATTAATTTAGTGTTGAAATAATAGAATAATATATAACATAAAGTAATTACCTGGACATTAACCCCATTTATTTCTACTGCATCAACGTCCTCTGTTTCTTCAGCTACTTTCAAAGGCCTTGCTGTGTTAGAAGATGTTGGAATGTTTGAAATAGCTCTTTCGGTACTTTGAAACTTTACTGTTACAAACTTTTTTTTCATATGTTTCAAATCATTGAAGATACGAAGAGCAAAAAATTTAGATATTTCACTCTCCGTTACGGGCCAATAAAATTGTACTACATAAACATCATCACTTGTGTAACGATTTCGTAGACAGATTGCAACAACAACATCTATATCAAATTTCTCATATACGGAATATGGGTATTGCTCAGAAATAGATGGTTCAAAATGGTAGCCATACTTTGATTCAATTGCTTTCTCAATAGTGATTTGCTCAATCCCATACATTTTCTCATGGTCAGATGTATATATAAATAAATAAGAGTCGAGATTTGTCACATAACAAGAATTACTTTGAATTACAAAATTATATTTTTTGTTTGGATCCAAAATAGTTTCATTCATATTGTTAATTTTAGAAGCCCATGTTAAAGCTGATAAAAACTTATATTCACAACTTAAATGGTTTAGTATGTCATGTATCTCAGCAAGGATAGCTCCTCGGTTCAATGCTAAACCCTGTAATTATTAAATAAGAAACAATTACCAAAAACAAATTTTGAAATCACACTCTAAATGAAAATAATTTTGATATTGTACTCTTAGTTTGATAAAAGAAATAAAATTAAAAGGTGATTTTTTTTGTTTTCATTTGTAAATGGAAAAAATTAAAAAACTTGGATTCTTTTATACATAAAGAGGTATTCATAGATTGGATTGAACCGCATTTCAAAAATAAATTAAAAACTCATTTAGGTTTAATCTAAGCTACTTGAAATAGTTCATTTTATTATTTTAAAAATTAAAATATTTTTATATTAATATTAATATTTTTATAATTAAATTTTAATTCTAATTTTTATTATGAAAAATTTAATTCGAGCCAATGTGAATTTTAATTAGGTTTAAGGGTATAAAAAGCCCTCAAACTTTTTTAAAAAGAAAAAACAGTTAGCCCCTCCTTTTTTTTGCACTCAATTGAGCACTCGAATTTTCAAAATATATTAAAAAGGCCCTAAAATTTCTTCAAAAAAAGCAATTAAGCCCTCTACTTTTTTTACACTCAATTTGGTACTTGAACTTTCAAAATGCATCAAAAAGACCCTTGAAAAATTTTTAAAAAAGCAATTAAGCCCTTGCTCTTTTTAAAAATTAAAAAAATTATAAAAAATAATAAATTTTAGAAAATTTATTAAATTTTAATAAAAACTTAAAAAATAAAAAATTATTAAAAATTAGAATTTTTTATAAAAATCGTAAAAAAATAAAAAATTGTAAAATTTTATAAATATCATAAAAAAAGACCTCTAATTTTTTTAAATTAAAGTCATCACGTGTCGCAGCACAGTGTCACATGTGGTGAAAAATGATAAAAAAAAATAAAAATCAATAAAAGTTATAGAAAAATTATAAAATTATAAAAAATTATATTTTTTCTAATTTTTAATAAATTTTTAATAATTGAATTTTTTATTAAAATTTAATAATATTTATAGCTTTTATTGATTTTAATTTTTTATAACTTTTTTTACAATTTTTAATAAAAGCAGAGACTTAATTGCTTTTTTGAAAAAATTTGAAGGTCTTTTTTATATATTTTGAAAGTCTAAATACCAAACTGAGTGCAAAAAATATATATATAGAGGCTTAATTTTTTATTTTTTAAAAGTAGGGACCATAAATAAGTCATGGAAAGAGACCATAAAATAATGAAATGTGAAATTAATACCTCCGGAAATGGTTGAAGAGGCGGAAGAGGTGATGGATATGGATTGAAACCTATAAAGAAATTACATTACAATTAGTCAGCATAATGATAAACAAAAGTTAAAGGAAAAGACCATTGAAGATGATTTACTATAAAATTAAGGATGAACGATTAGCTTTGTTTAATTTGGTCAGTTTCTGTTTAACAGAACTTATATTTAATATGTTATTAAACTAATAATGTCATGAAATTGTATTTTTTAAACTTAAAATAAATTATAATATTTAATATATGATTAAAATAACTTAGTTTTGCATATGCAATATGTGATTAATGGCAGTGTTGAGAATTTTCAATTAAATGAGTAATTCGGTTAATCTATATATTAATTGAAAAAATGAAAAAGAAAAAGAAAAGTACCTAGTCCAAACTTATCGTTGCTGGAATTGAAATTTAAGTGCTCTTCTTCAACTTTGGGTTTCCATGCCGACAAGAAAAACATTCGACATCCCTCGTTACCTAAAATCAAACACTCTTCTTCCTCCCCCATTATTTCTAAGAAATCTTCATCCTCACTTTCATCCTCAACGCTAAGAGTATCTTTCCTGTGGTTTAATGGAATTCGACTAAAGCCAGCCATTGAAAAGAGATGTTGCCATTCTGTCAAAGTTGGGTGCCGCCTAATTACATTATTACCTTCCCATGCCTCTATGTGGCACTCCCACTCATACTCCTCATCAAAATAAAGATCCGACAAAATCCGGCAATGAAGAGTCTTCAAGGAATACTGAAATGAATCCTCCAAACATGTCAAGAAATTGGAGTGGGCATGATTAGAATAAAAGTCTAGCATGATTACAATCGTCGGATTTATCTCCTTCAATCTTACCAACTCTCTCTCCATTGCTTTTCCATCTCTTACCAACTTATCAAGTTTAAATTTATAGTAAACCACCACCATTTCATCTTCTCTTCTTCTTTTGATATCTATTTCACTTTCATCCACTTCTGCCAAACTATTGCCATAAACCACTTTCAACTCATCCTCCAACTTTACATTAACTTCCTTGGCATCCCTAGTCAAAATCTCCATTTGGCGTGAGAGATCTTCATATTTTTTCAGAAATGGTGGAGGTATGTAACTTACACGGACGGGTGGAGGATCGCCGGAGAAGGTCGGTAGGGTACGAAGAACTGAATTCTCAGACCTGTAATACGGGATGGAGAAATCAATGAGGTGCAATCGCCTGTTTCCCATCAAAGCATTCTTTTCCATTAAAGCACCATGGATGACATTTTCTATGACGCCATTAATACGGTTGATGTCATAATGATAACATGGTGCAGGATCCAACTGGAAAGTTAAGATGGAAGAAGCGGGATGCAGTCCGTAGGCTCGGCGAACCAGAGCGTCCGCAAAGTATTTCACCACTCTGCTTTTATATAGGTAGGGTCTCTCATCAGCAAGAATCAAGATGTTGTGAAGGAACTTCTCGGCGCTTTTCAGATCCCCATCTTCAATAGCTTCAGCACAGGATAGTAACAATCTCAAGGCGGTGTCGGTGTCGGTGTCGGTGTCGATGTCAAAAAAAGAAGAAGCCATGAAAGAAGGTGAGATTCAACAGAGTTTGGGCAAAGCAGAAGAGAAATATGGTAGAAAAGAAAGTGACAGCAGCAATGATTGATATGTATAATTCAGTAAAAGCAAAAGCAGTAGGGAAAGCGCGTCATTGACCAGTCACGCGGAATACACACTGTTTCTACTTTGACTTTTCTTTTTGCTTCCTACAAATACTCTGCCTGCAAATTAAGTAATAGCTCCTTTTTCCTTCCATTATTTTCCTCTCATTACGCGTTGGTTCTAAAAAGGTTGGTTTTAATATTTAAACATTAACACGATATATTGTCACAAACCAACGTCAACATTAACATTCCCAATGTATAATGCATTAGGAAATCGAATGTCAAATATGTTCATACATTTCCCAATCTATCTATCAATCACTAATATATTAATATTTGGACTTTATAATTTTTATATTTTTAGTTTTGGCTTATGTAATAATGTTGTATTTTAAAATTATATCACATCATTATTTAATTTTTTTAAAAAAATATTCTTTAAATGATGGCATGACACAATATTATATTTTTATGTCATCATATGGATTTAAGAAAAATTATCAAAATTTTTTTCCGGTGAAAAACAAAACTTAACTAAAATAATTACCTAAAGCTTTAATAATTACTTACCCTATCATTTCAAGACTTGCCTAGAAAAACATCATACTCTAAATTGTCTCCTCTGGATAATTTTAAATTATGCACTATACTGAAATCTTAATGGTTCTCCTAAAGATGGATTTGGATCCTACCATGAAAACTTGTTTTCCTTGGTATCAACATAGAAAAGAACCCAATGTGATGATAAGCACAATGGTAAAAACAACCACAATCACAAAAAGAAACAGCAGAATATTACATCTGTTCCTGTTAGTTACGATTAGGGATTTAAATGACATTTTATATTTTCAATTTGATTTTTTTTATTGTATCGTAATTGAAAATAATTTATCGTTTGCATTCACCAACACAATTTAAATCTTAATTATAAGCTAAAAAGAAAATTTAAAAAAAATCAAAGAGCTTACTTTATGTACACCCCTTAGCTTCTCAGCTTTAAACCAAATTAATACTTCATGTTTTGATCTGGATCTTGTATCAACTGAGCCTAATATTTGCAAAATATAAGGGACTTCATATATATATAATGATTATAAAATAATAACAATTTCAATTTCAAATATCAATAGATTTTGATATAAGTCCTTAGAGCTATTTGAGAGTCAAATGAATAGTGATTGATGTATGTATTTGGAAATTTATCAGATCTCTTCTTAAGCAATTCGAAGAAAGCATTAACAACCTGCATTATAATATAAAAAAATTAACATCATTGATTTATCTACAATAATATTTATACTAGATTGAAGACATGATAACATTGAACACAACTTGATAACTAATGCATGACACAAATATATGAATTGCCACATTGATTTATGCTCGATCACTATATATTTGATAATTACTTACCGAATCATTAATATAACACTCTTTTCGAGTTTCATCACTTTGGGGCACCATGAGTAAAGGTGCCAATATCTTACCCTAGAATTTAAATTTTTTATCTCGTCCAATCAATTTTCTGTGGAACATAAATTTCTTTATATAGTTAGATTATAATAATCATTTCATATTCCAATATTAACACATCAAAACTAGCAATATACCCTTTCAACTCATTCCTTTGCCATTTATCTAGCCGTTTATGCTCCCTGCTAGTATACTTCGAGAGTAAATATGTTTTAATATCCTATAAGAGTAATAACCAAATAAAACCATTAATATATGAATAACTACAAAGGAATGTACGTATATATAGAACCAAAGAAATGAAGTATGAACCTGTTCACACCATGGTCCTTTTCCTTTTATCCTATGAAATGAGAATGCATTAAGGGAATTAAATTCTCATTCTGTATGAAAAAAAAATTCAATGGAGACAGCTTCTAATCCTAATTCATGTACAATGCTTGAGTATGAATTGTATGAAACTGTGATTCCACGCCATCCTTATCCCTTTTCAATAGGAGAAAAATTGGATTTTTTCTCCTAATCCAATAGGAGAATCACAAATCAGGAGGAAAAATCCGATTAGTCATTCTCCTATTGGAAAGAGATAAGGATGAAGTAGAATCAGAGTTTTATACAATCCTTTAGCTCCATCATCTATAACAACAAATCAACTATGTTAAGTGATATTATGTAATACCAAAGAGCCGAGAAGGCCTTCTAAGTGAAGTGTAGGAAAATATAATTGAAGGATCTAAACACATTAGGAGTTAAGACTTACTTTCTTTTGGAGTTTCCAACCAGTTTTCACTGCATACCAAAGCTTCCATGCTCTCAGGATTCAAGCTACTGTAGGCTGGATTATTGATCATGGCACTAATATTCGAACATGATGTGGAAATTGATACCGGAATTGCAAGGAAATCTTGAGCCATCTTTGCAAGTATTGGAAACCTTTGAGATTTATCACACCACCAACCAAGTATGTCAAAGAATGCTCCATCCATGGGAAGTAAAGGTTCATCTAAGTAAAGCTCAAGCTCTAACTTCCATGAGGCCTCCTCATTGAAGTTGCTTGCAGATGCAAATTTACTCAAGGAGTCCAAAATACTATCATTTCCAAGCCCTATTGTTGAACAATTGAAATCATCCAAGACTGAAGCAGATGTAGTTAGATTTTTGGTTTCACTGGCATATTCATAGTAGACATCCCGAAGAACTTTATGAAACATGTTCAATCGCATCTTACTGTCATGGCCATAAATCACCCTATATGAGAGCTCCACAATTTTAAATTTTAACCTTGGATCAAGAACAGATGCAACAGCTAATGCCAAATTGCATAAGCTCCAATAGCGGTCGAATTTCCTCTTCATCAATGTAACAAATGAATGACCGCTTTTTTCCAACTGAAGCAATTTCTTGTATGTGTCACAAAGCTTTGGAAAGTACAAACTTACAGGAAGGCATTGAGTTCCTTTGATATCATCAAAGCATTTCAAACAACTCTGTAGAGCTACTGCATTCTCCCATTCCTCCATTGATGGGTTTAGTTTAAAATTGCCATCAATTTGCTCCAGTTTGCAAAAGATTTCTCTTGATCTCAAAGCACTATCAAGTATGTCAAAGTCTGATTCTAGCCTGAAAGAAAGATCATCCCATGATTTTCCACCTTCTAGCTTCACTTGATCTACAGCTTCTTGGAATTTCAATTTTCCATGTCTTATTTCAGTGACATATTCAATGGACTTCGTTAACTTAAAAAGTATACCATCCATCTCACGGAACCCATCCTCAAGAAGTGTGAAACTGATGAACCAATGATCTGAAGAAATAGAGCCCTGGTCACTAAGACAAATTTCTTTTATCTGATCAACCATACTGTCATTCAAAAAAGAGTTATCCACAGTTATGGAGCATACTTTGGTGCTTATATTCCACTCCAAAACCAAGCTCCTAATAATTTCGCCTAAAGCCTTTGTGTCATTGATATGCTCCAAAGTTTTCAAGGCAAGAATCTTCCTCTTTAGTTCCCAACTATCATCAATAAAATGTGATATCAAACAGCAATATGTAGTCTTTCCAGACTTGTTCTTCCACAAACTCACTGTCAGATTGAATTTACTAGCAAGCTTATCAAAATACAGCTGAAGTTTCTCCTTCTCTTCGTCATATATGCGATGTATATAAGATAAAATATCTTTGGATTGAAACTCAACCATGGGTTGCAAACCTTTCACAAAATTCTTAAAGGTTTCTTGTTCAGCCATATCCAAAGGACATTGAAGCTTAATCATCATTTTCGCAAGATCCATGTGACTCCTTTGTTTATCAAACCTCAAGCTTCCTTCATTGGTATCAACTGGAAGTATCAACTGGCTTTCCTGATTTTGTTTCTTCTTTCCAGGACATACTTTCGAGTGGCTACTCAAGTGTGTGGTCCCACTCTTGCTTGACCCTGTAAGAACCTTGGGGCAATGTTTGCATTTGGCTGCTTGGTTTTCATCTTCTTCAAACCTATCAAAGTGATCCCAAACCTTAGACCTCAACTTTCTCTGTGTGACTTTTGAGGGTTTCTCCTTATTTGCTTTTACAATCTCAGGGTCACCATTGGGAAAAATCTGAGAAATTGAGGATAAATCATTTATACTACATTATATAATTTAAGCATAAGACCACTGATTAAACTTTCTATATTTAAGCATACATATTGACAAGCTATTCCCCTAATAACCCTTTTTATCTTAGAAATTAAAAATCAATAATCAACTAGAATATGTAATATTAACAAGGAAGAATAAATAATTACCTGGTTATGAGGTCCTTCTAGTGTGTTAGAAGGAGCTGCAACAAGTTTTGATGAAGACTGTATAGTTATTGGCGAGGGAAAATTTGGAATCACTCCCCTCTAAAAGCAAATGATATTGTCATCATTAGAACCATGAATGCTAATTTATGATTAATTTAGTGTTGAAATATTAGAATAACATATAAGACAATGCAATTACCTGGACATTAACCCCATTTATTTCTACCGCATCAACGTCCTTTGTTTCTTCAGCTATTTTCAAAGGCCTTGCTGTGGACGAAGATGTTGGAATGTTTGAAATAGCTTTTTCGGTGCCTTGAACCTTTACTGTTACAAACTTTTTCTCCATATGTTTCAAGTCATTGAAGATACGAGGAGCAAAAGATTTTGATATTTCACTCTCAGTTGCAGGCCAATAAAATTCTACTACATAAACATCATTACTTGTGTAACGATTTTGTAGACAGATTGCCACAGCAACATCTACGTCACAATTCTTTGCACGTTGGAGATACATGTAGTCGTCTATGTCAAACTTAGTAATAGATGGCTCAAAATGGTAGCCGTCCTTTGATTCAAGTGCTTTCTCAATAATGGTTTGCTCAATCTTATATTCACATGAACGCATAAATTTATAAGAGTTCAAATTTTTCAAATAACAAGAATTACTTTGAATTGAAAAAGTATATTTCTTGTTTGGACCGGACATGGTTTCATTCATATTGTCAACTTTAGAAGCCCATGTTAAAGCCCATGAAAACTTATGTTCACAATGTAAATGGTTTAGTATGTCATGTATCTCAGCAAGGGCAGCTACTTGACTCAATGTCGAACCCTGTAATTATTAAATAGAAGCAATTACCAAAAACAAAATTTGAAATCACAAAAAATAATTTTGATATTGTACTCTTGGTTTGATAAAAGAAATAAAACTAAAAGGTGGTTTTTTTTATTAAAATTTAATAATATTTATAGCTTTTATTGATTTTAATTTTTTATAACTTTTTTCTAATTTTTAATAAAAGCATGGACTTATTTTTTTGAAAAAGTTCGAAGGCCTTTTTTGGTACATTTAGAAAGTTCAAGTACCTAAATGAGTGTAAAAAAAGTAAATCTTAACTTTTTTTTTAAAGTAGAGACCATAAATAATAAGATGGAAGAGACCATAAAATAATTAAATGTGAAATTAATACCTCCGGAAATGGTTGAAGAGGCGGAAGAGGTGATGGATATGGATTGAAACCTACAAAAAAATTCCATTACAATTAGTCAACGTAACGATAAACAAAAATAACTTTTATCCAATAAATAAGAATAAGTTAAAGGAAAAGACCATTGAAGATGATTTATTACAAAATTAAGGATGAACAATTAGCTTTAATTAATTTGGTCAGTTTCTGTTTAACAGAACTTATATTTAATATATTATTAAACTAATAATGTCATGAAATTATATTTTTTAAACTTAAAATAAATTATAATATTTAATATATGATTAAACTAATACTATAATTAAAATAACTTAGTTTTGCATATGCAATTTATGATTAATGGCAAAAAAGAAAAAGAAAAGTACGTTGTCCAAACTTATCGTTGCTGGAATTGAAATTTAAGTGCTCTTCTTCAACTTTGGGTTTCCATGCCGACAAGAAAAACATTGGACATTCCTTGTAGCCTATAATCAAACATTCTTCTTCCTTCCCCATTATTTCTAGCCAACTTTGATTCCACGTTGAAAAAAAATCATTTAGGGGATTTACATTCTTAACAATAAGGTCAATACCTTTCCTGTGGTTTAATGGAATTCGACTAAAGCCAGCCATTGAAAAGAGATGTTGCCATTCTGTCAAAGTTGGGTGCCGCCTAATTACATTATTACCTTCCCATGCCTCTATGTGGCACTCCCACTCATACTCCTCATCAAAATAAAGGTCCAACTCCGCCCAGCAATCAAGAGTCTTCAAGGAATACTGAAATGAATCCTCCAAACATGTCAAGAAATTGGAGTGGGCATGATTAGAATAAAAGTCTAGCATGATTACAATCGTCGGATTTATCTCCTTCAATCTTACAAACTCTCTCTCCATTGCTTTTGCATCTCTTACCAACTTATCAAGTTTAAATTTATAGTAAACTACCACCATTTCATCATCCCTTCTTCTTTTGAAATCTATTTCACGTTCATCCACTTCTGCCAAACTATTGCCATAAACCACTTTCAACTCATCCTCCAACTTTACATTAACTTCCTTGGCATCCCTAGTCAAAAACTCCATTTGGCGTGAGAACTTTACATATTTTTTCAGAAATGGTGGAAGTATGTAACTTACACGGACGGGTAGAGGATCGCCGGAGAAGGTCGGTAGTGTACGAAGAACTGAATTCTGAAAACTGGAATACGGGATGGAGAAATCAATGAGGTGCAATCGCCTGTTTCCCATCAAAGCATTCTTTTCCATTAAAGCATCATGGATGACATTCTCTATGACGCCATTAATAAGGTAGCTGCCACAATGATAATATGGTGAAGGATCCACCGGGAAAGTGAAGTAGGAAGAAGCGGGATGAAGTCCGTAGGCTCGGCGAACCAGAGCGTCCGCAAAGTATTTCACCACTCTGCTTTTATATAGGTAGGGTCTCTCATCAGCAAGAATCAAGATGTTCTGAAGGAACTTATCGGCGCTTTTCAGATCCCCATCTTCAATAGCTTCAGCGCAGGATAGTAACAATCTCAAGGCGGTGTCGGTGTCGATGTCAAAAAAAGAAGAAGCCATGAAAGAAGGTGAGATTCAACAGAGTTTGGGTAAAGCAGAAGAGAAATATGGTAGAGAAGAAAGTGAAAGGAGCAATGATTGATATGTATAATTCAGGAAAAGCAAAAGCAGTAGGAAAAGCTTGTCGTCACGCGGAATACTCACTATTTCTACTTTGACTTTTCTTTTTGCTTCCTACAAATAATCTGCCTGCAAATTAAGTAATATCTCCTTTTTCCTTTCATTATTTTATTTTTTGAGAGATTTTTTTTAAAAATTACATACAAAATCATATTAACCAGTTATTACGAGATTCATGTTGGTTCTAATAAGGCTGGTTTTAATATTTAGACATTAACACGATCTATTGTTATAAACCAACCTCAACGCTAACATAACCAATGTATAATGGAGATAGGATTGTATAAAACAGTGATATTATCCATTTTTAATAGTTTTATGTCACATTAGTATTTTTATCTTGAATTTAAGGATTTTAATTTGAATTTAATTTTTTTCAAGATGAAAATACTAAATTCAAGATAAAAATGCTGATGTGGCATAAAACTATTGAAAAAGGGATACAGATGATGTATAATCGTTTCCCATGTATAATGCAGACAGAAATTGAATGTCAAATATGTTCATACAAATTTATTTTTTAAGTGATGGTATGACACAATATTATATTGTCATGTCATCATATAAACCTAAAAAAAGTTATCAATTTTTTTTTTGAAAAACAAAACATAACTAAACTAACTACCTAATATTTTAATAATCACTTACCCTATCATTCCAAGACTTGTCTAGAAAAACATCACACTCTAAATTTTCTTCTCTGGGCAATTCAAAATTATGCACTATATTGTATTGTTTTGCCCAACTCACTGAAATTTTAATGGTTCTCTTGAAATTCCAAGATAGAACTTGGAACACAAAGAGATTTCTTTTTTCTCCATATGCGCCATACTATCGAACCAAAAAGAGTAGACCAAGTCACCCTTTTCCTTAACGTCCATCCAAAATTTTCTAGGTTTGCTCTGACCCAATTTGAGAGGTTCTCAGAAAAAAAACAGCGACTAGCAATTTCTTGGCACAAAGTACTTCAAAATATTTTTAGTAATAGGGCAATCCCTAAGGACATGTAAGATATCTTCTATCTTGTGGTGGCAGACTGGGCAGGACATACTTTGTCCAATACCCCTTTGTACACGTTCCTAATTGGTAAGCAGTCTTTGTCTGCAAACAAGCCATAAGAAGAAGCGAACATCCAGACGGCTTCCACTTAGAATCTCTTGCGTCCCACGTATCTGCTTTTAACATATGATATGCACTTCTTACCGAAAATCCTCCATTTGTTGTATGTATCTAAATGATTCTATCAAGGCCAGCTAGAGGGTGTGGTGGAGGGATACTTGCGATCCTTTTGAGAACTTCTTTTGGCAGTCGTTCCTTAAAAGCTTCCATATTCCATGCTCTATCATCTATTACCATATCTTTAATAAAATAGTCTGTGATGGGCCTATCCGTAGCAAAGACATACATTTTCAACGATTCTACTTTTGGGATCCAAGAATACTCTCAACAATGGACTGCCCGTGATGTTGCAACACGAAGCTTGGATGTTGCATCAAACATTGTTTATTTTTTTTATACAATCTTTCACACACATATATATATATATAAAATAAGTTTTCAGAAATAAATCATATTTTCTTGTTCAAAGTACATCATATTTCATTAAGAAAACCCCAAAATCTATGGAGCTTTACATTGTAGTACAAAGGAAAAAGAAAGTGTAAGACAATAAGTAAACAAAAAGTAGCTAGAAAAGCTGTATATTTTGAAAGATGAATACTCACTTTTTCTGCTGTGGAATATTAGTACTCTCTTCAAATGACCAAACTTTTGCATCATTATAACTGTAGAGGCCCAATTTGGCTCGGGCCCAGAAAATAACCAAACAAAAAACAAAACAAAAATTTTAAGTCCAGTTTTTTTTTTTTTTACAATCCAAAATTACAACCCAATACCCAAACCCAACATTAGCTAAACCCATCAGCCAACCCAATACCCCTAAAAACCCTAAGCCCACTAAACCAGCCCAAAACCTTAACACACAAGACAAAATAGAAAACCCTAGCCCCCTCTAGCCGCCGCCTCTGTCCCATCGCCCATGCGTTGTCAGCCACTTGCATTGCCTCTACTCCACCGTTCAACCACCACCTGCAAAACGAAAAGAACACGCAACAGCAGCACAAAAATAGGAAATAGACAGTGTTTGAACAGTGTAACAAAATCGGCTATAAAGTCGAATAGAAACCAATGTAAAAGGGGGTCTTCTTTTTTTTTTTTCGCTCAAACAAAATAAAAAAAGAGAATAAAAAGAATAGATTTTAATAAAAAAAAGCAACAAGCAATCAAGAACAGATTCGTGGTGTAAAGGTTCTTTTTTGTTTACCTTTCTCTTTATTTTTCCGCATATATATATATATATATATATACACATATTTCTTTATATTTCTTCCTAAAAAACAACATATATATATAGATATAGATAAAAATATAAAAAAAAAAATAATAAAATACCTTTTAATTTTTTTACCACTGTGTAGTGTGTCGGTGGTGGCGTGTGTGTCCTGACGGACCGGGATGTGATCGCCCAATGGCGGAAATCGCCCATCCTCTCCCTCTCTTTCTTTTTTTCTTTCAAATGCAGAAATGAAATTTTTTAAAAAAAATTTGGCCTTTTATAGCCCCCCAAAACGACGTCGTTTTAGGGTTGGCCATTAAACCCCAAAACGACGTCGTTTTAGGGTTGGATAGGGTCGACCCGACCCTACCCACTCAAGATCCGCGTGTTTTTGCTCTTAGGGGCTAATTGCGCGCGCGGTCCTTCCGCTTTTTCTATATTTTCAATAAGGTTTTTATGTATTTTAATTTGGCCCCATAATTTTTTGCGCTTTTCAATTTGGTCCCCGCTGATACACTGCGTTTTGATGGGAAGGAATATTTGCTATTTTGGTCCTCCTAGGTTACGCGCGTGTGGCATTTTGATCCTTTTTCTTTATTTCTTTTTAAAATTGCCCCAAAACTTCGTTTTTGTTTCAAATTTAGTCCTTTTTTTTAGATTTAAGTTTATTTTCATATTATCTTTGCTATTTTATTTTATTTTAAATATTATTTATATTATTCTTATGATTATCATTATTAATATTCTTATTATTACTGTTATTTTTATTCCTTTTATTATTTATTATCAATATATTATTACTATAGTTACTATTATTATTTCTAATATATATTACGTACATACTTTTGATATTATTATTATGTATATATTCATGTAGTATTATTAATAGTTGTTTTTAATATTATTATTATTTCTAATATGTATATATTATGTAAATATTTTAATACTATATTATGTATACATTTTTATATATATTACGTGTATATATCTTTTAATATTATATTTTTATATATATCATGTATATATTTTTATACTATATTATTTATATATTTTTTACATATTATCTTATGTATATATTTTTAACGCTATATTATGTACATATTTTTAATACTATGTATGTACTTTTTATTCCTATTATTACGTATATATTTTAATACATATAGGTGTATATTTATATATCATTATTATTAGTTATTTCTTATATATTATTACTGTTTTCAATATATATTGTATATATTTTTAATCTAGTATTATATGTTTTATATATATATGTTCACTACTATTTCATATTTGCATTATTACTATTATTATCATGTTTAATACCATATGCATTATTATTGTTTTATAACTATTATTATCACATATACATTGTTAATGTTTTATATATTATTTGCTTCGCATATTCTTAACTTTTATTATTATTTGCCTGTTCCGAATTTAGCCTATTAGATCACATCTTATTTCAACATCGATATTAGTTTTCTTTTTATTTTTATTTAAAAATATTTTCATTCATTTTTTTTTAATTTCAATAAATAAGGCAACGCATCGATTTAACATTAAGTCGTCGATTTCGTCGCTATGTTGGGTGAATATCAATCGGCTTGTGTTAAAAACGGAATGTCCTTCTCAAAAGAAATCGAAATTTTAAAAATTCTCGTGTTTTGATCGGATCACGATTAAATGTTACATTGAACTCGCATTTTTGAGAATTAAGACAACACACGTTTAACGAGATACCAATTTTGGGCGTCACGAGAGTGCTAATACCTTCCTCGTGCGTAACCGACTCCCGAACTCTATTTTTTTCTCTGACTTTTGACGTAGACCTAAACTCGGCATTCTTTTTGTTTAAAAAAATAATTTTACTCTTTGACATAGAAAAATAAGTATAGATCTGATGTTGAAAATATCATACATGCATAAAAGATGAAAAAAAGAAAAAGAAAACCGATAAAATTCATCAAATTCTAGAAACTCGAATACACATTCTTTGACCTTGAGCGCGCCCAAACAACGCATTAATCTTGTTTATTTTTTGATATGCAATCTTCCACGGTATAAATCAAGAAAGATACGTCGCCGGAAATGGATCATATCTTTTTGTGTAAAAGGGAAGAAATCACCATACGTAAGACAATCACCATATTTCATCACGAACACCCCACAATCAACCGAGCTTTACATTATAGTACAAAAGAAAAGAAATGAATGTAAGATACTAAATAAATAAATAAAGGTTAGAAAAGTCGTAGATTTTCAAAGATGGATGCTTACTTCTTCTGCTGAGGAATATCATTACGCACCACATATGGCCATTCATTTGCATCTTTATAACCAAATTCTGGCAATAAAAAGCTTTGGAACCATTGTAATACTTTATCAACATTTTTGGAATTGAAAGATAGTATTCCAGACGATTGATACGGATCCAAGCATGAAAATTTCTTCGCCTTGATATCAACGTAAAAAAGAACCCAATGATCTGATAAGCACAATGGTAGAAATAACTGCAATCACCCAAAAACAACAACAAAACATTATATTTATAAGCACAATTTAAATCTCAATTATATGCTAAAAAAAAAAAGGAGATGTTTTTACGTACCTTATGTACACCGCTTAGGTGATCAGGTTTATGCCGAGCTAACACCTCTTGTTCTGATCTGGATCCTTTTATCAAGAGGTTCTAATGATAGAATGAATATAGGTTAAATGGTACCTTAAATATATATATAGTTTTTATAAATAGTAACAATTTTAATTTGAAATATTATTAGTTTTTGACAAGTTAAAAGATAGTCAAATGAATAGTGATTGATGAATGCTTTCGGAAATTTATGAGATCTCTTCTTAAGCAATTTGAAAAAAAGTATTAATGACCTACATAACATTAAAAAAAGTAACATCATTGAGTTATCTCCAATCAAAATCATACTAAATTGATTAGACACGAGAAAATATATAACTACTACACGACACAAATACATAATTATGAAAGCAATACGAGTATATGAGTTAGTTACGGAATTAATTTATGCCCCAAATGCTATACACTTAATGATTACTTACAACTTCGTTAATATAGTACTTTTCTTGAGTTTCAGTACTTTTTGGCACCATGAGTAAAGGTTCCAATTTATCACCCGTCAAATTGAGATTTTTATCTCGTCCAATTGATTTTGGCACCTACGATTTGGTTGCTGATTTGATTGGAATCGACTAGGGTTTAATAGTAGGTGGAATTTGGGTCTGTTTGTTGGGCTAAAATTTGGGCTGTTAGTTGGGTATGGAAATGGGTTTGAGTTTTAAGGTTTATTTGTAAGGGTTTTAATTTTAATGGATGTGGGCTGATGGGTTGTATGTTAGGTGCTTAGGATATTGTTGGGTTTAAGGATTTAATTTGGGTTGTTTGGTTGTAGTTAATGTGAGTCAAAATTGGCCTGTAACATTTATGTTTATAAAAAGTTATTGTCATAACTTTTCTTCCAAAAGTGTTTTTTAAGCCGGAAGTGTTTTTTTTTAAGCAATGAAGAACAGGCCCTTATTTAGTATCAAAGCTGCTCGTAGCTTGAAGGCGATGGTGTAGACGCACCTTGCTAGTGAATCACTTTATCTTTAGTTATACGTGAAATTTTCAAGGCCAGATCAAGCACTTGTGACATCAACATATTTATCTAAAAAATAAAATAATTTAAATTAAATTATTGATATTTGGGAGGGGCTAAAAATAAAATTTACTTATTTAATCAACTTAAACATATTGGAGTAGATTGAAAATTGTGAAAGCGTTGACTATCTCTTAAAATAAGATGCTTGCCTGTTTTTTTATTTTATGTAACATTTATATTAGGTGTATTATTATTTTTTAATGAAATATATTTTAAATATATTTTAAATATAAATTATATAATTAAATTAAATTTTACAAATAATTTATATTAATTACTAACAAATATTTAATAATAAGTTATACTAAATTTTTTTATATTTTTATTAAAATATAATATTAATCAATTTGAGCATTATTTAAATATATATTAACATTAATTGTAAAATAAATATTTTATTTCTCAAAATAATTTTTAATGGAAAATAATTATAACACAACTAAAATTTGGCAAAATCTCATTCTATTGTTGAGTCATATACATTACTTTTCACCTTTAACCATTACACTTCAACGTAGAAAATAAGTACAAATCTAAAGATGAAAATACTATATGTCCATAAAAAAAGTTCAGATTTTAACAAAATTAATAATAACAAATATTTCATCAAGTTCGAAATGACTCTTTTTAAAAAAAAATATACATCCTTTAACCTTGAGTCAAACTTATCTATATTTTTTACTATGTAATCTTCCACGGTAAATATCAAGAAAAATACGATGTCGGAAATGAACCATATCTTCTTGCGTAAAAGGAAAGAACTCACCATGCGTACTTGTCACGGGGCTAGAGCTTTCGTCTCGCAATCCGTGCGGCCTTAGGCGATTTGCTCGTCCAAACTCGCCCAAGTCAGCCTTTACTCGAATGAGGATTCCTTAAGAACTCCTCCAAGGCACCAACTCGAATAGCGGAAGCAAACTTATGCCAAAAGAAGCTTGTAAGAACAACAGAAAACCACAGAAAAGATTGCACACAAAGTGTTTGAGTAAATGCTCTCAGAACTCTATTACTTTTAAGAATTCTCAAATACAATGGATGATTTACAAGTGAGGGGGAGGCTCTCTATTTATACTTGAGCTCCCCCAAAACCGACGGACAAGATACAATTACATCGACGGACGTGATTAACCATATCCCTTAATTTAAGGGATTTTACAAGATATTGCCATATCAAATCCTATCTAATCTTATCAGCGTATTTCATCACGAACACCCCACAATCAACATAACTTTACGTAGTAGTAGGAAAGAAAAAGAAAAGAAAAGAAAGTAAGACAATGAGTAAATAAAAGGTAAAAAAAACTACAGATTTTTTAGAGATGAATGCTTACTTTTTTTGTTCTGGAATATCAGTGCGTACTATAAATGGCCATTCTTTTGCACCATTATAACCAAACTCTGGCAGTAGGAAAGTTGTAAACCATTGCAATATTATTTCTTTTTCAACATTATTAGACTTTCGAGAAGATGGTCTTGGATCCAACCATGAAATCCTCTTCTTTTTGGTATCGACGTAGAAAAGAACCCAATGTGCTGATAAACACACTGGTAGAAACATCTACAATCACAGATCAAAAAAAGAAGAAGAAAAAAACAATTATTGTCGATAACGATCAACGATTTAGATTACGATTGGTTTTTCTTGCCGTAATGTAATGTAAAAAATTACTTCTATTAGTTCTACAATCATGAACACAATTAAAATTCCAATTACATCACAAACTATGATGAAATTTTGAAACATGTAGCAAAAGCTTTTGAGCTTACTTTGTGGACACCTCTTAGCTTCTTGGCTTTAAACCAATTTAATACTTCTTGTTTTAATCTGGATCCTGTTATCAAGAAATTCTGATAATTGCAAAACATATATAAGTTAAATGGTTCTGTCTATATAATCCTATGTAAGATATTAATAATTTTAATTCGAAATACCAACAATTTTTTATAAGATTAAAGTTCTTACAGCTATATGAGGATCAAATGAATAGTGATCGTTGTATGTCTTTAAAAATCTGTCCGATCTCTTCTTAAGCAACATGAAAAAAGTGCTAACAACCTACATATAAAGTAAATAATTAATATAATCGGTTTATCAATATAGAACCAATATACGAATTAAAAAAAGAAAAGAGATAAGTAATTACCGAATCATCAATATAGTACTCTAACCGAGTCTCATCCCTACGAGGCACCATGAGTAAAGGTGCTAATTTCTCGCCCATTAATTTAAATTCCTCGTCTCGTCCAATCAATTTTCTGCGAAATAAATTAGAGTTTCTGTGAAACATAAACTGTAACATATATATAGTTATATTATAATGACATTTCTTATTCCAATATTAACTCATCAAAACTGCCACCATACCCACTCAAGTCACTCATTTTCCATTTATTTAATCGTTTTTCCTCCTGCTCTGTAAAGCTTGAAACTAAATATGTCCGAACATCCTATAATAACAAGGAAAAAAAATTCACAATGTAAGAGCACTAATATATGCATAAAAGTAATGTATATATAAAAAAATTGAAATAAAGTATGAACCTCTTTACGCCATGACCCTTTCTCCTTCAATGTTGTCTCATCATCAGACTCGGAGGATGAGCTTTGAAACTGACCCAATTGATTATTGTTCAATAGTGGTTCATCATTTGAAATTTGGATCGAGGCAGCAATGTTGCTTCCATGATTAGGTTCTGTATTAAAAAAATTTGCTTAATAATGTAGTGAGCCATTGCCAAAGGTTAAAGGAAACCATTGTTCAAGTAGTTTTGGATTTGTCTCCACTACTAGTTTCTCCATAATAACAATTTTTGCAACTTTTCAGTTTGCAAACCTTTGGATTCAGTCCACTACTAGAGTTCAAAATAACCTGTTTGCAGCTCTTTCAGATTCAGTCCAAGATGAGAAATAAAGAAAAAAAAAAACCTTGTCAAGAAATTCAACTACAATTTAATAGCAAATTAAATAAACAAATTAACTAATGTACTTACTTCCTATTGAAATTTCACTAATTTGAAGTTAAATACTCATAATAACATTGACATTCGAGTTTGAGTAACATAGTAGTTAATAATAATAAGTATAAATCAATTACCATTGTTGTTGGAATCTATACCAATATCTTCTGTACTAATAACTTTCTCACAATTCGAAGGTTTGGATTTTTTTCTGACACAAGTGTCCACATCCGACTTTCTTTTTCCTTTATTCTATAAAATGAAAATGCATTAAGGTAATTCAGTTTTCAAGGTATCTGAAAAAAAATTCAATGGAGACGGTTTCGAATTATAATTTATGTACAATACGTACCGTAGTTTGCGTGGGTTCATGATTTTCTCCATCATCTGTGATAGCAAATCAACACTGTTAAGTGATAAGATAATGAAATACTAAAGAACAGAGTAGACCCTAAGTGAAGTGCAGGAAAATATAATTGAAGGATCTAAACAAATTAAGAGTAAAGACTTACTTCCTTTTGGAGTTTCCAACCAGTTTTCACTGCATACCAAAGCTTCCATGCTCTCAGGATTCAAGCTACTGTAGGCTGGATTATTGATCGTGGCCTTAATATTTGAACATGGTGTGAAAATTGATACCGGAATCGCGAGGAAATCTCGAGCCATCTTTGCAAGTATTGGAAACTTTTGAGATTTATCACACCACCAACCAAGTATGTCAAGGATTGCTCCATCCATGGGAAGTAAAGGTTCATCTAAGTAAAGCTCAAGCTCTGACTTCGATGAGGCCTCATTAAAGTTGCTTGCAGTTACAAATTTACTGAAGGAGTCCAAAATACTATAATTTCCAAGCCCTACTGTTGAACAATTGAAATCATCCAAGACTGAAGCAGATGTAGTTAGATTTTTGGCTTCACTGGCATATTCATAGTAGAGATCCCGAAGAACTTTATGAAACATGTTCAATCGCATCTTACTGTCATGGCCATAAATCACCCTATATGAGAGCTCCACAATTTTAAATTTTAACCTTGGATCAAGAACAGATGCAACAGCTAATGCCAAATTGCATAAGCTCCAATAGCGGTCGAATTTCCTCTTCATCAATGTAACAAATGAATGACTGCTTTTTTCCAACTGAAGCAATTTCTTGTATGTGTCACAAAGCTTTGGAAAGTACAAACTTACAGGAAGGCATTGAGTTCCTTTGATATCATCAAAGCATCTCAAACAACTCTGTAGAGCTGCTGCATTCTTCCATTCCTCCATTGATGGGTTTAGTTTAAAATTGACATCAATTTCCTCCAGTTTACAAAAGATTTCTCTTGATCTCAAAGCACTATCAAGTGTGTCAAAGTCTGATTCCCGCTTGAAAGAAAGATCATCCCATGATTTCCCACCTTGTAGCTTCACTCGATCTACAGCCTCTTGGAATTTCAATCTTCCATGTTTTGTTTCAGTGACATATTCAATGGACTTCTTTAAATTAAAAAGTAGGTCATCCATCTCACGAAACCCATCCTCAAGAAGAGTGCAATTGATGAACCAATGACTTGAAGAAAGGGAGACTAGATTACTGAGACAATTTTCTTTTATCTGTTGAACCATACTGTCATCCAAAAAAGAGTTATCCACAGTTATGGAACATACTTTACTGCCTATATTCCACTCCGAAATTAAGCTCTGAATAATTCCACCAACAGCTTTTGTGTCATTGATATGCTCCAAAGTTCTCAAGGCAAGAGTCTTCATCTTTAGTTCCCAACTATCATCAATAAAATGTGCTATCAAACAGCAATATGCAATCTTTCCACTATTGTTTCCACTATTGTTCTCCCACAAACTCACTGTTAGATTGAATTTACTAGCAAGCTTATCAAAATACAGCTGAAGTTTCTCCTTCTCTTCGTCATAAATGCGATGTATATAAGATAAAATATCTTTGGATTGAAACTCAATAATAGGCTGCAAACCTTTCACAAAATTCTTGAAGAATTCTTGATCAGCCGTATCTAATGGATATCGATGCTTGATAATCATTTTCACAAAATTCAAGCGACTCCTTTCTTGATTTTGTTCCTTCTGACATACTTTCAAGTGGTTTCTCAAGTGCGTGGTTCCGCTGTTGCTTGACCCTGTAAGCACCTTGGAGCAATGTTTACATTTGGCTACTTGTTCTCCACCTACTAAAAGCTTATCAAAATGCTCCCAAACCGCAGACGTCAACCTTCTCTGTGTGGTTTCTGGAAGTTTCTCCTTATTTGCTTTGCCAGTCTCAGAGTCACCATTGGAAACAATCTAAGAAAATTGAGAATAATAAATCATGTATACTGCTTTATATAACTCAATTGATTTTTGGAACAAATTAGATTGAAAAACACTTGATTTTAAGTTTTAGAGCAATTAGATGGATTTAAATGTGAAAGATGAATAATTGAAGTATAAAAAAGTAATTAAAGTAACATCTTTCATAGAGAAATTATGAATCAGTTATGAACTAGAATATGATATTAATCAGGAAGAATAAATAATTACCGGGTTATGAGATCTTTCTGGTGTGTTAAAAGGAGCTGCAACAACCTTTGATAAAGGATGTGTAGACATTGGCGAAGGAGAATTTGAATCCACTCCCCTCTAAAAGCAAATGTTATTATCATAATTAGAACCATGAATGCTAATTTATGATTAGTTTAGTGTTGAAATAATAGAATAATATATAAAATAATGTATTTACCTCCACATCAACCCCATTTATTTCTACTGCTTGAACCTCCTCTGTTTCTTCAACTGCTTGTAAACACCTTGATGTGGAAATATTTGAAATGACTTCTTTTTGGGATCTAATTTCAGTGCCTTGAATCTTTACTTCTACAAACATTTTCTTCATATGTTTCAAGTCATTGAAGATACGAAGAGCCAAAAATTTTGATATTTCAATCTTCTTTGCAGGCCAATAAAATTGTACTACATAAACATCATTACTTGTGTACAGATTTTGTAGACAGATTGTAACAATATCGTGCATAGGTATGAACTTGTCTTCCGTCATATTAAATTCAAGTTTTTCCATAAAGCGAAGACCGTTGTTGCTTGGCACATAACAAGAATTACTTTGGATAAAAAAAGAATGTTTCTTGTTTGGACCCGAGATAGTTTCATTCATATTGTTAACTTTAGAAGCCCATGTTAAAGCCAATGAGAGCTTGTATTTACAACATAAATCTTTGGATATGTCATGTATCTCGGCAAGTGCAGCTAATCGATTCAATATCAAACCCTGCAAAATTATTAAATAAGAAACAATTGTGACAAACAAAATTTGAAAATTTGAAATAACACTCTAAAAATGAAAAGAATTTTGACATTGTACTTTTAATTTGATAAAGATAATTAAAATTCAAAGGTGATTTTTTTTCCTGTTAATTATTTATAAATTTAAATAAATTAAAAATATAATATCATAATTATACTTATTCATAAAACAAGCTGGATTTAGTATGGTTATGAATACCTTTAATTAGAGAAAAAGAATAAAAAAAATTCTCATTTTCAAATAGTACGATTATGACATATTGACACTATATTTATAATATGACTAAAATTTATCAATAATTTATTTACACAATTTAATAATTTTGTATGAAAAAAAAGTTAAGTTAATACCTCCGAAAAAGGTTGAAGAGATTGAAGAGGCAGAGGATTTGGATTGAAATCTACAAAGACATTCCATTCAATAAAAATGTTATAAATAAGAGTAATTTTAATCCAAGAATAATAATTAAATACATAAACAATAAGTCAAGGAAAGGAAAATTGAAGATATATATTTTAACTTTAAATACATTACATTATTTAAATATCATTAAACTAATAATATGTAAATTATAATTAAAATAAATTAGCTTTGCATATGTAATTTTGATGATTCATTTAACAATCACTAATTCACTATTAATTTTGACGAATCGATTAATCACTGATTCGATTACAAAATATAGTTTAGAAAAAGAAAAATACCCTGTCGAAACTGATGGTTGAAGTGTCCATCTTCAAATTTGGGTTTCCATGCCGATAAGAAAAACATTGGACATCCCTTGTAACCTAAAATCAAACACTCTTCTTCCTTCTCCATTATTTTTAGGGAAGTCTGATTGTCAAGAATATGTCGCTCTGTAAGTAACAAACATTCCTCCTCATTGCTAAGATCATCTTTCGTGTGGTTCAATGGAATTCGACTAAAACCACCCATTGAAAAGAAACGTTGCCATTCACTCAATGTTTGGTGCCGCCTAATTAGATTATTACCTTCGCATGCATCTCTGTTGCACTCCCACCAAGACTCATTTCTACCAAAACCACTGTCCGCCTCCACCCAGCATGTGCAAGTATTGGAGGAATACTGAAATGAATCCTTGAAACATGTCAAGAAATTGGAGTCGCTATGATTAGAATAGAAGTCTAGCATGATTACAATCGTCGGATTTATCTCCTTCAGTCTTACAAACTCTCTTTTCATTGCTTCTGCATCTCTTACCAACTTATGAAGTTTAAATTTGTAGTAAACCACCACCATTTCATCTTCTCTTCTTGTTTTGAAATCTAATTTATCTTCATCCACTTCTGCCAAACTATTGGCGTAAACCACTTTCAACTCATTCTCCAACTTTACATTAAGATTCATGGCATCCTTTGTCAGAAACTCCATTATTTTGCGTGAGAACTCGACATATTTTTTCAGAAATGGTGGAAGTATGTAACTTACACGGACGGGTAGAGGATCGGCGGAGAAGGTCGTTAGTGTACGAAGAACTGAACCCTCAAAATAGTTATTGTCATACGGGACGGGGAAATCAATGAGGTGCAATCGCCTGTTTCCATTCGAAGCATTCTTTTCATCATCGATAACTTTTTTTATGACTCCATTAATATGGTAGCTGTTATAATGATAATATGGTGCAGGATCCACCGGGAAAGTGAAGTAGGAAGAAGCGGGATGCAGTCCGTAGGCTCGGCGAACCAGAGCGTCCGCAAAGTATTTCACCACTCTTCTTTGATCTCCAAAACCGAAAGTACTCTGATCAGCAAGAATCAAGATTTTCTGAAGCAACTCATCGGCACGTTTCAGATCCCCATCTTCAATAGCTTCAGCGCTGGATAGGAACAATCTCAAGGCGGTTTCGGTGTCAAAAAGATCAAAATCCATGAAATAAGCTCAGATTCAACAGAGTTTGGGTAAAGCTGAAGAGAAATTTGGTAGAAAAGTAAGTTATATATAAATATATAAATTATATATATTCATATATAAATATATAATTATATATAAATTTTAATTTTGTTTAATTTAGTATATAAAATTATGATTTGATTTGATTGGATTCGATTCTTGTAAATTATTAATGTAATTATTCTCATAACTTTAATTTATATTTATATATTACATATATAAATAATTATATTTATCTAATATAAAAAAAATTGATATATTTATTTCTTTAAATATATCACTATATCCCTCTCAGTTATTTCTTCTTCAACTACAAAAGAACTTTTGATCCATCTGCAACTCCACTATACGGTCACTAAATAGCAATTTGGCTTTATAAGCCGTAATCTCATCATATCTCTATAATTGCTTTAGCTCTACCACGCATTTTGGAACTAACACACAATATGGTTCGATTTTGAGAAGAAAATGCATAACCCTTTCACCAATTAATTCATCCCCGCTCATTAACTCTTTTCGCAAAGCTCCAGTGGAGAGAATGTCGAGACACGTAATAAAGTCCATCTTTGAGCAGTCAACATATAACATATTTTATATTTGCTAAGTTTGATTCAGTCTAAAATATGAACTTAAAATTTTATCAAAATTCACTTATTTTTATAAATAATTAACTCAAATTCATTTTAAGTTTTATATATTTTTTATTTATTAAAATTTTATATGTAGTTATATTAACATTTTTAATATTTATATTATATATTACTATTAATTTAATTTGTATGTGCTATCCATGTCCATGTATCATCCATCAAGGTTAGAGAGCTTCTCCCTTCAAATTTTTGTTAACTTTTTAACTTAAGATAGCAGATAGATATACATAGAGTTGTTCAGGTACCAAATTGAATATTAAAACTACGTAGAGATACTAAATAATATACTAACCTTTATTTTTATGTCTAAAACATCCTTCATTTCAACCAAAATTAATGAACATGATCAAGGTTTTTAGAATTAAACAGGTGGTCTCATCTAGTTAGCTCAAAGTAAGCTGATTTTGCCCCTTAATTTATAAAAAAAAGTTTATTTTAATCATTTATTTAATTTTTTTGTCTTTAAATTTGTATTATTTGTCAAATTATTCTAAAATTGATTGAAAATTAATGTCTATTAACTTTGGCAATGTAGCATACACGTCATGTGATGCTACACAAACAATTAATTTTTAAAATTTTAAAAATGAAAAATTATTAAAAAACATAAAAATTATAAAAAGAATATTCGTTAATATTTTTAGTTTTAAAAAATTAGTTAATTCCTAATATGGTATACTCGTGGACTACCACGTCCACGTCAACAAAATTAATAAAATTTCGAGATGATTTGACAAATAATATAAGATAAAAAAAAATATAAATTTCAGACCATGTGAGTGAATTGCATGACTGACTACGGAGAAGTGGGTTCTTGAGTATCAATGCATTGGTTTGTTTATCGATGTCTGAAGGTTGCTCTATGGCTTTGGTCTCTGTTCATGCTTTGACTTTGTTGAATGTGAGTGAATCTCTGTTTTTGGATGTTGCTGGTTGTCATGTTTCGATTGTTTATGCTACATGGGGTGGGTCGACTGGTGGCGAGATGTGGTGCTACTTGCTCTCTAACTACAGCTCTCCACAGTGCTTGTTTATGGAAATAGGTTGGCGTAATCATTTTACGCTTAATTAGTTTACATAGCAATTACCCATAATAACAAGGAATTATGGGATAAGTGCGCCTGTTATTACAAAATTAATTGATTATCTAATATTTATCTAATTTTTAAAGTAAAAAAGAGGTAATTTGAGTATTTTAGAGCAATTATTTGAATGAGGAGTACTTTTTATTTATAATTTTATTATGTCTTTCATTTAATTAATTAAATAAAAGTTTCATCTTTTAATTGTTTCAATTCCGATTATGCTTTTTTTTTTAGTTTATTGGATCACACTAATTTTTTATTTTGATTCATATCTTGTATATTTTTTTTGTTGATTATATTAATATTTGATAAATTAAAATAAATTTTCAACCATCCACTTATCAATCATGCTTAAATTTTGCCCCTTCATTTTTTTAAAGCGTTACCAAATTCTATTCTTCCACTTTTATGAATCTGAGAGGATTTCTTAAATACGTACACTTATATAAATCCTAAGAGTATTAATGGTTGAAAACATTTTTAATATCAATTAGATGTTGTTTTTAATTGAAGGTTCAATTAAAATTTAATATTTAATTAATAATATGAAAATAATTTTACTCTTTAATTAGAAAAATAAGCATAGATGTTTAAAACCCTTAAAACCGTTTTTCTTTTTTTTCCTTTATATTTTGATAGTTTTGTAAACAGAAGGTAATAAAATAAATGTGTTTGTATTCTTCTTTTCTCTCCAGTTCTGCTTTCTTCTTCCTCTCTTTCTCTGTCACTCTCTCGTTCAATTTTCTATCCCGTATTATTGAGATACCCAAGACCACTGATTAAACTTTTTATATTTAAGCATACATATTGACAAGCTATTCCCCTAATAACCCCTTTTCATCTTAGGAAAAAAAGTAATATTAAAAAAATGAGGACCAAAGTACAATCATTTTACCGTTATTTACTTAAGCAACTTTCTTGATGCAACTTTCTCCTTACAGGATTTTTGGAACTAAATAGATTAAAAAATACTTGATTTTAAACTTTAGACCAATGAGGTCCTAGTGTGTTAGAAGGAGCTGCAACAACCTTTAATGAAGAATATATAGGTATTGGCGAGGGAAAATCTGGAACCACTCCCCTCTAAAAACAAATGATATTATCATTATTAGAACCATGAATGCTAATTTATGATTAATTTAGTGTTGAAATAATAGAATAATATATAAGACAACGCAATTACCTGGACATTAAGCTCGTTTATTTCTACTGCATCAACGTCCTCTGTTTCCTCAGCTATTTTCAAAGGCCATGCTGTGTTCGAAGATGTTGGAATGTTTGAAATAGCTTTTTCGATGCCTTGACCCTTTACTGTTACAAACTTTTTCTCCATATGTTTCAAGTCATTGAAGATACGAAGAGCAAGAGATTTTGATGTTTCACTCTCCGTTGTAGGCCAATGAAATTCTACTACATAAACATCATTAGTGGTGTAACGATTTTGTAGACAGATTGCAACAACATCTACTTCACAATTCTCTGCAAATTGGAGACATAAGAAGTCGTCTACGTCAAGCTTAGTAATAGATGGTTCAAAATGGTAGCCATCCTTTGATTCAAGTGCTTTCTCAATAATGGTTTGCTCAATCTTATATTCACATAAACGCATAAATTCATAAGAGTTCAAATCTTTCCAATAACAAGAATTACTTTGAATTGAAAAAGTATATTTCTTGTTTGGATCCGACATAGTTTCATTCATATTGCTAACTTTAGAAGCCCATGTTAAAGCCAATGAAAACTTATGCTCACATCATAAATCGTTTAGTATGTCACTTATCTCAGCAAGGGCAGCTACTCGATTCAATGTCAAACCCTGTAATCATTAAATAAAAAATAATTACCAAAAATAAAATTTGAAACCACACTGTAATTGAAAATAATTTTGATATTGTACTCTTAGTTTTATTTTTTGTTTTTATTCGTAAATGTAAAAAATTAAAAAACATAATGTTATAATTGTAATAGGCCAATTTTAGCCTAGGCCCGAAAAAATAATAATCGAAGCCAAAAGGATGGAATCAGTCGAAAATAAGCCAAAAAGAGTCAAATTGAAAGACAATCATTAAATTGTGGCCAAATCAAAAAGATGGAGAAAGCCAAGGGGTTATCAAATTTGTTGACTTGGTAAAAGGCTAAATATAAGAAGATTTTATTTTGATTTTATTTTATTTTATTATTAAATTAGTTAGGCTATTTTTAGTAAATCACATGTATATAAATAGGGGTATTTTGTTTTTTGAAAGGATCGATTACTTTTGGTATTCCTACTTCAATTTGGAATTGGATTATTCTCTTTTCCTATTTTCATTGGAATTAAATTATTTTCTTTTCTCTTTCAATCACGTGGGAATTTTGTCCATTTCATTTCAATTTCTTTGTTCTTTCTAAATTCGTCCAATTACTTTTAGCCTTTCTGTTTTTTATTTGTTTTGCAATTAAGTTTTCATTATTCTTAATTTTGGCCCTAAAATTTATTTTGGCTACATTTTGGTCTTCCTTAAAGCTGTGTGTTTTGAAGAGTGGGGATCAATTCCCTTTTGGTCCCTCCTTGTTATTAGCACGTTCAAATTGGTCAATTTTCTTTTATTTATCATTGATTTGCCCTAGTATTTTGCTTTAAGGTTCGATTTAATCCTTTTTCATTTTCGCTATTTTATTATCAAATTAGCTAATTTAGTATATTATTGCTATTATTATTATGTTTCTATTTATATTTATTTTGTTATTCTAATACTATTATTATTTATCTAATTTTTATTTATCTATTTATATTTCTACGATTATTATATTTCTATTTATTATATTTTTATTTCTATTTATATACTAATATTATTTTCATTATTATTTTTCTTATATATGTTTTTTACTCTTGTTATTAACATTCTATTTATTTATTTATTTATTTATTTTACATTTTTTGTTATTATCTATTTTAACATTTTATATGACGCTCATTTCAAATCTTTATACATTATTTACTTTAATATTTTCATATATTATGTATTTCAAACTTTTTTTACACATTATATATTTTGAATTGTTTATATATTATTTTTAAAGAGTTTTATATATTATTTTATCTTGAATGGATATTAATTTTTTTTAAAAAAATTATTTTATATACTTTAGATTAGAGGTGTGCATGGGCCGGGCTACCTGGCCCAGCCCGAAGGCCCGCCCGAAATGTGGGAGGGTTTGGGCAAAAATATAGGCCCGAAAAATAGGCTTGGACAAAAAAAATGCCCGTTTAAAAAATGGGCCGGGCCTTGAGTAAGATATTTTAGCTCGGCCTTGGCCCGGCCCGGCCCGAATTCACTAAAGGACAAAAAAATTTGCATATTTTTTTTTATTTTTGAATGTTATTTTCTTGTTGTTTTCTCCATATTTTGCCACCATTTTACTATTATGTTGCTATTATTTTGTTGTTATTGTTTGGATATTGTATAAAATTTATTTTATTGTTAATTTTCTTATTATTTTAAAGGCATTTGTTAATTTTTTTATTATTTTAGAAGCAATTACTTGTTAAGTTACATTTATCTTAGTGTTATTTAAGTCTACATATTTTTCAAAATTTATTTTCAATTTGTTGGGAAATATTTATTTTGATATTTTTAGTATTTTTGATGTATTATATATATTTAAAAATAATAATAAAATAATATAAAAAATTAATACGGGCGGGCCGGGCCAGACCCAGGTTTTATTATTTTTATCTGGGTCGGGCTTGGGCAAAATTTTAGGCCCATTTTTTGGGCCCGACCCTACCCGAGCCCAATAAATGGGCATGATTTTTTAGTTGAGCCCGACCCGAACCCAGCTCCGCCCGGCCTGCCCGTATTAATTTTTTATATTATTTTATTATGTGGTACATTATTAGTGCCACATCAAACACAAATTATTGATGTTAGTGAAGATATATCAATCTCGTTGATGGAATACAAGTTTAAATATCATCTAGGTCAAAAAAATAAATACCAAATAGAGATGTTCATAAGCCGGGTCGAGTCAAGTTCGTGCTACGCTTAGGCATGAAATAAATATATTTTATGTCTGCCCAAGTTCACCCTGACTCAAAATACGAGCCTAAAATTTTGATCATACCCACTCATATTTGTAAATAGTTAGCCCATTTTCTTGACCCAACTTCGATAAAGATCTTTTTCTTTAGGCCAACCGACTAGATTTTAAATTAAATATTTTCAAATATTTTTATTTTAAATTTAATTATAATATATATTAATGATATATTTTAACATTTTATAAATAGTTTTATGGGTTATTTGGTTGGACCAAGCCCAATCATTAAAAAAATTTAAATTTAGGCCTTAGATATGTTTAGTTTAAACTAAAAATATTCTTTTTTTTTAAACAATTTTTCAAATATTAAATCTAATATGCTGGTTCTAATCTTTATAAATGTTAAAATTTTTTATTCTATTTCTAAAAATAGGTTCAAAACATGCATATTTTTATTATTGAAAACAAAATTTTATTCCTATTTCTCAAATATGTTTTTCAATTTTCAAAAAATAAGAATAATTTTTTGAAAATGAAAATAAAATAGAAAATATTTTTTTTAAAACCAAACAGAACCATAGTTTGGAAAATAATATACTTCTAAAAGTTATTGTGACATTAATTTGAAATTTCAAGTGTTTAGTATTACAATAAAATTACGGAAAGAAAATAAAAATTTTCATTTTAATGGTTGTGGTAAAAACTAAAAACTAAATCATTAATTTAGATAAATTTTAAATACTTTTAAGTGAAAACCAATAAGTCAAAAGTCAAAATCACTTAAACATGTTCATGGCACCCTTAACAATGGGTAATTCAAAACTACAATTTCTCTTCTACCAAAGAACAAACTTCAATGCTCTTAAACATGGCAAAAGTATACCGCAGAAGTAAATAGAACATCAAACATGTTCATGCATTGTTACTATAAGTAACTAATTGACTGATGCATCTGCACTAGGGATTACAAAACAATGGAAGCTTATAACTTCAATTAATGCAACACTCGCAACACTCGCAACACTTGCAACACAGTATGCAAGGTCATGGCCAACATATGCCAGATCTTCTTCTCCATTTTGTGGCTGGATGAACCCTTGCGCCATCCAAAGCTTGATATAAGCACAATCCATGCATTAAATTGTAGGTGACAATTCAATGTAATAATGGCTTCTTCAACCATCTTTTCCTTGTATAAAGGATTGATTAAAGGACTAAATCTCACTACCGACTCCTTCATTCATCATTCTATCAGAGCAAGCTTGCCGTTTCTGTCGATTTAACTAGAAACATAATTATTTGTTTCACCACAATCTCCATGTTTTTCGAAAATAAAGAACAATAAGCACAATCCAGTTATGAGTGACTCATTAGTTCCATTATGGTAATAACTTATCCGATCCTCTTTTCCTTGCATAATGCACTGATTAAAGAATTGAAAGTCACTACATTAGGATGGACTCCATTCATCATTCTATCGAGCAAGCTTATCGCTTCTGTTCTGTCCATTTACCTTCACCCAAACTCAATGTCCTTCATAATTAAAGAACAATAAACAAAGTATTGTTTCAAATGCGAAGGAAGGTGATCACCAAAAGAAACATTAAACCATCATCAAATTCATTTCCTTGGTGATGGGAAATGTGCTTCAATCTTATTCAATTGATTTTTACTACAAATTTTAAAAACCATGCAAACATTTTTGTGCTGTACAAATATTTGTATAAACACTCATATCCAAGTCCCAGTAACATAGGAGGTATCCCTTTCTCAGCAGAACCAGAATGATAATTTCAGCAATTCATAATGCTTAAATTATGAACCCAACATAACACAAGCACCAAATGACTAACAGAGCCTTCCTCACATTGCCATTGTCCACTAAATACCTCGATGTCTTTTCAGAGACCACGTTCTTTTCAAGACAAAGATTAAATAGTCCCAAGAACTTCACCAGAAATCCTTGCAAGAACATGAACCCAATTGAAAATGGTGGAACCGTTGTCCATCTCTTACAATAAGATGCCTGCCTGTAACCTTGGAAGTAAACTTCAAAAACGAGTGACAATCACCACAAGTTTGTAGGTTCTTTATGATCGTAAGAGTAGTTCCCGGCTCAGTACCGATAAGGCCCCAAGCAACAGCCAATCGCTCGCTATGAACCTTCATAGACTCCTCTTTCTCTTCATTTTCCAAGTCATGAACTACCATATCTGTTTCAGCAACATATCCAGCTTCTGTAAGTTTTGTATTAAGCTCATTCAACTTTTCATAGATACCAGCAGACCGATGATGTGATCTATCTCCGGCCATAAAAACATGTTTCAAGCCATTGATCTCGATCTGGCTCCAACCGGGTTCTTTAACCAATCCTTTATTCCTTATCATGCTTCTTGTTTTAGCTGCTTCCGTCCACTTACCAGCCGATGTATATATATTAGCCATCAAAACATAACTGCTGGTGTTTCCGGGATTTAAATCTAACAATTTCTTGGCTACATATTCACCGAGTTCGATATTACGATGTTTCCTACATGAACTAAGCAATGGAGCCCAAACTTGAGCTTGTACTTGCAGAGGCATCTCTTGGATGGTTTTCAAAGCCAAGTCAAAGTGACCAGCTCGTCCAAGGAGATCGACCAAGCAAGTATAATGCTCTATTCCAGGCTCTATTCCGTAATCGTCTTTCATGCTTTTGAAGTACTTCAATCCATCTTCTACCAACCCTGAATGACTGCAAGCCAATAATATGCTTGTGAAAACAACATGATCTAGGCTGCAAGGTTTGGTTATCTGCATCCGGTGAAATAGTTTCAGAGCCTCGTTACCCATTCCGTGAATCGCATAACCGTTTATCATGGAACTCCAAACAGCTAAGTCTTTATGTAACACTCCTGCAAATACTTCTTCTGCCTTGTCTATCCTCCCACATTTACAGTACATGTGAATCAATGAGGTCTGGACCTGCTGATTTGACGCCAACCCATTCAATTTCACATAATGTTCAATCTCGTTCCCGATGCTCAGTGACCCCAAATCAGCACAAGCAGAGAGTATGCTGGCAATGGTAGCTTCATTTGGTTTAAGATCGGTTCTTAATAAACTCTTGAATAAATCCAATGCTTCAGCAGGGTAACCATGCTGAGTATTCGCTGCAATCATCGATGTCCACAAGAAAATACATTTCTCGTCTACCATTTCGAAAACTCGTCGAGCCGACACAATGTCACCACATTTTGAATACATATTAAGAACCAAGTTACAGATCGAAGCTTCACCAAGAAATCCACTTTTTAGAACAAGGGAATGAACTGATGATGCCAATAACAAATTCCCAGATTCCACACAACCCGAAATGATCTTAACGAACAGCACCATATCTTGACTAACACACCCCATTTGTCTCATTCTATTAAAAAGATTAAATGCTTCCCCAACATTCCCAACACTTACATAGCCACCAATAATAGTAGTCCATGAAAGGATCGATCTTTCATCCATTGTATCAAAAATAGAACGAGCATCACCAATTAACCCAAGTTTAACATACATATTCACAACCGAATTCGCTAGAGGTATCTCGCAATGTAGCAACCCAAGCTTAAACACACAACAGTGCATTGATAAGCCTAGTCGAAGATTAGTACAAGCAGCTATAACACTAACAAAAGTGGAAGCACTCAGCTCAAAACCAATAACCCACATTTCTTTCAACAAAGTCATTGCTTCCATCACACGGAAACAACGACAATAAGCAGAAATCATAGTGTTCCAACAAACAACATTTCTCATAACCATTTCGTCGAACACATTCCGTGCAGAGGCCAATTCAGAGCATTTCGAATACATATCGAGAAGAGAAGTTTGTACGAAGATGTCTTGTTGAAAACCGAGGTGAAGCACGTGGGCATGGAGCTTTGTACCATCCTGAAGAGAATTAAGGGAAGCGCAGGCTTTGAAGAGTAATGGGAAAGTAAAGCTATTGCCATGAACATGAGTGTCTCGTAACATTGAAGAGTAGATTTTGAGAGTGTCAGCAAAATCGCCATTGTTGGTTGAGGTTCTGATTTTCAAGTTGAACAGATAAAGTGGACGCTTCCTTGAAGTTATTGAATTCAAAGGAAAGTGTCGCATTTACAAGTTCCAAACATTTAGTGGCTATTAGCACAAGAAGAGAAAGTAATGCGATGCACATTAAAAAATGGAAATAATAGAAATGTTGGTTTGCGTTAGAGACTTAGAGGTGTGGTTATCCATAATAATAATAATAATATATTATGTTCAAGTCCGAGCCCGAATAATATTTTAAGTGAGTTTAATGTTTTGTCTAAATTCATTTTTCAGGTCTAATATTTCTATTCGAACAGTCTCAAATTTCGGACGAATTCTTAGGATCTAAACAGATAGACTGAGCTATGAACAGGTCTAGTTTGAGGGTTTTTTTTTTAATTTAAATTAAATATTATTCAAACAATTATTTAAATTTAATTGTAAAAATAAGAAAATATTAATAAAAATTGTATTTCTTTATATAAAATTTGTACTTTTAAATAAATTAAATTGATATAATATGAATTATTAAAATTATATAACTATAAAATAACTTAAACACAATTATGATATTTTGGGGACCTCTAATAATATCATTTTCGATGTTCGAACCTATATTATTTTATTAAAAGCGTAATGTGTTTTATTAATATACCAAACACTTAGAATAACTTTAAAGTGTAAATGTTTCAATTAGTCATCATCTTCTTAATATAAGTAGGTTAAAATATGCCATTAGGTCATATATTTTAAAAAAATTTAAATTTTAGTTTTCTATTTTGAAATTTTTTAAATTTAGTCTCTATATTTGAAAAGTTAAATCTTTAATTTTTTATTTAAAAACTTTAGTCTGATCATTAAAATCTTAAATATTTTTGTCAAAATTTATCAACTTGACATGTTGAATAGACTACCATTATGTGATAAGGCATATGACGGAAATTACAAACGATGATAAAAGTAGGAGGATTGGATATTTAACTTGTTAGGTATAGGGACTAAATCTCAAATTCTATCAACGTACAGGGACTAACAGCAGATTTAACCTAAGAAGAAGTAGAACTCTAACGTCATATAACTATTTAACCAAGGTTAAAACAGTCTTAAAATTTTCTCTAGGGTTTTTTTGCGTGCACCATATATATAGTTAAATATCGAACTTTTGCAGCGCCTTTTTGTGCTTGGGTTATAGCAAATTGAAGAATACTCTGAAATCTTCAATCCAAAATGGTAAAACTCATTTCTCTCTTTAATTCTCTGAAATTGTTCTTATTTTGGGCTCTGTTCTTACTTCATTTCTCACTTGGTCTGCGTTTGAATGCTTTGTTTGCATCTTTCTGATTTTCTCCTCATTTGATGGAGATTTGTAGAAATTTGGGTACTAGTATAATGCAACTGATTATCATATATCCGTTTATGTTGGCCTAAATAATGAGAAAATTGTTTCATATAAATCTGGTATGGCTCAATGAACTGTGTTTGAAGATGGAAAAAAGTTGAAAAATTTGCCCATGTTTTTGCTGCGTCATTTAATGATATTTTCAGTCTAAAACATCTGAATATGTTTAAGAATGTGTGTGTGCTGTTCTCAGATCTTTAGTTCTAATTTGTGTTTTTACTTGCTCTTTGAGTTGCTGATTTGCTTATATGCATATAGTCGTCCTAATGCAATGTTATGTCTTTTTCTTTTTTTGGATTTGGCTTATGTTTGAAGGACTTGCACATGTTTTTACTACATGTTACGACATTTTAATTCTAGAATATCCGATTATGATATCATTTGTTAAGAATGTGTATATTCTTTTAGTTTCAATCTGTATTTTCCTTGTTCATTGAGTTGCTTATTTACTTATTATGATCCTTATTTTGTGATTTTGGCTCTCACCGGCCTCTGTACTATAATTGATTTATGTCTTTAACTATGATTCGACTTCCTGGGTTAAATGAATGTTTTCTGGGTTATGATTTACAGCCTAAGCAGATTCATGAGATCAAGGACTTCCTTCTGACTGCCAGAAGGAAAGATGCACGCTCTGTAAAGATCAAGAAGAGCAAAGATGTTGTCAAGTTCAAGGTCCGCTGCTCCAAGTACTTGTACACACTTTGCGTGTCGGATGCTGAGAAGGCTGACAAGTTGAAGCAGTCCCTTCCTCCAGGTACATCTATATAAATGATACAGTAATCGTTTTTCTTGTTTCGGTTCAACTAGCATCCTTATTTCAAATCAACAAATATTTTATAGAATTGTAGGTTCATAGCAGAAACAAACCATTGTTCTTGTTGCTGCTGTACTGACAGAATTACAATCTGTCTTACTGTTCTTTCTTACCATGTAGATAACATCTCAAAGTTTCTTGGTCTTTGCTATGATGGTGGATCCTTGTTTTTCTTATTTTGTTTCAACCAGCATCCTTTTTTGAAATTGAGAAACATGCTATAGAATCATAAACCCATAGCAGAAATGAATCATTGTTTCCCACTGTTATCATACTGGTATCAGTACAATTGATCCTACTGTTCTTTCTTGCCATGCTGGTAATATCTCAAGGTTCTTGGATGAAACCACTGGATGGCCTCGTTTTTCTTATCTTGATGCAACCAGAATCCTTATATGAAATGAATTGTTCGAAGCTAAAATGAAGTATTCTCTCTTTGTTGCCATGCTGGTGGCAATAGAATGTATTCTTTTCGCAATGTTGGTAACTTGGTAACATTTCAAGGTTCTTCTCTTGACTTATCTCATGTTCTTTTTTGCAGGTTTGAGTGTTCAAGACCTGTGAAAATATGGCAGCCCCAGGTTTGTCACCTGATTTATAGGTGATGAAAGCTAGATTTTAGTTTTGGGTTTATTGGATTTCTGGTCATTCTGCAACAGTGAAGCTCAATTTTCTGTAATTGGATCTATGTTTTTTTGTTGATCAAGGATTTTAGTGATATATGCACTTTTCAATTACAATGAATGTTCTTTTTAATGAAAAACACAGAAAAATTTGATGTTGCTTCGCTACAGTTTATTAGTTTTAAAGTTCCAAGCAAAAAAGCAGTGTTATTTTCTAAATATCAACATATTTATATCTATAATTTATACTGAAAAAAAACTAATAAGGGATTTACAAGAACTGATTAGCATTTTATTAGTTTACCATAAAAGTTGGGTGACTGATTGTGCAATTTACCCTAATTCAAAACCATCAGATTTTCAACATTAGCTCAGTATCTTATTGGCGGAAACTTGGACTTTATCGAATGGTTGTTAGGCTTTGGGCGTTGGGTCTAAATTATTCAATCAATCCATGTCTCGATATCTATTCCTTTTGACGAAAACTGAGAAATCATCGATCAACACCCAGTAGCTACAGTTTTTGCCTACGATGGCCTCTTCGTCTTCTTTTTCTTCTGCTGATGCTGCTTTGGAGATCTTAGTATCGTGTGCTCATGCAATTGAAGATGGGAATTTGAAAACTGCCGATTCATTCCTGCACCAGATCTGGAACACTGCTGCTGTAGAACTTGACCTCGTAAGCAAACTCGTGAGATACTTTGCTGAAGCTCTAGTTCGACGAGCTTACGGTCTGCATCCTCCTTATTATACCTATTCGAATCTGCAGATACCTCATCCACTGTATTACTATTATTATTACTCAAGGTTTGATATTAATGAAATGGTGGGAGAAGCCATCGAAAGTGCCACGACAGGAAAGAAGGGATTTCATCTTATTGATTTCCACATTCCGCATCTGTACGGAAGGGGATACTTGTTCAAGACACTACCGAATCGCTCCAGCGATCCGTTGTCGGTCCGTATAACCGTCGTATTACCAACTTTTCTGAAAAATACCGTCGATTTCCAAGAAGAAATGGAGTATTTGACTGAAGCGGGTAAGCTATTGAAAATAGAGTTGAAGAAGGAAGATCTGAGAGTTGTTTACGCTAATAGTTTGGGAGAAGTGGATGAATCTACGTTGGATTTGAGAAGAACAAACGATGATGAGGCTTTGGTGGTTTATTATAACTTCAAATTTCATACACTGTTGGCAGAGGCAGAAGCAATGAAGAAAGAATTGATCAAATTGAGGCAGATAAATCCAGAAATTGTGATCATGCAAGAACAATACGCTAACGATAACGACGGGAATTTCATCAAACGCTTGGAGTACTCTTTTCGATATTACTCTAACTTTTTTCAATATTATTCTAATCTTTTCAAATCTGGGAAACCTCTGGACTACAATACAGCTAAATATTATATGAGACAGATTCATAACATTGTGGCATGTGAAGGCAGGGATCGAATTATGCGACACCAGAGTTTGGATGAATGGCGAGATCTGTTGTTAACAGCGGGCTTTCTTCAAATTCCATTCCAGAAAGATGTTGAGAATTTACATGCTCTGTATTGGGTAGAGGAAATCAAGGAGGAAAAAGGGTGCTTGGTTTTAAGTCATAAGGATTGCCCAATCTTGTTCGTATCATGTTGGAGACCCAGAGCTGGAGAGGAGCATTTCAAATTCAATCTAAACAGCAATAAGTTAGGGCAAGGTACTTTATCTTGACTCAGTTTCTTAACAAATTAAAAAAAAAATTATAATTTTTTAATATTTTGAACAAAAGAAAAGAAAAAGTGATTAAGCTAGACTTATAATAGATTGAAATGAGGTAAAATTTTAGGTTTGATTTTTAGATCTAAGCTCAGTCTAACTTAAAAAATAGACTTAAAATTTTACCTCAATCTGAGTTAGATAAAAAATGTTAAATTTAGATCTAACCCGATTTGTCCATATTAAATTTTTTTTATATAAAAATAAATTTAAAAAATATAATACATTCAAAACACTAAAAACTTTAAAATAAATATTTCTTAACAAATTGAAAATACATTAAAAAAATTTATATTTAAATAACATTAAAATAAGTGTAAATTAGCAAGCAAATGTCTTTAATGTAGTAGCAAATAAAAATTCAGGCCGGGTTGAAAGAAGTTTATTGGAAGCCTAATCTGTTTAAAAAAAGTGCATTATTTTTGTCCAAGCCCTTTTTTTGGACTTGTATTTTTGCCTATATCTTAGTTTTCAAGTAGATCTTTGAACTTAAAATCAGTTATTCTACTCATGATCAGGTTTACAATTAATTGTGTAAAAGTTATTTAATATAAATTTTAAATATTTTTTAATCATATTTATTATTAGTATACCCACTTCACCTTCTCACAAATTTAACTTTTTATTAATATATATAATCCCTCATATAATCTTTTTTTAAAAACAACTATCACATTTAACTTTTCCCAAACATTTTTTTTATTTTCTATTAATCCTCATAGTAGTGTGCAAATTGCAATTGAGCTGTCCATGGCCATAGGTCAAGTGGCCCGCCTGACCTGATTGGTCCGGACCAAATTGAGAGTTAAACTGGGTTTGGATAAAAAGTTTTTTATCCATATACTGGCCCAATTTAGCCTGAATTTAAATAAAATAATTTATTTAAATTTAATTATAAAAATATATTTTATTATTTTTAAACTATTAGGTGGGCTGAGCAAGGGTCAGGCCTTTGACTTTGGATTTTTTTTTTTTTTTAAATTCTTGATTCAAGTAATGGACACTTCATTATGATATAATCTAGTTTTAATAACTTAGTTGTATGTTTTACTTACAGAAATTTATTATTTTTAATATTAATATAAAATAAAATAATCAAAATATGGAAATTAGATTGCTAATCTTAATTCTTTTATCTTTTCACAAAATTAGTTTCATTAAAATTTAAGATTAATGAAAAGAATTAAAACATATTTAATGAATGATTTTTCATGAAATTAAAAAAAATATTTAAAATTGAGATTCCTCTTTTAAAATAATAATGTGATTTTTAATGTTTGAACCTATCTTCTCCATTAGAGAGTGCAATGTACCTTACTAGTACACTCAACACTTGATAGGACGATAAATTTGAGATATACTAAATATCCATAGATATACTAAATATCCATTACATAAAAATTAATTTAATGTAAAATTCAACATTTTTATTTAAATATATGATTGCATTAACTAACAATAGCATTATTACCTTTCTACATTCATAGGTTTCAATCCAAGACCTTTTCAACCATTCCCAGAGGTATCAACTTTTATTTATTAAGAGTTTCACTTTGGTTTAGCTTTAAAAAGATATTAGTATTACTGGTTTGTATGTTTTATAAACAGATAAAATATAAACATATACCACTTTACTTGCTGTAAAAGAAATAAAATTTATGCAATTATAACAGTATGCTTTTATTTTGATTGGAATGATAAAAAAACCATAAACTATTTTATAAGAAAAATAAAAGGTCTTTTAAACTTGCTTAGAGGATACATATTTTGAGCATTAAATATATAGTTTACACATGTTTTGGTGATGGATCAAATTAAGATATATTTTTTTCGACCAAGATGAAATAGGATCAAATATTCTCGGATCCTTACAAGACAAATGTGAGCTTTAGGGCATCGGAGGTTAATAGTTTGAGACACTCTTTGATGTTTAAGTCATTAAATGGTATATTCTCATAAAGAAAGTAAGAAGTTTCAGCTAATGAAGAAGATTTAATGGAAGAGAAAGAGCGAAGAGCATCCAAATTCATTTCATCTTCTTCGAATTCAACTTGATACATCATTTACAGATTCTTAAACACACACATATAACTATACATTCTCATTTCTTGTAAAGATATACATGTATATATATAGTTTTTGAATTTTGGGATATAAACTTAGAAACTGCTTATAAAATGGTCGAAAACTGTTCACTTAGGGATCTTGTCATTGAGTTATTTTGGATTTTCTAATTTTCTTTCTGGTAGTTCATTGTTAATTTAATATTCTAACAGGGTTTCATATTGAACCGGTTAGCTACTTTTGCTGAGATTTATGACATGTTGGAAGATGTATGTTTTAGATATGAGCTTCCAGTGGCTTTACCATGGGCTTGTGAGGCTACTACAGATAAAATTATGTTGGATGGCAAGAAACATACTCTATTCATGGAAAGGACTTCTTGTTATGCAAGTAATGAGGGGTCTCAATGTTTCATGGAAGCATGTGCAAAACATCATATTCAAGAAGGGCAAGCCATTGCTGGGAAAGCATTCCAATCAAGTGCTAACTTTCATTTCGAACCAAGTATTACAAAGCTTATGAAAAGTGACTATCCACTGTTTAATGCTGGACAGTTGTTTGGTAGCCATGCTGTTGTTGCAATCTGTCTACAAAATCACTACATCATTGGTGATGTTTATGTAGTAGAATTTTATTGGCCTGAAATTGAAAGTGAGAAATCAGAATCTTTAGCACTTGATATCTTCAGTGACTTGAAAAATATGAAGAAAAAGTTTGTAACTATACGGGTTGGAGGTAATGAAGTTGGATTCGAGAGAGAAGCCATTTCAACCACTCTGCAGGGGACAATGCATATGAGAAATGCGCAACCGGCTTCATCCACCAATGATTTACTAAGCTCAAACACAACATGGTCTTTGAATGCAGTTCAACAATGTGATGTTCATGAAATGGAAAGACAAGGGCTTGTTGAGCAGGTATGTTATGTTATATTATTGTTATAGACTTGTAGTATTCTAGTTCATGTGTATAATGAATAACAATATTTTCTTTTAGGTAGAATCAGCTCCCTTTAGCACACCCAATCCCATGAGTTATGGAGGAGTACTACAAACCCAAGGGCCTCATAAACAGGTAATCATTTCTATATAGTTTGTCTAACACTTGAAATCTGATTAGTAGGATAAAGCCCTAGAATATGTAAAGGAGAAACATATACTATCAATTATCTTGAATATTGTTTTTAAACAACACGAATGTAGCTTAATTGAATAGCATTAGAATTAGTTGCCTGCCACTTTTTTTCCTTTTTCTTTTAAAAGAAGAAGGGTTTGGTTGATAGACTGTCAACATTATATTAACATTGTATGCTTATATATTTAATGTAGTGCTGCATGCCTGAGCTAAGTATTCAAATGATTATATATAAATTTGAGAGCTTTAGCTATTGTAATGTGCTTTGAAGTTTTACTTATAGACAACTTATTCTTAGTTTGTCTACTTTTTGAAAGGAAATTGGTGAGAAGGATTTCATTTCTCAGACTGTATCCATTGGTGACTATGAGATTGTGAAAGCATACATGGAGACCTGTAAAGTCCCACGAACCAAATGGAGAAAGTACTCGTCTAAAGTTTGGCTGGATTTCGATAAGTTTGAAGTGAATGGAAAACAAGTAGCCAAATGTAAACATTGCAATAAGGATTTTACAGGGTCAAGCAAGAGTGGAACCACACACTTGAAAAACCATTTGGAAAGATGCCAAAGTAAGAAAATAAAAAATCAGGAAAGGCAGTTAAGCACATCTGAAATAGGTGATTTGATCACTCGGGATAGTGATGAAAGCAACTTCACATTCGATCAAGAAAGGAGTCGCTTGGATTTTGCGAAAATGATTATCAAGCAGCAAAGTCCATTGGATATGGCTGAACAAGAGTTCTTTAAGATTTTCGTGAAAAATTTACAGCCAATGTTTGAGTTTCAATCAAAAGATATTTTATTATCTGACATACATCGCATCTATAAAGAAGAAAAGGAGAAACTTCAGTTATATTTTGATCAGCTTGCTTGTAACTTCAATTTGACAATCAGTTTGTGTAAGAACAACCACGGAAAGACAGCATATTGCTGTTTGATAGCACACTTCATTGATGATAATTGGGAGCCAAAAATGAAGATTATTGCCTGCAAACCTTTGGAGCATATCTATGACACAAAGGCTTTAAACGAAATTATTCAGAGCTCGGTTTTGGAGTGGAATATAAGTAAGAAAGTATTTTCCATAACTATGGATAACCCTTATTTGAATGACGATATGTTTCAGAAGATAAAGGAAACTTGTTTTAGTGACCAAGGTTCGTTTTCTTCAACTCACTGGTTCATCGGTTGCACTTTCATTGAAGATGGTTTTCGTGAGATGGATCTAATACTTTTGAAATTAAGAAAATCCATTGAATATGTAAGTGAAATAGCACAAGGAAAACTGAAATTTGAAGAAGTTGTAAATCAAGTGAAGCTACAAGGTGGGAAATCATGGGATGATCTTTCTTTAAGGTTGGATTCAGACTTTGGTGTGCTTCATAGTGCCTTGGAATCAAGAGAAATATTTTGTCAACTGGAGAAAATTGATGGCAACTTTAAATTAAACCCATCAGTGGAGGAATGGGAGATGGTACTAGCTTTCCACAGTTGTTTGAAATGTTTTGATGATATCAAAGGAACTCAATCACTTACTGCAAATTTGTACTTCCCAAAGCTCTGCAACATATATAAGAAATTTCTTCATCTGGAAAAGAGAAACCATCCAATTGTTACATTGATGAAGAGGAAATTTGACTACTATTGGAGCTTATGTAATTCGGCATTCGCTGTTGCAACTATTCTTGATCCAAGGTTAAAGTTTAAATTTGTGGAGTTCTCATATACTGAGATTTATGGCCATGATAGTAAGATGCATTTGAACAGATTTCATAAAGTCCTCACAGATGTTTACTACGAATATGCCAATGAAGCCAGAAATATGTCTAAATCCACTTCAGACTTGGATGATTCCAATTCTTCAACAACAGAGATTGTTAATGATTGTATTCTGGAATCTTTCAGTAAATTTGCATCTGCAAACAACTTTAATGAGGTGGCCTCATGGAAATCTGAGCTTGACTGTTACTTGGATGGGCCGTTACTTCCCTTGGATGGAGCCTTTGACATACTTTACTGGTGGTGTATTAATACTAAAAGGTTTCCTACACTAGCAAAGATGGCTCGAGACTTCCTTGCAATGCCAATATCAATACTCGCACCTTGTTTGAATTTCAATGCCATGATCACAAATCCAACCTACAACAACTTGAATCCTGAGAGTATGGAAGCTTTAGTATGTAGTCAGAACTGGTTGAAAATTCCAAAAGAAAGTAAGTCTAACTTTTAATTTGTTTTAGATCCTTTCATTCTATTTTATTGCACTTCACTTGGAGGGTCTATTCTTTAGAGTTACATTATCTTATCACTTAATTGAGTTCATTTTGTTATCACAGATGATGGAGAAAATCATGGACCCATGCAAAATATGGTAGGTATTACATATGAATTATGATTAGAAAATGATCTCGATTGAATTCTTTTTCCTATACTATGACTAAGCTGAAGAATGAGTTACCTTAATGCATTTTCATTAAATAGTATGAAAGGAAAAGGAAGATGGAAGACCACTCTAATGTGGTAAAAGTTTCTAAAAATTGGAATCGAGAAGAAGCTAATAGTAGTGGAGACATTGCCAAAGGATCCATCAAAAATGGTAATTGAACCATACTATTGCTATCTATTGTGTTACTTGGATTCAAATGTGAACTTTGATGTGGAAATGTTTTGGACAAGGGTATTTCAAGAAGGATGAAAAGAACTTTGTTCTTATTTAACTTGAAATGCCAAATGGTAATCCGCTTGTTGTTGAAAAAGCAGAGAACATAGAAGCTTCAGTTTGCAATCGAAATAGGTTGGAAATATCCACAGGAAGTAAGTTCCTTATTTGATCGTTTTATCACTTAACTAGTTTCTGTTTTCCAACCAATTTTTTATCTACTCCTCATCTTGAACTGAATCTAAAAGGTGTGTAAACAGTGATAAGTTGCAAAAATTGATATTATGAAGAAATTAGCAGTGGAAACAACTTAAAGAATGTTTCCCTTTTAACATTGGCAATGGCTCAATCCATTATTAAGCAAAATTTCTTGATACAGAACCTAATCATGGAAGAAACATTACTGCCTTAATCGAAATTCCAAAAGATGACTCACCATTCAGCAATAATAAGTCAGGTCAGTTTCAAAGCTTGTCTTCTGAGTCTGATAACGAAACAACATTGAAGGAGCAAGGATCATGGTGTAAAGAGGTTCATACTTCATTCCATTCCTTAAACACATCTCTTTGCTGTTATGCATATATTAAGGCTTTTACATCTAAGATTTTTCCTTTTTTTTAAATTCTTCTTTAGGATGTTCGGGCATATTTAGTCTCGAGATTTACAGGCAAGGAGAACAAACGACTAAATAGATGGAAAACTAATGAGTTGATTGGGTATGTGCTAGCTTTGATAAGTTAATATTGGCATATGAAGTGATCATTATAATCTAACTATACATTGAACTTTATATTTCACAGAAAATTGATTGGACGAGATAAGGAGTTTTGCTTAATGGGTGACAAATTAGCACCTTTACTCATGGTGCCCCATGGTGATGAAACTCGAAAAGAGTATTATATTGATGATTCTGTAAGTAATCATCAATTTTTTAGAGATATGGGCATAACCTAATTTGGTAATCCATATATTCATATAATTTTCATAATTATAGAACTGTGTTGTGTATTAATTATGTATTTTCTCATGCATGTTCGAAGTTATCAGGTAGTATGAGTTGGAAATAAACAAATGTTGTTAATTTATTATGGTATGCAGGTCGTTAATACATTCTTCAAATTACTTAAGAAGAGATCTGATAGATTTCCAAAGGCATACATTAATCATTATTCATTCGACTCTCAAATAGCTGTAAGAAATTTTATCTTGCACGAGGAACTATATTGATATTTCGAATTGAAATTGTTAGTATTTTATATCAAATACTACATATAGGACAGTTTAACCTATATATTTTGCAATCAATAGACTTCCTTGATACAAGGATCCAGATCAGAACATGAAGTATTAGCTTGGTTTAAAGCTGAGAAACTAAGAGGTGCTCATAAAGTAAGCTCTTCAATTTTTGCTATATGCTTTGTAATTGTGATAAATTACGTTAACTATTGCAGTAGAAAAAACCCAAATCGAAAATATCAACAGCAACTTAAATCCTTGATTGTAACTAACAAAGATAGATGTAATCTTTTTTGCTTTCTTTTTGTGATTGCAGTTGTTTTTACCATTGTGTTTATCAGCCCATTGGGTTCTTTTCTATGTTAATACCAAGGAGAAGAAAATTTCATGGTTGGATTCAAATCCATCGTCTCGAATAATGTCTAATAATGTTGAAAAACAAACAATATTACAATGGTTCACGACCTTTCTACTGCCAGAGTTTGGTTATTATGATGCAAATGAATAGCCATTTCTAGTGCGTACTGATATTCCAGTGCAAAAAAAGTAAGTATTCGTCTATTAAAATCTATACATTTTCTACCTTTTATTTACTTATTATCTTACCTTTCTTTTTTCGTTTCTCTTGTAGTACAATGTAAAGCTGGGTTGATTGTGGGGTATTTGTGATGAAATATGGTGATTGCCTTACGCATGGTGATTTCTTCCCTTTCACACAAAATGACATGGTTCATTTTCGACGTCGTACCTTCCTTGATATATACCGTGGAAGATTGTATGGTAAAATTAGACAAGTTTGATGCCTTGTTTTTTCTTTTTTCTTACTTTTGTGAAACCTGACCGCTTTTTATGCATAAATGGTACTTTTATCCTCAGTTTATACTTACTTTCTATGGTTAAAGGTGAAGAACAATGTAATTAAAAATATGACTTGACAATAGAATAAGATTTTACCAATTTTAAAGTTGAGTTATGATCATTTTCCTGTGCATTTGAAATAATTTTTAGTTTATTGCTCTTTAATCTCGAAGGACATTGAGCTTGAGGTGAAGCAATTGATCACATTTTTTGGATGGCATTAAGTGTTTATCCAGCCACCATTAGTATTTCATGGAGATTCTTTTTTCAAGTTACAAGACAAGATGATTTGGGAATTGTGGAGAGCTTAATAATGCATGATCTTGCATTGCATGCTCTGTTGCTGTGACTGAATGTTGCATCACAAGTTGACATTTTTGCTCCAGTTAAGTGGTGTTAGCTCGTATCATTGCATATGAATTCGGATATGCATCAATACAGATTCAGATCATTTCAGGTTGTGACAAAAATAGGAATTTGGATATGATGGTGAAACTTTGATTGACAACTCGGTTCCTAACATGTATGCAAAGTCACTGCAAAGTGTGGTGACATTGTCTCAGCTCGATGAGTATTCGAAATGGTAGACTTTCTTGTGGACATTGATGATTGTTGTGTATACTCAGCATGGTTACCCTTCTGAAGCATTGGATTTATGCAATAGTTTGTTAAGAACCGATCTTAAACCAAATGAAGCTATCATTACCAGCATACTCTCTGCTTGCCCTGATTTGGGGTCGCTGAGTATTAGGAATGAGATTGAACTTTATGTGATCGACAGGTCCAGACCTCATTGGTTCACATGTAATGTAGATGTGGTAGGATAGACAAGGCAGAAGTACTTGGAGGAGTGTTATATAAAGATTTAGCTGTTTGGATTTCCAAGGTAAACGGTTATGCGATTCACGGAATGGGTCATCAGATGCAGATAACCGAACCTTGCAGCCTACATCATGTTGTTTTCATGAGTATATTATTGGCTTGCAGTCATTCAAGGTTGGTGGAGGATGGATTGAAGTACTTCAAAAGCATGAAAGATAATTTCGGAATAAAGCCCGGTATAGAGCATTATACTTGCTTGGTCGATCTTCTTGGTAGAGTGGGTCACTTCAACTTGGCTTTGAAAATTGAAAACCATCCAAGAGATGCCATTTGCAAGTACAAGCTCAAGCTTGGGCTCCATTGCTTAGTGCATGTAGGAAACACCAGCAGTTATTATTTTACAACGAATTTTTTTAATGTATCACATTTTCTTCTTATGTAAAAAAAATATATATATATATATATATATATATATATATAAATCTACAACATTTCACCCCGGGACAATACAACTCTTGGTTTCCGCCAATTTGATATATATAAATTTGAAAAGTTATATCAATTTCTGTAAATTTGAAATTGTATATATTTGTAAACTTATTAAAATATATATATTTTCCTTTTCCTCCACCTTTTAAAATAAAATGATGGTGTCACCAATGGCATCGGGGGCACCTATCAAAATAGTGACATGTTAGAGTTTAATAACAATTAAATCGTCACGTCAACGGTTAATGTTGACCATTAGTCAACTAACGACCACATCAATATATCCGTTAAAAATAAATCAATTTGACAAAAAAAAAAGATAAAGAGTCAAAGTGACCAAACATTCAAACATTAGGGGATATTTTTGGCATTATGCCTATATTTTAATAAAATTTAAATTTTAGTTTTTGTATTTTGAAAGTTTTGAAATTTAATCTCTATACTTAAAAAATTAAAAGTTAAGTCCTTTAACTTTTTTATTTAAAAAATTTGTCTATTCATTAAAATCTTAAATATTTTCTATCAAAATTTATCAATTGAAATGTTGATTAGGCTATCATCATGTGATAACGCTTATGACGGATAGAAAACTAAACATGTCAAGTTGAAATATTTTGATAGAAATTACTAAAGATGATAAAAGTAGGAGATTGAATTTTTAACTTTTTAAGTATAGGGATTAAATCTCAAATTCTATCTAAGTATAGGGACTAACATCATATTTTAACCTAAGAAGAAATAGAACTCTAACTTCATATAACTAATTAACCAAGGTTAAAACAATCAATGCAATATAAAATTTTCTCTAGGGTTTTCTCCGTGCACCATATATATAGTTAAATATCCAACATTCGTAGTGCCTAGACCTATCCATGGGCCAGGCCGAGTGCCAACTCAAAAAGTGAGAGTGTTTAGGTAAAAATATAGGCTCGAAAAATAGGTTTGGACAAAAAATAAGACCCATTTAAAAAATGGGTTAAGCCTCGAGTAAGGCTTTTTTGGCCCAGGCAAAAAACTATTGTTATTCCATGCTTTTTATACTGTTAATTTTATTATTATTTTAGAAGCATTTGCTTGTTAAATTGCACCTGTTTTAGTATTATTTAAGTATCATATATATTTTTAATTTATTTTCAATTTGTTCGGAAACATTTATGTTAATATTTTTAGTATTTTTATGTATTATATTTTTTAAAATGCTATCTAATATAAAAAGTTTAATATGGGCGGGCTAGACCGAGTCCGAGTTTTTAACATTTTATTCAGGTTGGGCTTAGACGAAATATTAAGCCCATTTTTCGAGCTAGACCAAGCTTGGGCCTAATGAATGGACCTAAAATTTTAGTTGGACCTAACTCGACCCATAGACATCTCTAATAGTGCCATTTTATGTTTGAGTTATAACAAATTGAATAACTCACTCAAATCTTCAATCCAAAATGATAAAACTCATTTCTCTCTTTAAATTCTTGAAATCTTTATTTCATGATCTTTGCATTAGATGGTTTTTCAAGTGTGAGGTTCCGTAGTTTGACTCGCACGTAAGAGAGCCCATGCTTCCTTGGTTGGTGGCGTGTTAATTCTCAAAAGTTTCATACACTTGCAAAGATGGCTCGCGATCAACTTGCAATGCCAGTATCAATTTCTGCGCCACGTTTAGATATTAGTGCCATGATCACGAATCCAACCAACTTGAACCCCGAGAGCATGGAAGCTTTAGTATGCAGTCAAAATTGGTTGGTAACTTCCAAAGAAGGTAAGTCTTTACTCTTAATTTGTTTAGACCCTTTCCTTTGATCTCCTATGCATCACTTTCGAGGGTCTAATCTATTCCTTAGAGGTACATTATCTCATCACTTAACTATGTTCATTGGCTATTACAGGTGACGAAGTTCATCAACCCACATAAACTATGGTAGGTACCACACGTAAATTATGATTAGAAGTGGTCTACATTGATATTATTTCATACACATTACCTTAAATGCTTTTCCATTTCATAGGTTAAAAAGGAAAAGGAAGACGGATCACGAGGTTATTTATCTAGTAAAACATTTTTAACTTTCGAATTGTGAAAAAACTAATAGTATCGAAGATATTGCCAATGATTCTAACAATGGTAATTGATCTAATGCTTACTATTAACCAGGGGCGAAGCCAGAACAAATTTTTAAGGGAGGCGAATGAAATTTTAATTTTTTATAGTCTATATATTTATAATTTTTAAAGGATTAAATAGAATTTTTATAATTTTAGGGGAGGCCAAAGTACAATTTTATCTTTACTAATTTAAAATTTTAAGAAAAATTCAAAGACCTAAACATAAATTTTCCAATTTAGGGGGGGCCAGGGCCACTGCCAGCCCCCCTGTATTTGCCTCTGCTATTAACTACGATATTACTAGAATTCAAATGTCAATGTTGATATAAGTATTTGACTGACTCAAATACTAAAAATAAAATAAAGAGAAAATTAATTATTTAATTTGAAATTAATTAAACTATAGAAATATATGTTAATCCATCATTTTATTTATTTATTTAAAGAGTAAATGTTATTATTTCACTTGAAATAAAAAAAATATTGGAATTTTTCATTACATAATGTTGGCCAAGATATTATATCATTAAAATCATGCTACTTAAATAATGATTTTCTTCAACATTAAATGACTTAATTTATTTAATAAAGTTGGGTGATACAGAACCTAATTATGGAAGAAATGCAAGACTTACCTGTCAAGCAAGGACAAAAATCGACGTTAGTGATCCGACGGTGCCAGGTGGGGCTTACAAAATGACTCCACTTATTTTATTAACAAATACCTCTATTTATAGAGATAAACATAATTGATTACATTTAAAATATAAATAGATAAAACAATAATTCCAAAACTTCGGATAAAGATATATTTGAAATTTTCAAATCCTAAGATTATGTTATTAGTTATCAAAATTTCGAGTAATGATTCATTATTGAACCACCATCATCGTTCACCAGTCGGCAGTCACCACCGGTCCACCACACAGCCTCTTAGCCCCTTTCCATATTTTCTTTTTCATCTTCCCACTGTCGCCTCATTCAGCCGATCTTCCTCAACTAGCAAAAGTAGAAGCTGACCATCTCTTTTTCTCTTGTTTAAAACAAAGCCGTCACTCTCTTTCAAGTAAGAACTCCTATTTCCCATTTTATTTTCATCACTGTGGAGATGCATCTGAATATTGTTGGTTCAACACACAAATATGGAAAAGGCAAATCAAAAAGAGAAAGCTGAAAGGCATGGAACAATATAACAGAAAGGATCTTTAAAAGTGAGTATAGAACAAAAAAAAGTGGATGTCGGTACCAAAGTTGCTGATTAAGCTGTTACTGCGGTTCTTTATTTTATATAGGATCAAACTCTTCTTTTGACTATGATTGGGCCTATAACGAAAGTGGTAGAACCTCGTGAACCAGGCGTACTACTTCTTTCCTTTCTTCTCTTATGATATTTCTAGGGGAAGATGAAGAATGATGCTATAGCCTCTCACTTTTCCGCTATCCGCCTTTTTCTTGCCTCTTTTAATTCTTTCTGCACCCTTTGGAATGCCACTGTTATAACTTACATACAACGCCTAGAAAGGTGTTTTATTTTTTTAGAAAAATTTTAACAAAGAGGGGAGTACACTGTGGGAGTGAGTCTGGTTTTGTTTCCTGCTGGAAACAGAAGTTAAAAAAGCTGCAATTCATTTCGTATGAATGTCTAATCTGAATGTCGCGTTAAAAGGAGGTTGTTGCTTACACCTTCTCTCCATTGCTAGTTGTTTTATTTTCTCTTTCATGTTCAATGTAATATTGATGTAAAACGAATCCACAACATGAAGAAAATTGAGCTTAAACCTAGAGCTTCCGAAGCGTATGTCTGACGATCATATAATTACATTAATAGATTTCAATTAATATATCCACTTAGCTTAGTTAGCTATTTCTTTCGAAGTTTGTTTCTTAGGAAGGTCAGTCTTATAATGTAGTTGCTAAAGACCATCATCTTAACTTTTTCTTTACTTATCAGTAAATTTGCATCTCCAAGTAATGTTAATGAGGTGGCCTCACTGAATTTAGACCTTGACTTTTACTTAAGAGAGCCTTTTGCTTCCAATAGCTGCAGACATACTTGGTTGGTGGCGTGTTAATTCTCAAAAGTTACCTACACTTGCAAAGATGACCACGAATCCAGCCAACTTGAACTCCAAGAGAATGGAAGCTTCGGTATGCGGTCAAAATTGTTTGGTAACTCCCAAGGAAAGTAAGTCTTTGCTCTTAATTTGTTTAGACCCTTTCATTTGATCTCCTATGCATCACTTTAGAGGGCTAATCTATTCCTTAGAACTATATTATCTATTCACTTAACTAAGTTCATTAGCTATCATAGGTGATGAAGAAATTCATGAACCCGTACAAACTATGGTATCCACCACATGTGAATTATGATTGGAAGTGATCTACAGGATTGAATTACCTTAATGCCTTTTTCATTTCATAGTATAAAAGGGAAAGGAAGATGGACCTAGAAGATTATTATCTAGTAAAAAAATTCAAACCTTTGAAACGTGAATAAACTAATAGTATCGAAGATATTACCAATGATTCCAACAATAATGGTAATTGATCTATGCTTATTATTAATTACAATATTACTCGAACTCAAATGTTAATGTTGATATGAGTATTTAATTGACTCAAATGCTAAAATTAAAGTAAAATGAAGAGAAAATTGTCTTATTTAATCTGAAATTAATTAAACTGCTGAAATATATGTTAACAGAGATGGAACAGTGAAAGGTTGCAAAAATTTGTATCATGGAGAAACCAAAGCTTCCAACAAATTGGTAAGAAATTAGATATCATTAATTACCTTCATCAGGTTTTCTAACTAAACAAACTACTTAAATACTGATTTTCTTCAACATTAGAAATGGCTTAACTTATTAAACAAAGCTTCTTGATACAGAACCTAATCATGAAAGAAACATTAATAAAGAAATGGGGCTTATGAAATGACTCCACTTGTTTTATTAACAGATGCCTCTAAACGTAGCTGATTATATTTAAATTATAAATAAGATAAAACAATAATTCAAAACATAGAATAAAGATGATAACAAATATATTTGTATCTTTGAAGTCCTAAAATTATGTTATTAGTAACCAAATTTTCGAGTAATGATCATTTTGGACTATAATTAGTCAAATCAGGATCAAAACTCATTTTCGGAGTCTGATGATGAAAAACCATTGATGGAGCAAGGGCCATGGTCTGAACAGGTTCATACTTCATTTCTCTCACACATACATATATATATATATGTTTGGTTTTATGCATATATTAAGTTTTACATAATGATTTTATTTGGATATTATTCTCAGAGGATGTTAAGGCATATTTATTCTCAAGCTTTACGGACAAGGAGCATAGACGGCTGGATAAATGGCGAACGAATCAGTTGAATGGGTATGTTGATAGTTTTGATGAGTTAATATTGAAATATAAAATGATCAGTATAATCTAACAATATATTGAAGTTTATGATTCACAGAAGAATGATTGGTCAAGATAAAGAGTTGAAATGGTTTTTACTGAACGTTTGGTTATGATGATGCAAAAGATTGGACATTTTATTTACTTATTATCTTACATTTTTTTTTACTACAACTTAAAGCTTAATTGATGGTGGAGTGTTCGTGATGAAATATGGTGATTATTTTATTCATAGTGATTACTTTCTTTCCAAACAAGGAAACATGTTTCATTTACTGCAGAAGATTGCATGAAAAAAAAAAGGTTGATCATTGCTTAGTAACTCGAAGTGAAACGTGGAATATAAATGGAAATTATTATTTATGATATTTTCATAATTAGATCGATACAAAGAGTACAATTAATTTTATATTGATTAATTAGATATTGAACTTTAATTTTATGAATTATATATTTTTTTGGAGGCAAATTATAATATTGTTAAAATAATTTTAGATATTCCAACTAATAATAAGTGTTGTGGGTACAATGGTAGAATACATCGCACTCTTAAGGAGATAGTATAAGCTTGAATCTTGGAGACAACATCTTTAAGGACAATAATTAATCTTGAACAGTAAAATAAATATGAAAAATACCAAAATGAATTTTAGATATTCTATATGAACATGCCTTTTCATTGATAAAAAGTATGTTAATAATAAAATTATGTTAACAGTAAGGTTGTAAATGAACTGAGCTCAAATAAATAGAGTTTTGTACATGTTTGTTTGTTTTTAAGTTTGTTCGTATTTGGTAATTAGCGTTTGTCAAGAATTTTAAATTTTTTATTTGTATTCGTTTATTTAAAATTATGTGTGTTCATGTTTAAAATTAAATGAAAATATTCACGAGCATTAAACGAACATATTAATGCATAATGAACAAACCAACAACAAACATATATTTATAATTTTTTAGATATAAGCTAGTCAAATATAAATATTAATAATTATATTATAAATCAGAAACAACATACAAACCATAATAAATTTATTAATATACATTAATGGACCTCTTATTTTTCATTTCTACAACTGTTATGTGTTTATGATCACCAACCCGAGAAACGAATATGATCCGAGATGCTCGCCTATGACCAGGTAGCCAGACCCCGTTAAGTTGAGGCCTGCGAACATTAAAGCATGATATCAGCAAGGGCTTGTGTCTCAGTTCGCACATGTCAAAGAAGGCCCGCAAGGAGAGTTCGTAGTATCAGTTCGCACGTACCTAGGGAGTTCGCAAGTGAGGGCCGTGAGTTCTAGCAGGTGAGCCCAAGTAGTACACATGTCCAGCATGCCCAAAACCCACTCAAAATGTCAGTTCCATAAACAGTGGGATTAAGCCCATGAATAATAATAGCATGTATAAATACCCGATTATCTCCTTGCATGAAACATATCAAAAAATTATTCAACAATTTGGTGCGGTGAACTATGACTAGAAGTGATCTACATTGATTTTTTTTTTCATACAGTATAAAGATTGAATTACCTTATTGCCTTTTCATTTCATAGGATAAAAGGGAAAGGAAGATAGACCAGGAGGATTTTTATCTGGTAAAAAAATTCAAACCTTGGAACCATGAAGAAACTAATAGTATCGAAGATATTGCCAATGATTCCAACAACGATGGTTATTGATCTATGCTTATTATTAATTACAATGTTACTCGAAGTCAAATGTCAATGTTGATCTGAGTATTTGACTGATTCAGACACTAAAATTAAAGTAAAATAAAGAGAAAATTATTTTATTTAAATTGAAATTAATTAAATATGTTAATCTATCTTTATTATAATTGGATGGTGTCACAATGTTTTTTAGATGAACATTTTGGTGAAAAAGCAGAGCTCAAGGAAGCTTCGGTCTACAGTCAAATAGGTTTGAAATGTGAATAGGAGGTAAGTTCATATACTAATATTTATGGACAAGTTTCACATCTTGAAATAAATCTAAAAGGGATGAAAACAGTAAAAAGTTACAAAAATTCGTATGATAGAAGACAAATCCATTAAAAACTAATAGTGGAGACAAATCCAAATCCTCCAACAAAATGGTAAGAATTTTTTTATTTATTTAAAAGAAAATGTTATTATTTCACTTGAGATAATAAATAAAAAATAAAAAATGGGAACTCTTTCATTACAGAATGTTGGCCAAGAAATTAGATCATTACCTCCATCAAGTTTTCTAACTAAACAAACTACTTAAAAGAATGATTTTCTTCAACACTAGAAATGACTTGACTTATTAAACAGAGCTTCTTGATACAGAACCTAATCTTGGAAGAAACATTAATGAAAAATGGGGCTTATGAAATGGGTCCACTTGTTTTATTAACAGATGTAATTATAAATAAGATAAAACAACAATTGATGGAGTAAGGACCATGAACAGGTTAATACTTCATTTCTTATACACACACACATATATTCCTCTGGTTTTATGCATATATTAACGGTTTTACATCACAATTTTATTTGGATATTATTCACATGGGATGTTAAGGCATATTTACTTGAAAAAAAAAAAAAAATACTTGAACAGGTTCTTATGAAGAGGTTCAACAAGGACCAACTTGATTGTTTGGTTGAAACTGTCAAAAAAAAAATTTTTACTTTAAAAAAATGAATAGTAAAAAATGACAAATAGGGTTGCATCCACAAAAATTGGTAAAAAATTTATTCCCTTAACTAAAATAATTAAAATAAAGAGAGAGGTTTTGTTTAAAGAAAAACTTAAAAATTAAGATTAAGATTTGAGAAAAATAAAGAATGTAATAACTAAAATTGTAAGGAAAATCAATGAGATGAAACTTCTAATTAAAGTTTGAACATTGATGTAAAAATAAATTTCAATGTTTTTTAATAAATTAGTTATAGTTATCGATAATTGCCAAGTAACATAATATCTTCTTACCTTTTGTTATTGACAAACAATCCTATAACGACTACTTAAGAATTTAATTTATAAATACTTTTAAAGAACAAAAGAGACCTAACTCTAACAAACAAATGCACATCTAGGTTTATTTAAGTTAGACTGCATGCCCACATTACACAAATTATTATGCAATCACCACAATTATTAGAAACCAATTGATCGACTAATTATCTAACTCACAAAGCAATTATTCTAAATTTTCAGATACTGGTCATATATTTAACAAATTTAAACAATTGTAATTAAATCAGAAGACATGCAATTACAAAAGAACACAGAAAAGATTAAGAACAACTAAATCTCACAATTTGTAGAATCAAACTTCAAATGTTACTTTATCTAGAAAAGAGGAATTTAGCAAGTCATAAAGAAAATAAAATGCAAAGCAAATTAAAATTAGAAACGGAGACCCTTCGTCTCTATTCTAAGATCCTATTTATAGAGTTTATGGAGCTTTAACTGACTTCAAACTAAGGTTACAAATTAGTGTAAGTTTAGATGGGGGTTGAGTTGCGATGTATTTAATTTATTTTTTATTTCACCGTCACTATTATTTTTATAATATTGTTATAGTATCTAATCTCACTGTCATTATTATTTTTACACTAATACAAATAAACTCACCGTTCATCTAAACCCACACTTAAACTTAAATACTTGAAAAGACGAAAATAATATTCTTCTTAATTTTAAAATAGTAAACAGACCCATAAGACACTGGCAATGACATCAAGACTCGATGAAAGGGCGTCGCGGCGTGAAACTCGGGAAGCTGGCCGCTGGGCTGGAGGTCCCCTAGCTACTTTGGGCCAGCGCTAATGGACTTGGTTTTGGATCAATGCATGATTAGAGTTTTTTTTCTTCTTTTTACCATCTGTGATTAAAGCTTATTCTTTATAAAATTGGGAACAACAAAATAATTTTTTTTTATAAAGAAGAAAAGCTTTAAACATTGTGAAAATAAAATGCGGTTTAAAATATTTTTTTTAGCCACTAATTTTGTTTATAAAAAAATTATATTTCATGAAGAATGGAACTATTATCTATTATTACTAATAATATTATTATTTAAGTATAATAAAATATAATTTTTTAATCAAAAAAGATCAGCGGTAAGTAGAAAATTGAATCAATATTAGGTCATAATTAAAATATCCATTTTTCTTAATTTTTAATAAAATGCAAATAAAAGAAAGTGAATGAAAATGAATAGAAGATGGAACCTGGGAGGAAGTGTAGAAGTATACTAAGGCTAAATTTTTTTAGCTTTCTTAGTACTTAATTACAAATGTGTTAAAATTATTAATTAAAAATAAAAAAATATTTTTTAAAATACTAATAACAAATATTTAATAGTATATTTAAATATTTAAAATATAGTTTATATATTCTAATTAAATTTTATAAATAATTAATATCTATTGCTTAAAAATATTTAAAATTTATATTTTATATATTAAAATATTAACAAGAAGTTATAATAATTTTTTATATTCTTACTAAAATATAATAATATTAACTAATTTAAATATTATTTAAATGTATATTTGTTACTTGATAATAATATGTTTAAAATATACATTTTATTTCTCAAAAATATTTTTTGACAACAATGTTAAATACTCAAATTTAAACTAAACTTTTCAAAAATACTTCTCAAAAGTACTTTCCCACAGTACTTTTAAAAAGCACTTTTCAAAAGAATTGCCAAACTAGCCCTAAATTATAAAGTGTTTCTATTTTGACTTTTCTTTTTGCTTACCTGACTGCAAATTAAATAATATCTCAACCTACTCTCTGATTTTTTTTTTCTACATTAATACTAGAATTTCACAAATTTGATCCGTGATTTTGTATTTTAAAATGGTGTGATGTTATTATCTAATTTTTATAGAAAAAATATATATATTTAAAGGTAAATTTATTAATCAATGAAGATAATCATATAATTTAGAGAAAAAAATAACAAACATCCATGTAGATAGTGAAGGATAAACTCAAAAAACATAACAAAGACTTTAGTCTCAATATCATGACTTGACCCGTTGACAATTGGCTTTGTCATAATTCAAGCACTACATACATAGCGTGATTGCAAGCACTTAATGCAATAAAGAAATTAACCAAGGATGATAAAAAGTGACGGGTAAAAATTGAAAAAAGATTAGAGCATTCACCATGTTAGAGAAGACGGCAACAAAACCATCCATAAAATTACTTATAAAAGTAAAATTACTTGTATAAACAAGACTAAAAAAAGTGCTAAAAGAGTAGATAAAGTTCCTAAAACGGAAAGAAAAATATATATTTTAAGTGATAACATAGTACAATATCATATTATCATGACCTAAAACTAAAAAAATTTATCAAATTCTAAAACTAAAGTAAACCAAAAAAGTTAAGGACTAAATTAAAAAAATATCAAATTCAAAAATTAAAAGTTAGTTTATCCCAAAGTAAAAGCAATCGCGCGTCATTGATTGATGGAGAAACCCAACGCGGAATACACTGTTTCAACTTTGAATTTTCTTCTTTCCCAGTGGTTCCTGGAAATAATGTGATACAGCCTTTTCAATTTTTGGCTTCCACTTGGATTTAATTATTTGCTAAATTATTATTTACTCTAAAATAATATTTTAAAAACTAAAAAATAAATAAAAGGCATGATAATTTTTTTTAATTTCACTTGTAAAATTTAAAAAACCACTATTAAAATATTAAATAATAATTTTCTTTTTTCGAAACAAAAAGAAAAGAAAAAGAGTAGGTATGGTCTCTAAAAGTCTGAAGTGGGATAACGTCTACGTTTTCTTTTTCTGCAAAAAGATTCTCCCAAACTCTGTTGAATCTCACCTTCTTTCATGCCTTCTTCTTTTTCTGACACCGCCTTGACATTGTTACTATCCTGCGCTAAAGATATTGAATATGGGGATCTGAAAAGCGCCGATAAGTTCCTTCAGAAAATCTTGATTCTGGCTGATCAGAGACCCTACCTAGATAAAAGCAGAGCGGTGAAAAACTTTGCGGACGCTCTGGTTCGCCGAGCCTACGGACTGCATCCTGCTTCTTCCTCCAACACTTTCCCAGTGGATCCTGCATCATATTATCATTATAACAGAGATGATATTAATGGCGTCATAAAAGAAGTTATCGATGATGCTTTGATGGGAAACAGGCGATTGCACCTCATTGATTTCTCCATCCCGTATTACGGTTTTGAGGATTCAGTTCTTCGTACACTACCGACCTTCTCCGGCGCTCCTCTGCCCGTCCGTGTAAGTTACATACTTCCACCATTTCTGAAAAAATATGTAAAGTTCTCACGCCAAATGGAGTTTTTGACTAAGGATGCCAAGGAAGTTAATGTAAAGTTGGAGGATGAGTTGAAAGTGGTTTATGGCAATAGTTTGGCAGAAGTGGATGAATGTGAAATAGATTTCAAAAGAAGAAGAGAAGATGAAATGGTGGTGGTTTACTATAAATTTAAACTTGATAAGTTGGTAAGAGATGCAAAAGCAATGGAGAGAGAGTTTGTAAGATTGAAGGAGATAAATCCGACGATTGTAATCATGCTAGACTTTTATTCTAATCATACCCACTCCAATTTCTTGACATGTTTCAAAGATTCATTTCAGTATGCCTTGAAGACTCTTGATTACGGGGCGAAGTTGGACCTTTATCTTTATTGGGAGTATGGGTGGGAGTGCAACATAGAGGCATGGGAAAGTAATAATATAAGTAGGCGGCACCCAACTTTGTCAGAATGGCAACATCTCTTTTCAATGGCTGGCTTTAGTCGAATTCCATTAAACCACAGGAAGGATAATTTTAGCGTTGAGGATGAAAGTTTCTTAGAAATAATGGGGGAGGAAGAAGAGTGTTTGATTTTAGGTAACGAGGGATGTCCAATGTTTTTCTTATCGGCATGGAAACCCAAAGTTGAAGATGGACACTTCAATTCCATTTCCACCAACCATAAGTTTGGACAAGGTATTTTTTTCCTGTTCTTTTCTTTTCTTTTTTAAATTATATAATAATTTTACAATTAAATTAATAGTTAAACCGACTAAATTATCAATTTATGAATTTCATCATTGTGTTTCTGATTCAATCCAATTCAAATAATCTTAAATTATATATATTAATTTTTATTTGATGCATTGAGAACTTATAAATTTCTATATTAATAGCCAACCATATGAAACATTCATACTAAAATAAATGAGTTAAAATAAATTGTTTTACAGAGATGTTTAAACATAGATTAAAATCTATTTTTTGAATCATTAATTAATTAGTCACCAATTAAAATTTAATTCATAATCAAAAGGATTTAAAAAAATAGTTTATAATTAATTTGGTTTAGTTGAAATTAATTAACTGAATGATTCATTTAACCAAAATTTCTGGGTATATTGCATATACAAAATTAATTTATTTTAATTATAGTTGACATATTATTAGTTTAATAATATTTAAATTGACAATGTATTTTAAGTTAAAATATATATTGAGGACATTATTAGTAATAAGTTGAATTAAACAGAAAGTGACCAAGTTAACAAAAGTTGTCCTTTCTTTTTTTTTTTTTGTTTGACTAATTATAGCATTTTCATTGAATGGAATATCTTTGTAGGTTTCAATCTAAATCCTTTGCCTCTTCAACCTCTTCAACCTTTTCTAGAGGTATTACTTTAACATTTAGCTTCTTCTTTTTTTCTTTTTTTCTTTTGTTTCAGGCAAAATATTTGTTGTTCATTATTGATAAATTGTGTAAATAAATTATTGATCATATTAAAAGCATAGTGTAAATACGTCATAATTGTGCTTATTTGAAAATAATAATAATAATGATGTTTTTTTTTTACTTTAATTAAAGATATTCATAAATCTATCAGGTGGAACTATATTTTAGGAACAAAAATTTAAATTATTGTACTTAATCGTATTGAAGTCAAGTTTGAGCCAACTTTCAACTAATATATTTTAATATATCAAAAATAATTAAATTTTAATAAAAAATATTAGCTTTATTATTAAAAGTTTTAATTCAAATTATTCAATCCTTATTAAAATTCACGTTATCCAAGTCTAAGCAAATAGTCTATCTTTGTACATGTTTAAATGAATTTGGGCCAGTCGGTTTGAATTTTTTTTTTACAATAAAAAGTATAATTTTTATTTAAATTTAATTATAAAAATAAAAATATTAATATACTCATATTTATGAATATTTTAAATTTAAAAATAGTAAAATTAAATATTTTAGGTAGCCTAGACTTGACTCAAATGAGTTTTCAATTTTTTTTTGGTTCAATCCAACTTTATGAATATCTAGAGAAAATCAAATTTATTTGAATAAGTATAATTATGAAATTATGTTTTTAATTTGTTTAAATTTATGAATAACTGATTGAAAAAGTTCACCTTCCAATTTTAATTATCTTTGTCAAATTAAAAGTAGAATGTCAAAGTTCTTTTGATTTAGAGAGTTATTTCAAAATTAATTTGTGGTAATTGCTTTTTATTGAATAATTTTGCAGGGTTTGGCATTGAATCGATTAGCTGCACTTGCTGAAATACATGACATATCAAAAGATTTATGTTGTAAATATGAGCTTTCATTAGCTTTAACATGGACTTCTAAAGTTAACAATATGAATAAACCTTTTTTGGGTCCAAACAAGAAATTTACTTTTTTTATCCAAAGTAATTCTTGTTATGTGAAAGATCACAAATCTTATCAATTTATGCATGATTGTGAAATAGGGATAATTAATAGCCTTATGATTGAGAAAGCATTTGAATCAAGAGACGGCTACCATTTTGAACCATCTATTACGAAGCTTGACGAAGAAGACTACCCATATTTCATGGTAGAGGATTATAACATAGATGTTGTTGTTGCCATCTGTCTACAAAATTGTCACACAAGTGATGAAGTTTATATCGTAGAATTTTATTGTCCTCCAACTGAGAGTGAAATATCAAAATCTTTAGCTCTTCGTATCTTCGATGACGTGAAACATATGAAGACAACATTTGTAACAGTAAAAGTTCAAGGCACCGAAATTAAGTTCCAAGAAGAAGCCATTTCAAGCATTCCTACATCTTCAAACACAACAATGCCTTTGAAAATAGCTGAAGAAGCTAGGAACATTCATGCAATAGAAATAAATGGGCATATTGAGCAGGTAATTACATTACCTTATATATTCTTATATTATTTCAACACTGAATTAATTATGGATTAGCACTTATGGGTCTAATATGATAATAACATTCTCTGATTTCTATACATTCTTCATCAAAGGTTGTTGCAGCTCCTTTTAACACACTAGAAGGGCCTCATAACCAGGTAATTATTTATTCTTCCTTGTTAATGTCATAAACTAGAAATCTAGTTTTTTTTTTTAACCTAATTAGTTCCATAGAAACCCATAAGGAAAAACTTACATCAAGAATGTAGCTTAATAAAATTAATTTCACAGTAAATCTAGTTACCTGTTTTACAATATTGGCGGAATAACTTTTCAACATTATATTAATATTTTCTGCTTAAATATTATATATATATATATGTAGTATCAAATAGATTTTCCCTTTGGATAAAATATTGAAATCATATAAAGTAATATACATGATTTATTATTCCCATTTTTCATAGATTATTTTCAATGATGACTCTCAGATTGTGGAAACAAAACGAAACAAACAGAGAAAGTCGTGGTCAAAGGTTTGGGTGGATTTTGATAAGTTTGAAGAAGATGGAAAACAAGTAGCCAAATGTAAACACTGTCCCAAGGTGCTTACAGGGTCAAGCAAGAGTGGAACCACACACTTGAATAACCACTTGAAAGTATGTCCTGGAAAGAAAAAACAAAATCAAGAAAGCCAGTTGATACTTCCAGTTGATACCAATGAAAGAAGCTCAACGTTTGATCAAGAAAGAAGTCACTTGGATCTTGTGAAAATGGTTATTAAGCATCAGTATCCATTAGATCTGGCTGGTCAAGAAGCCTTTAAGAATTTTGTGAAAGGTTTGCAGCCAATGTATGAGTTTCAATCAATAGATAAATTGTTATCTGACTTCTATAAGGAAAAGAAAAGAGAAGTTCGGCAGGGTTTTGATAAACTTGCTTGTAAGTTCAATTTGAGAGTCACTTTGTGGAAGAATGGTATTGGAAAGACTGCATATTGTTGTCTGATAGCACACTTTATTGATGATGATTGGAAACTGAAGATGAAGATTCTTGCCTTCAAAACTTTGAAGCATATATATGACACAAAGGCTTTAAGTGAAATTATCCAGAGATCAGTTTCAGAATGGAACCTAGATGAGAAAATATGTTCCATAACTATGGATGACCCTTCTTTGAATGAGGAAATGTTTCAGCAAATAAAAGAAACTTGTGTTCGTGATCAAGGCTCACTTTCTTCAGCTCATTGGTTCATTAGTTGCACTTTTCTTGAGGATGGGTCTCGTGAGATGTATAGTATACTTCATAAGTTTAGGGAATCCATTGAATATGTCACTGAAACAACACATGGGAGACTAAAATTCCAAGAAGCTGTAGATCAAGTGAAGCTACAAGGTGGGAAATCGTTGGATGATCTTTCTTTCAAGTTGGAATCAGAATTTGACACACTTGTTAGTGCTTTGAAATCAAGAGAAATCTTTTGTCAGTTGGAGCAAATTGATGACAATTTTAAGCTAAACCCATCAATGGAGGAATGGGAGAAGGCCATAGCTCTAAAGAGTTGTTTGAAATGTTCTAATGATATCAAAGGAACTCAATCCATTACTGTAAGTTTGTACTTTCCGATGCTTTGTGACATATACAAGAAATTTCTTCAGCTGGAAAAGAGCAATCATTCATTTCTTACATTGATGAAGAGGAAATTTGATCGCTATTGGAGCTTATGTAATTTGGAATTAGCTGTTGCATCTGTTCTTGATCCAAGGTTAAAATTTAAAATTGTGGAACTCTCGTATAACGTGATTTATGGCCATGACAGTAAGATGCAACTGAACGAGTTTCATAAAGTTCTTACAGATGTTTACTGTAAATATACCAATGGAGCTAGAAATTCGATTGCATCCACTTCAATATTGGATGATTCCAATTCTTTGACAACAGAGACTGCAAATGATTGCATTTTGGACTCCTTCAATAACTTTTTACCCTCATGGAAGTCAGAGCTTGAGGATTACTTAGGTGAGTCAGAGCCTGCACTTCCCTTAGATGGAGACATACTTGGTTGGTGGCGTGTTAATTCTCCAAGGTTCCCTACTCTTGCAAAGATGGCTCGTGATCACCTTGCAATGTTGGTATCAGTTTCGATGCCATGTTCGGTTGTTAGTGCCATGATCACACATTCAAGCTACAATAGCTTGGACCCTGATAGCATGGAAGCTTTGGTATGCAGTCAAAATTGGCTGGAAACTCTTAAAAAAAGTAAGTCATAACTCTTAATTTGTTTATATGCTTTCGTTTGATCTTCTACACTTCACTGAGAGAGTCTAATATATTCTTTAAAGCTACATTATTCATCACTTAACTAAGTTCATTTACTATCACAGATGAGGGAGAAAATCATGAACTCACACAAAATACGGTAGGTACTGTACATGAATTATGATTAGAAGCTATCTCTATTGAATTTTTTTCATACACCATGAAAACTGAACTCCCTTGATGCATTTTCATTTCATAGGAAAAAAGGAAAAGGAAGATGGATGAGGAGGACACTTATGTGGTAAAAAGTTTCAAACCTTCCAATTACGAAAAAGCTAATAGTACCGAAGACATTGCCAAAGATTCCAACAACAATGGTAATTGAACTACACTTATTATGATTAACTATTATGGTACTCAAACTCGGATGTCAATGTTTTTATTTAATTTGAATTTAATTAAGCTGTTGAAATATCATATGGTAATCTATCTTATTTTAATTGGATGATGTTATAGGAGGTAAGTACATACCTCCTAAACAAACTACTTGAATTTAGTTTTCCTTAACAATGAAAATGAATTAAATTATTAAGCAAAGCTTCTTAATACAGAACTTAATCTTGGAAGAAACACTAATGACGTAATAGAAATTTTGAGTGAAGATACGTCGTTCGATACTAATCAATTAGATCAAGTCGAAGGCTCATCTTCTGAGTCTGATAATGAAACAACATTGAAAGAGCAAGGATCATGGTGTGAAAAGGTTCATACTTCATTTCTTTGGTTATATATACACTTACATTCCTTTGGTTTTATGCATATATTAATGTTTTTACATCATGATTTTATTTGATTATTGTTCTTATAGGACGTTAAGGCATATTTACTCTCAAGGTTTACAAGCAAGGAGTATAAACGGCTAGATAAATGGCAAAAGAAATGTCAAAGGAATGAGTTGAATGGGTATATTGGTAGCTTTGATGAGTTAATATTAGAATATGAAGTGATCATCATAATTAAACTATATAACAATGTTTATATTTCACAGAAAAATGATTGGACAAGATGTAGAGTTTAAATTGATGGATAATGAATTGGCACCTTTATTCATGGTGAGTACTATATTAATGATTCGGTAAGTAATTATCAAATGTATAGTGGCCGGGCATAAATTAATTTAATAATTCGTATATTTGTATCATTTTCATAATTTTATTTTGTGTCATGCATTAGTTATCAAGTTGCGCTCAATGTTATCATGTCTACAATTTAGTATGAAACTAATTGTAGATAAATCAATTATGTTAATTTTTCATGTTATGATACAGGTTGTTAACGTTTTCTTCGAATTACTTAAGAAGAGATCTGACAAATTTCCAAATTCATACATCAATCACTATTCATTTAGCTCTCATTTAGTTGTAAGAACCTTTATCTTGCCAAAATCTATTGATATTTAGAATTGAAATTGTTATTATTTTATAAACATTATATATAATAAAGTAACATATATTTTGCAACCATCAGACTCAATTGATAAGAGGATTCAAATCAGAACACGAAGTATTAGCTTGGTTTAAAGTTGAGAAGCTAAGGGGTGTACATAAAGTAAGCTTTCTGAATTTTTTTTTTTTAATTTTCCTTTTAGCTTATAATTGAGATTTAAATTGTGTTTGTGAATGCAAGCGATAAATTGCTTTCAATTACGATACGATAAGAAAACTCAAACCGAAAATATTGAATTTTATTTAAATTTCTAACCATAACTAACAAAAACAAATGTAATGTTATGTTGTTTATTTTTGTGATTGCAGATGTTTTTACCATTGTCCTTATCATCACATTGGGTTCTTTTATATATTGATATTAAGGAAAAAAAAATTTCATGGTTGGATCCAGATCCGTCTTCTCAAATATTATCTTACCAGTTCGAAAAACCTATTAAAGTATTACAGTGCTTTAAAAGCTTTTTACTCCCAAAGCTTGGTTATAGTGATGCAAATGAATGGCCATTTGTGGTGCGTAATAATATCCCAAAGCAAAAAAAGTAAGTACTTTTCGTAATCTACAACTTTGTAACTTTTTATTTACTTCTTATCTTACAAATTTCTCTCTCTCTCTCTCTCTCTTTTTTTTTTTGTTATAATGTGAAGCTCGGTTGATTGTGCGGTGTTTGTGATGAAATACGGTGATCGTCTTACGCATGGTGAATGCTTTCCTTTCAAACAAGAAGACATGGTCCATTTTCGTCGTCGCATTTTTCTTGATATATATCGTGGAAGATTACATAGAAAAAATAAACAAAGATTGATGCCTTGTTTAAGAACTCAAAGTCAAAAGGATATGAATTCGAATTTTTAAAATTTGATGGAAATTGTTGTTTTTTAATGCATGCATGATACTTTCACTCACACATTTTGTCAATTTTAAAGTTGAATTATGATCATCCTCCACCGTATTTGAGGACAATGTTACATTAATTTTTTATATATTATATTTTTAATATTGTTTTTTTTACCCACATCATGAATATGATAAAATTTAGTATTTTTAAATTTAATTCTACTCCAATATATATAAGTTGATTAAGTATATTTGTTTAGTTCCTCTCAAATATCAATATATTTAACTTTAATTTAGGTTTTATTTTGGTCACTCAACTTAAAAAATTTTTAATTTCATCACCAAAATTTTCAAAATTTAAAATAGTTAAATACTTAACGGAAAGTTGATGCGGGCCTTTTTTATTGATCTAATAATAAATTTAGCCCTCCAATGTTTATATATTTTATTAATTTGATCCTAAATTTAAAATTTCAACAAATTTAATTACAAAAATTTTTATTTAGTTCTAATTTTAAAAAAACTCAGTTAAGTTAGCCCTAAATATTTATAAAATTTATCAATTTAATTTTAATTCGAAAAGTTTAAAAGAAGGAAAAATATTTAAAAAGTTCGAAAAATTCCATACATTGCCCAAGAGGAAAGCTTCATTAAACTTAACGTTATGATGACTGAAGGGTTCATACTAGTTATCTTTTTAGCTTTTGCTTGTTGAATAAAAATATAAGTGATTTGTATTTTGAAAGTTAAGGACTTTTTTTTTCCTAATGTGATAACTTTCTTATTATTTGATTGAGAATGGAGTGTCGAGGACCAATCATACCAATTTTTTTAAATATATTTTCTTCTTTTAAAATTTTTGAATTAAAATTAAAATTAACAAATTTTATAAATGTTTAGGGCTAACTTTTTTTTTTTTAAGAATTAGAATTAAATGAAAATTTTTGTAAACATTGAACGTTAAATCTATTGAATTTTTAAATTTAGGATCAAATACATTGAAGGGCTTAATTTATTATTAGACAGATAAAAATAGGCCTGTGTCAGCTTCCCGTTTAGTATTTAACTGTGGTTACTAAAATTTTAAAATTTAAAAACACTGATAATGAAATTGAAAGTTTTTAAAGTTATGTGACTAAAATAGAACCTACTCTAATATTGGATGAACACCTAGGTAATTTACCCTAAAATTTATTAAGGTAGTCAGATATTATGTGAACCAAATAGACACTTAGAAGTAAGGTAATCAAGCATCATAATAGGTTAGGTTTGGTGCGAGTCTATGTATTATTTGAATATCATATATAGTGATTTTGAAATATAAGCCTCAAAATTTATTTAAATTCACTTATATTTATAAACAATTAGTCTAAACTATTTAATCCGTCCATATTACTTTTCATATTACATTTATTTAATATTAAGCAATTATATATTTTTTTAGTATTTTTTTATTTTATTAAATTTTTAAATATAAAAAATTTAACATGTTCCACAAAGATTCATTAAGCATAATTTTATTCATTCAATTAATTATAGCATATCAAATTCATTATGTTCATTTTCCATATTTTGTTGAGCCATTTTACACCATTTATATGAATAGCCTATATCTATCTACCATCTTAAGCTAAAATATTAACAAAAATTGAAGGGAGAAGCTCTCTAACCTTCATGGATGATACATAAAAATTAAATCAACAGTAATATATAATACAATTATAAGGTAAACATTATGATCACATATAAAATTTTAATAAATAAAAAAATATATAAAATTTAAAATGGGTTTGAATTAGTCATTTATAAAATAAGTAGATTTTGATAAAATTTTAAGTTCATATTTTAAATCGGATCGAGCTTGAACAAATATAAAATGAAAATTTTAATTTTTCATTATAAAGTTTTGTAATAATTTTGGAAATTTTGGAGATATATAGAAGTAGCACTAATTAGTATTGATATTATATTTCAATTGGAAACCATAGGAATTAGGAAGAATAAAGTAATTTAAATTAATTTTTTAAATAAATTTTTTTTCAAAATTATATATGAATTTTGACTTAATGTGTAATTGTATACATAAACTTTAATTTGGTACAATTATACTGTACAATTATACACGTGAACCTCTAATTGTGGCTCAAATGTATACTTGAAATTTTAATTATGATTTAATCATGCATATTTAAAGAAATAAATATATTAATTTATTTTTATATTGAATAAATATAATTTTTTTATTTATCCAATATATAAATATAAAATGATGTTATATCTATTAATAATTTATAAAAATTAAATCAAATTAAAATTTTATATATAAAATTACACAAAATTACAATTTATATACATAATCACATATTAAATTATAATTAATGTATAATTTTGGTACTTAAAAAAAGTATAAATAGCCCATGCTGTAAGTCAAAAAGCAATGAGTGTGTTAGGTCATAATTAAAATAGGAATAGAATATCGAAAGTGGGAGCAGGTGTACCATTAAAATAAACAACAACATTAAATTAAAATTTGGGAGAATCTTTTTGCAGAAAAAAGTTATGCCGCCTTGTCTTTCTTTCTTTCTTTTTTCTTTAAAACAGAAAATTATTATTTAATATTAAATTATGACACACATTAATTAATTTATTTATTATAAATTGATTTAAAAATAAATATAATTTAGATTGAAATAATAAAGTTGATGTTTATAATCATATTTTTTTGGTTTGTATAAAAGATAAAAAAAATTTAATATTTATAATTTATTAAAATAATTTTTTTAGTAATTTCTCAATTTAATTATAAGTGACACCAACTCAATTAAAATATTTATATATATTAAGATATTTTGATAATTTTAAATCAGTGTTTTACAATATATATATATAGAAATTATATATAAAACATTAAATCATTACATAAGATGTTAAAATTTTCATTAGTTTGAGGTGTTTTGACAATTAACTTAAATTTAAGCGTTGAAAAAACGAAAATATTTAATAAAGAATTAAAATGATTTTTCTTTTTATAAAATTGAAAGACTATATTTTGAAAAAAAAATAGTTTATATAATATAACAGTTCAGAAATAAAATAATCCATGATTGATTATTTAGCAAGAAATAATTTTTTATAGAGGTGTTTAAATATCGATTAAAATTTAAGTTTTTAAATCATCAATTAGTTAACCACTAACTAAAATTTAATCCGTAATTGAAAGGAATTAAAAAAATGGTTTTCAATTAATTTGGTTTAGTTGAAATTAATTAACTGAATTATTCAATTAACCAAAATTTCTCAATACAACATCTCTCTCTGTGTCATTTGTAGTATATTGTATATGCAAAATTAATTTATTTTAATTATAGTTTACATATTATTAGTTTAATAATATTTAAATATTATAATGTATTTTAAGTTAAAATATAGGTTTTAATGACAGGAAAATCAACGAGATGAAGCTTCTAATCAAAGTAAAATCTTCATTTAATTTAAAGATTAGATCATTAATGTAAAAATTAATTTTAATATTTATAATAAATTAGTTATAGTTATTGATGATCGTCAAGTAACTTAATTTATTGACAATGAATCCTATATTAGATTGCATACCCACTTTAATCGAAACAATTATTCAAGTCAAAGTCAATGAAAATGAATAGAAGATGGAAAGTGGGAGGAAGCGTAGAAATAGACTAAACTTTAGGAGAATCTTTTTGCAGAAAAAGAAAACGTACAACTTATCCCACTTGAGACTTTGAGACACCATGCTTAACTCTTTTTCTTTTTCCTTTTCTAAAAAAGAAAGATATTATTTAATATTTTAATAGTGCTTTTTTAAATTTTAAAAGGGAAATAACTATCATGTCTTTTATTTATTTTTTAGTTTTTAAAATATTATTTTGAAATAAATAATAATTTGGAAAAGAATTAAATCCAAGTGGAAGGGAAAAATCAAAAAGGCTGTATCACATTATTTCCAGGAAGCACAGGAAAAGAAGAAAATCCAAAGTTGAAACAGTGTATTCTGCGTGGGGTTTCTCCATCAATCAATTATCCCTTAAACTTGATTTTAAGTTAAAGTGCACGTTAGGTTGAAATTGTGTTTATTGACAATTAGAGAAACGAGTTAGTCGTGCTGTATTCGGATCTTCGAGAAGAAATCAAGGAAGAAATGATCGGGTTTAAACGATCAATGCGGTTGAGGTCATTAATTCGAATTAGGTTCTTCAGAATGCAAGACTGCCGGAATCTTGAGTTAGGAACTCGTGTATCTCGATTAGGTAATCGGTAAATGTTGGTTTGCAGGTCGTACCGAGACTAACTACAAGAGGAAAAATTGGTGGTTTAGGACGTTCTTAACTGCTATAACCAACTTATTGTTGGAGGAGAAGATTAATTTTCGAAGATCGATTCTTGATACAGAATTTACCGAGTTTAAAGCTAAGGCTTATTATTTCTGTTTGCAAAATTCTGAATTTATTTCCTGAACTAAATTTATTTAATTGTTTATTTACGCTAGTAAATTATTTACTTTCTAAATATTCTCGAAACCCCCTGATTACTTATTTATTTTTGTTGCAGATACTTTTGGAGTTCTGGGACGACTTTTGCTACTACCTTTGACACGATGAATATTTTGTTTATAGGTAAACACAGAAGTTGATTACAATATCCAATTCCTATAGACTCGAACCTACTATTACTCTTTACTACAATTTAAAATTATTTTTATAGAAATTATTTTTTATGGTTTCGACGTCCATCAATATTTAATTCTAATAACTATTAAAATTTAAAATATATCAAAATTTTATTTTAATCAGGATAGATATCAACTAATAAGATATTAAAGATATTACTTAATTTGCAGGGGTAATATGTAGGAAGCAAAAAGAAAAGTCAAAGTAGAAACAGTGAGTATTTCGCGTGAGTGATCAATGACGCGCTTTTCCTACTGCTTTTGTTTTTCCTGAGTGACCATCTTGCTGCTTTCACCTACTTTTCTACCATATTTCTCTTCTGCTTTACCCAGACTCTGTTGAATCTCACCTTGTTTCATGGCTTCTTCTTTTTCTCACACCGCCATGAGATTGTTATTATCCTGCGCTGAAGCTATTGAAGATGGGGATCTGAAAAGCGCCGATGCGTTCCTTCACAACATCTTGATTCTTGCTGATGAGAGACCCTACAATTGTCGAGGTCTAAGCAGAGTGGTGAAACGCTTTGCGGACGCTTTGGTTCGCCGAGCCTACGGACTGCATCCCCCTTCTTCCGACTTCACTTACCCCATGGACCCCGCAATGTATTATCATTATAACGACTACGGTATTAATGCCGCCATAAGAAATGTCATCAAGAATGCTTTGTTGGGAAAGAGGCGATTGCACCTCGTTGATTTCTCCATCCCGTATTACAATTTTGAGGGTTCAGTTCTCTGTACACTACCGATCTTCTCCGGCGATCCTCTATCTGTCCGTGTGAGTTACATACTTCCACCCTTTCTGAAAAAACATGTAAATGTCTCACGCCAAATGGAGTTTTTGACTAATGAAGCCAGGAGAGTTAATGTAAAGTTGGAGGATGAGTTGAAAGTGGTTTATGCCAATAATTTGGCAGAGGTGGAAGAATGTGAATTAGACTTCAAAAGCAGTAGGGAAGATGAAATGGTGGTGGTTTACTATAAATTTAAACTTCATAAGTTGGTAACAGATGCAAGAGCAATGAAGAGAGAGTTGGTAAGATTGAGGCAGATAAATCCGACGGTTGTAATCATGCTAGACTTTTATGCTAATCATAGCCACTCCAATTTCTTGACATGTTTGGAGGATTCTTTACAGTATTACTCCAATACTGTTGATCCCCGTAATTATGCGAGAGTATATCTTGGTAATGAGTATGAGTGGGAGTGCAACAGAGATGCAAGTGAAGGTAATAATGTAATTAGGCGGCACCCAACTTTGAGTGAATGGCAACGTCTCTTTTCAATGGGTGATTTTACTCGAATTCCATTAATCCACAACAAAGATAATCTTCCCCATCGAAGTTGGTTAGAAATAATGCGGGAGGAAGAAGAGTGTTGGATTTTAGGTTACAACCAACTCCCAATGTTTTCCTTATCGGCATGGAAACCTAGAGTTGAAGATATACACTTAAATTCCAATTCCAGCGACCATAAGTTTGGACAAGGTACTTTACTTTTTGTTTTTTCAAATTATATATAGATTTGTATTTTTTAATTTTTTTTTGTTAATATATGAATTTTTATTTAATTCATTAAAAATTTAAAAATTTTGTTGATGCATTGGATAAACGGTTGTGAAAATAAATAGGGTTGAGTGATTAAATTCTATAGAGGAAGAAGAAGACCCCCTTGCTTCGTGCCTTAGAATTTTATTATATAAATAAAATAATCGAATTAGATTTCGAATAAAATTTTAGGGTGAGTTGTTTTTTTATTATATAACGAATTTATATATTAATAGTGAAATACATCCATAATAAAATAAATTATATTTAAAATCACTAAAATAAATAATTTATCCAAATTAATTAAAGTTAATTCATTTCCGTCAATTAATTTATCCAAAAGTTTTAGTTGGTCCATCCTTAATTTTATAATAAATCATTTCCTTTAACTTATTATTATTTATTTATTGGATAAAAGTTATTTTTGTTCTGTCATTACACTGACTGATTATAACATTTTTATGTAATGAAATTTGTTTGTAGGTTTCAATCCAAATCCATCACCTCTTCACCCTCTTCAACCATTTCCGGAGGTATTAATTTCACATTTAATTTTTTGTTTTCGTACAAAATGCTAGTTTTTGTATCCCTCTACGCAGGGATTTAAATAATTAATTATAGAACATTTTTATTTTAATTATATTAAATAATTAGTAAGTTAATATTTTTATAATTAAAGTTAGAAGTAAACTTAAATAATATAGATAAATTAGGTAAAACATGAGATAAATAGATACAAATAAAAAATGACATGATAAAACTAAAACATTACATGAATTTATAAGCTTGCAAAACTTTATATAAAATAATTATTAATGTATTAAAATTTATATTAAAAATTTCAAACACATCACAAACATGGGCATGAATATAAAAATATTTTCTTAAATTGAATTTATATAATAAATTAATACACAATGCTCAAATTATAGTTATCCCGTGGATGTTCAAATTATATATAGACTAACATTAAATCCCCCCTTACGCCGGCATCTCTAATTTTTTCAATAAAAAATTAATTATCTTTTTTGAATAATATTTTCTCGTGTTGTATTAAGGAAACATGGGGTATTTATATACATTCATATTGCTACTATTATAGCTCATAATAGGGTCCATTGTTTTGTCTCGGCATTTGGGCCGAGGGTACTGACATTCATTATCCCTAGTGCTGATATCCTCTGGGCCTCTTTTGATTTATTAGACGCTTGCCTGCAAAGCACGCGACCCTTACTGACTCTTCTAGCTAACATCGCACCTGCCAGTCACGAGCGGGGGTCCTCTTCACCGGGATGGCTCGCGACCTCGTCCCTGCGAGGCTTACGCGAGCTCCCTCCCGCCAGCTATCTTTGCGCACATCTTGCATTCCCGCGAGGTCCTCAATTGACTATGTCTGTAGGCGAACATTTTTCTTCCAGGTCAGAAGTCCAAATCCTATCGGTTCCTAAATCCTAACAATTTTAAAATTAAATTTTATTAAATATTAGTAATTATGTAGTCAAAAGTTTTATTTTTTATTTTATTATTATGAAATTACATTTATGATTATTATTAAGATATGGGTACAAATTAGTTTCCAATCCTTTATATATGCACGGTTTTAAAACAAAACAAAAATTAAAACACTCGTTTTTCGAATAAATCATGTTTAGATTTTAAATCACATTGTGGAATACATATCAATTATTTTTTTTTAAAAATACAATATCTAAACTAAAAATAAAATTAATTAATAATTAAACTTCACAACTGCAATGAAAATTAATTAAAATGTAGCATAAATAAAAAATAATAATATAAAAGCATATTAAAATATACATAAAATCTATACATAAACTATTTCTATTTTTTTTTCCTTTTTCACTAATTTATTTTCCCCTCTTTTCAGTTTCTTTTTCTTGAGGTAAAAGTCTTGATAATTTTTCTCATCATGGTCCCTAACTGTTTTTGGTCCATTTAGTTTTAAAATGTAGCAGCTTTTCCTAATTTAATCCCTGAACTTGGATTCTGTTAACGGATGATGACGTGACACTTTGAGATTATTTTACATCATCACCTAAAAATTTTTAAAAATTTATAATTTTTGTATGATTTTTAAATGTATTTTTTTATTTTTAGATTATATTTTTTAAAAAATTTTAGGTAATAACGTGGCACAATCTCAAAGTTCATTTTATCACACCTTAATGGAATCGAAGTTCAAGAATCAAAATGGGAAAAATTGTCAAGCTCCAAGACAAATGTGGATAAAAAAGGTTGAAGGACCAAATTGAAAAAAAGTATCAAATTCAAGGACTATAGGCTGCTTTATCCCTTTCTTCTTTTATTTTTGTTACCCGTTTCTTTCCTCTCTTTTTTTAAGTTTAAAGTGCTCTTCCTTTTTAACCATCCACCAAATGAAAAAAAAAAAAAAAAAAAAAAAAAGGGGACAGTTGTCAAAATTTGAGGTATGCGCATCTACAGTGCTCACTATGTTTGTTCTTTATATATGTGTAACATATTTGTTGTTAATTATTGACAAATTCTGTAAAAAAATTATTGATAATTTTTAATCAAATTAAAAGCGTAATGTGAATATGTCATAATTGCACTTAGTAAAAAATAAGTACAAATTTAGATTATTTTAGGTATAAATACTTATTTATGTATGAAAGAATAAAATTTGTTTGAATAGGTATAATAATGTTTTTAACTTTTTTAAAATTATGAATAATTAACCAAAAAAAAAACCACCTTTTAATTTTATTTATTTTACAAATTAAGAGTAGAATGTTAAAATTCTTTTCATTTAGAGTGCAATTTCAATTTTTATTTTTGGTAATTGATTCTTATTTAATAATTTCAGGGATTGGTATTGAATCGATTAGCTGCCCTTGCTGAGATACATGACATATTAAAAGATTTATGTTGTAGACATAAAATTTCATTGGCTTTAACATGGGCTTCTAAAGTTAACAATATTAATGAAATTATATCTGATCCAAACAAAAAACAAACTTTTTTAATTCAAAGTAGTTCTTGTTATGCGGAAGATTACAACTCTTATCAAATTATGAATCTACGGGAAGGTGATATCACTAAGCCACTTATTGTTGAGGAAGCACTTGAATCAAGGGATGACTACCGTTTTGAACCATCTGTTCCTCAACTTGACGTGGAAAGGTACTCATATCACAAATTTGATGTTGTCGTAATCTGTCTACAAAATCGTTACACAAGTAATGATATTTATGTAGTAGAATTTTATTGGTTTGGAACTGAGAGTGAAAAACCAAAATCTTTGACTCCTCTTATCTTCAATGACTTGAAACATATGAAGACAAAGTTTGTAACAATAAAGATTCAAGACACTGAAATTGAATTTGAAGAAGAATCATCAAACACAAAAAGGTGTTCAAAAGCAGCTGAAGAAACAATGGAGGTTCAAGCAGTAGAAAGAAATGGTGTTAATGTGGAGGTAAATACATTAACTTATATAATACTTGTTCTATTATTTCAACAATGAATTAATCATAAATTAGCATTCATGGTTCTAACTATGGTAATAACATTTGCTTTTAGAGGGAAGTGGTTTCTAATTTACCCTCGCCAATACATACACAATATTCTTCACCAAAGGTTGTTGCAGCTACTTTTAATACACTAGAAGAACCTCATAACCAGGTCCTTGTTAATATAATATTCTAGTTGATAACTGATTTATAATTTCTCTACTAAAGATGTTACTTTAATTACTTTTTTACATTCCAATTATTCATCTTTCACATTTAAATCCATCTCATTGCATTGGTCTAAAACTTAAAATCTCCAAAAATCCTATAATTAATGAGAAAGTTGCATCAAGAATGTAGCTTAAGTAAATAACAGTAAAATTATTTGCCTTTCCTCCTAATCTTTTTTTTTTCCTAAAATATAAAAGGGGTTATTAGGGGAATAGCTTGTCAATATGTATGCTTAAATATAGAAAGTTTAATCACTAGTCTTATGCATTGGTTGGATCGAGCTGCAATCTTAATTTTTATTTTTTTCAAGCCTATTTTTCTTCTAGTCTAACTTGAAACTTTGAATTTGCTATCAATTTAATTTTAATAATTTAAAAATATTTATATTTATATATTTTTATAATTAAATTTAAATGAAACAATATTATTTAGTTAATAAATAATAGGGATAAATATCAAAATTATACATGAATTTTGATTTTACGTAATTTTAAATATGAAATATTGATTTGACCCAATTCTTGTAAATTATTAACACAATTATTAATATAATATCACTTTTATATATTGCATACATAAAAAAATTATATTTATGCAATATAAAAATAAATCGATGTATTAATTTCTTTAAATGTGTATGATTAAATTAAAGTGTTAAGTATACATTTGAACCACAATTAGAATTTTACATGTATAATTGCACAAAATTAAAATTCATGTATATTATTACATATTAAATCAAAATTTATATATAATTTTAAAATTTATCATGAATAATACGAGGAAAACCTTCTGGAGAGGTTAATGCCTAAGTATCAAGTAGACTTGTTTTTCCGGATAAAATACTCAAATTATATAATGTAGTATAAATTATTTATTCTCAATTTCTCAGATTTTTCCCAATAGTGACCCTGAGATTGACAAAGCAAATAAAGAGAAACCCTTAAAAACCGCACAGAGAAAGTCGTGGTCTAAGGTTTGGGCGGACTTTGATAAGCTTGAAGAAGATGGAAAACAAGTTGCCAAATGTAAACATTGCCATAAGGAGTGTACAGGGTCAAGCAAGAGTGGAACCACACACTTGAAAAACCACTTGGACAGATGTCCAGCAAAGAAAAAACAAAATCAAGAAAGGCAGTTGATATTTCCAGCTGATACAAATGAAAGAAGCTCAACGTTTGATAAAGAAAGGAGTTGCTTGAATCTTGCAAAAATGATTATTAAGCATCGATATCCATTGGATATGGTTGATCAAGAATTCTTCAAGAATTTTGTGAAAGATATGCAGCCTGATTTTGAGTTTCAATTGAAAGACGTTTTATTTTACATAAATCAGATCTATAAAGAAGAGAAAAAGAAGCTTCAGTTGTATTTTGATCGGCTTGCTTGTAAAATAAATTTGACTGTAAGTTTGTGGAAGAACAATCATGGAAAGACTGCATCTTGTTGTTTGATAGCACATTTTATTGATGATGATTGGGAACTAAAGATGAAGATTCTTGGCTTGAGGAGTTTAGAGCAGATATATGACACAAAGGTCGTAGGTGGAAATATTCGGAGCTTTATTTCGGAGTGGAATATAAGTAGGAAAATATGTTCCATAACTGTGGATAACTCTTTTCTGAATGATGGTATGGTTCATCAGATACGAGAAAATTGTGTTAGTGAGCAGGGCTCCCTTTCTTCAGCTTATTGGTTCATCAGTTTCACACTTCTTGAGGATGGGTTTCGTGAGATGGATGGCATACTTTCAAAGTTAAGGAAGTCCATTGAATATGTCACTGAAACAACACATGGAAAACTGAACTTTCAAGAAGCTGTAAATCAAGTGAAGCTACAAGGTGGGAAATCATGGGACGATCTTTCTTTCAAGCTGGAATCAGACTCTGACATACTTGTTAGTGCCTTGAGATCAAGAGAAATATTTTGTAAGCTGGAGCAAATTGATGACAATTTTATGCTAAACCTATCAATGGAGGAATGGGAGAAGGCAGTAACTCTACAAAGTTGTTTCAAATGTTTTGATGATATCAAAGGAACTCAATCCCTTACTGCAAATTTGTACTTCCCGAAGCTCTGCAGCATGTATGAGGAATTTGGTCAACTAAAAAAGAGCAATCATCCGTTTGTTATATTGATGAAGAGGAAATTTGACAACTATTGGAGCTTATGTAATGCGGCTTTCACTATTGCAGCTGCTCTTGATCCAAGGTTAAAGTTTAGATCCTCATGTAATGAGACCTACGATCTTGAAAGTATGATGAAGCTGATAAGATTTCGTAAAGTTCTCATGGATGTTTACTTTGAGTATGCTAATGAAGCCAAAAATCTGAGTGCACCGTCTTCGGTCTTGGATGATTCCAATTCTTTAACAGCAGAGACCACAAAAGATTGTATTGTGAGCTACTTCAGTAAATTTGCATCCCCAAGCAATGTTAAAGAGGCGGCTTCACAGAAGTCAGAGCTTGACTGTTACTTAGAAGAGACTTTGCTTCCCTCGGATGCAGACATACTTGGTTGGTGGCGTGTTAATTGTCAAAGGTTCCCCACACTTGCAAAGATGGCTCGTGATTTCCTCGCAATCCCAGTATCAGTTTCTGCACCATGTTCGAATATTAGTGCTATGACCATAAATCCAGCCTACAGTAGCTTAGACCCTGAAAGCGTGGAAGCTTTGGTATGCAGTCAAAATTGGTTGGAATCTACAAAAGAAGGTAAGTCTAACTTTGACTTTGTTTAGACCCTTTTATTTAGCTAGAGTTTATCAGTCTATTTTCCTACACTTCAGTAGAGGTTCTACTTTTTAGAGTTACATCAAGTTTTCACTTATATGAATTCATTTTCTATCACAGATGATGGAGAACATCATGAACCCATGCAAAATATGGTACTAATATCCATTGAATTCTTTTTCCAACATGGCTAAGACTTTCAAAAGATTGAATTACATTAATGCATTTTCATTTCACAGGATAAAAGGAAAAGAAAGATGGAAGAGAATGGCACTTCAACTGTAAAAGTTTTCAAAAACCGGAATCATGAAAAAGCTAGTAGTAATGGAGACATTGCTAGTGATTTCAACAAAAATGGTATTTGAACCATACTTGCCATTATTATCTGTTTTGCTACTTAAACTTGGTATCAATTGAACTGTTGAAATGCCAGTTGGTAGTCTATCTTTTGACAATTGGATGGAGCCACAATGTTCTTCTTCAGAGTCCGTTGGTGAAAAAGCAGAGGTCATGGAAGCTTCGGTTCGCAATCGAGATAGGTTGGAACCGTCAATAGGAAGTAAGTTCTTATGGAGAAACTAGTAGTTAAGACAAATCCAAAACTACTTAAACAATGATTTCCTTTAAAATTTGGCAATGGCTCACTCCATTGTTAAGTAAAATTTCTTGATACAGAACCTAATCATGGAAGAAACATTGCTGCCTCAATCGAAATTCCAAATGATGAACCATCATTCAACAGTAATCAATTGGATCAGTTTCAAAGCTCATCTTCCGAGTCTGATGATGAGACAACATTAAGGGAGCAAGGGTCTTGGTGTAGAGAGGTTGATACTTTATTTCAATTTTTTTTATGCATATATTACTGTTCTTACATTATGAATTTTATTTTCTTGTTTTTATAGGATGTTTAGACATATTTAGTCTCAAGCTTTACAAACAAGGAGAAAAAATGATTAAATAGATGGAAAAGGGGTGAGTTGAGCGGGTATGTTGCTAGTTTTAATTAGTTAATATCGGAATAAGAAGTGATCATTATAATCTAACTATATATATTAGATTTTATGTTTTACGGAAAATTTAACTATAAATTAAAATTTACTTTTTACAGAAAATTGATTGGACGAGACAAGGAATTTAAATTAATGGGCGAGAAGCTAACACCTTTACTCATGGTGCCTCATTGTGATGAAACACTAATAGAGTACTATATCGATGATTCGGTAATTACTTATTACGTGATTGAGCCATAAATTAGTTTTTTAATTCGTATATTAGTATCATTTTTATAATTATAATTAGTGTTACGTTTTACTCATCTTCAAAGTTAATAGTTCTACAATTTAATACTTTGATTGACGATATACTAATGATATTAATTATTAATGTTATGTGCAAGTCATTAATGTTTTTTTTTAAATTGCTTAAGAAGAGATCCGATAAATTTCTAAATGTATACATCAAACATTATTCGTTTGATCCTGAAATAATTGTAAGAATTTTTATCTTCCCAAAGATTATTTGTATTTTAAAATAAAAAAATATTAGTATATTATATAAAATTATATAAAGAGAGTAACATTTAACCTGTATATTTTGCAATTACCAGACTTGCTTAATGAAAGGATCCAAATTAGAAGATGAAGTATTAGCTTGGTTTAAAGTGACAAGTTAAGAGGGGTCCATAAAGTAAGCCCAAATTTTCACCATTGTAGCTTGTGATGTAATTTGGACTTAAATCATTATCTAACTGTAATTCTTTTTCTTTATTTGTTTTTTGTAGTTGTTTCTACCAATGTGTTTATCAGCACATTGGGTTCTTTTCTGTGTCGATACCAGAGAGAAGAAGATTTCATGGTTAGATCCGATACCATCTTCTCGGATAATGTCTAATAATGTCGAAAAACAAATAATATTACAGTGGTTCACAAGCTATCTACTGCCAGAGTTTGGTTATAATGATGCAGATGAATGGCCATTTGTAGTGCGTACTGATATTCCAAAGCAATAAAAGTAAGAATTCATCTTTCAAAACTTACAAGTTTTCTATATTTTATTTACTTATTATCTTACAAATTTTTTTTTCATTTCTTTTACTACAACTAAAGCTCGATTGATTGTGAAGTATTCGTGATGAAATATGGTGATTGTCTAACGCATGGTGATTTCTTCCCTTTTACATAAAAAGATATGATTCATTTCCGACATCGTATCTTTCTTAATATATACCGTGGAAGGTTACATAGTAAAAGATAGACAAATTTGCCACTTGTTTTTGAGCTAAAATTCAATGGATGTGTCTTTTTTTTTAATGTTCTTTTATTGTTAATTTTGTGAAATCTGAGCCTTTCATGCACATATAGTATTTTCATTCTTAGATTTATTTAAATCTGACATTTTTTATGTACATAGTTTTTTCGTCCTTAGATTTATACTTATTTTCTATCGCAATTGAAATAACGTTGAGCTTTTTGCACTTTAATTTAGCTCAAGCTTAAACAATTGACTCGATTTTGGATGTTAAGTTTTTCTGTTTCTCCTTCCATTGTTCATGTTTCGGAAGCTAAATTTGTTATTAAACCAATAAAAACAGGCTTGTGTTAGCTCTCTCGTTAAGTATTTAGTTGTGGGTCACTAAAATTTTAAATGTTAAAAATATTAGTAATTAAGTTGAAAGTTTTTGAAGTTAGTTGATCAAAATAAAACCTACCCTAAACTTAGTTGATTAATATTTTAGTCATTATTTACGTTAAAAGAGAGCAACTTGACTCTTTTTGAAAGATTAATAGTCAAAATTAGCTTTAAAAAAATAAAAATCAATTTGACAAAAGATATAAAAATTAAAAATTAAATTTATCATTATGCCATTTTAAAATTTGAAAAGCACCAAATTAAGATACATGACTAATTAATTCATAACTTTCATAAACAACTGAGATCAATAGCATAATTCAACTGTAAGAAAACTTATCAGTAACACATATAAAGGTAAAAGTTTTGAGGTCGTATTAGTGGATTGCATTTCTACTCTTGAAAACTTGCATGCGTGACAAAATATGATAAAGGATGAGACGGATAAATGCAAAAGTGGATCGTAAAGTTTGTCAAAGTTGCGGATTTGACTTAAGGCTCTAGACGTTCAAAAAAAAAAACTTAGATTTTGACACAACCTGAAATGAAATTGAATGCAAATCAGATAAAACATTTAAAATAAATAACTAAAATAAAATAAAAAATCAAAGATTAAGGAAGCGAATAAAGAATATAAATAGAAAGATAGAACGTGGAGTGTAGAAGTCTAAGAAGCCTTGAAAACACGAAGAATCCACAACCCCCTTTAAGCGGCTCTAATTTCCCCTCCAAGATAGAAACTTTGGCAAGAAAAAGTTTGAAGATGATCCCCACAATTTAAAAAAATTGTTAAAACTCTTCTAAAAGAAACTCAAGAGAAATTCTTGAAAAGAAAAATCTAGAGAGAATTTATTAACTCAAAAGAGAAATAGAATAATAATGAATTGTCTTGAAACTTCAACTCTTCTTCTCAAATTTTTTTCGTGATAAAGTCTTGAACAACTAAGTTCAGTTTTGACTTTATCTATTTGGATTTGGATCTCGTAATTGTGCCTTGAGGGAAACTATGCTAATTTCTATTATGTCTTTTGAATTGAGATGAGTTGCTCGTATTATTCCCCCTTCCACAAAAGGATTCGTCCTCGAATCTGAAATATCAAAAAGAGAAAGGTCAGCGACATTAAAAGTGGCACTAATATTATACTCACCGGGAAGGTCAATTTGATATGCATTATCATTAATTCGCTTGAGTACTTGAAAAGGTCCATCACCGCGTGGGTCCAATTTTGTTTTGCGTTTAGTTGGAAATCGCTATTTTCTCGTTTGGACCCAAACCCAGTCACCGGGTCAAAGATAATTTGTTTGCGCCCCTTGTTAGCTTCGTTGGCAGTTGCTTCATTTGTTTTGGCGATTCGTTATCTTGCTTTAACATGCATAGATTTCGCCAATTCAGCTTTCAGTTACTTTTCTACCATATCAAATATAACCACTTTATTTTTTATTTACTAAATATATATTTTTTATTTTTAATCATAATTACATTTTATTTTCAATTTTAATATAACCACTTTTTATTATATTTTTAATTTGTGTATTGTTTTAAGAATTATTTTAGTCTCATTTTTTATTTTTTTTCTTGTTTTAATATTTGTTTTTATGTTTTTAAATGTATTTAATTTATTATATTTTAAAATTTTTTATTTAATGAAATAAGCTAAAAAATTTTAATATAGATCAGGCCGGGCTCGAGCTTAATAATTTTATTTCAAGTCGGGCTTGGTCAAATTTTTAGGCTTATATTTTAAGTCGGGCCGGGCCCAAACCTAAAAAAAAGTTTAAAATTTTGTTTGAATCCAGCCCGAACCTGCCCCGGCTTGGCCATGCACACCTCTAGTAATAATGTAGAAAAAAAAAATCAGAGACTAGGTTGAGATATTATTTAATTTGCAGGCAGGTCATTTGTAGGTAGCAAAAATAAAAGTCAAAATAGAAACAGTGAGTATTCCGCGTGAGTGATCAATGACGCGTTTTTCCTATTGCTTTTGCTTTTCCAGAGTGATCATCTTGCTGCTTTCACTTACTTTTCTACCATATTTCTCTTCTGATTTACCCAAACTCTGTTGAATCTCACCTTGTTTCATGGCTTCTTCTTTTTCTGACATCGACATCGACACCGCCTTGAGATTGTTACTATCCTGCGCTGAAGCTATTGAAGATGGGGATTTGAAAAGCGCCGATTCGTTCCTTCAGAACATCTTGATTCTTGTTGATGAGAGACTCTACTTCAATGAAAGCAGAGTGGTGAAATACTTTGCCGACGCTTTGGTTCGCCGAGCCTACGGACTGCATCCTGCTTCTTCCTGCTATACTTTCCCGGGGCATCCTGCATCATATTATCATTATAACTGCTACCGTATTAATGGCGTCATAAAAAAAGTTATCGATGATGCTTTGATGGGAAACAGGCGATTGCACCTCATTGATTTCTCCATCCCGTATTACTATTTTGATGGTTCAGTTCTTCGTACACTACCGACCTTCTCCGGCGATCCTCTACCCGTCCGTGTAAGTTGCATAATTCCACCATTTCTGAAAAAATATGTAGATTTCTCACGCCAAATGGGGTTTTTGACTAGGGATGCCAAGGAAGTTAATGTAAAGTTGGAGGATGAGTTGAAAGTGGTTTATGCCAATAGTTTGGCAGAAGTGGATGAATGTGAAATAGATATCAAAAGAAGAAGAGATGATGAAATGGTGGTAGTTTACTATAAATTTAAACTTGATAAGTTGGTAAGAGATGCAAAAGCAATGGAGAGAGAGTTTGTAAGATTGAAGGAGATAAATCCGACGATTGTAATCATGCTAGACTTTTATTCTAATCATACCCACTCCAATTTCTTGACATGTTTGGAGCATTCTTTTCAGTATTACTCCAATATTATCACATTCTGGCGTCTGTCGGGCATTTCTTTTAATGGGTATCGGTGGGAGTGTAACAGAGATGCAAGTGAAGGTAATAATGTAATTAGGCGGCACCAAACATTGAGTGAATGGCAAAGTCTCTTTTCAGTGGGTGGTTTTACTCGAATTCCATTAATCCACAAGAAAGATAATTTGGGGGGCAGGAGTCAAAATTCGCTAGACATAATGGGGGAGGAAGAAGAGTGTTTGATTTTAGGTAACAAGGGATGTCCATTGTTTTTCTTATCGGCATGGAAACCCAAAGTTGAAGATGGACACTTCAATTCCATTTCCACCAACCATAAGTTTGGACAAGGTTTTTTTTTTTTTTTCTTCTTTTCTTTTCTTTTCTTTTTTTTAAAATTATATAATAATTTCACAATTGAATTAATGGATGAACGGACCAAATTATCAATTTATTAATTCAATCAAATCTTAAATTAGATATCAATTTTTTATATAAATTTTTATTTGATGCATTGAAAATCTATAAATTTCTATATTAATAGCCAACCATATGATACATCCATACTAAAACAAATTATTTTAAAATTACTAAAAATAAATAAGTTAAAATAAAATAAATTATTAGTTTAATAATATTTAAATTGACAATGTATTTTTAGTTAAAATATATATTGAGGACATTATATGGTTTAATGATATTATTAGTAATAAGATGAATTAAAGAGAGTGGCCAAATTAATAAAAGTTGATTCATTTGTACTTTCCTTCACTTATTGTTATGTTTTTTTGACCAATTATAACATTTTCATTGAATGGAATATCTTTGTAGGTTTCCATCCAAATCCTCTGCCTCTTCAACCTTTTCTAGAGGTATTTAACTTAACATTTAACTTTTTTTTTTTTTTTTGTTTCATACAAAATATTTATTGTATTTTGAATAAGTATAATTATAACATTATGTTTTTAATTTGTTTAAAATTATGAATAACTGACTCAAAATAGTCAACTTTCAAATTTAATTATCTTTACCAAATTAAAAGTACAATGTCAAAATTCTTTTGATTTAGAGTGTTATTTCAAATTTTATTTGTGGTAATTGCTTCTTATTTAATAATTTTGCAGGGTTTAGCATTGAATCGATTAGCTGCTTTTACTGAGATACATGACATAGCAAAATATTTATGTTGTAAATACGAACTTTCAGCAGCTTTAACATGGACTTCTAAAGCTAACAATATTCCAAACAAGAAATTTACTTTTTCTACCCAAAGTAATTCTTGTTATGTGAAAGATTACAAATCTTTTAAATTTATGCATAATTGTGAAATAGGGATGATTAAAAGCCTCATTATTGAGAAAGCATTTGAATCAAGGGACGGCTACCATTTTGAACCATCTCTTACTAAGCTTGACGTAGAAGACTACCCATATTCCCGAGTAAAGAATTATAACATAGATGTTGTTGTTGCCATCTGTCTACAAAATCGTCACACAAGTAATGAAGTTTATATAGTAGAATTTTATTGGCCTGCAACTGAGAGTGAAATATCAAAATCTTTAGCTCTTCGTATCTTCGATGACTTGAAACATATGAAGACAACGTTTGTAAGAGTAAAAGTTCAAGGCACTGAAATTAAGTTCCAAGAAGAAGCCATTTCAAGCATTCCTACATCTTCAAACACAGCAATGCCTTTGAAAATACCTGAAGAAGCAAGGGACATACATGCAATAGAAATAAATGGGCATATTGAGCAGGTAATTACATTACCTTATATATTCTTCTATTATTTCAACATTGAATTAATTATGTATTAGCATTTATGGGTGTAATATGATAATAACATTTGCTCTAAGAAGGGGGTGGTTCCTAATTTTGACTCTCCGATTTCTATACATTCTTCATCAAAGGTTGTTGCAGCTCCTTTTAACACACTAGAAGGGCCTTATAACCAGGTAATTATTTATTCTTCCTTGTTATTGTCATAAACTGGAAATCTAGTCTGTCTAAACTGGAAATCTAGTTTTTTTTAACCTAATTAGTTCCATAGAAACCCATAAGAAAAAACTTACATCAAGAGTGCAGCTTAACAAAATTAATTTCACAGTAAATCTAGTTACCTTTTTTACAATATTGGTGGAATATCTTTTCAACATTGTATTAATGTGTTCTGCTTAAATATTGCATATATATGTAGTAGCAAATAGATTTTCCCTTTGGATAAAATATTGAAATCATATAAAGTAATATACATGATTTATTATTCTCATTTTTCATAGATTATTACCAATGGTGACCCTCAGATTGTGAAAACAAAACGAAACAAGCAGAGAAAGTTGAAGTCTAAGGTTTGGGATCACTTTGATAGGGCTGAAGAAGATGGAAAACAAGTAGCCAAATGTAGACATTGTCCCAAGGTGCTTACAGGGTCAAGCAAGAGTGGAACCACACACTTGAACAACCACTTGAAAGTATGTCCTGGTAAGAAAAAACAAAATCAAGAAAGCCAGTTGATACTTCCAGCTGATACCAATGAAAGAAGCTCAACGTTTGATCAAGAAAGGAGTTGCTTTAATTTTGCAAAAATGATTATTAAGCATCGGTATCCATTGGATATGGTTGATCAAGAATTATTCAAGAATTTTGTGAAAGATATGCAACCCGAGTTTGAGTTTCAATTGGAAGACGTTTTATTTTACATACATCGCATCTATAATGAAGAGAAAGAGAAACTTCAGTTGTATTTTGATCAGCTTGCTTGCAAATTAAATTTAATAGTAAGTTTGTGGAAGAACAATCATGGAAAGACTGCATATTGTTGTTTGATAGCACATTTTATTGATGATGGTTGGGAACTAAAGATGAAGATTCTTGGCCTGAGGAATTTAGAGCATGTATATGACACAAAGGTCGTAGGTGGAATTATTCGGAGCTTTGTTTCCGAGTGGAATATAAGTAAGAAAGTATGTTCCATAACTGTGGATAACTCTTTTCTGAATGATGGTATGGTTCATCAGATAAGAGAAAATTGTGTTAATGAGCAGGGCTCCCTTTCTTCAGCTCATTGGTTCATCAGTTTCACACTTCTTGAGGATGGGTTTCGTGAGATGGATTGCATACTTTCAAAGTTAAGGAAGTCCATTGAATATGTCACTGAAACAACACATGGAAAACTGAACTTTCAAGAAGCTGGAAATCAAGTGAAGCTACAAGGTGGGAAATCATGGGACGATCTTTCTTTCACGCTGGAATCAGACTCTGACATACTTGATAGTGCCTTGAGATCAAGAGAAATATTTTGTAAGCTGGAGCAAATTGATGACAATTTTATGCTGAACCTATCAATGGAGGAATGGGAGAAGGCAGTAACTCTACAAAGTTGTTTCAAATGTTTTGATGATATCAAAGGAACTCAATCCCTTACTGCAAATTTGTATTTCCCGAAGCTCTGCAACATGTATGAGGAATTTGGTCAACTAAAAAAGAGCAATCATCCGTTTGTTATATTGATGAAGAGGAAATTTGACAACCATTGGAGTTTATGTAATGTGGCTTTCACTATTGCAGCTGCTCTTGATCCAAGGTTAAAGTTTAGATCCTCATGTAATGAGACCTATGATCTTGAAAGTATGATGAAGCTGATAAGATTTCGTAAAGTTCTCATGGATGTTTACTTTGAGTATGCTAATGAAGCCAAAAATCTGAGTGCATCATCTTCGGTCTTGGATGATTCCAATTCTTTAACAGCAGAGACCACAAAAGATTGTATTGTGAGCTACTTCAGTAAATTTGCATCTCCAAGCAATGTTAAAGAGGTGGCTTCACAGAAGTCAGAGCTTGACTGTTATTTAGAAGAGACTTTGCTTCCCTCGAATGCAGAAATACTTGGTTGGTGGCGTGTTAATTCTCAAAGGTTCCCTACACTTGCAAAGATGGCTCGTGATTTCCTCGCAATCCCAGTATCAGTTTCCGCACCATGTTCGAATATTAGTGCTATGACCATAAATCCAGCCTACAGTAGCTTAGACCCTGAGAGCATGGAAGCTTTGGTATGCAGTCAAAACTGGTTGGAATCTACAAAAGATAGTAAGTCTAACTTTGACTTCGTTTAGACCCTTTTATTTAGCTAGAGTTTATCATTCTATTTTCCTACACTTCAATAGAGGGTCTACTTTTTAGAGTTACATCAAGTTTTCACTTATATGAATTCATTTTCTATCACAGATGATGGAGAACATCATGAACCCATGCAAAATATGGTACTAATAGTCATTCAATTCTTTTTCCAACAACATGGCTAAGAATTTCAAAAGATTAAATTACATTAATGCATTTTCATTTCACAGGATAAAAGGAAAAGAAAGATGGAAGAGAATGGCACTTCAACTGTAAAAGTTTTCAAAAACCGGAATCATGAAAAAGCTAGTAGTAATGGAGACATTGCTAGTGATTTCAACAAAAATGGTACTTGAACCATACTTGCCATTATTATCTGTTTTGCTACTTAAACTTGGTATCAATTGAATTGTTGAAATGCCAGATGGTAGTCTATCTTTTGACAATTGGATGGAGCCACAATGTTCTTCTTCAGAGTCCGTTGGTGAAAAAGCAGAGGTCATGGAAGCTTGGGTTCGCAATCGAGATAGGTTGGAATCGTCAATAGGAAGTAAGTTCTTATGGAGAAACTAGTAGTTAAGACAAATCCAAAACTACTTAAACAATGATTTCCTTTAATATTTGGCAGTGGCTCACTCCATTGTTAAGTAAAATTTCTTGATATAGAACCTAATCATGGAAGAAACATTGCTGCCTCAATCGAAATTCCAAATGATGAACCATCATTCAACAGTAATCAATTGGATCAGTTTCAAAGCTCATCTTCCGAGTCTGATGATGAGACAACATTGAGGGAGCAAGGGTCATGGTGTAGAGAGGTTCATACTTTATTTCAATTTTTTTTATGCATATTAGTGTTGTTACATTATGAATTTTATTTTCTTGTTCTTATAGGATGTTCGGACATATTTAGTCTCGAGCTTTACAAACAAGGAGAAAAAACGATTAAATAGATGGAAAAGGAATGAGTTGAGCGGGTATGTTGCTAGTTTTAATTAGTTAATATCAGAATAAGAAGTGATCATTATAATCTAACTATATATATTAGAGTTTATGTTTCAGTGAAAATCTAACTATAAATTAAATTTTACTTTTCACAGAAAATTGATTGGACGAGACAAAGAATTTAAATTAATGGGCGAGAAATTAACACCTTTACTCATGGTGCCTCATTGTGATGAAACACTAATGGAGTACTATATCGATGATTCGGTAATTACTTATTACGTGATTGAGCCATAAATTAGTTTTTTAATTCGTATATTGGTATCATTTTTATAATTATAATTAATGTTATGTTTTACTCATCTTCAAAGTTAATAGTTCTACAATTTAATATTTTGATTGAAGATATACCAATGATATTAATTATTAATGTTACATGTAGGTCGTTAATGCTTTTTTTAAATTGCTTAAGAAGAGATCCGATAAATTTCCAAATGTATACATCAAACATTATTCGTTTGATCCTCAAATAGCTGTAAGAATTTTTATCTTGCCAAAAATTATTGGCATTTTAAAATAAAATTATTAGTATATTGTATAAAATTATATAAAGAGAGTAACATTTAACCTGTATATTTTGCAATTACCAGACTTGCTTAATAAAAGGATCCAAATTAGAAGATGAAGTATTAGCTTGGTTTAAAGCTGAGAAGTTAAGAGGGGTCCATAAAGTAAGCTCAAATTTTCACCATTGTAGCTTGTGATGTAATTTGGACTTAAATCATTATCTAACTGTAATTCTTTTTCTTTATTTGTTTTTTGTAGTTGTTTCTACCAATGTGTTTATCAGCACATTGGGTTCTTTTCTGTGTCGATACCAGAGAGAAGAAGATTTCATGGTTAGATCCGATACCATCTTCTCGGATAATGTCTAATAATGTCGAAAAACAAATAATATTACAGTGGTTCACAAGCTATCTACTGCCAGAATTTGGTTATAATGATGCAGATGAATGGCCATTTGTAGTGCGTACTGATATCCCAAAGCAAGAAAAGTAAGAATTCATCTTTCAAAACTTACAAGTTTTCTATATTTTATTTACTTATTATCTTACAATAATTTTTTTTTCATTTCTTTTACTACAACTAAAGCTCGATTGATTGTGGAGTATTCGTGATGAAATATGGTGATTGCCTAACGCATGGTGATTTCTTTCCTTTTACACAAAAAGATATGATTCATTTCCGACGTCGTATCTTTCTTGATATATACCGTGGAAGGTTGCATGGTAAAAAATAGACAAATTTGCCACTTGTTTTGGAGCTGAAATTTGTGTTTTTTTTAATGTCTTTTTAATTTTGTTATATCTGACCCTTTTATGCACATATAGTATTTTCATCCTTAGATTTATTTAAATCTGGCATTTTTTATGTACATAGTTTTGTGGTCCTTAGTTTTTTATGTACATAGTTTTTTATCACATTTTGCACTTTAATTTAGCTAAAGTTTAAACAATTGATTCCATTTTGGATGTTAAGTTTTTCTCTTTCTCCTTCCATTGTTGATGTTTTGGAGGCTAAATTTGTTATCAAACCAATAAAAATAGGTTTGTGTTAGCTCTCCGTTAAATGTTTAACTGTGGGTCACTAAAATTTTAAATTTTATAAATATTGATGATGAAATTGAAAGTTTTTGAAATTAGTTGATCAAAATAGAATCTACCCTAAAGTTAGGTGACTAATATTTTAGTCATTATTTACGTTAAAAGAAAGCAACTTAACTCTTTTTGAAAGGTTAGTAGCCAAAATTAGCTTTAAAAAAATAAAAGTCAAATTGACAATAAATATAAAAGTTAAAGCTAAATTTATCATTATGCCATTTTAAAATTTGAAAAGCGCCAAATTAAGATATAGGACTAAATCCATAACTTTCATAAACTACAGAGATCAATAGCATAATTTAACTGTAAGAAAGCTTATCAGTAACACATATAAAGGTAAAAGTTTTAAGGTCGTATTAGTGGATTACATTTCTACTCTTAAAAATCTGGCATGGGTTATAGAATAACTAAACAGTAACTCGTGAACAAGCTTTTAACAGTAAAAATGGATGAAATTTTTAATAGAATGATTAATTCAAAAAATTAATTTATGGTCAATCACGTAATAAGTAATTACCGAATCATAAACGACTAGATAAATGGCAAAAGAAATGTCAAAGGAATGAGTTAAATAGATATGTTGCTAGCTTTGATGAGTTAATATTAGAATATGAAGTGATCATCATAATTTAACTATACAACAATGTCTATATTTCACCGGAAAACGATTGGACGAGATGTAGAGTTTACATTGATGGGTAATGAATTGGCACCTTTATTCATGGTACCTACGGATGATGAAACTCGAGAAGAGTACTATATTAATAATTCGGCAAGTAATTATCAAATGTATAGTGGTCAGGCATAAATTAATTCAGTAACTCTTATATTTGTAGCATTTTCATAATTACATTTTGTGTCATGCATTAGTTATTAAGTTGTGTTCACTATTATCATGTCTACAATTTAGTATGAAATTAATTGTAGATAAATCAATTATGTTAATTTTTTATGTTATGATACAGGTTGTTAACGTTTTCTTCGAATTACTTAAGAAGAGATCTGACAAATTTCCAAATTCATACATCAATCGCTATTCATTTAGATCTCATTTAGTTGTAAAAACCTTTATCTTGCCAAAATCTATTGATATTTTGAATTGAAATTGTTATTATTTTATAAACATTATATATAATAAAGTAACATATATTTTGCAACCATCAGATTCAATTGATAAGAGGATTCAAATCAGAACATGAAGTATTAGCTTGGTTTAAAGTTGATAAGCTAAGGGGTGTACATAAAGTAAGCTCTCTGATTTTTATTTTTTTTTAATTTTTCTTTTTGGTTATAATTGAGATTTAAATTGTGTTTGTAAATGCAAGCGATAAATTACTTTCAATTACAATACAATAAGAAAACTCAAACCCGAAAATATTGAATGTTATTTAAATTTCTAACCATAACTAACAAAAACAAATGTAATGTAATGTTTTTTTTTTTTTTTTTTTTTTTTTGGTGATTGCATGTGTTTTTACCATTGTGCTTATCATCACATTGGGTTCTTTTATATGCTGATATCAAGGAAAAAATATTTTCATGGTTGGATTCAAATCCGTCTTCTCAAATACTATCTTACCATTTCGAAAAACCTGTTAAAATATTACAGTGCTTTAAAGGCTCTTTACTCCCAAGGCTTGGATATAGTGATGCAAATGAATGGTCATTTATTGTGGTGCGTAATAATATCCCAAAGCAAAAAAAGTACGTACTTTTCGTAATCTACAGCTTTATAACTTTTTATTTACTTGTTATCTTACAAATTTGTCTCTCTCTTTTTTTTACTATAATATGAAGCTCGGTTGATTGTGTGGTGTTTGTGATGAAATACGGTGATTGTGTTACGTATGGTGAACGCTTTCCTTTCAAACAAGAAGACATGGTCCATTTTCGCTGTCGCATTTTTCTTGATATAAATCGTGGAAGATTACATAGAAAAAATAAAGATTGATGCATTGTTTAAGAACTCAAAGTCAAAAGGACGTGAATTCGAATTTCTGGAATTTGATGGAAATTATTTTTTTTAATGTGTGCATGATACTTTCACTCACACATTTTGTCAATTTTAAAGTTGAATTATGATCATCTTCCACCATATTTTAGGACAATGTTTCATTAATTTTTTATTTTTTATATTTTTAATATATATTTTTTTACCCACATCATGAATGTAATGACCAATTTTGGCCCGGGCCCACTAGAAACCCAAAATATATATATATAAATATGAAATATATACAAAATAAATAAATAAATGAATAACCATAACCCAAGTCCAAATCATTATAATATTCCACAGCCCAATACCTAAGCCCAATTACATGACCCTATAACTAATACCTTAGCCCATTTACAAAACAGTCCAAAGCTTCAAGGTCCAAAACGGCTCAAAAACTGAAACAGCTTCAGTAACCCTAGGTTACCCCTCCCTCTGTTGCGCCGCAGCCAAGAATCAGACAACACCTCCGCACCCTCCAGCAGCCACGCTCGCGCCAGCACAGCCTCCGTACGACGCCAGCGCATCCTGTACCTGCAAAAGAAAGGACGAACATACAGCAAGAAAGAAACAGAAACAAAGAATATTGTATTTATTTCATTTTTCATTTTAATCCCTTCGGCTATAAAAACCAAGGGATTCGATCATTGTATTTTTTACGCGCAATAGGCAATACAGACACATTATTCGCATATTGAATACAAAGAAAAAGCAAAGAAAGGTGATTATTCGGCTTTGGCTCTACTTTCCTGTTTGTTTTCCTCTTCTTTTCTTATTTTTCGGTGCCACATACTGTTATTTCGAGCATAAAAGGGGTGAAAGGAAGCAAAGGGGTTTACTTATACAAATGAATCGCCGGAATCCTCATCTCCTTTGCTTTAATCGAAGTCGGGACGTGGCTTGAAGGCTGAAATTGGAGGTCTTTAGGGCTAGGACCCAGGTAGGGTTAGTGAGTAAACGAATCTCCCTCCGTCGATCGCCGTTTGGGGTGGTCAAATGGCGGCTAGGGCCTTTTGAGATTCGAACAAAGGGGGAGGATTAGGGTTCGGTGGAGAAGAAAAGATTGGGGGGCTAGGGTTTGGCCGAATGATTCGGTTTTCAGCCCTTTTAAAGGGTCAAATACGACGCCGTTTCAAGCCCGTTTCAATGGCTCAAAAACGACGTTGCCTGGTGGAGCCCCGACCCGATCTGGTTTGCTGCCCTGAGGACCCGCGCGTTTTCGCGACAAGGGTTTATTTGCAATATCAGTCCCTCCCTTTTGCACCACATTTTATTCAGCTCACGTTTGTGTTTCCTTCTTTTTTAAATTACCTTTGTAATTTACCATCGTTAGCAAATGGGTCCACATTGTAACGCAGCGTTTTAGGGCCTGGATTATTTCCAGTTTGAGCCCTTACGCATTTGCGCATTTTACTTATCAGTCCCTTTTATTATTATTACTTTATTTTCAAGTTATCCCTTTTGTTTTTGTTTGGTTCTAATTTAATCCTTTTAGTTCACAGTTTTTTTTATTACTTATTTGTATATTTTTTTACTGCCTCGATAATTGCTTCTTTATTATTGTAATTTTTTTTATGTAATACCATTGCCACGTTTTATGTATTTTGTACAAATGTTTTATACATTATCATATATATATATATATATGTATATATATATACACTTTATAATAAGTTAACTTTATTCCATGTACATATATCTATATGTGTAACTATATATATATCCATCTATTTATTTTTCTTTAAATTTGTTTGTTTAAAACGTTCTTTTATATATATATTATAATAAAGTTAATGTATTTTCATACATATAATGGCTTTTGACTCTATCCATATATTTTAGCATATGTTTTTATCATTCTAACATGTTTTATATATATGCTCTGCATAAAATTTAAATTATTTTCATACTTGCTTATATTAGTATATATATTTGATTTACATACATCATTAAACCTATACATATTATCATTTCTATGTATATATATTAATACGCTTATTATTTTAGTAGATTTTTCTATTTAAAACACTTTTCGCTTTATGATTTATCAAGTATTTTCTTTATATATATATATATGAAACAATTTTAGAAACTTCATTTTTGTAATTATAAAATTATTATTTTTGAATATTTTTTATATTATGTTGCTTTTGTGTTTTGTATAGCCTATTACTTAAATGTTTTGATATAAGGGTATGTATATAATTTTTAGACTAACTTAAGATTTTTATATATACTATCATTAATCTCATGATCTTTTTACAATAAACTTACATGTACATATGTTTTATAAATCTATGTGGTGTATTATGTCTTGTCATATATCTTTATTATTCTTTCGTATTATATATATTATTTAAATTATCATGTATTTGGTTAACTTTTAAATGAATTCGCGTTTAAAATATTTTACATGCAATTTGATTCAAACTTTTATTCTATAATATCTTTTTCAAAAAATTATATATCTATCCCTAGTTTTTTTTATACAAATTTGTCAACCTACGTTTTATGTGTCCATTTATTCGTTGTTACTACGTTTTATGTGTCCATTTATTCGTTGTTATTTTAAATAGTTTTATACCATATTACTTCTTTGATTTGCATTTTGCTTTGTGTATCTAGTAGTAGTCGTATTATATTATGCCATGCATGTTATCGTTGCATATTATTTATTCATTGTTTTATATTGTCATGTTAATTATTCTCCATGCATGATTGAAATTGAGTTATATTTCCAAGTTAGTTATACTTAGTTGTAAGTGTTGTTAGTTGATTAAATAAATTGTATTACCTCCACTCTTCCATTGTCGTATTTTAGGCGTACATATATTACCTCATATCATCGTTTTTCACTTGGTTTTTGAAATGTGGTTTTATAAAATCCAAATTTTTATGATTAATTTCGTCTTATTTCAAATCGAATTAATGCGTTTCAAGCTAGTTTCACAATTATTTAAGAATTCTTTAAAAAGAAGGTGATATTCGATATTTGGCAATTCGCGAAATCGTGCCCTAACGTGTTGGGTTGCAATTTCTCGTTTGCTCAAAGTAATCGAAGGTCTCTTTAGAATTTCACCCATGTCTTTTAAAAATCCTTTAAACGAAGGCGATGTTCGATATTTGGCAATTCACGGAATCGTGCTGGATTGCAATATTTCTCGTTTGTTCAAAATAATCGAAGGTCCCTTTTGAATTTCACTTATGTAAAAACTCTTCAAAACGAAGGTAATATTCGATGTTTGGCGATTCGAGGAATCGTGCCCTATCGTGCTGGGTTGCGATTTCCTGTTTGTCCAAAATGATCGAAGATTCCTTTAGAATTTCACTCATACTCTCTAAATTCTAAAATAAGGCAATGTCTGACATCTAGAAATTCGAAGAGTCGTGCCCCACTGTGCTGGGTTTCGATTTTTCTCTTTGGACTAAATAATTGGGCATCCTTTTGCGGTTTTTCAACGTATAAATTTTTGGAAGTCAAAATTTGTCATGTTTTCGAGGGCATAAAGGATCATGTCCTATCGTGCTTCCTCTTAAGCAAGAGAATTTTGATGACCAACTCGGGTTATTCAAATATTACCAAAAGGGAACCACATTTCAAAAACATTTTTGAATCTTAGACATAAGGACAGTATTTAATCGATTTGGTACCAATTTTGGGCATAGTGAGGGTGCTAATCCTTCCTCATGCGTAGCCGACTCCCGAACCCGTTTTCTCAAAAGTTCGTAGACCAAAATCGTTGTTTTAGTAAACCAAAATGTTTTATTAAAATAACCAAATCTTAGGTGATCCGATCACACCAAAACAAAAAGATCGGTGGCGACTCCATGTTTTATTTTCAAAAAGTCGATTCCCCCCGTTTATTTTATTAAACATAATTTTTTTTTAAAAAAAAAGGGATGGTTTCAACAATGAATATGATAAAAGATAGTATTTTTAAATTTAATTCTACTCCAATATATTTAATTTGATTAAGTATATTTGTTTAGTTCCTCTCAAATATCAATAATTCAATTTAAATCACTTTATTTTAGAGTCTAAAATAATTTCAATTTTTCTTATACATTTAAAAAAAAATCAAATCAACAATTTAATAAAATAATTTTATATCATATCAACCAAATTAAAAAAAAATTATTTAATTCTAATTTTAAAAAAACTCAATTAAGTTAACCCTAAATATTTACAAAATTTATCAATTTAATTTTAATTCGAAAAGTTAAAAGAAGGAAAAATATTTAAAAAGTTCAAAATATGTATGGAAGTTCAAAAAATTCCATACGTTACACAAGAGGAAAGCTTCATTAAACTTAACGTTATGATGATAGAAGGGTTCAGACTACTTATCTTTTTAGCTTTTGCTTGTTGAATAAAAATCTAAGTGATTTGTATCTTGAAAGTCAAGGAGATTTTTTTTTCTAATGTGATAACTTTCTTATTATTGGATTGAGAATGGAGTGCCGAGGACCGATCATAACAATTTTTTTAAATATTTTTTCTTCTTTTAAATTTTTTGAATTAAAATTAAAATTAAAAAATTTTATTAATGTTTAGGGCTAACTTTATTAATTTTTTTAGAATTAGAATTAAATGAATATTTTGGTAAACATTGAGCATTAAATTTGTTGAATTCTTACATATAGGAAATATTGGAGGGCTTAATTTATTATTAGACCAATAAAATAAGCATGCATTAGCTTTCCGCTAAGTATTTAACTATGGTGACTAAAATTTTAAAATTTGAAAATATTGATGATGAAATTGAAAGTTTTTAAAGTTAAGTGACTAAAATAAAACCTACACTAAAATTGGATGACCATCTAAGTAATTTACCTTAAATTTTATTAAGGTAGCCAGATATTATGTGAACCAAATAGACACTTACAAGTAAGGTAATCAAGCCTCATAATAGGGTTGGGTTTGGGGCGAGCCTATGTATTGTTTGAATACCATATGTAGTTAGTCAAATTTAACTCGATTTGAAATATAAGCTTCAAATTTTATCTAAATTCACTTATATTTGTAAATAATTAGTCTAAACCATTTAATCCATCCATATTACTTTTCATATTACATTTATTTAATATTCAGCAATTATATACTTTTAAGTATTTTTTATTTTATTAAATTTTTAAATATAAAAAAGTTAACATGTTCCACAAATATTCATTAAGCGTAATTTTAGTCATTCAAAGTTATTATTAATTATAGTATATGAAATTCATTATGTTTCATTTTCCATATTTTGTTGAGCCATTTTACACCATCTATATGAATAGCCTATATCTATCTACTATCTTAAGCTAAAAAACTTAACAAAAATTGAAGGGAGAAGTTCTCTAACCTTGATGGATGATACATGGATAACACATAAAAATTAAATTAATAGTAATATATAATACAATTATAATGTAAACATTAAAAATATTGGTTTTATTATATATACAATTTTAATAAATAAAAATATATAAAATTTAAAATGGATTTGAGTTAATCATTTACAAAAATAAGTAAACTTTAATAAAATTTTAAGTTTATATTTTAGAACGAATTAAACTTAAGTAAATATAAAATATGTTAATGTTGGACAGGTTAAAGATACACTTTATTACGTGTCTCGACAATCTCTCCATTGAAGCTTTGCAAAAAAAGTTAACGAGGGGGATGAATTGGTGAAAAGGTTATGCATTTTCTTCTCAAAATCGAACCATGTTGTGTGCTAGTTCCAAAATGCGTGGTAGAGCAATTATGGAGATATGATGAGATTACGGCTGATAAAGCCAAATTGATATTCAATGACCGTCTAGTGGAGTTGCATATGGATCAAAAGAATTCCTTTGTAGTTGAAGAATAAATAACTGAGAAGGATAGTGATAAGAGGATAATCTTAGTAGAACTGAAGAAAATGTTTGGATTGTTCCGATAATAGGAAAAATGTATACTTAAAACTCTAATTATGATTTAAATGTATACTTAAAATTTTAATTTTAATTTAATTATACGCATTTAAAGAAATAAATACATTAATTTATTTTTATATTAGATAAATATAATTATTCTTATATACAATATATAAACATTAATTGATGTTATAACAATAATTTTATTAATAATTTATAAAAATCAAATCAAATCATAATTTTATATACAAAATTAAAATTTATATATAATTATATATTAAACTATATAATTTTAATTTTTAACCCTTAAATAAACGCATGCGGAAAGTAAAAAGCAATGAGTGTGTTAGGTGATAATTAAAATAGGAACATAATATGGAAAGTGGGAGCAGGTGTACAATTAAAACATTAAATTATAAAATTTTTGGAGAATCATTTTGCAGAAAAAGTTATGCCACGAGTGACCACGCCTAGTCTTCTTTTTTTTTTTCCCCTTTAAAACAGAAAAATATTATTTAATATTAAATTATGAAACACACTAATAATTATGTAATTTATTTATTATAAATTGATATAAAAATAAATATAGTTTAAGATATTATATATTTGATGTTTATAATCATATTTTTTTGGTTTTTGTATAAACTATAGATATCAATGACGCAAAACGAAAAAAAGAGAAACTAGAAAAAGTGAGTATTCCGCGTGAGTGATCAATGACGCGCTACTCCCAACTGCTTTTGCTTTTCCTGAATTAGTTTCATATGAGATCTTGCCGCTTTCACTTACTTTTCTACCAAATTTCTCTTCAGCTTTATCCAAACTGTGTTGAATCTGAGCTTGTTTCATGGATTATGATCTTTTTGACACCGAAACCGCCTTGAGATTGTTGCTATCCAGCGCTGAAGCTATTGAAGATAGGGATCTGAAGCGTGCCGATGAGTTGCTTCAGAAAATCTTGATTCTTGCTGATCAGAGAACGTACTGTTCTCGAGATCAAAGCAGAGTGGTGAAATACTTTGCGGACGCTCTGGTTCGCCGAGCCTACGGACTGCATCCCGCTTCTTCCTACTTCACTTTCCCGGTGGATCCTGCACCATATTATCATTATAACAGCTACCATATTAATGGAGTCATAAAAAAAGTTATCGATGATGCTTTAATGGAAAAGAATGCTTCGAATGGAAACAGGCGATTGCACCTCATTGATTTCTCCATCCCGTATTACAATAACTATTTTGAGGGTTCAGTTCTTCGTACACTACCGACCTTCTCCGGCGATCCTCTACCCGTCCGTGTAAGTTACATACTTCCACCATTTCTGAAAAAATATGTAGAGTTCTTCAGCCAAATGGAGTTTTTGACTAAGGATGCCATGGAACTTAATGTAAAGTTGGAGGATGAGTTGAAAGTGGTTTACGCCAATAGTTTGGCAGAAGTGGATGAATATAAATTAGATTTCAAAACAAGAAGAGAAGATGAAATGGTGGTGGTTTACTACAAATTCAAACTTCATAAGTTGGTAAGAGATGCAAAAGCAATGGAGAGAGAGTTAGTAAGATTGAAGGAGATAAATCCGACGATTGTAATCATGCTAGACTTTTATTCTAATCATACCCACTCCAATTTCTTGACATGTTTCAAGGATTCATTTCAGTATTCCTCCAATACTTGCATATGCTGGGAGGAGTCGAAAAATGATTTTTATGAAAATGAGTATTGGTGGAAGTGCAACAGAGATCCATGGGGAGATACGGACAATGATTTTGGTGGAAATGAGTATTGGTGGGAGTGCAACAGAGATGCATGCGAAGGTAATAATCTAATTAGGCGGCACCAAACATTGAGTGAATGGCAACGTCTCTTTTCAATGGGTGGTTTTAGTCGAATTCCATTGAACCACACGAAAGATGATCTTAGCGATGAGGAGAAATGTTTGTTACTTATAATGCGACATCTTCTTGTCAATCAAACTTCCCTAAAAATAATGGGGGAGGAAGAAGAGTGTTTGATTTTAGGTTACAAGGAATGTCGAATGTTTTTCTTATCGGCATGGAAACCCAAAGTTGAAGATGGACACTTCAATTCCATTTCCACCAACCATAAGTTTGAAGGTACTTTCCTTGACTTATTATTTATGTATTTAATTATTATTCTTGGATTAAAATTACTCTTATTTATAACATTTTTATTGAATGGAATGTCTTTGTAGATTTCAATCCAAATCCTCTGCCTCTTCAACCTCTTCAACGTTTTCCAGAGGTATTAACTAAACATTTTGTACCTAAAATAATATATAGATATATAAACTTTTGTACCTAAGTTTATTTTACTATACCAAAAATAATTAAAATATTAAATATATATTTATATTTATATTTTTAATGAAAATTATTGATTTTATTATTAAAATTTCAATTCACACTATCCAAGACTAAGCAAATAGCCTATGCTTGTACCTGTTTAACTGCATTTGGGTAAGTCGGCTCGAATTATTTTTTATAATAAAATATAATTTTTATTTAAATTTTTAAATAATAAAATGAACTATTTTAAGTAGTCTAGATTTGATAATTTTTTTTAGCTTAATCCAGCTTGATTTATGAATATCAAGAATTAAATTTGATTGAATAAGTATAATTGTGACATTATGTTTTTAATTTGTTTAAATTTATGAATAACTAACAGGAAAAAATCACCTTTAAGTTTTAATTATTTTTATCAAATTAAAAGTATAATGTCAAAATTCTTTTCATTTAGAGTGTTATTTTAAATTTTCAAACTTTGTTTGTGATAATTGTTTCTTATTTAATAATTTTACAGGGTTTGATATTGAATCGATTAGCTGCACTTGCCGAGATACATGACATATTAAAAGATTTATGTTGTAAATACAAGCTTTTATTGGCTTTAACATGGGCTTCTAAGGTTAACAATTTGAATGAAATTATCTCGGATCCAAACAAGAAACATGTTTTTTTTATCCAAAGTAGTTCTTGTTATGTGAAAGACCAGAATGCTTATCAACTTATGTATTTATGTGAATTTGGTACTACATTCATTGTTAACAAAGCACTTGAATCAAGTGACGGTTACCATTTTGAACCATCTATTACTAAAGACTATCCAGGTGTAGAGAATTGTAACATAGATGCTGTTGCAATCTGTCTGCAAAATAGTTACACAAGTAATGATGATTATGTAGTAGAATTCTTTTGGCCTGCAACTGAGATTGAAAAATCAAAATCTTTGGCTCTTGATATCCTCAATGACTTGAAACATTTGAAGCCAGAGTTTGTAGAAGTAAAGATTCAAGGCATTGAAATTGGATTCCAAAAGGAAGCCATTTCAAACATGCCCACATCATCAAACACAATAGGGCCTTTGAAAATAGCTGAAGAAGGAAGGGACGTTCATGCAATAGAAATAAAGGGGCATATTGAGCAGGTAATTACATTACCTCGTATATTCTTATATTATTTCAACATTGAATTAATTATGGATTAATATTTATGAGTCTAATATGATAATAACATTTGCTTTAAGAAGGGGGTGGTTCCTAATTTTGACTCACCGATTCCTATACATTCTTCGTCAAAGTTTGTTGCAGCTCCTTTTAACACACTAGGAAGTAACCAGGTAATTATTTATTCTGCCTTGTTAATATCATATTCTAGTTGATAACAGATTTATAATTTCTCTATGAAAGATGTTACTTTAATTACTTTTTTTACACTCCAATTATTCATCTTTCACATTTAAATCCATCTAATTGGTCTAAAACTTAAAATCAAGTTGTTTTTCAATCTAATTAGTTCCAAAAATCAAATTATTTATATACAGTAGTATACATGATTTATTATTCTCAATTTTCTTAGATTGTTTCCAATGGTGACCCTGAGATTGGCAAAGCAAATAAGGAGAAACTTCCAAGAACCAAACAGAGAAACTCGAGGCCTAAGACTGTCAAAGCAAATAAGGGGAAACTTCCAGAAACCACACAGAGAAGGTTGACCTCTGCGGTTTGGGAGCATTTTGATAAGTGTGTAGACGTAGTAACGGGCAAAGAAAAATCCAGATGTAAACATTGCTCCACGGAGCTTACAAGGAAAGAAAATAGTGGAACCAAACACATGAAAAACCATTTGAATTACCACTGTCCAGTAATGAAAATACAAAATCAAGAAAGGAGTCGCTTGAATTTTGTGAAAATGATTATCAAGCATCGATATCCATTCGATATGGCTGATCAAGAATTCTTCAAGAATTTTGTGAAAGATATGCAACCCATGTTTGAGTTTCAATCCAAAGATATTTCATCTTACATACGTAGCATCTACAAGGAAGAGAAGGACAAACTTCAGCTGTATTTAGATAAGCTTGGTAGTAAATTCAATCTGACAGTAAGTTTGTGGAAGAACAATAGTGGAAAGACTGCATATTGCTGTTTGATGGCACATTTTATTGATGATAGTTGGGAACTAAAGATGAAGACTCTTGGCTTGAGAACTTTGGAGGATATGTATGACACAAAAGCTGTTGGTGAAATTATTCAGAGCTTAGTTTCGGAGTGGAATATAGGCAGTAAAGTATGTTCCATAACTGTGGATAACTCTTTTTTGAACGACACTATGGTTCTTCACATAAAAGAAAATTGTCTTAATGACCAAGGCTCCCTTTCTTCAGCTCGTTGGTTCATCAGTTTCACACTTCTTGAGGATGGGTTTCGTGAGATGGATGGCATACTTTATAAGTTAAAGAATTCCATTAAATATGTCACTGAAACAAGACATGGAAAGCTGAAATTCCAAGAAGCTGTAAATCAAGTGAAGCTACAAGGTGAGAAATCATGGGATGATCTTTCTTTCAAGCTGGAATCAGACTCTGGCATACTTGATAGTGCCTTGAGATCAAGAGAAATATTTTGTAAGTTGGAGCAAATTGATGACAATTTTATGCTAAACCTATCAATGGAGGAATGGGAGAAGGCCGTAACTCTACAAAGTTGTTTCAAATGTTTTGATGATATCAAAGGAACTCAATCTCTTACTGCAAATTTATACTTCCCAAAGCTCTGCAACATGTATGGGGAATTTGGTCAACTAAAAAAGTGCAATCATCCGTTTGCTATATTGATCAAGAGGAAATTTGACTACTATTGGAGCTTATGTAATTTAGCTTTCACTATTGCATCTGTTCTTGATCCAAGGTTAAAGTTCAGATTCTCAGATAACGAGATCTATGATCATGAGAATAAAATGAAAATGATCAGATTTCGTAAAGTTCTTCTGGATGTTTACTCAGAGTATGCTAATAAATTCAAAAATCTGACTGCATCATCTTCAGCCTTGGATGACTCCAATTCTTCGACAACAGAGACCACAAAAGATTATATTATGAGCTACTTTAGTAAATTTGCATCTCTAAACGATGTTGAAGAGGTGGCCTCACAGAAGTCAGAGTTTGACTATTACTTAGATGAGCCTTTGCTTCCCTCAGATGCAAACATACTTAGTTGGTGGTGTGTTAATTCTCAGAGGTTCCCTACACTTGCAAAGATGGCTCGTGATTTCCTTGCAATGCCAGTATCAGTTTCCGCACCATGTTCGAATATTAGTGCTATGACCATAAATCCAGCCTACAGTAGCTTGGATCCTGAGAGCATGGAAGCTTTGGTATGCAGTCAAAACTGGTTGGAAACTACAAAAGAAAGTAAGTCTAACTTTGACTTTGTTTACAACCTTCCATTTAGCTAGAGTTTCAGTAGAGGGTCTATTTTTTAGAGTTACATCAACTTTTCGCTTTAAATGAAATCATTTTCTATCACAGATGATGGAGAACATCATGGACCCATGCAAAATATGGTACTAATATCCATTCAATTCTTTTTCCTACAACATGGCTAAGAATTTCACAAGATTGAATTACATTAGTGCATTTTCATTTCACAGGATAAAAGAAAAAGGAAGATGAAAGAGAATGACACTTGTACTGTAAAAGTTTCCAAAAACCGGAATAATGAAAAAGCTAGTAGTAATGGAGACATTGCCAGTGATTCCAACAAAAATGGTAATTAAACTATACCCATTATTATTTGTTGTGTTACTTAAACTTAACTTGATATCAATGGAATTGTTGAAATGCCAGACCATAGTCTATCTTTTGATAATTGGATAGAGCCACAATGTTCTTCTTCAGAGTCTGTTGGTGAAAAAGCAGCGATCATGGAAGCTTCGGTTCGCAATCGGAATAGGTTGGAATCGTCAATAGGAAGTAGGTTCTTTATTTGATGCTTTTATCACTCATCTGCTTCAGTTTTCCAACCTTTATTTAGTTATTTATTTCTCATCTTGAACTGAATCCAAAAGGTTTGCAAGCTGAAAAGTTGCAAAAATTGTTATTATGGAGAAACTAGTAGTGAAGACATATCCAAAACTACTTGAACAATGGTTTCCTTTAACCTTTGGCAATGGCTTACTACATTATTAAGCAAAATTTTTTCATACAGAACCTAATCATGGAAGCAACATTGCTGCCTCGATCGAAATTTCAAATGATGAATCATTATTGAACAATAATCAATTGGATCAGTTTCAAAGCTCATCCTCCGAGTCTGATGATGAGACAACATTGAAGGAGAAAGGGTCATGGCGTAAAGAGGTTCATACTTTATTTCAATTTTTTTATACACAATTACTTTTCTGCATATATTAGTGCTCTTACATTGTGAATTTTATTTCCTTGTTATTATAGGATGTTCGGACATATTTAGTTTCAAGCTTTACAGAGAAGGAGAAAAAACGATTAAATAAATGGGGAATGAGTGAGTTGAGTGGGTATGTTGGTAGTTTTGATAAGTTAATATTAGAATAAGAAATGTCATTGTAATATAACTATATATATATATTAGAGTTTATGTTTCACAGAAAATCTAATTTATTTCACAGAAAATTGATTGGACGAGATGAAGAATTTAAATTAAAGGGCGAGAAACTAGCACCTTTACTCATGGTGCCTCGTAGTGATGAGACTCGGTTAGAGTACTATATTGATGATTCGGTAATTACTTGTCTTTTTTTTTTTTTAATTCGTATATTAGTTCTATATTGATAAACCAATTATATTAATTATTTGCTTTATATGTAGGTTGTTAGTACTTTTTTCAGATTACTTAAGAAGAGATCTGATAGATTTTCAAAGACATACATTGATCACTATTCATTTGATCCTCAGATAGCTGTAAGAACTTTAATTTTATCAAAAATTGTTGGTATTTCGAATTAAAATTATTAATATCTTATATAGGATTATATAGAAAGAACCATTTAACTTATATATGTTTTGCAATTATCAGACTTTCTTGATAACAGGATCCAAGTTAAAACAAGAAGTATTAGATTGGTTTAAAGACGAAAAGCTAAGAGGTGTCCACAAAGTAAGCTCAAAATCTTTTTCTGCATGTTTTAAAATTTCATTATAGTTTGTGATGTAATTGGAATTTTAATTGTGTTCATGATTGTAGAAGTAATAGATGTAATTTTTTACGTTACAGTAAGAAAAACCAATCGTAATCTAAATCGTTGATCGTTATCGATAATAATTGTTTTCTTCTTCTTCTTCTTTTGATCTGTGATTGTAGATGTTTTTACCAATGTGTTTATCAGCACATTGGGTTCTTTTCTACGTCGATACCAAAAAGAAGAAGATTTCATGGTTGGATCCAAGACCATCTTCTCGAAAGTCTAATAATGTTGAAAAAGAAATAATATTGCAATGGTTTACAACTTTCCTACTGCCAGAGTTTGGTTATAATGATGCAAAAGAATGGCCATTTATAGTACGCACTGATATTCCAGAACAAAAAAAGTAAGCATTCATCTCTAAAAAATCTGTAGGTTTTTTTACCTTTTATTTACTCATTGTCTTACTTTCTTTTCTTTTCTTTTTCTTTCCTACTACTACGTAAAGTTCTGTTGATTGTGGGGTGTTCGCGATGAAATACGTTGATTGTCTCACGCATGGTGAGTTCTTTCCTTTTACGCAAGAAGATATGGTTCATTTCCGACATCGTATTTTTCTTGATATTTATCGTGGAAGATTACATGGTAAAAAATATAGATAAGTTTGGCTCAAGGTCAAAGGATGTATATTTTTTTAAAAAAAGAGTCATTTCGAACTTGATGAAATATTTGTTATTGTTAATTTTGTTAAAATCTTCACTTTTTTTATGGACATATAGTATTTTCATCTTTAGATTTGTACTTATTTTCTACATTGAAGTGTAATGGTTAAAGGTGAAAAGCAATGTATATGACTCAACAATAGAATGAGATTTTGCCAAATTTTAGTTGAGTTATAATTATTTTTGAGAAATAAAATATTTATTTTACAGCTGATTATATGAAATAAAAATATATATTTAAATAATGTTCAACTTCATTAATATTATATTTTTATAAGAATATAAAAAAAAATAATTTAGTATAACTCATTATTAAATATTTGTTTGTAATTAATATAAATTATGTATAAAATTTAATTTGAATATATATTTAAAATATTATTAAAATATAACCATTACAAATTTAAATATATAAGATCATATATTTAAAATATATTTCAATAAAAAATAATAATATAAATGTTACATAAAATAAAAAAATTTCACTCTATTCCATCCAAAGTTACAGGCAAGCATCTTATTTTAAGAGATGGTCAACGCTTTCACAATTTTCAATCTACTCCAATATGTTTAAGTTGATTAAATAAGTAAATTTTATTTTTAGTCTCTCCAAAATATCAATAATTCAATTTAAATCATTTTATTTTTTGGATAAATGAAGAAAATGCCCTCCTAAAAATTATTTATTTAAATTAAACCCTTTTAAAATAAAACTTTTCATTTTATCTTTTCAAAATTTTATAATTTTCTCTCATTAACAATTTAGTAACAAATTAATAATTAAATATTTTAGAGTCTAAAATAATTTCAATTTTTTCTTATATGTTTTAAAAAGAAAAATCAAATGAACAATTTAATAAAATACACTTTTAAATAATTTTACATCATATCAACAACAACAAAATCTTACATTCTATTCAAATCAACCAAATAAAAAATATAACACTTGATATTATACTAAATAACCATACATTCTAATAAATTTTAAAGTAAACTATTTGGGTGGTCACCCAACTTTAGGGTAGGTTCTATTTTGGTCATCCAATTTTAAAAACTTTCAATTTTATCACCAATGTAATCAGCCCAATTTGCCCGGGTCAAAGACCCACAAGCAAAAAATAATAAACATAAATAAAAGTACAGGTTTTTTTTTAACAGTCTATTACAAAACAAATAACAGGCCTAATTTATAACCCAAACATAAAACCCAAAATAAAAAATCCTAAGCGCCAAATTAAAAGGCCCAAATGGCCCAAAAACTTAAACACTCTTAGAAATCCTAGGGTTCCCCTTTGCGCCGCAACCCCCAGCCACCAGCGCCGCTCCCCTTCGTACCTCTACATTCACACGACACAGCTGGCCTCTCCGTACCTGCAAGGACAACAGACACAAAGGCAACAAAAGAAATCGTAGCAAAAAAAAGGGAAAATGTATTATCTTTTTTTTTTTTCCTTTTTTCGGCTATAAAAAGTCATCACAACAAACATTGTATTTTTTACACACACACATAGAAATCAAAACAAAAAAAGAAAAAGGTGGTCTTTTATTCTGCGTTTCTGTTCATTTTTTATTTCGCTTATTTTATTTTAAAAGAGAAAACAAAAAATAAAAGAAAGAAGTCAAACTTTTCCTTACTATTTTTCGTGTTTGTGCCACTGTGGAAGTTGAGGTTCGTCGTTTCCGATGAAAAACGACCCCTTTTTTGGGCTCAAGGAGTCGAAAAGCCAAAAGTGACCCCTTTTTTCTTTTCTGGCCACCGTGGGCGGCGGCCGCCACGGTGGTCTGGCGACCGGAGTTTGGCCGGATTCTAAAAAGGGGGAAAGAGTTTTGAGAGAGTTTTGTTGGTTTTTTTAGAAGGTTAAAATGAATTTTGAAGTAAAAAAAAATTGATTTAAATAGTAGGTGTGAAACGGCGCCGTTTCACTTAGGGTTTTTTAATGCCAAAACGGCGTCGTTTTGGCTAAACAGATCCGACCCAACCCGCTACAACCTCAGGATCCGCGTATTTTAGCGGAAGGGTCTAATTTCACTTTTAGCCCTTCCGCTTTTCAATCTGTTTGTGATCCCCTTTTTTTTCTTTTTCTTTTTTAAAAATTTACCTCATAATTTCTTTTACTTCAATTTGGTCCCATGAAGAACGGCGCCGTTTTAGGGACGAGAGATAATTCTCCATTTAGTCCTCGCTCCTTTATGCGTGTTTTATTTTGGTCCTATTTTGCTATCATTATTAAATTCATTATGATTTTTACCTCTAATTTTATTCTAATTTCAATATAGTCCTTTGATTAATGTATTTTATTATTTGTTCATTAATTTTTCTATTACTCTTCATTTTTTAGTTAATATTATTTTTATTTTTATATCTATTATTTATCTTTTTATATATAAATTTTAATATTTCATTTAATATTTATTTCTTCAACCTTTTTTTATTATTAAAATTCATTTATTTATCTTCCTTTTACTTATATATATTATTTATTATTACTATCATTATTATTTTATCTATTATTATTTATTTATATATGTTTTATTACAAATGTGGCTTTAATTTTATTTATATTCTACTTTGATTATTTATTTTCAATATTTTTACAAACCATTCTCATTATATTTATTTATGTACTTATTTATTTGTTTCTTTGTCTTATTTATATTTATTAGTATTTTCCTTTTAGTGTGCTGTTTTGTCATTATCGTTATCATTGTTATTATTTATTTTGTTTATTTCATTCACCTTTGATTGTTAATATTGGTATTAAGTTGTATAATATGATTATTGCCATTACGAATAATGAATTGTTTATTAGTATATTGATATTGTTGTCATTCATGGGTATAATGTTTTATTCACATACTATTTTTCCTTTTTAAAATATTGCATTAATTTTTACCTAAATTAGTAAAAAGGGAAATTTTTGAAAATAGGCAATGTTTCGCATTTTGGAGAAACGAGAAATCATACCCTAACTTACAGGGTCTCGATTTTCTCCTTGAACCTAAAATAGCCAAATACCCTTTCAAATTTTAAAACACATGAATTTTAATTAAAAATAAAAGCAATATTCCACGTTTAGAAACTCGAGAAGGTCGTGCCCTAACTTACGGGGTTTCGATCTTTCTCGTTGGATCTAAATAACTAAATATCCTTTTAAAAATAAAAGTACAATTTTAAAAATAAAACAATTAAAAGGCAAGCTTATTTGCAAGGGTTCAAATGCCGTGTCCTAACTTACGGGATGTGACATTTTGTTATCCCGAGACGAGAGGGCTTTTAATGCTCGCTTTAATTTATTCAAGCATTTTTTTTAAATCAACATTAATAAAAAAGGAATCTTATTTTAAATTCTTTTTGAGTTTTTAACCTTCGACGTTAAAACATTAATTAATCAATTAGTTATCAATTTTGAGCGTTACGAGGGTGCTAATCCTTTCTCGTATGTAACCGACTCCCGAACCCGTTTTCTCGAATTCCGTTGACCAAAATTGTTGTTTTAGTAAATCAAAATGTTTTATTAAAACGATCAATCACAAGGTGACCCGATCACACCTCATAAAAAAAATTGGTAGCGACTCCCCACGTTTGTTTTTCATTTTCAAAATAAAAGTCGACCCCTTTTTCAAAAAAATAGTTTCGACAAGCAATATTTTTAAAATTTAAAATTTTAGTCACCCATAATTAAATGCTTAACGTAAAGCTGAATAAAATTAATCTTAAACATTTACAAAAATTGTCAATTTAATTTTAATTCAAAAACTTTAAAAGAAGAAAAAAAATATTTAAAAATTTTAAAATACGTATAAAAGTTCAAAAAATTCCATACATTGCCCAAGAAAAAAACTTCATCAAACTTAATGTTACGATGACAGAAGGGTTAAGACTTACCTTTTTAGCTTTTGCTTAATGGATTGAGAATGGAAACTGTTAACTATTGTCTTTGTGCTTTTAGCTTGTTGAATCTAAACCAAAGGTGATAACATATCCCCACTTCTCTTTCTCCTTTCTTCATCATTCGGTCTTCGACACCCGAGATATGGATTGAGATATTCTGCTATAAAATTGTTTGTCTCACATATTATAAAAATATCATGGAGACTCTAGGTGTTAGATTTTATTTTACTCCTACTAAAAAATGGATAAATTAGTCTCTGTATACTATATCAAAGAGTAAACTAGTCCTTTTTGTTACAAATTTCATTCATTTCTACCGTTAAAAACTAGCATGAGTAACAAAACAACCAAATAGTAATACGTGATGTGCCACGTGTACCTCATGTTGACATACAAAGACTGGTTTTTACTAGTGAAAATGGATGAATTTTTTAACAGAATAATTAATTTACTCTTTAATCTAACATATAAATACTAATTTGTCCGTTTTTGGAGTAGAAAGAATAAAATGTAATCTATATTCTAGTATAAAAGCCTCCACAATACTTTTTCCTCTCACATGCTTATAACTAAGATTCATTTAAGATAAACGATTCCACCCAACAGCTCATGAAATTTACTACATGATGTATCTATACTACACTCGGCTTCAGACCTCCTTGTAGGACTTGGACTTTGAGATGAACACATGATCATGTGTTATAATAAATGTCGATGATCGTAATAGAATAATTGCAAAGTAAAAAAATAAGAATATAATTTTTTTGTGAAAAACCCTTATTGAAAAAAATCACAAGCAAAAGAGAAAAAATTCACTATGTTGAAAAACATACAATACAAGAGAAATTCGATTATATCTATTTAAGGATTAAACAATCCTATTATAATCAATGTCAAATGGAAGAAGTAAAGTCTTATTTTATCTCTTTATTTTATTTTTTTAATAAACGACATATTCGAGTCACACAATTCTAATATCCTAATTTCTTATTTGACAATCTACCAAATATAATTATTAACCTCACCTTGAATTTCTGTGGCTAGATACATTGGTAGTAACAAAGGAGCATTGGTGCGAGTTGTTTGAATTTCGATTAAACCACGTCTCCATGTTGAAGAAAAGTTGCAGCCCCTTGATCTATGTATCGGCTGCCCTCGTCCTCGTTATAACCTTACAAATATTGTTCTTGCTTTGTGCAGACGAATGCATTCATCCATTATGACCCTACAGAACACTGAATTACTTCAAAAATCAATTTATACACAGTGGAGAATTTAGGGGTTGGCACTCACCGATCAGGCTCCTTAAATTTTTAAATTTATAATGGTAAAATTGTACTTTAATTCTCAAAAAAAATAAAAATTTGATTTAATCTTTTAAAAATTATAAAGATATAAACTATTAAAATGATAAAATTATATTTTTACTATTGTGAAAATATACAATTTTATTTCGGTCCCTCAAAAATTTTCTGACTTTGCCCTTGTTTATACACTGATTTTCACTTTGAAGAATATTGAGGTAAGATTATATTTACCCACTACTAACATTCTTTTATTAGGAAGAAGAAAAATTCATTGTTTTATTTGCAGCTTTATCACTCTTCGCTCACCATTGCAGAATGTAAGTTCTCATATACTCGGCTTCACAAGTGATGAATCAACAAAAAGGAATCTCAAATCACTTATCAAGTCTCTTAGCAGGATGTTGTGAAGACAATGAAAAAAGCATACGAAATTCGACCCATCGTTGCATACACCTAACTGGTTCGTCTATGCCATTGTTATAGCAATAGAAATTCAAGTAAAGCTGTTTGTGTGTACTCTTTTGCTTTCTTTGTGATCTCTTAGAAAATCTTGGCTTGATTAGTACTTGCAATGGCTTTTAGCAAAAGAGTATATGTTATAGAACATTGATTTCAAGTAGAAAACATTCTTGAGGCACCATGGTAGAGCTTTCCAAGAAGTGGAAAACATCCTTGTGTCTTTCACTGTTGAAAAAACTTACGTGGAATACTTGTTTGTTAATTTTTAAGATATGATAAAATTATTGCTATCTACTTTGTTGGTAAACAAACTATAGAGATTGTATTAAGAGTCAAATTTGCTTCCTCCATTTAAAAAATGAATAAATTAGTTATTCTATATTAAATCAAAGAGCAATTTAATCCTTTTGTTAAAAATTTCTTTTATTAGTACGGTTAAAAACTAGCATAACTGATGAAATAACTAGATAGTAATATGTAGCATGCCACGTTTACATCATGTTAATGTACAGGGACTAGTTTTTAATAGTAGAAATGGATGAAATTTTTAACAGAATAACCAATTTGCTCTTTGATTTAACGTACAATGATTAATTTGCCCATTTTTTAGTAGAATGGATGAAATACAATCCAACTACTAGTACAGGATCCTCTACGATACTTTTACCCTACCTTGTTCTCTTAATTGAACGTCTATTTTTTATGGAAATAAATTTTAGTAGTTTAAACATTTAGTTGCTATTATTTTTAAAATTACTAACTTCAAGGGTGTATGAGTAGAGGTGTTTATGAATCGGATCAAGCCTAAGTATAACATTGACATACTTTATATTTGTTCAAGCCCAGTCCGATCTAAAATATAGGCTTAAAATTTTGTCTAAGTCCACTCATATTTACAAAAGACTAATGCAAACCCATTTTACATTGCCCATATTATTTTTATTTTTTAAAAATATTTATATTATTTTAATTTAATTTTTTAATTTTTTATTTATTGAATTTTTTTAATATAATCATCTTAACATTATTTTAATGTTTACATTAAAGTAGTATTATATATTTAGTATATGTTTATTTTTTTAATGTGTTGTGAATTACCTAATATATAAAAATAATAATATAAAGAATTATAAACTTAAAAAAAGGTCGAGTTCAAGTATTGAATGTTTAAGCCTGAACCTAGCCCATATTTTAAATAGGTCTATTTTTTTAACAAACCCATTTTTGGGGCCTAATATTTTTATTCAAACCCTCTCAAATTTTGGATAGGTTTTCGAACCTAAATGGGTAATCCAACCCATGAACAAGTCTAGGTGTAACTAAGGAGGTAGGCAGGGGTCTTGGCCCACACTTGGTTAAATGGAATAATTTCAATTTTAGTCCCTTGTAATCATCAAGTATTCAATTTAAACCCCTTTTTAAACAAAAATTTTACCTTTGAAAACTCAATACTGAATTCTCGGCTTCACCCTTGATTATTTAATAAATTTCATCTCTTCTACAATTTTTTTTCCTTCTTAACAGCTTAAGTTTCTACAAGGTACCTAAAATTTTTTTAGACCTAATCAGTACTTAAACTTAAAAATCATAAACCAACTTGGTACCTTTTTTTAGGTATCTGACTAACATTATTAAAATACGTTGACATGATGCTAACAACCAATTGTATAGTGACACATGGCAACCTCACATTTTGACATATGATAAAAAAAATTAAGCACCAAGTAGAAATAAATTGCTAAATTCAAGTACCTCCATATATAATAATAATAATAATAATAATAATAATAATAATAATAATAATAATAATAATAGAAGTGTCAAAGATCCATGATAAGAAGTTTGTGATTAGCTATGCTCAATTTGTTGTAATTTTTATGACATTCATGCCTTTAGCATCCTCAATACATATGTTCAATTATTCGGATTATATCTCAATTATTTAGAGATTAAATAGAAAAGATGAAAAACTCCAATTTCACTGACATTTTCTTTCTTCGATTTTTTATTTTGTTTTGCAGCCGACATTTGAAGTTATTATATGTGTTGATGGTTTAGAACACCATAGTCCTACAATACTATGAGACCCTACACAGCACAAGTAGTTGGATGTAAGTGTCACCATCCTACCATTTATAAAATCTGAACACTTATTTATTTCCTTCTTTTATTATTATTATTATTATTATTATTATTATTATTATTATTATTATTATTATTAATATTAAATTTAAAGGTATAAGATAAAATTAATAATAATTTCGATAAACATTTATTGGGTCAAGCAGAAAAGAAGTTTGATGTTTCTTAAATAAGGTCTCGAGTTTGAATACTGTAGTTAAAAACAATAATGTTAGAAGAAATTTTTTCTCTCGATGTAGTTTGAGTCTGAATATAATCGGAGTTCAATGTAAATATCAAATATCAAAGTACCAAACAATAATAATAATTGGAGTTCAATGTAAATATCAAATATCAAAGTACCAAACAATAATAATAATGAAGTATATTTCATACTAGTTTGATCCGGTCATTAAGTTGACTTGAATTGGGTCAAATTTCAATTTTTATTTTTTTTTATTTTTTAGGTCTAACTAAACTAAATTGATTGGTTGAACCAAATTAATTGAAAATTAGAAAATTAAACAGCACAATTTGAATCGAAAAAATGTCAAATTATATATAATTTTATAAAATAATAAGCATGACATTTTTTTCCTCTTCAGTATTAATATGATAAAAAAACGCAAAATAGAATAATTTTATTTAAATTTAATTATTAAAAAAATTTAAAAGGAAGAAAAAGTTAATAAATTAATAATGGACCCATTGAGAAGTGTACATGAAGATATACAGCATGGATGCACATCGTGAGGTACTGAAACTGAAGTTTTTGTGTTTGACAGCAACATGTGAGCTAAAAAGATGCATTACACTGACTTCCTACCATTGATCCATTCAATCGTTTACTTCAACGTTTCAACTCCTAAAACGCCTATGATACATTTCACGTGTTGTGTAAAAATAAGGCTTCTAGATCATGTTTTTAGAATCAGATCTATAGTTGAATAGGTTAAATTATCGGTTCATTTGATATGTTCAGATTTTCGGTTCAATCTGTTTATTATCATTCTTTTAGATTGGTATTTCGGCCAGTTTTCAGTTCAATTGTTCGGTTCGATCTAATCTGATTAAAATATCATTGGGTGTAAGTGAGATATTAGTACTCACAAGCTATTTGAGTTTCATTTGGAAAAAAAATTCAAACTATATTCAGTAATTATTAAGCCGAATTCAAGCTTAATCTACTTTACTCAAACGGCTCACGAACCTTATCGAGTTTTTCACTTTTTTTTTATATTGTTAAATTATGTTATTGCCCTTAATATATATTATTAATCCTAAACTTATTTATCAAGCTAGAATTCAAGCTTAAATATAAAAATTGATAAATAAGCTTAACCGAGCTCCAACATGTGTAGCTCAATTATATCTTGAGCGAAGCTCAAGCTTAAAAATAAATATTTGATCAAGCTTAAGCAAAATATCGAGCTCCGAATTTCGAGTCAAACTTGAGCTTGACATTATCCAGGCTCAGCTTGGCTCAATTACACCCGTAATATAAAGTATATATATAATTTTAGATTATCGCAAATCAATTTAAGATAATGTTGAATGATATATATAAGGTAGTGTATATCGTACTAGTAGAGCTATTGTTTTTGTTACAACACTAATGCATATCAATATCAGTGTGTTTTGGTGTAACGTTTTGAGTTTATTGATACTTTTAAAATATTTTTCATATATACCTGGATTAAAGCCTTGTCTGCCCTAGTTATGTTCCTAGATTCCGAAAACTTTGAGATTTCAAGTTCAATTCCCATCTTAGGTAAAATATTCGTAGGTTTTCAATTATATTTATTTTAGTTTAAATCCCGCAATGTAAGCTATGTATGGATATATGTCAATTATTAATTTGATTGTACTTTACAATTCGATTCTAATTATAATTAACCTGACACATCATTAATATTTTAAACTGTAATTTTACTTTTAATCATACTTTTAATTTCTTAAAAATAGAAAATATTAATTAAAAAAATCTAAAGTCAACTAATATAATATTTATAATTATAAACTTGAGTAAAGTTCAATAATTGATAACTTAATCCATTCTTTTATTGAATTAGTTGAAACTACTATTATATATAATAAATAAAAATATTCTTAACAAAAATCCTTTTATAAATAATTTAAATTAAAAAAATAGGGTAAAAATCTTTTGAGTATGAAATGCTTTAATACTTTAATTAATAAATATGTTAAAAAACATTATTGAATCTTTTGGTTGAAGATTGCTTATTAAATGATGATTGGTGTGGACAATGACCAAATATTTGTTGCTTTATCTTTATTAACTTTAAGGCAATAAATACTAATTACTACTCTTTAGTATATTTATTATTTGGGTTTTTAAGGAAAAATAATTAAATGCTTTGTTGTTTTTGTTTTATTATTATCGATCCGTTACCCAATTACTCGATTGGGTTTTAATCCGTATTTTATGCGGTTCGCACTTTAGCTTTGTAAGTGAGGTGTTCGTGCTCTTTTATGAGACCGCACGATGTGAGTTTGCATCATATGTTAACTCTAAAGTAAAGTATGTGTCGATATGTATAAAAACTTATATGTGATATCATATCTTATACATACACAATTTAACTCATTTGAAGAGAACAAACTCTAAAATACTCAACAATTTCATAATTTTAAAATAATTTTTTTCAGTAAAAAATTAATTAATTAAATAATCAATAATCCTTGTGTCGGCCATAAGGTGAAGAAGATTTTTAGTGCTCTTTTTGAGTGAAATCTAATTGGTGAATATATGAAATAAAATGATGTTCAATCTCAATCATTATTTAACTTTTAAAATATCTTTTTTTTTAGATTAATTAATCTGACATTTAAAAAATAAAATTAATGGATTATTTAAAAAATCGACGAAAGTAGTGTATTAAATGTAAAATAAATACATAAATTAGTAACTAATTTGATAAAATTTTGAGATTTATTAAAAATAATAAATTATTATTTTATTAAAACACGGTTAATATTTTCTTAAATACCATCTTAATTTTCTAATAATTGATATTAAATATTAATTAATATTCTTTTCTCAATTTTTTATATTTTTTAATTGAAATATTCTTACAAAAAATGGATTAAAATAAAACAATTAAAACCCATTAATTATTAATAGAAAGTACTTGGGATTCTCTTTCATTATCTAAATTAAAATAATTAGGTAAACAACCCTTTTTTTAATAAAATATAAATAAATTAATACCATTTTAAAGCTAACGAATCCAATGTTTTTTTTAATACAAAATATTCCCCAAAAAGTAGGTGTTTTTCATTATTTATACTTAATTATATCAAAACATGAATCAAGAATTTGGTCGGATTATCGATTATTAATTTAACGGATTAAATTGTTGATTCAATAATAATTTAATAAAAATAAGAATATCAATTAGAATGGGTAAAAGTACTATTGATGCCCCTATATTAAAAATCGGGTTACATTTTTTTCTCTCTACTCAAAAAATGGGTAAATCGATCATTATACATTAGATCAAAAAGTAAATTAGTCATTCTATTAAAAGTCTCATCCATTTCTATTATTAAAAACGAGTCCCTATATATTAGCATAAGGTATATATAACACGTCATGTGTCATCGTCAAAATGGATGAATTATTTAATAATAAAAAAAAAACCAAATTGCTCTTTGATCTAACATGCATAAACTAATTTATCCATTTTTAGTAGACAAGACAAAATACAATTTGACTCCTAGTATCGCACCCATGATACTTTTACCATCAAAATGGTTAAGATTAAAAAAATTAGAAGTTGATTTAAATTTTAAAATATCATAATTTATACAAACTAATACGCATTGATACAGGACAAATATTGATCGAAATAGGTTAAAATGGATTGCAATTTTAATTGAACAATACTCAGACTATTAATGATAGTTTATGACTAGAACGATGCATATTGACTAACATGCTCGTATCAACATCATATCAATTAAGAATATATGTCAACTTTTAATTCTATTTTTAAAATTAAAAAAAAATTCACTACTAACTTAACAAATAACTAATTTTATATTTATTATAGAATTTATGCATATAATATTGATGTACTATTTTCTTGTTTTTACTTGACAATGTCAAAAGGGAAAAAATGTTTTTTTTTTTAATTATTGACTTGAGAATGTTAAAAAATAAAAATAAAAAGTCTATGAAAGATGCTTCTGCAGCTAACTTTTTTTTTTAAATTTGTTTTTTTTAAGTTGACTTGAGAATATATTTCATGTCACTTTATTCTTCAACAATTTATCTTGTTTATTAATTATTGCTTTTCCACCAATACTGCATAAATTTGGCTGTTCTCTATTGCTTAAAACTTTGGTCATTATCAAATAGTAAATATTAAAATTTTTATTTTAATATTTATGTATATTATAATTAAATTTAAATAATAATTTGCTTATCAAATGATAATCTAAATACAATTAACCAAACTTTAAAACTAAAATAAAAACACACATATTACTGTCATAGTTGTTTAAAATTAATAAAATAATAAATATATATTTTATATAAATATTTTTATTATTTAAATTGAATCAGTCAAAATGTATAATTTTTTATCCAAATTTGATTCAGATTGAGCCGAAACCTATCAAGTTGAATCAACTGTTCAACTCATGAGCATGTTCATATATATATATATATATATATATATGTATATGTATATTTTAGGAAATTATTAGTATAATCATAATTATAATTATAAATGATATATTCGAATAATTATAATTAGAATCAATCATTACAAAAGCAAGGTATAACAAATAATCAAACCAATATCAAAATAAATTTGAATAGGATCCACACATGATAAGACTTAAACCGTAATAAATTTAAAGAAAATGCGCGCATAGTTTACATTGAATTGGTAGTCAAACTGATCAGGCATTAGTTTGTCAGTCTAATTGATTCGTCTGGTCCAACCACTTCGTCCTATTCGATTAAGTAAGTAAATCATTAAAAATTTATAATAAAAAAAACATTAAATAAAAATTTAATTTAACCGGTCCATACTAATTCTCAAATTAACTAATCTAATACCCCTATCCAGATCGATACTTCAACCAATTTCCAATTCATGTAACTGGTCCATCTAGTTCAAATAACCATACATAAAACTAGAATCTAAGTTTTCAAAAATATCAAAACATCAACCCTACTATAAATCCAAAAATATGTTTAAACGGGGCAATGCAATCTATATAATTTATTTCCGAACAATTGTATTTGTATTATGTGTAATTATTTGATACACCGATTGTAAAATTTTTTAGATTTTACAAACGGGTTTAAAATATGATAAGTATTACATTTGTCTATATATTTATTCTTTTACTATACCGTATAATACACTTATTATACCCTTAATTCACTTGCGAAATTTAATGAACTCCGGTACATTTTTTTTCTTTTTGTTAAAATACACTCCAATTTCTTGCACCATTTATATATTTATTTTATAAAAGAATATAAATTTAACTGTTAACATTATTAAAATTATTTTATAAGATTTATCCACGTCGCATTTTAAAATAAATTTATATATATACGTATTATTAAAAAATTATAATTAAATTCGAATAATTTTATTTCTTAATCATCTAATTTGCTAACGGTTACCCATATCCTACTTTTTGATTCATGATATTTGATCATCCATTTTTCCATTAAACAAATGCGAAACACATTGAAAGACCTTTTTTTTTTTTTTTTTATAAAATCGAAAGCGTAAAAATTCTAAACAAAATCTTATTTCATTCTTTTAGGAAAAAAATATAAATCTCCAATGAAAGATTAATTTACGTTGGATCCGAAATTTATCTTATTTAATTAATGCATTTTTTAAAAAAAAAATATGATATTCGACTTTTAATAATTATATTGAGTCTTGAATAAATTTAAAGTTAAAATTTATAAAAACAAATTCTCGCAGCTACGTTTTATTTTCATTCATAAAACTCAAACCCAAAATTTTATTTTTGAAATATCAAATTTCTTATTACTCGATCTAACAAGTATTTAAATTTTTTCTTTAGAAAAAGATATATTTCACATATTTGAGTTCAAATTATGTAAAGATAATAAAAATATAAATACTACCAATAAGTGTTGAGCAAAATTTTTAGAATCAAGCCAGTGATTGAACTGATCAAACCATTAATTTTTGGTTTGATCTATTTGTCCAATTTAATTGAATAAATTATTTATAAATTTTAAAAATGGAAAGAATCAACTCAATTGATCAAACCTTCTACTTCAAACTAGTACCTTAATCGGTCTAATTTCAAAGAGAGAATGTAAGTTTGAACCTTAAAACCGATATTATTGAACCAATAACTATAAATCTCAAATATAAACGGTAAAATGGATATGAATGATAAAAATAATTTATTCAAATAAATAAGTAAATTGTTTTTTTTGTTAATTAATTTTATATAACCAATGAAAAACAAAATAAAAAAAATGTGTAGGGAAGAGCAATAATCTTGGGGATGTGACATATATTTATTTATTTTAAGGTAGCCGACAAAGCAAATTACATTGTTTCAAACACCCCCATTGCTTTGCACATGCAACCATTAGCATACATATAATAAAATATTCCATTATTTATTCAATTTAAAATACTAAAAGAAAATCTCACCATTTTGAAAGAAATTATTTATTTGTTATGCTTAACTTATTCTCTCTCACTAGATTCTTATTTCAGAATTCTTGCATTCATTGGCTCAATAAAAATAGAATGAAAAATGTTATTTTAATATTTTAAATATATATATTAAATGATTAATAAAATTTAAAGATTATAAAAAAAATTTATATGTATTATTTTATCAAGAAATATAAAAAATAAAATTTTCAAAAGTAAATAAAAAATAATATGACTACTGTGTTAAATATAAATGGATTATTGTTTAAAAAAAATTAATTTCAGGCTTGATTATTTTTTAATTCCATTTATGGATGTATGGATAATTTTATAAAAAATTATATAAAAAATAATGAGATTTGGTTAAAATGATAAAATTAAAACATTAAAAATGATAATGTTCTAAGTTCAAATAATACTAAATTTATTTTTTTAAAATTTTACATAAAGTATAAAAGGATAAAAATAGTAAAGTTTTTAAAATCATATCAACGGTCGAATCGATTAGACTACGTATTTATCGGTCTGATCTCGTTAAAAATCTTGAAAGTCTTGTAAAAATTAAAAAATTAAAAATTAAATGAAATAAAAAATTTGGGTTTAACGAGTTCATACAGTTACAGATTCATAGATCAACTGACTAAATCTCTTATTCCAGTCTAATATCGATTTAATTGATTTAATCCGCTGAAAGTGATAAAAAATACATTTATAATACTATTTACTATTTTATAGGAAAATGAAATTTTAATAATTTCTCTATTGAATTGTAGCTCAATAATTGCTCAATTTATTGTTTAAATAATAATATAAATAAATATTAAAATAGTTTTTAAAGAGAAACTGAAATATTAATTAAAAAACTTAGATAAATTTATAAAAAAAAAACTTATTCTCTCTACCAAAGTATTCCTATTTCAATCAATTCTTGTAAATGTCTTCTTCAAATCAAAACCCAAATTTGAAGTTCAACAAAAAAGAATCAAAACCCAAATTTACTTCATAATATTTGGCTCCAAAAAAACATTAAAATGAAAAAAATATATATAAAATAAAAACCCATTTCTTTATCCTAAGGTCTCTCATGTTTGCCTATGTACTGGGAACTCAATCTTGAAGCCAAAGTGAAGGTCAAGGGTTCCATGTTTGGTTTCTTACAGTATAGGTGTTGTCAGATTCTGACACACAATTTCTATCTTATTTTCTCTCTCTCCCTTTTTTAATGTTATGTCATTCATATAGTGAACCATTCAATTTTTTCTCCTGTATTTTCCTTTTCGCTTACTTTTCCTGGAAAATTTTCAGCTATAACTTCAAGTTTCAGCCCTTCTTAAAAGCTGTATTTTCCTTGTATATTATGTGACTTCAAAACCAACCCAAAGTTTATCAAGTTTTCTTTTCACCTTTTTTCACCATTTCCATATTGGGTATTGGAAATTATATTGTTTGTTCATTTTTCTTATCTGGATTTGGTGGATTATATACGGTAATTTTTCCCTCTTTTGTTCTTTCTTTCTTGTACTACCATTTTTTGTTCATTTTTTCTAGTAATTTATTTAAAATAATCCCATTTTAATTCAATTTTTTTGGGGGTTTTTTTGTTAATAAATCTCTTCTGGATTGTTGTCCTTCTTTTTCTTTGTTATAGACCAATATTAAAGACCCCTTTGAATATTGTACAATATGAACCCTTTGTTTATGGTAACATGTTTTATTTCACTATAAAACCATAATCCCAATCTTACACCTACCATCTGTTTGTCAAAATCCCTAGCTGTAATTCTTGATTCCTTGTTTCAACTTGGGTTTTGTCACTTTTTTCCAATCTGGGTATTCACAAAAAGTCCTTTTTTTTCAGTTTCTTTCATTAAAGGTCTCTTTGATTCTCTCTTTTCATATAGAAAATCTTTGGGTTTTCATCTTCTTGGGTTTTTTTGTTGTTGTTGTAAAAGTAATGCAAATTGGAGGCGTCCAAAATGGCAAATCTTGTTCCAGGGGTTCTTTTGAAGCTTTTACAACATATGAACACTGATGTTAAGGTTGCTGGTGAACATAGGTCATCATTATTACAAGTAGTGAGTATAGTTCCTGCATTAGCAGGTGGTGAGTTGTTCCCTAACCAAGGTTTTTATCTTAAAGTTTCAGATTCATCTCATGCTACATATGTATCATTGCCTGATGAACATGATGATTTAATTCTTAGTGATAAGATCCAATTAGGTCAGTTTATACATGTAGACCGGTTAGAATCCGCTTCACCGGTTCCGATTCTTCGTGGGGTTCGACCGGTTCCCGGTCGGCACCCTTGTGTAGGAAGCCCTGAGGATATTGTTGCAACTCATTCTCTTGGGTTCCTCAATAATGGTAGTAAAAGTGGGTTGGGTTCAAAACCTGGAGAGAAAGTTAAGTCACCATCAAAAGTGGTGTTAGGTAGTGGTTATGGTGGAGAGAAAGGGAAATCTGTTGGGAGTAGATCAAATGTTGGATCAAAGGATGATGGAACGGATAAGAAAACAAAACCAGGTTCTTTGATTCGAACTAAGTCTTTATTGAGTAAACCGGCATTGAGTGTGGATGTGAAGAAGGATTCTTCAGGGAAATTGAAAGCATTAAGTTCGCGGTCAATTCCTTCGTCCCCAACAAGTTGTTACTCGTTGCCAACTTCTTTTGAGAAGTTTGCAACCAGGGTTAAGCATCAAACTGAAATAAAGGGGATGAAGAAAGGAAGTCCCAAGGTGGGATCTTTGGAGAAGACAAATTCCTTTAATGGGCCGAGTTCAACTGGAAAGAAAGCACCTGTCATCAAAACTTTGGTTCATGGGATTGAATTAGGGGCGAAGGCTTTGAGAAAGAGCTGGGAAGGGAATATGGAAGTAAAGGGTAAGAACCATTTGAACAAAACAAAGGCAACCAAGAATGATACCAAGGGAGAATCTCGGAGCACTTCGGTATGTATTCTTGTTCTTGGTTTGTTGTCTCTAACCATATAAAACATAAGAAAGTTTAAAATAAGAGATAATAGAATCTGTTATGTTCTTTTGTTTAACATTGGTTTTTACTATTCTATATTAGTTGTTAGATTTCCGGACTGGTATTTCTCGAAGGACATGATTTGATTCTTGGACAGTGCTATTAATTGTAGGGGTCGTTTAGTTTTTACTTCAATTTGCAGTAGATTTTTTTGAAGTGCTTGATACGTGTTAGATATAGGTACATCAGAGCTTAAGGATTGGGCACTGTAGAACGATTCGATCTATTTTTGTGGATTTTGATCGAAAGAGTTTAAGCATTGAATACGACTTCTCCTCCCCTATTATCTTCTAATGTCAAAAATGTTTTAGAATTGGAAGTACATGTGAATTATTTCTTCATTGTCTTGAATTCATGTTTCATTGAGCTACTTTTTCCCATCTTATAATTGTAATTTCAATGCCAGGCTCCAAGGAAAAGTACATCAAGTGAAAAGTTGTCGTCCAGGGAGGAGACTAAGCTCCCGACATCTACCAGGTTGTTAAAAGAGGAGAGCAAACCTCAGGTGTCAACTAGGAAAGTCGTGGGAAATGGAATGTCGAGTGACCACGACAAACAAAACAAACCCAAAACGCATGTTGGGAATAAATGCGGAGAACCAACTAATAATGGTGGCCTTGGAAACGTGGTTAAGGTTCAGATCAATAGTAAAAGATTGACAGATGGAAGTAGTGTTTCATGGGGCTCACTCCCCTCTTCACTTTCGAGGCTCGGGAAGGTATGAACATATGACTTTTGGGATATTTACAGCATATCAGCCTTCGGGACCATACGATATACTTTTTGCATGGCTACAACAACTATTAATTGATGTTTAAGGGTCATTGTTTGTCTTTGACACATTCTAGCATTGGGAAATATATGGTTGCTTCTTTTATTCATGCCAAATTTTGTGTTTGTTGTTACAGGACATCATGAGACACCGGGATGCAGCGCAAACAGCTGCAATAGAAGCTTTACAAGAGGCTGCTGCTTCTGAGAGCTTACTTCGATGTTTAAGGTACGGATTTTAAATAATAAAATGAAGAAATTTTATTGAAGAAAATTCCAAAATGAGGAAACATCAAATATGTTAAATGTCTGTGTTTTGATTCTCTTTACCACTTTGTCAAATTTATTAATGTGTTTGTGACAGAAACCTTTAAAACATGCTAATCTCGACGGAACTATACTTTCCCCAATCAATTGTTTCTATTGTATCCTCATTTTGCATGTCTTCGGTCTTGCCGGAAAACTTTTTGTTCTTTGCTTTTATGACAAATTCGGTATACTATTTTATCTTGCAGCTTATATTCCGATCTTACTACCTCGGCCAAGGAAGACAACCCTCAGCCGACCGTGGATCAGTTCTTGACTCTCCATGCAAGCTTGAATAATGCTCGCACAGTTGCAGATTCTTTATCGAGAACTATCCCAGTCGGTTCATCTCCGGAATCGGAAGGTACCGTATCAGAAGAGGCAGTAAAAGTCGCATCAGATAGACGGAAATACGCAGTTTCGTGGGTGCAAGCCGCATTGGCTACCAATATGTCATCATTCTCTGTATTTACGAAAGAACATCATTCAAACTCGAGTCATGGTTCAGCTTTTGCACAAAGCCAGAAGATCATCCCTGCCAACCAAAACATGTTAATTCTTGAAAATTCGGCTAAGAACGGTTCCACAAAAACCCAAGTAAAAGCCCGTCCAGTAGTTGGTTCTAAGCTTGTAGCACAAGGTGTTCTTCGTAAACCCGGGAATGGTTCAGCTCTTGGTCCCAAGGCTCCGGTTCAACCACCACTGGAAATATGGACAAGGGGAAATGGCCTTGATGAAGTTGTTGACATGGCGGATATGTTGCAAATGGAATCCCAAGATTGGTTCCTAGGATTTGTCGAGAAATTCTTGGATGCCGATGTAGACACATCTGCTCTATCCGACAACGGTCAAATAGCCGGGATGTTGACACAGCTCAAGAGTGTTAATGACTGGTTAGACGAAATTAGTTCGAGTAAAGACGAAGGCGAGACACCCCCACATGTTTCGTTAGAAACAGTTGATCGGCTCCGGAAGAAAATATATGATTATCTTCTTACACATGTAGAGTCTGCCGCCGCAGCTCTAGGTGGCGGATCACAGTCGTCACCTCCCATCCGAACAGTTGAAACAAAAGCGAGAAAGTAACTCATTCGATCATCATTAAAATGCGGTTAGGCACAACGAAAGCTGGAGCCAAAGTCGGTTTACCGATTCATTGATATGTATATAAATCCTAAATGGGTTTGGAGGTATAGATGCATAAAATGTCAAAAAATTAGGGTTTCAATTCAAAGTTGAGGTGATTTCATTTTCTTTTTGTTTTTCTTTTTCCTCCCCATATTGGTATTTGTTGCATGCAATTTATACAAATGAAAACAGTTTGAAAGGTATTTATACAACTCATTTCCAATGGCAATGAGATATTGTTTTCCTTTGGTAAAAATATGTCACAAGTCCTTGTAATATTCGTAAATGTGAAATTTAGTTCTTGTATTTTTTAAATTTTAAAATTCAAGTTTAATTGTTAACATCGATAAGCATATTTTATTATATTTAGGTTCATTATAACATTAATTTTTTTTTAGTTACATTGGTAACAAGTGACTTCTTTTTATTTTGAAAAGGTCATGACAACTAATTTAACAAAAAAAAAATGGTTAAAAGTGTTAAAATTAGACTTGAATTTTAAAATCTAAAATGTAAAGACTAATTTTTAAAAAATAAAAATATAGGGATTACTAATTTTTAAAAAATAAAAATATAGGGATTAAATCTTACATTTGCGAAGAGTCTATCGACCTATAGTATATTGAAACTTCTTTTTCCTCTTGCATTGTAGTCTTGTTGATAGTATCACACCATGCACAAGTAGAAAGGTGTTCATGATCGTATTAGATTAAGTTAAAAAAAATTATGTTTATGTTGAATAAAAACAGTAAGAAATTTGAGTTTAATTTAAAATCAGATTGAACTCAATTGAATCCTATTATAGAAGCTTCAACTCGGTTTAAAGTAAAATTAAACCATACAACTTAGCTTGATTAAGTTGTTAATTATGATTTGTACATAAATATTTTAATTTATATTTAAATAACAAAATAAATTTAGGATTTCGGTTTTAAAGATATATATTTTAAAATGTAATAATTGTGGTAATTTTTTATCTTTAACTCTAAACTCGTTTGAGGTTTAAGGTTCATGTTTCATGGTTTGAGTTTGAGTTCGAGTTCAGGTTTGGGGTTTAGGGTTCAACGTACAAAAAATACCAAATTATGTGTCAATGACACGAATTTTTTTGAAAAGTCATTAAATAATTAAAAATAAAAGGACTATGGATGATGTGGTGGAAATGGTCCATAAAATAATTTATCCATTAAACCTTATTAACATAAACGTCCTCTGAGAAAAATATTATTAGTAAAAAAAAAGAGTACAAATATTTATAATACGCATAATAAGTTATCTCATTACAAATTTTATCAAGAAAATTCAGTGAGATAAAATATCGATTAAAAGAAAAAGAATATAACGCGTATTTACTGTCATTCATGACAACTAAGTAATATATTATATTCTAAGTATTAAAATATTCATAACAATTTTAAAAAATATTAACATATATAATAATTAAATAATTAAATTAAATTTACATATGGTTGGAATTAAATATTAAAATATTAAACGGTGACTCACTTCAAGTTACAAAACCTAAAGGAACAACCTTTGTCTTTGTTTTTAGTGGTACAGCTTTAAAAAGTTGCGTGGCCCATGAGTTTGTGCAACAAATTGATGTGTTCTTTTTCTCCGCCCGTCCAAGGACTGCTTTTTTCACGTGATATCAACATGAAAAGGTCCAAATTTTCACACTACACGTCTCGTTTCACCATTCACACCTCTTTTCTAGTTGATTGGATTTTATTGGTCATTTATTAACATCCATTATGCCAACGACGCCCTCTCGTTTGGTACAGTTGATAAAGACAAATAGATTGGTATGGTTGTTTGAATTGGTTTAATTATTAGATTCAATTGATTTTTTTTCGATTAAATTGAATTGGTCAGTTAAATTTGTTGGATCATATTTTTAAATATTTTTATTTTATGAATTTTTAATAATTTATATAATTGAATTAGTCGAACTAATTAGAGGCAGTGAACTAAAATTTTAATTGGTTTAATTCTGATCTAATTTTGAAAATCTTGAGTTTAGGTTTTGAAATGTCCACATTTGAGATTTTATCATGCACAATTATATGTACGAGTTTTCGAGACCCGTACAATTATTATATGTGAGTTTTAGTTTAGTTCGTTAACTTTAGCCTGAATTGTATCAATTCTTAATTTATTTGTGCTGCAATAGTTTGATTCTACTTTATGATTATTAATATGATTTGCTTGTACCATAAGCGTGTTATAGTTTGATATTTGTGATTACTTGATCATATATTTATATTGTACTTTGTATTTATACCTGATAACTTAATCATATCATTGACAATTAAGGATAGCTATTCGCGTTGTTTTTTTTTTTGGATTTGAATAATATTCAAATTTAAAATTTAAATTTATTGACCGTTACAGATTTGAAGCGAATTCGGATAAAACCCAAATATTCATTACTTAAAATTAGAATTTGAATATCTAATCTACCTCATAATTTTTATTTATATATATAACATATTTAATAATAATATTTAATTTGAATTCAGAATTAAATAAGTAATATTTAAATAATTTACGGATTATAAATTTGAATTTTTATACAGATTTGCATAATCAAATTGAGATAATTTAAAAATATATATATCTATCTCGTTGTCATTTATATTGCTAATTAGACCTGTAGAAGACCTAATAACAAACCTAGCTCAGCCCAATAGACCTAATTCGATTCAGTTGAGTTTAGACAAATTTTCATATTTTATTCTGACTCGAATTCAATTTAAATAATAATAAATTTATTTTTAAATTTAAATTTGATTATAAAAATATTTTAATAATTTTTAAATTTCGAAACGGGCTGCAGAACTGGACTTTTTTTTCTTTCCCCGAAACCAACCCAACATCCTTACTTTCCTCATCAATAGTTTCACTACCAACACATCAAAGGACAGTTATAGGTGACTGAAAATTTTTATAAGGTTTAAATGAGAAGATGGATAGGTGAAATCAGAATTTTTACAATAGTAATTTTATTATTTTATATTTTTTAAAACACTAAATTATTTTTTTTATTTTTTAAAATATTAAAATATAATTTTATCATTAATAATTTAAAATTTTTATAAATTATAAAGACTTAAATAAAAAAATTTATTTTAAAAGGTTAGCCTTACCAGCCCCTAACTGGCCACTGAAAGATGAATTTATCCTTGTTAAAAGCCTCTCATCTAGAAGTTGAATAGAACTCATTAAATATGTATATATATATTTTTTTTCATAATGAAAGAAATAATGTGTTTTTATTTTTATATTTTAATATGTTTTCTTTTTAGAAAAAAAAAACAAAAACAAAAGAAGCCTGCTAAATAAGTAGATTTATTAGTAAGTACCTAAAACAGAAAAGGTCAAATTATGATTTTAATCCTTCTATTATAAGAATGGAGACTTAGTCCACATAAATTAATCTTTTCCATTTTAAAGTGTTATTAGTGAATGGGTAAACTGCATTAATAGTTATTAGTAGTCATCCAATTATTAGTAAGTTTCTTTTTTTGGTCACTCAATTATTAAAAGTTACAAGATAGTCATTCAACCATTTGATTTTTTCTTTGTTAATCACTTGTCGTTAAATGACTAACGGAAATATGATGAGGCAACTTTTTATTTGGCATAATAGCATTTTTAATCCTCAATATTTGTATATTGTGTCAGTTTAGCTTTGATTCTAAACAATTTAGCCCTCAATATTTATACATTGCATAATTTGATTTTATTATTTTAGTTTTGCTTTTCTTTGAGACATTTCACCTAAAAAGCTACAAAAACAAATTTATCAGTTAAATTTGATTAAAAAATACCAAAAATAAGAACACCACAAAGATCCAAAATAATACTTTTCATCTCTTCTTATTCTTTTAAAATTAAACCTTAATGTCACAAGAAAAATATTTTTTCTTTGCGACATTTCATCTAAAAAGCTACAAAAATAAATTTATCAGCTAAATTTGATAAAAAAATATATCAAAAAAATAGGACCAGCAGAAAGATCCAAGATAATATTTTTCATATTTTCTCATTCTTTTAAAATTAACACTCAATATCACAAAGGAAAAAAAAACTACAAAAATTACCAAATTAGACAATGTGTAAATGTTGAAGATTAATTTTTTTAGAATCAAAACTAAATTGACACAATGTATAAATGTTGAGGGTTAAAATTGCTATTATACAAATTTTAAAAGTTGCGAAGTTTTCTTTTTGTTAGTAATTTAACGGTTGATGACTAAAAAAGAAATTTACTAATAGTTGGGTGACTACCAATGTAATTCACCTTTAGTTAATTTAAATAGTTAATACAATTAACTATTCTGATTAAAATATTGAAGTGATTTTTTATTTAAAAAAAAAACTAAGTGAAGTGATTTTTTATTTAAAAAAAACTAAGTTTTGAAAAGTACGTTCTAAAAACTTATCAATATTTTAATTAGAATAGTCTGCTATGTTAATTGTTGGAACTAACTAATAATATTATAAAAATAGTCACCAAATTATTCCAAATCAAATATAAATAACTAAATCTCAAATTTGAGCTAGAAGGATCAAAATCAGAATTTGACCAAAAGAAATATACATATGGCTAAGATATGGGTTAATACATTATTTGGTACCTAAGTTTAGTTTCAATATTCAATTTGATACCTTTTCTTTGTCCCAATTTGGCAACTGAGTTTAGCTTCAATTTTCACATTGGTACTTAATTTTTTTTTCAATTTGATAATTGAGGTTTTTTTTGTCCCAAATTGGTATTTAATTTTGGCTTCAACGTTTAATTTAGTACATACTTTTTTCATTATCCTAATTAAATACCTATTTTTTCCTAAAGCACACATATCAAAATTTATTGGCTCACACGATGTCATTTAGTTTTGGTACCAAATTGAATATTGGAGCCGAACTCATGTATGAAATTGCAAAAAGAAAAGAACTCAGGTACCAAATGGTATATTAACCCTTAAGGTATGGACAAATATTGCCGTAAATATGATTATTAGCACTAAGGGCTTAAATGACATTACGCTTTCTCCATTTTTAAAAAGTAAGCATTTATTTACAGAGAAAATGGGAAAGAGAAGACTTCAGTGAGTCAACACGCGGAGCCAGTGTCCGTTTTCGACGATTAGCTTATTGCTTAGCTTCTTTTAGATCAAAACTCCACTGAAACACCATTTTAATGAGTTAAAAATCTTTATCGGAAATGGGCAAACTCGTTCCCAATCGCTCGTTTTTCCTTTTATTTTTCCTTTTTCTTCACTTTCTCCTCTTCGATTTCGCTCTCTCTGAGATTTTCTTCGAAGAACGCTTCGAAGGTAAAAAAGATAAGGAAGAAAAAAACTTCAATTCATCATTTCTTGTTATGTAAATACTATTAAATCTAATATCGTTGAGCTTTATTTCATCTGTTGTATCCTTCTATAATTGTTTTTTTGGTGATTTGTTGAAGTTTCTAGAATACTTTTGGATTAGTTGTTCTTAGCAAATTAGTGAAAGAATTTGCTGTTTTCTTCTTTTAGGATTTTAATAACGGAAAATTTGTAACTAAGTTATACATAAGAGTATTTTTACGGTAGTGATTGGAAAAAGAAGGTTCTGGAAGCTTTTGGTCAAACAGTTTGACTGTAGTGTATTGTGCTTTTAATTATCGTTTTCAATGATGGATCCTGTGTATTTCAATGATTGGAATTGATTTATTTTGAGTGAAGTGTGATTGCTTATCAAAATGATATTCGATTTTTCTTCTTTTGGTTTCTGGAATGCTTTTGGATTTAATTTGTTCTTTGCAAAGTAGCCAAAAAGTTCCTGTTCTCTTCTTTTAGGATTTAGTAACGAAAAATTTGAAGCTAAATCAAACATAAAGGATTTTTGAGGTATTGATGGAAAAATAAGATTCTGGAAATTTTGGTCAAATAGTTTGACTGTAGCTTATTGTGCTTGTAGTTATCGTTTTCAATGATGGATCCTGTGTATTTCAATGATTTGTATTTATTTATTTTGAGTAAAGTGTGATTGCTTATGAAAAATGATATTCGATTTTTCATTTTTGGTTTCTAGAGTATTTTTGGATTAATTTGTTCTTAGCAAACCAGTGAAGAAATTTATATTTTCTTCTTTTAGGATTTAGTGAAGGAACATTTGTAGCTAAATTAAACATAGAGGGGTTTAACTGTAGTGATAGGAAAAGAAGATTCTGGAAATTTCAAACAGTTTGACTGGATCATTATACTTGTAGTTATCACGTTCAATGATGGATCCTGTGTATTTGAATAATTTGAATTGATTTATTTGAGTAAAGTGTGATTACGTATGAAAAGATTTTTGATATTTTTTGTTTTCTTTTTGGAATTCGGAGACAGATGGGTGGAAGAGCCGATGGGTGCTGTCAGATTGGAAAAGGAGTGAGGGAAAAGCCGGCACCTTTAAGCACACCGCTGGCAAGTGGTCTGGCGATCCTGATGATAAAGGTATATTTACACTGTTATAATATATATTTGGATTTTAGAGATTTAAATGCTGAATCATGAATCCTAGTAATTTAAGATAAAAAAAGTGCAACGACTGTTATATATAATGATTTTGTGAGTTGATTGCGTTCTTCTATGATCTTTTTATCAAGCATTACTAGTAATTGTTACATATTCATACATATTTATGTTTACCTAATAGGGTTTAAAAAAAAGGATGTCTAAATATACATGGTTACATTTATGGAAGACCTACCTAATTAGAGTCTTGGTGTATTTATTACTTATATGGGAAAGCACTGCTGGCTATAGCTGATTTTTTTATGCTTGGAAATCTTGCAGGTATTCAGACTTATAATGATGCCAAACATTATGCCATCTCTGCTAAGATACCAGAGTTTAGCAACAAAAACAGAACTCTAGTGGTCCAGTATTCTATTAAAATTGAACAAGACATTGAATGTGGTGGTGGTTACATCAAGCTTCTCTCCGGTTACGTAAACCAGAAGAAATTTGGTGGCGACACTCCTTACAGGTCTAGCAATTCATTTATCTACATTCGGTTACTAGTGTAATAACACGAGGAAAAAAGCTTATTTAACACACATGTTCTAAAATAGTTAAGACTTAAAATAAAGAATATTTAGTACAAATTTAAACTTGCCGTTAGAAAGATGAGTATAAACTTTTGTGAAAATTAAGACCACTTCAAAATAAGCAATAAGTTTTCCTTCTCTTTGCCACATCAAGTCATTAGACTGACTAAAAATTACCAATTGTGATTAGTTTATAGCTAACCAATGATGGAAAAAATAATACTCCCACCAAACGTAGCATTAATATATAAATTTTGCCAATGACAAATTTCATATTTCCACATCTTAGATTATTTCCATGCGAATCCAGACTGAAATAATCAGTTATCTACAACAGAAATTTCAGACTGTTGACCTGCTGTTTGTTTTTCAAAGTATATCTATTGCTTTTGTATGTATATTTTGGTACCATATATAATTTTCTGGTTAGATTGCATTTTTTTCTTTTCCTCTTGGTGACGTTTGCCTTTTCAATAGATGTTATTATAGAAACTGATGCCATTTTCAGACTTCATATATACTTTAAACACTAGCTGATGGGTCTTTCATCGTGGTGCAGTTTTATGTTCGGACCAGATATTTGTGGCACACAGACCAAAAAGCTCCATGTTATACTATCCTACCAGGGACAAAATTATCCTATTAGAAAGGATCTACAATGTGAAACGGACAAGCTAACTCACTTTTACACATTTATTCTAAGGCCCGATGCCTCTTATAGCGTCTTAATTGACAACAGAGAGAGAGAAACAGGCAGCATGTATACTGATTGGGATATCCTTCCTCCACGAAAAATAAAGGATGTTAAAGCCAAAAAGGTAGGACTTCAAGTGTCAACATGAGGTATTCATTGATGGATACCAACTATGATATCTGATATGATGCATCTACGCTCTTATATTTGAAATTCAACTTTAAGAACGTACTTATGCAAAAGACCTTGAAGAAGCACTGATTTATATAATGTTACTACCCAGAAAGAATTAGAGTTCCTCTCATTATTTTTTTGAATATGCTGGTATGTCCTGGTTTATTTACCTGCTGCCTCAAATAATTAACTCACATTTGTTCTTTTCACAGCCTGCAGATTGGGATGATAGAGAATACATTGAGGATCCTAATGATGTCAAACCGGAGGTAACACATGCTTCTCATCCCTTCGGAATGTGATTTCTGAAACGATCATGTGATTTACTGTGAACTAAACACTTCTATTATCTGGTTTTATGCAGGGATATGATAAAATTCCAGCTCAGATTCCAGATCCAAAGGCAAAAGAGGTTTGTGCTCATTGTTCAACATCCAAAGTTCGTATTTTCAGATGGATAGAACAATTTCAGTACAGATATAATTTGCGCCCATATTCCTATTCCTTTCTTTTGTCAAAACATGATGCTTTCTACTGATCTTGTGTTCCCTCCCCCCCCCCCCCCCTCCCTCTCCTTCCCCCTGAAAGATGATAATTAGGTTCTAATTCTTGCAGTTGATATGCTTTCAATGATAAGAAGTTACTTAAAATTTCTTTTAATTTTGTTCTCATAGCCTGATGACTGGGATGATGAAGAGGATGGTATTTGGAAACCACCTAAGATCCCAAACCCTGCATACAAAGGACCATGGAAGCGTAAGGTACTTTCAAGCTATTAACGTAAGATAGAAAGTAAAACCTCTGCTAAAGTTCTAACTTCTTCATCCCTTATTCAGAAAATCAAGAACCCCAACTATAAGGGAAAGTGGAAGACTCCATGGATTGATAACCCAGGTATGTCCTTGCTAGATGTCAGCAGCTCAATGGTAAAATCACACAACTAGAACTAACCAGGGGACTTTAACTTGCCATAAATGCTTAATATAGGCTATAAGTAGTCACCGAGCTGCTATGACTATCCAATCTACTCTTCGCATTTATATTGAGTTCTGATGGATTTATGCAGTTGCTATCCATGCCTGTCTTCGATACAGGCTGAATATGTACTGTCCCTTTTTTTCATTGTTTCTTCTGATATGTTGCATTAACTCTAATTAGTTTGTGAATTTTCCAATGTCTTGATTTTCCTGTCCCCCAGAGTTCGAAGATGATCCGGACCTCTATGTGCTGAGACCAATAAAATACGTGGGTATTGAAGTCTGGCAGGTAAGCATCAAACATTTCTTCATATGCTTTTGGTGGAAGTTGATTACTTCCAATCTTGTTTCCTTTTTCGATAATGTTTATTAAATGACACGTTAAAGAGGCATACCTCTTGTTCCTATGGTACATTTGCATGTTGGTTGCCAACCCACATCGAATACCTAATTCTCGGAAAGAAACATATATGTGGAAAAGGGGGGGGGGGGGGGTACAGTAAGCTGTATGGCAAAACTAAATGGATTACATTTCATATTGCAGGTAAAGGCTGGTTCGGTTTTTGACAACATATTGATTTGTGATGACCCACAATATGCAAGAGAAGTTGTAGAAGATATATGGGCCAGGAATAGGGAGGTGAGATGTTGATTTTCAGACTTCAGATTTAGAGTGAATTGAAGTGTCTAACTAGCTAACAATTTGCATGGAATATTTCAGGCCGAAAAGGAAGCCTTTGAAGAAGCAGAGAAAGAACGAAGAGCCCGGGAAGAGGAGGTTGTTAGCCCAATATAGTTTCTCTTTGAACTTTGAATCTGGAATTCGTTGCATTATTTCTGAATATTAAGTCTTTGAATCTCTATTTGTGCAGGAAGCAAAAAGAGCTAGAGAGGAAGGTGAAAAGCGGAGAAGAGAGAGGGACCACCGACATAGAGACAGGAGGCACCGCAGAAGGGTATTTTATTTGTCTTCTTTATTAACTTTGCTCTAACACTTTCTTTTGACCTTTGTAAATCATTTAATCAACAAAAGTCAATGATCCCATGTGTGTTCATTGTTGAAGAAAGTGAGATCGAGTTTTAATCATAATAAATGAAGTCTATGGTTACTTTAGTTCTTTTCCTAAGTAGTGGTGGCTGGTGGTATGTGTATATATAATATACGTACGTATATATATATTATACACACGCCAATGATTTGGAAGAAAGCATTTCTATGTTATGTATATAGTGGTGATGGAAGTAATCATGTGTTAGTGTGAAGAATTAGATTGTCATTGTTTGCACCATGTTAGAAAGAGAGGTCTGAACTGCAAATCGTTAGAATATTGCCTTTCTTTACCAAGCTGCATTATAGTATGAGTTGAAGTTTATTCGCTTTTTTTTTTTTTCTTGGCAGCACGATCCTCGTGATTATCTGGACGATTACCATGTAAGTGCAACTTTCCTTTCAATTCCTTCATAATAATTCTTTTTATGAAACCATTTTTTCGTTTTGGTCGAGTTTTTATCTCAAATCGATGAATACGATTGTGGTAAAAGTTGGTATTTTTGACATTCAGTGCCATCATAAATTGTTAATGTCCTTTGCATTTAGGTTTAGGGCCATCATAGATTGTTCTCTCCTTTCTTTTTTTCTTTGTTACTAGCTTCGAATTAGATCTGTCTATATTAGACACGACACGGACAAAATAAGTACAACACAATGCATAATCAAATATCCGACACACTAGAGTCCGAGTAACACATAACTCGATAGCATTCCCGACCAAACACCTAACCACAGATTCTTTTTTCTTTCCTTATTCTTTAGGATGAACTATGAGGTTGTCCACCACAATTTCGCGAGTTTTAGGATCCCATTTCGATTACGAAAAAGAGAAAAATCGAAGCAAGGTTCCACGCTGAGAGAGTTGGGGTTACCGTGTACTGGTTGTTCTCATTGTTGTCGTCGTTGTTGTAACATCCTTGTTGTAATATGAACATTTAAGCTGAAAACTGCTAACATTCCATGATCCACCTCATGTTTGGATGCTAATTTTGTTGAATAAATTGGAACTTTCAATTATTGTTGTTTTGCTTACACTTTGCATCTGATTCAACTTTTCCACGTCATTTACAAATTATTTTTAAATTTAATTATAAAAAATATATATTTCAAATTAAGTGTAAGCCAATATTTTATTTTATTTTGTTTTATCCTTTTGAGAATATCAGCCCAGATTTTATTGTAATGGGAAATCTTTTGTTATTATATTAGGGGCTTAGTTTATATTATTTTATTTTTAAAATGTTTATTAGCTAGTTGAAAATATTAACACATAATTTTTTAAAATAAATTTATGTGAACTTCAAATGATTAAGATTTTTTTTTATAAAGAAAATTAGTTGAACAATTATTAAAAAGACTTTACATTGAATTTCAAGTTAACATTTTAACAAGAAAATAAAAGGCAGTGTTAATAATTTAGATTAATTAATAATGTTATAAATATAAAAGCATTTAATTATGTAAAATTAAAATATTAATTTTTACTGTTTCTTTTTTTATTTTTAGATTAAATGCTCAAGCTCGGATTAAACTTTTTAAAATGATTAAATAAAAGTTAATTTTTTTAAGGTGTTCAATTTTTCATGCATTTCATTAGATTTATAATAATAAATAAATAAATAGTGACTTATTTAAAATAGGAACACATGATAATTGAATCAGGTATTATTTAATATATATTATTAAAAAGAGTTTTTTTTTTTGAAATATTTTTGAAAAAAAAATTGGCTCTTATTTGAGCATATTAAGCAAGGTAGCTTCAACCGAATCAGACTGATTAAATCAAAAATCTATCAAAAAATTAGTCTTGAATAAGTTGACTTAAGAACCGATTACGGATCAATCGGACAATTGAACTAAAATTTTAACATATATCATAAATTTTTAATAATTTATTTAATAAATTAATTAAATCAATTCGACCAACAAATTAATGGTTGATGGATTTAATTATAATACAATTCCGAAAACTAAAAAGTTTTAATTCCAACGTAAACATTTAATCATTTTTTGATGATGAGGTGAGCAGTTCCGTTTTGATCGAGGGACCAAATTTGTTGAACAAACTTATCTTAAAATTTGCCCCATTTCAAAGAGCGGTAGGTGAGCTAACAAATGTCTCATAAAAAGGGGACAGCAATTATGTCACCAAGTTGGCTCAATTTCACTCCTACGTGTAGTTCCACAACCTTTATAAAACCGTCACCGACCGGTAACTGTGTCATCACCTTTTAAAATGGTCAAAATCTTATTGAAATCTAATATATATAGCTTATTTATTATAATTTAATTATTTCTAGTTTTCTATATTTCGAATTATGTAATTTTAATTTTGATGTCAATTTTCCATTAATTCTCTAAAATAGTTGCTTAAATTTCGCTATTAGTCCTTGTACTTTGCGAAGGTTATGGATTTAGTTTCTATACTTTAATTTAATTAATTTAAATCCTTGTATTTTTTAAATTTTTAAATTTCAATCATCATCGAACAATAACTATTACATCCATTACGTTAAATTTTGCTATTTTCAAAATATGATATGGCAAACATCTGATCATATGTGTAATGCCATATCTATCAGCTTGCTATTTCAACATTATTCATTGAAAATTCAGTTAATAGATTAACAAATATCATTTTGCGACAATACTGAAATTTTAAAATTTGAAAAGTATAGAGGCTTAGAATGATCCAATCGGAGAATGTGTACTAAATCTACAACTATACACATAGTACAAGACTATTAATTGAATTTAACCGAACAAATTTAATTGCTATTGTTTGGATAAGGAATAATTTTTTAAAATTTAAAAAGTACAGGGATTAACATTGACCAATTCAAAAAGTACCAAAAATAATAATGAATCAAATTAAAGCACAAGGACTAAATCCATAACTTTTGCAAAGAACATGGAATAATAGTAGAATTTAACCAAAATAATTTGATATAATTTATTTTTTAAATAATATGACATATACACCTTGAATTTTTATAGTCAAATGCTCTTTTTTACAGTTTTAGAAAAACATAAAATAATAAAATATATAATATTATCAAGTTGTCAAAAAAGAAGAAGCATATGCCTATTTTAAAACATAAATAAAAAAATTAACGAGAAAAATTTGATATTAAAATTAAAATACACGCCTTGAAAAATAACAATAAATAATTAAATTTATAAAATTAAAGTAATATATAATAACTATAATAAATATATATAGAAAGCGTTCCTTTATATTCTATATTCTATCAAAAGTGTCAAGGCGATGAAATTAAAAAATAAAAAAAGGTGGGAATATTTAAAAAATAAAATTTTTATTTAAAACAATATTTTCTTAGTCCCTCTTTTTTTAAAAAAAAAATTTCTCTCCCTCGTAAAATAAAAAATGATCAAAATTTACTTTTTACTTTTCAAAGTAAATTAATCGTTTTTTAATATCCACAAATTAAAAAAAAAAGGAGAAGAAACTTTGCTTTACAAATGATTAAATTTTATTTATACCTCGTAGAAAAAAATGTTTTTAATTTAATTTATTCCTATTACTTTAGAAAGTAAAGACGAAATTGACAATTTTTTAATAATAAATACCATTTATTTTACCTGATGTTAAATAAAATAAAAATTGAATAATATAAAAAAATCATAGAATATCTCAATAATATCACATAATCAATATTTTTTTTCCCAAAATCTTTGAAAATCAATAGTTTAGGGTAAATTCCAACCGAGGTCACTAAACTGTTAGTATGTTTACTTTTTGGTTATTTAACTTTAAAAAATTACAAAATGATCACTAAATTGTTCGAAAGTTTTTAATTAAGTCATAGGGCTATTAAAATCGATGTTGTATGACCTTATTTGCTTGCACCGCTTGCACAAATCGAAAGCACTCTTCCCCTTCTTTTTTATAGTTCGATTTTTTTCATGAAACAACTTTGAATATTATGAATCTACTCATCAAAATTCAAATAGATTTCTTTTCCGATCTCCGTTATTAATCGTCAACTCGATTTGGATCTAAAGTATGTTTTTCTACTCATCAAGGGGTATTGAACTACTGATTCACCGTACAAATCGTTAAATCATAGTTTAGAGCTCATTAGCTGAACTTTAAAAAAAACAACAATTTAATAACTTAAATAAAAATTTTCATATAGTTTAATAACTTAAATAAAAAATTTTAAATAATTCAATGACCATTTTATAATTTTTTTAAATTAAGTGACTAAAACATAAATTTTTTAATAAATTAATAATCTTGAGTAAAATTTACTCAATAATGAAAATCTATGTTTTTCCTCAAAATAAAACAGACATTTTATTGACAAGTGACAGCCCACAATGTACATGCACTGTATCTCTCTCTAAAAAGAGAAAGCTTTCTCTAAAGGAGAATCCATTTTTAGAAGGAGAAAAAAGAGAGATATATGCAAATGCTCTCTAAAGCTTCATCTGCTATGGCCTCCTTTCCTTGTTCAAGGGTTTGTTTTCTTCTTCTTTTTTTCATTTTCATTTTCCCTTTTTTTAATCCTTGAATTTGAATTTTTTTAGGAAGGAAACTGAAAATATAATGAAATATAATAGCAAAGATCTGATTTTTTTTTTAATACCCAATTTGAGAAAAATGACATTTCCTTTTATGGCTAATCGAAGAAATGGGTGTTGGACTAGTTTTAGCTTGATGGGAAATCTGGGTTTTGGCTTTTGTGATATATAATTTGCTCTTTTTATGCCATTTTTAGCCATCTGTTTTTTTTTTCCAAATTAGGGTTCATATGATTTTAACTGGTTTTGCCTTGTATGAACATTTGAAACTTGTTTTGTCACTATATGTTGATATGAATCTTGTTCAATATGTTGTGATTTATAGTTAGTCCATTATCTGAATTTCAAATGATTCACTTTAAAAAAGAGAACTTATTAAGGTGGGATCTAAGTCCCATACCTTGTACTTAGATACATAACAATTCACCACGCCCGGCTGTCCCGGTTCCGAGGTTGGTTTTGCGATGGCTTAATCTAGTTTAGGGTAAGCATTGCAATACCAATGTCAGATATGAGCCTCAAGTGACTTTCCATTAGTTTTTGTTGTTTCTCAAGCCTCAGGCTTACGCTATATTACCTATATCACCAGCTATGTTATGTGGTCTAGGTTTGCAATTCTACAATACCGATTTCACCTATGAGGGGAAGCTTCGATACCGATTGATATGGATCTCCGGAGAACCATACCCGAAAAGCTAGATATTAGGGTGAGAGAATGTAGGTCCATATAAACCTTTTAAGGAAATCCCCTACTTTCCAATGTAGGATCCAAGCCCTATAACAGAGTTGCATGATATCACCAGCTATGTTATGTGGTCTAGGTTTGCAATGCTACAATACTGATTTCACCTATGATGTGAAGTTTCGATACCAATTGATATGGAATTCGGAGAACCATACCCAAAAAGCTAGATATTAGGGTGTGAAAGTCTAGGCCCATATAAACCCTTCTAAGGAAATCCCGTACTTTCCAATGTATGTTCCGATCTGAGCCCTATAACGGAGTTGCATGATATGAATCATTTCCCACAAGTCATTAAACTAAAGCCTTGACTTTGATACGAACTTGCTGCTTTCTCTCTATACATTTACTTGTCTTGTATGTATGTAGATATTAGGGCAAGAGAGTCTAGGTCCATATAAACCCTTTTAAGGAAATCTCATACTTCCCGATGTAGGATCCAAGCCCTATAACAAAGTTGCATGTTATGAATCATTTCCCACAAGTCATTAAAATAAAGCCTCGACTTTGATACGAACCTGCTTTCTCTCTATACATTTGCTTGTCTTGTATGTATGTAGATATCCGTATATGAATTGGTGGTTTGCAATCATGATTATAATTCGAAATCATTTTATGTGATTTTGTATTTGATTGTTATTGCAGGAACTTTTGTCTTGAATATATGTTGGTTTATGGTTATATTTGAAAGCCTATTTTCGAATGTTTTAGGTGAGGAGTGGGCTTTGTGCTTGGCCAGGCTTGAGGCAGCTTTGCATAAGAAAGGGTCTCGAGTATGGCTTGCGCTTATTATCGATGCCCCTCAAAACCTTGCGCGGGGCAAGTCGTTCTCTTAGGGTCGCGGAGTTTTGTAGTGTCACCAACGTGTCTTCCTCATTGCAAATCGAATTGGTGAGCACACCTCTTTTAATATTTCTTGTGTTTAAAATGTTTCGTTTTAATAATCTTTTTACTTGTTTTGTTTTCGTGATTGTTTGTTCGCCTTCATTTTGTCAACTCATTGTTTTTTGCAGGTACCATGTCTTAGAGACAACTATGCATATCTTTTACACGACGTGGACACAGGCACGGTTGGAGTCGTTGATCCTTCAATAGCTATGCCCATTATCGATGCTTTGAGTCGGAAAAACCGGAACTTGACTTATATATTGAATACCCATCACCATCACGATCATACTGGTGGGAATGCAGAGCTGAAAGCAAGGTATGGAGCAAAGGTATGAAAATTGTTATCTCCTGGTTCGGTCATCTTTTCAGCTCCTATCAGACATTAAAATCATAAACTCGACTGGAATATCCATTTGTAGTCTGTGAAAGTAAGGTACAGAACAGGGTATCAGCTGGGCTTGGCAAGTAAAAACGAGCCATATCCCAGCCTTGCCCATAGACAGGTTTATTTACAATGCATGTGCAAGTGAAACTTATTAACGGTCTTTAGACAATGACATATATATATCGGTTTCAATTGTTTGGAAAGGCATTTGAATCATGGATTTTGTATACCATGACCGGGATAATGATGGTATTAATAACTGTTGTTCTTCGTGTAGGTTATCGGTTCGGGAATAGACAAGGATAGGATTCCTGGAATTGATATTGCTCTAAATGATGGGGACAAGTGGATGTTTGCAGGTCATGAGGTGCATGTCATTGAAACTCCTGGTCATACCCGAGGTTAGATTCATTACCCCATTTTATCTGAAATTCAACTGAATAATGTATGAACTTATAGCAGTCATATTCTGGTCTCCGCTTTGTGGTAGCTTGTACCTTCTCAATTTCCCTTTTTTTTATTTATTAGCTATATTACTAGGACTTGGTCGTGAATGTTGGATATGTCCAACCAGGGTATTTTCGTTTTTTTAAGTTTTTCATGTCTTTGGAGGGTCATATCTCATCATACTAATGTTCATATATGCATCAAATCCAAGCATCACAAGTACTTAAAGAAAAATGAAGAGCCGGAGTAACATAGTTTATTAGTATTTATTGTTCTTATTAAATTGAAACATGTCATGCAGGCCATATCAGCTTCTATTTTCCAAGTTCTGCAGCAATTTTTACCGGGGACACATTGTTCAGCTTATCATGTGGCAAGCTTTTCGAAGGAACCCCGGAACAGGTATCTTCTTTGACATCTAAAATTTACGATATCTTAGTTAACAGTGGATACCCTAAAGGGCTATTTGGACTTGGCTGTTAGTATCGAGTGTCGGTTTGTTCGATATTTTTCAAGTTTTCCATGTATTTGGGGGTTGATCCAGTATCCCCGCACCTGTATCCAGCAATAGACATGACTATCATACATAGGTTAGGAAAAATGAAGAGTCCGGATAAGTCAAAGTAACATAGAATTAAATGTGAAACAAATGTAAAATTCTGGCGCCATATATCATGAACTTTCATATTCTGGTGAATCATCTGTGTTATTATCAATACATATCTTAAGGGCTGAATTCTACCCGGCAGATGCTTTCTTCCCTTCAGAGGATCATGTCTCTGCCTGATGATACAAATATATATTGTGGTCACGAATATACTTTGGTTAGTCTATTAATCTTTTCAATCGAACCCTTCAGTTTTCCCCACTCAGAATTCAGAAAGGCACTAACCATATAACGTACTTGTTTTGGCAGAGTAATTCGAAATTTGCATTGTCGATAGAACCCAAGAATGAAGCACTTCAGTCGTATGCAGCGCATGTAACTCACCTTCGCAACAAAGGGTTGCCTACGGTAATTTCTATAGTTTGTCATTCTTAGCTAATTTCTCATACCTTTCAAGGATTTCTTTTTTGTTCAATATACCTTTCAAGGACTAGATCATAAAATTTGTCGAACAAACCGATAATGATTTGTTTCACTGAGCTTTGGGGCATTTGTCCTTCTTAATGCATTTATGTAAATGCCTATTGCATACATGTGTTTAAGGACATCATCACACTGCTATTTGCGTCTGGTTCTCGATCTTCTTACCTTTCATAACATGGGTTTTCCTTCGTTTATCGGACTATATGTTGTTCAGCCCTAAACTAGTCATGTCAATTGTTTTAGATAGGGATAATATAATTTTTGGTCATTGAACTTAGTAATTAGGTCTACTTTAGTACCTGAACTTTGATTTCGTCAAGATTTAATGATGTGACTAGTGTGCTTGGAACATTACTGGATTGGTCGTCGAATTAATTGGACCGATAATTGACCGGTATACTGATCCAAACAAAGGGTTGAACCGATTGAATAAAAAACTGCTTGAAACCAGTAAAAATAAAAAACTAGGACAATAACCAGTAATTGAATAGGTTGAAATGGTTTAATAATTTTTTTTAGTTATTTATATGCAACTGTGTTTGACCGTTGGCTCAACTTGATTCATACTAGTCGAGCAAGCTCCCCCGAATTGCCCGATAATGTAGCATCAACTAACAATCCGCTGTTTTTCAGATTCCAACTACACTGAAAACAGAGAAGGCGTGTAATCCGTTCCTTCGAACATCGAGCTCAGAAATCAGGCAGGCATTAAATATACCGGCCGATGCAAATGCGGCCGAAGCATTGGGTGTCATTCGTCAAGCAAAGGATAATTTCTAGGGCTTGTTTAGACATCATTGCTGTATGTGTATAGGTGATGTTAGTTCTTCCATATGTGAAATAAAAAACCACAAATGTTTACCAATGTTCATATGCTTTGATTTTTCTTTTTGGTTCTTTCGAAATTCTCTTGAGCTAATCTCAAAATATTATTTTGCTTATTTCATCATAACAATTTTTTATTCCTTTGCCTCTTATATACATGTAATTGTTTAACATTAAAATCCCAAAATCGGATTGGAGATCGAATTGATTTGTTTTACGGTCCAATTAGTTTAATTGATTGGGTTGATTGGTTTTGCGTCAGGTCAATTTAGATCATGTTAATTTAAAGTTTTAAAATTTTCAGGTTTTTTGGTCATGTAAGTTTCGAGTTTGGATCATTTTGAATCTGATTCATTGAGTTCGTTTGTGTTTGAGGTTTGGGATTTTTGAGTTGAATTATTATTGGTATAGATCATTTTGGATTTTAATCACTTCGATATTAGGTTATTTATTTAAGCTACTTTTAAGTTTGAATCAATTTAGGTGTGATTGGAGAACTTTAAGTTGTTTTTTTCGGTTAATAAATTAAGTTAACCGGTCGAGTTTAGATTTGAATTGATTGAGTCGGATTTTAATATAATTTTTATAAAGATAAGATAGTTTAATGTCGATGGAAATTTTCTTTATAAAAATATCAATGGAAAATTTAAATATAAAACTTTTATTATTTCATATTGATTTAATCAAAATTGGTAAATTACGCGAAGATTATCTTAAAATAACATGGTTTTTATTTTAATTATTTTAAATTATTTTTTTCAATTTATTTATTGCTGTTAGAAAAATTAATCAAAATGGTTATGCAGTAGTTTGTTGACTGAATTTGCAAAAAGAAAAAGATAAATTCATCTTATAATCCCTTTAAAAATTACAAAAATTTTAAATTAATCCTTTAAATCCCCATAACACAAAAAAATGCTAGATCTAGGTTCCAAACTTCCGATATGCTTTCACCACCATCTTCCCCCACTATTTCTTCAGCTTCCTCCTCTGATCTAGACATTGAGATAAATTTCTTAATTACTCGTGTTTTCCATTTATTTATTTTCCAACTTAATAGTTTAGTTGCACTGATTTTTTAAAATCACTTTGATTTATGAAAAGATGATTAATCTTCAAACAGAAACTATATGTATTAAGGTTTGTTTTTTAAATACAAAGCGTTCTGTTAACCCAAGCACTGAAACCATAAAACAATTGCATTTTGATCAAATCATACCAAAAAAAAAGAAAAAAAAATTAATCTGACAAATTTTGATTAATCCAAACTCTGAAATCTTGATATAGTTTTCATATTTGAGTAAAAGACGACAAAGTGAAGATTTTAAAATTTAGGTTCAATAACCACGGGGTTAGGTGACATGGTAAGTGTTTCTTCTACTTTAAACAATGATTTAAGGTTTAATCATCGCCCTGAGTATGAAGCAACTTTAAAACTCGTGGCCATCGTCTACCCTTTTAATGGGCCTACAAAATGCTAAGGATTGGTGATTAGGCTTCTTTTGTTAGATGTATTGATTCAGTGATAGGTTTTAAACCGATTGAGGGTTTACAAAACGCAGTGGATTAGTGACTGAGTTTCTTTTTCTTAAATATATTGATTCAAAGAAAGGCTTTAAATGAATTAAGCCAAGAAACAATTGAACCATATTTTTTATTCTTTTAATATTTTTATTTTAAAAATTTGAAATAATTTATTTAATTAAATTGGACGAACCAATTGGACTAGGGGACATGTGGCTTGATAGATTTGATTTTTGAAAACCTTGGTAATTGGACTTAATTTTTTAAAATTAAAATGTAAAGAAACTAAAATTTGAGAAATAAAAGTAGAAAATTAAATTCTAAAAATACGAAAAGTATAAGAACTTAGAGCATATTTTAACTGTTTATATATATGGTTAAAGTGAATGGCTTAAGTCCCTTGAGTATTTAGGTCTAAGTCTCACCATATGTGTATAATATGTGTGGTTTATTTATTTATTTGTTTATCGTTCATGTTCGTTTTACCGTTTATATTCGAAATTTGTGACTATCATTTTCAACTATATCATCATTAAAGTTTCTTACTTACATTTTATTTTCGAAATTATAATATAACTTATCACTACATATACCACTTAGAATAGAAGTCTTAATCAATATTATTTTTAATCAAATTTTATTCAATATTAAAGATAAAAACGGATAACACGGGTTAAACCCGTATTAAACAAACAGATCAATACTTTAATCACCATGTTTATCATATATATTAATTGTTTTTATTTATAAGTTATGTCATATTTATGTAATATTTATATCATCATATTTAAAGAAAAATTTGGAAAGAATTTAGGAAGACAAATAGTAGCCAGTAGGTGACAAATAAAGTTTAGTGGGAGCTGTAATTTTCACCTGAAAGCGCCCATGTATCTGACGCCCCATGGACCTTCTCACCCGATTTCTGGTCCCTACCACCCACTGGCCACTAGTCACTACCCTACCTTTTTCCGTTCAACCAAAATATTAGTTACATAAGATTTATTACGTGGTCTATTTTTGGTTTTAATCCTCTATTACTTTGGAATTTAAAATTTAATCCTTTTCTAATAATTGGTAAAGTTTAAAGGATTGTCTACGGATCAAACTCGAGATTGGTGTTAACTAAATATTCTAACGCAAGTACTTTTTCACTCACTAGTGGTTCAGTGACAATCCATATACTTTTGGTGGATATCAAAAAAATTATAATTTAACTAATAACATTAACAATCAAATTTCGAGTTCTAGAGATTTTTTTGAAGAAAAATTATAGCTAATAATATTAACTATTAGTTTTCATCAAATTAAGCTAAGATCATGTAAAAGTACCAGAGAAGCTCATGTACTTGGGGTAGATTGCATTTTCCCTCTTCCACTAGAAAAATAGACAAATTAGCCCTTATATATTTTGAAACATGCAAATTAGTCCTTCCATTAAATTTTATCTATAAAATAATGATGTGGAATGTTAATTTAAATGGATAATTCCTAATTTGGTCCCTAAACTATAGGTAAACTATCATTTTGATAAAGGGTTAATTTTCACATTTTAAAATTTCAAATGGTATAAAGGTTAATTTACCTATTTTTTAATATAGAGTCAAAATGCAATCCACCTCTAAATAGAAGGGCTTCCCTCATACTTTTACCATTAAAATTAGTATATTAACAAAATCATAAAAACTCGAACTTAATATTAGCAATTAACTCTCATCAAATTAAATTTAAAATCCAAATTAAATACTAAAAATTAACATAATGCTCTTTAAATCCCAATATGTACAGTATTCGTGAAATATAAATATCACATTCGACAAAAAAATACACATATATCATATTAAAAAAATGTCAAATGATAGTGAGATTAAATACCAAATTTCAGTATAGTAGAGGGACTAAAATAAGAATTAGTCCTATTAATTTTCCTTCACGTTGAGAAGGGGAAAAAATAAATCAACGTTTCGCCCCGCCAAACAGCTTTTTTATTCACAACGCCCATATTATTTATCAATTTTCCGCACACTAATCGATAACATCGACGATCCCCATTTTTTGCTGATAAAAAAGGGGAAAAAAAGAAAAAGGAGAGGAAATGGCGGAGAAGGCGGCGGCGTATGACGTGGCGCGTGGAGGTTGGAGCGAAACTCGGACGTGCGTTGTTCTAGGAGGTCGAGGATTCATAGGAAGAACGTTAGTCAACAGGTTACTGCGACTCGGAGGCTGGATCGTCCGAGTTGCTGACTCATCATCTCACTCGCTGCTGCCCGATTCTTCCTCTGGTTCAGATTCTCTCCTCTCTGATGCTATCAGTTCTGGTCAAGCCTCCTTTTGCCACATCGATGTTCTCGATACTTCTCAAATCGTCAAAGGTAAAAAAGTAAAGTAGATATACGATCAATATTCGCATGTGTATATATACCTCTTTAAACATATAAGCATTTCCGATGGAGATACTGGAGAAATGCTAGGAAAGAGAGCTCGATCAGTTATCTATTTAAGTTTAAGGTGATTTAAAGTTTGTTTTACTGAGAATGGAGTTTGCGCTTAGCATTTTTATTGATTGTTGATTTTTTCTTTCTAAAGAAGTTGCAGTGAAGTCAAATAAAACTCATAGTTGATCATAGATGAACAAATGATTGACAGGTCATATCCGTTATAGCATAATCGGTCTCTATAAAAGTAAAATCATATATATATTTAAAAATATGCTGTTTTGCTTTCGATTTAAAACTTGTTCGTTTTGTCTCTGGAAATGAACGTGAGTTGAAAAAGCGATTGTTAAAATAGTATTAGATTTACATAAATTGAAATAGAGGCTTTTTGTTGTTACCTCAGAGATTAATATTACTAGATGGCTTTAACTTTAGCTGGAAATCTTAGAAAATTAGGGATACACAATAGTTAGTTCGTGAGAAGCCATGAAAAAATGTTTGAGAGTTGAAAATGTTAGTTTTATCAATCTTTTTTATTTTCACCCTTTGCAAGCTAAACAAGGAAGATAAACCTACTGGATTCTGTTTGTTTGCGAGAAAAATAGATAAAAGAAATTAGTATCTGAATTTTTTTTTTTTTTTTTTTGTTAAGGAACTGAAGCGTATGCTGAGACAGAAAGGAAATAAATTGAATTCACATATGTTGCATTTTTATGTCATCTTCAGTTTTAAAATATCATTGCGACTTTGGAAATGTTTGAGAAATTGGCTCTGTTCTGACAATACACCTCTTGCAGTAACTACAGGTGCAGATGTTGTATTTTACATGGAACCGACTGATTTAGACACACATGATTTCTGTAATTGCTACATGATCATAGTTCAAGGTAATGGGCCCTTCTTGTTTGCCTCTTTTGATGAGATTTATAGCTATATACTATATTTTTAAATCATACCATTGCGTTGACAATATTTTCAGGTGCAAAAAATGTCATTAATGCATGCCGAGAAAGTAAAGTTAAGCGACTTGTATACAATAGTTCTGCAGATGTTGTTTTTGATGGTTCACAAGATATACTTAATGGTGATGAGTCCTTCACTTACCCAGGGAAAGTATGTTTCATATTGCTTCAATCTGATAAAACTATTTTGGGTTTTGAGTTTCCATCTGTTTGCTAATTGTCCTTTTGTTTTTTGATGCGCCCTTACAGTTTAAGGATATGACAGTTGACCTTAAGTTTCAAGCGGAAGGACTAATCAGGTTAGCTAACAATATTGGCGGTCTTCAAACATGTGTACTTCGCCCTAGCAATGTCTTTGGATCTGGTGAAACACAATTTGTGCCTTTGCTAGCGAATCTAGCCAAATTCGGTTTGGCAAAGGTTTGTGAACAATCTTAACTTCGCTTTATTTGTGTAGAGCTGTAGTTTTACTGTTATCTTGATTATTTTAAAATTCTTACTGTTATCTACCGTATCGAATGGATATTTCTACATTGATTATCAAAGTATAGGCTAAAAGTGAAATATGGCAATGTGTCTTTAGGAACCTCTTTACTTTTAGCCCTAATTTCCCATGTTTGATTTATCTCAAGTAAGATCCTTTTTGCATCCCAGATCATTTATGCCTTTTGGGAATGTGCAGCTAGTTGTCTGTTTCTAAAATTATATTATGTCTTGCTTTTTTTTTTTTTTTTGGAAAATATATGTTTACTTTATGTTATGATGGAATATGTAGTATTTCTATTAATCCTTTTTATAGTAACAGCTCTCATTTCAGTTCATTGCAGGAAGTGGTAGAAATATGTCTGACTTTACCTATGTCGAGAATGTTGCTCATGCTCATATCTGTGCTGCAGAAACTATAGATTCTCGGGTAGTCTCGGTGGCTGGAAAGGTACTCCTTAAGTTTGAAAGATATGTAAAGCTCTCTCATATTTTAATTAATATTAAAACTATGTCTAAGGGAGATGTTCTCAATATGCAGGCTTTTTTCATTACAAATCTCGAGCCTATAATGTTCTGGGAATTTATATCTCTCATACTTGAAGGCTTAGGGTATCAAAGGTAAAGCATGCTGGTTTTCCAATGTGTGAAAGTCTGCGATATCGTACTGATTCGTGGTAGGTTACTATGCTGTAGATTCATCAAACTAACATGATTGTGACATGTAATATATTTAATTGTGTTACATTTTTTGTTCATAATTTACTTGTGTTGCTAAGACGGTTATCATTGGCCAGAGGAGGGAACAAAGAAACTGTGATCATTTTATGAAGCCTTGTTCCTTATTTGGATCCTTCCCTTTGGTCTTTGAAATTTGAAATATGTTTTTCATTGCCAATTCATCAGCACAAATACTGCTAGATTTTGGTATACCATTAGGTGCAAGAATTTTAGTGTAGGAATGGATGTTCTTTCTTGTTTGGAAATGGAATCCTACTAATATGATATACAAAATCTGCTGGTTTATGTTTTAGTGTCCTGTTTGACTTCCTTCTCTGAATTCTCTTTTTCTTTTGGTTGACAATTTATGTACTTCTTTTCTTTCTGCTAAATTGGCTGCTGAAGCAATTACAAAATCCCTTTTCTCTTTTCTTTTCTTTTTTGTCACCTTTAGTATTCTCCTAACTAGAGTTGTCAATTGCATTGCAGACCGTTCATAAAAGTTCCTACTTGGATGGTTTCCTATGTAGTCATACTTAGTCAATACATACACGACAAGTTGAACTTCAGAATGTATAGATATTCTGTGTCACATCATTACATTGTTCAGTTAGCTTCACGTAACAGAACTTTTGACTGCTCCGCAGCTCAAAAGCATCTTGGATACTCGCCTGTTGTCTCACTAGAAGTAAGTTTCTGCTGTTTTTCCTTATATGTAAATCCATTCTTTTGTAACATGTAATATTCTTGTCATCTGTCTTTTCTTTTGGCACCCCTATTTTATACAGAATATTTCCAGATCCTCTGTTAGCTGTTAGTATTTCATGATTTATTAGGACTTTTACAAAAATAGAAAAAAAAATCAGTTGACTAGCCAAAGTTTAAACTTAGTGTATTCAACATCCTTTTCAATATCTGAACATATATTTTTCATCTCTTGGTATTTCTGAATAATATTCATCTTTATAGAGTAGAAGCACTAATTATTGTCTCCACTTCTAAGGGATTGAGTGGTTATAACTCAGAAGTTGACACATGAACATATCTTTGGTGGGAAGTTAGCTAGAGTTTAGGTTAATTCAGCTTATTTTCATGAACTGAACACTAGGATGAATGGAACTTGGTGGAATTGGGTATCCTCATTGATTTGCTAAATTTGAAAGCTGGAGGAATTTTTGAAGCAAAGGAATGGCTGTTGGGTGTAGAATTTTCTTGTATAACTGCTTTTGTCCTTTACGCCTTATCCTTTTCTTCCCTAAGTTGATAAATGGAAAGACAATTTTCATTCTCTATTACACTTTTTCCCGTTCATGTTACATTTTGTTATACCTTTAAGAAATTGAATTGAGCTCATAGAATGGTTTTATCTGAAGATCGTTTTTGTCATCTCGTGATCACATCAATCACATAATGTAGTTTTCAAAGATCCACTAGGGTGACTGCAACTTTTTTATCTGAAAGTTTGACATAACTTTTTTATATTTGTTTCCAATAATGCAGGATGGTATCAAGTCAACAGTTGCATCATTCTCTCATTTATCTAAAGACTCATCTTTTATGAGATTCGGCAATTTTGATGAACAATCCAAAGCAGAGAAGCTGCTAGGCAGCGGGATAGGTATTCTATTATATGTTTCTTATACAGATTTCAATAATGGTATTGCATAGCTATTTCTCTGAAGTTTATGCTTAGCCAAAGAATTTGTAGTGTCCTTTCAACAATTGAGCACATGATTAGTCAGTTTGTAGATTTACTTTTGCGTACTACTTTTGAGCATGTCATGCTATGCCATGAGATTGTACTGTGGGATTGAATAGTTAAAATGATTCTTTCTTCTAAAGTTGGTGAAGGTCTTTGGGTTGTAATTGTAGCTGACAGGCTACATAGTCCATCTTGACTTCAGCTTTAAGCCTAAGCCAAGGCAACATTTCATGGCAAACTGTACAATCAGATGGAGGCATAAAACAAGATGCATCAATTGGTCACTAGTTGAACACTTGAGCAGCATCATTTCTCTGGATGCACTCCATACCTGAGTGTTACATTTATTTTTTAATCTATTATGTGTTGTTTTTAGCAGTCATAAGATGTGGTTTGGGTTTTTCTAATATATGTTTTCTTAAAAATTTTAAAAGAAAAAAATATCTTTGATTTTTATTTTATTAATAATAGTTTATTTAAACTTTTAGTAATTTTACCGAGTTGGTGTCATTTGACACCAAAGCTCAATCAAACACTGTATTATAGCATATAGATAGATGCATCCAAATAGGCTCTTATAAATAAATGAGGCATGATAGTGCAGTTTTCTCCATATAGTGACCTTGAATTACTTCGATTCAGTTGCAGATGTCCTGCTGTGGAGAGATGAAAGGAGAACATTTATGTGCTTCCTTATACTGGCTTTGGCATTTTACTGGTTCTTTTTCTGTGGAAAAACTTTTACCTCATCTGCAGCGCAGCTTCTGCTGCTAGTTACAGCCATTCTTTATGGATACGGTATTTTAGCATCAGATATGTGAGTATTGCTAATTACATCCCTTGGTTCTTTCATCGCAGTTCATGGGGTCAATTTGTTGTAGTTCCCCATTTTTACTCATCGATTGATTCAATCTGGAATGTGAACCAGTTCCATGGTCCGCTTTGGACCTCTTTCACTTTTTGTTTTCCAGTGTCCGTGTTCAATGCCAAACTCTTTTGATTAAGATACTCTTTCCATTACCTCTCTTCTTTTCCATTTCCTTGTTTTTGCATATACCCCAGCTTCGGGAATGTCATTACCAATACAGAGATGGGGTTTGATTGCTTGTTTTCCTTTAGAATTTCTTTTTAAATAGTTAAAGAAATGTTCTAAAGTACTAATCATGTTTCCCGTGGTTCACTTTTACCATTTCTATCGACATGACCCAATCGGGCTATCTTCCTGTCTGGTAAACTAGTTTATTAGATGCCACACCCTTTTCCCCCTTGAAACAATTGGGACACCTACCTGAACCAATTTTCTCTTACAGTATTTACATTCCTGCTATTAGCTTATAAAATCTGCAGTTCTATTTTTTATTCAGTAACTTGCTGAATATCGTATTATTGAAATATACTTTTCTGTCTTAATTATGATTGCCTTTGCGACAGATGTGGTTTTGCTGTTCAAAACATACCTTCATCTTGTTTTGAAATCCAAAACTCAGACATGAAAAATTCAATCAGATCCATATCTTATTTGTGGAATAGAATAGTTTGTAGTATCCGATTGTTGGCCAAGGGAGAGGATTGGAGCAGGTTTTTCAAGGTTTGTATTTTGATGGCAATGTGTTTACGGTTTCATGCTTTCTTTTATAGTTTCTTTTACTTTTTAAACTTTTCATTCTTGAACATGTCAAACACATAATCTCAGTAAAAGTATCATGGATGCCCCTGTACTAAGAGTTGGATTATTTTGCCCCTTCTACTTTAAAAAGTGGGCAAATTAGCTAATGGTAGAAATGAATGGAATATTTTACGGAAGGACCGGTTTTCTCTTTGATCTAATGTGCAGAGGCTAATTTGTCCTTTTTTTTTATAGAGGGGGCAAAATGCAATCTCACTCTTATAACAAGGCCCTAAATAGTACTTCTACCTGAAATCTCCGACGGTCCGACCTTATATGCCACCCTTGAAACCCTCATTTGTTTCAGTTGAAATTTTGTATCCAGGTGCATTCTGGTACTTCATTGTTTTACATAATGTGCCACTATAATTTCCCATTGCATCTTAGGTTTTAAATAAAAGTAATAATGTTATTGGGTTATTGAGTTACAACTGTCCATCTCCTTATTATACGCACTCATCGACGAACTTGGTTTCCCTGTCAAATATTTTGAATCTAACTGATGGGTTAGCTTCTTTATAGCCTGACATGCATAAACTTTACAGCAAACTCAATGTGGATCTGTTGCAAACTTCGACTTGAAGCAACCTGAAATTTTTTGATTGATTATAACCATATGAGCTATGCATAGGTCCATACAAATACTGACATATGCATGTAACTTATACAGGTTGTGGCTTTCCTTTATTTGTTCAAGTGGATTGTATCGTATTCCTTGGCTGTTCTTGTTGGCATCGGTAAGTAACGATATTACTTTTTGTCTAAATGGGTAATTATATTGGTTCATTGTGTGATACTGACTTCAGAAATAATCCGTAATGCAGTTCTGGTTTTTGCCTTCACTGCATTCTTCATTTACGAACAATATGAATCAGTGATCGAAGGACTATGGGCAGTTTTGTTGTTTGGTATCATGGAATCAAAAGGATTGATAATAAGTACCCTGCCAGAGTCCGTCACAGCATTTCTTCGAAACAACAACGGTTCGCACCAAGAAAAAGCACACTTTTCGTAAATGCACGGTAATTACCAGTTCAAGCTCTTGTAGTAGTATTTTAGTTTTCTTTACTGATCAGCTTGTATTGTGTTTAGACTAGCTTAGACTAGCATCGATGATCAGACGATAGAAATTGTTTTCCTATCAAAATATAGTAGCTTAATTGAACAGCATAAATTCTACCCCGTATGCCGTATCATTAAAAGTAAATCAGGGTAAAATACACATGTTATCAGACTTGACGGTGAGTGTTGAATACAGGTACGTTCATATTGTTATCTTTTCGTATCTCATCATTTTTCAACATCCGTATTCGAATATATGCCTAGTTTTAGAGAAAATGAAGATTCCGAGTAACAAAGGGGACAACTATTTAGCACATGTTACCTGAATATTTCAACTGTTGAAATGTGGTTACTGGCCAAATGTAGTGTTCTAAAACTACATTCCATCGGGGACTTCCTTTTCCAGGTAGATTCGAAATTGAGAAAAGGCTGTAGATGTTGTAGTTTGAATTCTAGATTTATTAGATGTTCACTCTTTTATGTAGCTACATAAATAAAGGTAAATTAGTGAAAAATGAGCAAATTAGTTCTTACATGTTAGATTCAAGAACAAATTGGTTCTTCTGTTAAAAGTTTTATTCATTTCTACTATTAAAAATTAGTCCATGTATATCAGCACAAGTTATAAGTGTTACGTATAACTGTCTGGTTATTTTGTCAACTATGTTGGTTTTAAATAGTAAAAATGGATTAATTTTTTAACAGAAAGAATTAATTTACTATTTGATTTACTATACAGGGACTAATTTATCTTCTTCTTTTTTTTATTAAAGGGGTAAAATGTAATCTAAGAGACCTTCATAATCCATTTACCCTTAAATAAATTATAGTAATCCTCAAGTTCTGCTCGAGATGTTTTGTATCAAGCATTTTTCTGTTTTTCACCTTTCTTCGGTCATATTGCTGGGGTATGTTATTCAGGCTTAATGCGGTATGTTTAATATTTTCTAAACTTTTTCATGTATTGAGATTGTAATTTGAGTTACATTTTGTCCTAATTATAAATTTAGAATTTATATAATTTATGAAGTTGTACTTAGAAATTTCGATCTTGATTTTTCATTCTCGATTTTTGTCTATTTTAATTCATTTGAAGAGAATATTAAGCTTTTCTCTTATACCCTTAATTTTATTATTTCCAAATTCCGATCATAACTTTGAGAAATCTTTTTTAAAGTACATAATTAAAACATTTTTAATCCAATTATTTTTCCTTTTAACCAGCAAAGTCTTAGATTAAATATCAATAATCCAATTCCTTTTATTAAAACATGACGCATAATCTATACAAAAAATAAGACATTACAAATCAACGTTTAAATGTCATGTTTGTAAAATATTTTTTAATGAGGAGAAAAGCAAGATGATACTAACTGTAATATTAGAAAAATTTATAAATAAATTAGAGATGAATCATCTTAATACGATTTCAATTTTGCAAGTATTATTATTGTGCTCTATCATGATGAGACATTTTGATAATGATTCTCAATAGACATATTAACACTCTTATTTAAGCAAATCATATTAAAACAAAAAATACAATTACTTTCAAAGAAAATAGAGTGGACAAAACAAAAATTACGAAAATGTAGACAAAAAACATGATTTCATGAAAATAAAAAAAAAATTTAAATATCATTTAAAAAACATCATTAAAGAAATCGTAACTAACAACTAACTACTTGAAGATTGATACCATTTCAAGTAAAGCAAAAAAAATTGAATTGGAAAAAAATAAGCTGTTAGGGTTTTTGATTTAATAATGGGTGTTATGATTTGATAATATTCTCAAAAAACTTTTTTAAAATTAAATTATTATTACATCCTTAAAAAATCAAATAGATGAATAAAAATGTGAAATTTAGGATCATAAGGTTTTCATTTATAAATATTACACAGCTTTGAGGCTACTTAAATTGATCACGTAAGCAAACATTCTATTTTATAAATTCTATATAATTCAATTTAATTGAATTCCAAAATTATTATCAATAGGAATTTTATTATTAACAAATAGATAACTAATTTTTTAAATTTAAAAATAAAACTAAATTTTAGATATATAAAAATACAGCGATGGGAGCATAAATAAGCAAGTTGTATCATCGAATTTATAAATAAATATCCTAAATCATAACTTCACCCTTCACTTATACCTAATTTCCTATTTCTATACTTAAATTTTGTTTGTCCCATTATATTATTGTGAATGGATACAAATTAATTGAATCAATACAATGAATTGGATTGAAATTTTTTATTTTATAAATTTTAGTTAAACGGTGGATGAATTAATGACTTAATTAATTCAACTAGAGGTATCTTTAGGTTGGGTCAGGTTTGGACCGAGCCCCAACAAAATTTTAGACTTTACTTAAAAAATAGACTTAAATTTTGCACAAATCTGATCCATTATAGATGCTAAACCTAAGTCCGGACTAATTCGACTCATATTAAAGCCTATAGTATCAATATAGTACAGAAGGTATTGATACCTTGGGGAGAGTATTGAGACTCGGCTAATTTTTCTTTAGGCATTTATTAATATCTTGGGAAGGGTATTAATACCTTAAATATGTATCCGGGCCGAGTCGAGCCTAAATAAAAAAAAATATTGCCTGAAACACGACCCATTCTTTAAATAAATCTTATTTTTCGTCCAAACCCTCACACTTTATGAATGGATCTTCAAGATGGATTGAATGAATTGGCCATAAACACCTCTAAAATCAACTAGAGGTGCTCATGGGCCGGGCCGGGCTCAACTAAAAATTTAGGCCCACTTATTGGGCTCGAGCCAGATCGGGCCCATAAAATGGGCTTAAAATTTTGCCCAAGCCCGACCCAAATAAAAATACTAAAACCCGAGCCCTGCCCGGCCCGCCCATATTTATTTTTATATTATTTTATATAATTTTTAAATATATATAATACATAAAAAAATACTAAAAAAATCAAAATAAATATTTTCCAACAAATTGAAAATAAATTTTAAAAAATATGTAGATTTAAATAGCACTAAGATAGATGCAACTTAACAAGCAAATACCTCTAAAATAATAACAAAATTAACAAATACCTTTAAAATAATAACAAAATTAACAAATACCTTTAAAATAATAACAAAATTAATAATAAAATAAGTTTTATACAATATCCAAATAATAACAACAAAATAGTAGCAACTAATAGTAATATGGTAGCAAAATATGGAGAAACAACAAAAAAATAATATTAAAAAATAAAAAATAACAGATTTTTTTTGTCATTTAGTGAATTCGGGCCGAACCGGGCTGGGCTCGGGCAAAAAATGCCTTACCCGACGCCCGACCTATTTTTTAAATGGGCCTCATTTTTTTTGTCTAAGCCCATTTTTTGGGCCTATATTTTTGCCTAAACACTCTCACATTTTGGGCGGGCCATCGGACCGAGCCGGGTAGCCCGACTCATGAGCAGGTCTAAAATCAACCACTAATCTAGTTCTAAATACATTGATAAAAAGTGCCAAAATGAAAAAAAATAAAAAATAAAATAAAATAAAGCCATCTGCTGACATCACTTACATGCACCTCACGAGCGGCACGGCCTTTGGGTCACGGGCTAGGGCTTCCTTTATTGAAACGACGACGTTTACCTTGTTTCTCCTCCCTGTATATATATAAATAACTGTTCCCACATCTTCTACAGATTTCGGTTGGTCGGTTTTGTCTCTAGGAAAATTCATTCAAATTGATTTTCTAATTTTTAGGGTTTCTTTCAGATTTCATATCACTCTCACACAATTTAAGAAAAATATATTAAATCACTACCGTTTGGATATCTCTAACAATGTTCCCGCCGATGAAGCAACAAAACATCGGGAAACAATCGGAAGTATCCGATACGCCGTCGAGCAATTTATGGGTAGGGAACTTATCGGGTGAGACGGTGGATTCAGATCTGATGGATTTGTTCGGCAAGTTCGGTGAACTCGATAGCGTCGCTACGTACTCTTCTAGAAGCTTTGCTTTCGTATTCTTCAAGCGTGTGGAAGATGCGAAGGCGGCTAAGGAAGCTCTACGAGGAGCCACCTTGCATGGAAACCAGATCAAGATTGAGTTTGCTCGACCGGTTCGTTTCGATGTTCTTATCTTTTCTGACTATTTTTTAGGTTTTTCAGTTTTTGCTCGGTTTTTGTATATTTATTTGTGTCTTGAAAGAAACAAAAGAAAGTTTGATGTTTTAGTTCTGAATGCATATATTTACATTCTAGTTTTACAGTTTGTCATATATTATTCGTCTCATTTATATCAATGCTCGGAATAAATCTTGGAATTCTAAGGAATGCAACCAAATATGAAAATCAGAATTTAAATTTTTTAAAGGGATATAAAAATTAAGGAATGCGGGTTCAATATGATATAATTCTTTTGTATTGAAAGAGTAGGCGAAATTAAAAAGAGTCAAGGTGTAATCTGGGTTTAGATGAGAAAGCAATTTAGGCATGACATTGCCGAAGTTTCTTAATTCTTTCTTTAGTGGAACTGGGAAATCTTTGCAACTGTTAAAGGCATATCAATCTAATGCGAAAATGCTTCAAATTTTATGGATTTATGGCTTAAGGAGGGTAATGGTGTGAAACTTTTAAGACAATTTCCAGTGTTCTAACTCTATAAAGCTTTTTTCAGAAAAATGTGCAATTAGTAGTCCAAAGTATACGAATCCTAGTTTTTTCTTATTGTATTTGGATTGTTACATATCGTTATAGCGATAATAATCTTACACCGAGCAATATTTCGAATTTTAACATGTACTATTATTCTTCTAGCTATATGAATAGAATAACGGGTGCAGTAATGATCTTACACCAAGCAAAATTTCCAATTTTAACATGCATGCTCAATGGATTGATACATGATCTTAACGTGTATTCTTTATTATTCACAAAACTCTACTTTTTTATTTCATTTTTCTGTCTTATCACTTCTCCCCTTAATAACCTAGCAACAAGCAATAAAAAGGGATATGAAGTATGAAGGTTGATGAAATTAAATAATATTTAGTTAGTAGTATTGGTATAAAAAAGTGCTACTTCCTTTCCTTTTGTTTCTATAATGTGGGAAACTTTATAGGAGAAACAAGTATCTTCAAAATGCCATACATGCCCTTTCAAAACTAGTTTCATTTGTAAAATGAGTTCAATCATTCCTCTATTGATAGCTAAATCATCACTGTTAGCTTAATTTTCTTCTAATCTAGCCGATAATCATTGGTAAAAAATTAACATGGTTCATTTGGTGGCTATTGTTGACTGAGGTAAACTACAAACTACTTACTGACATGTTATTGCAATGAAAATTTACAAGATATATGGTATTTTGTCTAGGAGAAGACTAAAGCCCTTATAAACTAGAATTATAAACTAGAAACCTTCCATAAAGAATCACAAACTATAATGTTAAAGAGAAACCAAAGTGCTCTGTGAATTCATTGACCTCCCTTTTTAAATGTCATTCCATATGAATTAACAGAGGGTTCTATGAGGGTTGTATTCCCCCAACCGTGTTTGGATATGTTTCGGGTATTTATACTTAAAGAAAAATGAAAAAGTTGTAGGAACATAATTTAAAAGATCTTGAGATACAAATTTGTTTCTTCATTGTCTTCTTCCTAAAACCCATCTTCATTTCCCTTCCATCCTTTTTCAAAATATGGTTACACTTGTGCGCATTGGGCCTTTGTGCCCATGAGAAAAGAGAACAAAAGAAAAAGAAATTGATGTGGTCATCAATCTTAATTGGAGTGTCATACTTCTATTTTTACTAAGCTGATTGAAGTCCTTTTCATTCTGACATCCAGAGCGAAGGGTCAAATTTATACAACATTAAGCAGAAATTGATCTTGTGGGAATCCTTTGAGACATTCGCTTGTTCTTTTATTCTTTAAATATGCTTAAGTTCCTCTTAGAAGTGAATTTCTATTTACTTGTTTTCCCTTGACTTGAAAGAGAAGTTTGTCATGCTGAAAGTGGTTTATATTGTTTTTATTTGCTATTTTTTCCCTTGTTCCTTGTTCTTGACTTGAAGGATGGTAGAATGGCAGATCTAGACTTTTGCTTGCAATAGAATAAATATTTTGCATTTATATGAATTCATAGTAATAGAATGCTAGCATCACATCAGTAGGTTGTGATTCAAATTTTGCATTTATATGATCTATATTCCTCCAGTAATTAGTGCGTTTAAACTTGGATTATCTGTTTTCTTTTTCCTTCTAACTTGTCCTGCCTTATGTGATAAATAATGTCTAATCTTTTATCTTTTTGGGGTTTGTTGTGAAATTCCTCAGGCAAAGCCTTGTAAGAGTCTATGGGTTGGTGGAATTAGTCAAACTATTTCGAAGGAAGAACTGGAAGAAGAGTTTTCCAAGTTTGGTAAAATTGAAGACTTCAAGTTCCTTAGAGATCGTAATACTGCATTTGTAGAATATTTTAGAATGGAAGATGCTTCCCAGGCCATGAGAAGCATGAATGGAAAGAGAATAGGTGGTGCACAGATACGTGTTGATTTTTTGCGATCTCATCCTTCAAGAAGAGTAAGTACATACATTTAGAATGTTAAATCTGCTTTTAATAGTTAGATTACCAATTGGTTAGCATCTGTATTCCCAGACTAGTACTTCCCTGTGCTTAACACCTGTTCAACCGTTTTTCCATTTCTTCCATGTAACTTTAAAGTTGAAACACTCATTTCAAATGCTTAATATGCTAGTAGTTGTTATATTGAATGAACTTTCTCCTCGATCCTTTTGACAGGAACAGTGGCCTAACTCTCACGATCTCAGAGATGGGCCTTTTACTGGTAGAATGGGGCCTTCTGATAGCCATTTGGTGAAAAGACCAGTGAGTAATAAACCTAAAGCCTCTGTTGAACTAGATTTTGCATAATTATTCTTCATGGTTCTTGCATCTACATTTATTGCCTAAATTGAATATTTATACATTTTTCATGTAAATCATCTTTGTAGCATTCTCAAATAGTTGGCCGAAAGGGAGACAGTCAGCCTACCAATGTTTTGTGGGTAGGCTATCCTCCGTCTGTGCAAATTGATGAACAAATGCTTCATAATGCCATGATACTGTTTGGTGAGATTGAGAACATTAAGAGCTTCCCTTCAAGACACTATGCTTTCGTGGAGTTCAGGAGCGTGGAGGAAGCTCGTCGTGCAAAGGAGGGTTTACAGGGTCGTTTATTTAACGATCCAAGGATTACTATTATGTTCTCAAGCAGTGAACTTGCACCTGGCAAAGATTACTCTGGCCTTTATTCAGGCATAAAGGGGCCAGGGCTTGCCATGCTCTTAAGTGATCATCCATTTAGATCTTCACAAATGGACATGTTTGGTCAAAATCATACACTACCACCAAATACGGTAACTGGACCATTAGCAACTAGTGGTATTCTTGGATCGAATGTGCCAGTCAGGCCTTTTAATCATCAAGGTAGCTATGACCCTTTGCTTTCTGGTCCAGAATACAACGATTTATCTTCACATCATAATATGTTGGATGCTGATCTTAAAAATCTCACGGGTCCTAATTGGAGAAAATCTTCTCCTTCTCTCCCTTCTGCTCAAGTTGTCAGGCCTCCAATGAGACAGACGTCTGGTTCTTGGGATGTTTATGATGTGAATCAATTTCAAAGAGATGCAAAACGTTCGAGGATAGAGGCTTCATTGCCTATTGATGATTCTTCTTTTCCTTTAAGAAAGATGGATGATCTTGGACCTGGCTCAGACCATTTTGGGCCAGTAATTGGTGGGGGTGCTTCAAGTCCATTTTTGAATGTCCAGGGAAAGGGTCGTTTGAGTCCAGTGCCTGGAAAGCTCCCTGCTGGTGGACCTGGACGAGCTCATCCTGATAATGATTACATTTGGCGTGGCATTATTGCCAAGGGTGGAACCCCTGTTTGTCATGCCCGATGCGTTCCCATCGGAAAAGGGCTCGAGATAGAACTGTAAGTGCTGTTATTTTCCTTGGTACATCTTTCCATTTAGACTTCCCTATTTGTGAAGGAAATGCTTGATATTTGTTTGATCTGGTTAGATTTCCATTAAAGCTTACTTTCAGTTTTGATTTCTGGACAGAGTATATTGTGGTTTTACTGGAACCATTCTTTTGACTCTGTTTTCTGTGGTTAATGTTCTATTAGATTGATGAAGGGCGTATTCCATAAACATTCCTGTTGTAATTTATGTGCTATTCATAAATGTTTTGCATGCTACTCTTGTAATTTGTTGTAGTTTTAAACTCCTCTTGGGTTTTGTTTTACTCGTAGTATCTGAATGAAATTTCTTATTTACTAAAGATTCCTGTGTTTGAGGCATTGCCTGTAAGGTTATTTTCTTTGAATGCTCACTTCCTCAAAATATGTTAAATTTGAGTTTTCTTTGTTGTACTTCGGTGTTCTTTTGTTTATTTATTTATTTTTAATTCCTTCCAGTTGGTTATTATTATGTTACTGAATTTCCTTCTTTTCTTTTCCTCAGTCCCGAAGTTGTTAACTGTTCAGCCAGAACAGGATTGGATATGCTAGCAAAACACTATTGTGAGGCCATTGGATTTGATATTGTTTTCTTCTTACCAGATAGTGAAGATGATTTTGCATCGTATACTGAATTCCTTCGCTACCTTGGCTCAAAAAACAGAGCTGGTGTTGCTAAGTTTGATGATGGGACAACACTATTTTTGGTGCCCCCATCAGAATTCTTAACCAAGGTTCTTAAAGTTACAGGACCTGAACGGCTCTACGGAGTTGTTTTAAAGTTGCCTCCACAGGTGCCTTCCACTGCACCTCTACAATCACATCCACCTTCTCTTTCTCAGCATGATTATAGTCTTCCACATTTGAAGGAAGAACAAGTTTTGCAGAGGGAGTATGGAAGGGTTTCACACGAGGAGTCCGTACCTTCTGCAAGGCCTCTTGCGCAAACCACTGTGCAAAATCAACCACCCAGCAATGCTGCAGCACTTCCCCAAACTGGTGTTTCTTTAACACCAGATCTGATTGCTACTCTGGCCTCTTTTCTCCCAACGGTGTCACAGTCTACTGCTGTTGGTGGTGTTCAGCCTCCATTAGTGACATCAACTACACAGCCCTCATTTCCTCAAGGCATTGCACCGAAAGGAGCTCCTGCACAAAATTGGAACCAGGAGCAGCAAGCTTATGATCCTGCAGCCTCATCTTTCCAACAGTTCAATCCTCCAGCACAGTTACCACCAGCTCAGCATTACTCATCGATACCCAATACACCCATCCATTCTGCCCAAGTGGCCCATGGCAGCACCCAATATGTGGATTCTGCAGCGAGCTTACCACAGCAAACTGCTGCACCTTCAAGGCCATTAACTAATTTCGGTATCCCTTCTCAAAGAGAACATGTTTCTGCCCCTTTTAGCCAACAGTATCATCCCGAGGCCCCTTCGAATACACAGAATGGATATGGAATGATGCATGGAGCAGATACTTCTGGGTTGTATGGTGCGCCAGCTTTTCAGCAGCCGAGCAATCCTAATGTTTTGTCTAATCAGGTTAATGGTGCTAATGTATTCCAGCCACAAAATTTGATGCAAGGTGACAAACAAAATTTGGAGCTTCCTAGTCACGGACAGCAGCTGCAGTCTGTGGTTCCCGGAGCTGGTCAGGGCACATCAGATGTAGAAGTTGATAAAAACCAGCGATACCAATCAACGCTGCAATTTGCAGCTAGTCTTCTCCTCCAGATTCAGCAACAGCAGCAGACAAATACTCCAGGTGGACAAGGGACAGGGAATCAGCTGTGATATCTTCTTCAATCTAGGTAATTATCCTTTCCACAACTTATTTTCTTGAATGGATACATGCTAATTGGTTAGTATAGGGATATGTCTTGATATTTGTTTATCATGTGGTGATGGATGTTTGTTGACTATTATTAATCCTTCTTTTAGATGGTTGCATATGCATTCTTAAAATTATGCATAACCTTTTGGATTTAGAACTTAGAAAAGTGTCATTAGATTCGGCTAGACCTTTTACTATTTTGAGAATAGGAAGTGGGGCATTAATATCAAAGTGTTGGGATGTTATGTCATGTAATGAGATGGTTGGAATCATTTTTTGTTTGTCGAAGTGTTTCAAGATATAATGGTATTTCGAGATTGTTATGGGATTGGTTGTGACAACAAGGATATGAGAGTTCGATTTAATCTGATGTGTTTTTTAAGAGATGGTTTGGAGGTTGAAAGCGAATTTGCTGTTTAGGTGGTGCAAAGGATATGCGGAATATCTAAAGTTGAAACTTTCTAGTCATCTTTTTATCCACTATTCTCATTAGCCTTCCCATTGTAGGATGGCAATTATTTAATGGTTCAAGCTAAGATGATGTGGTTTGATCTGAAGCCTGTTCTTTTTGTTCCTTTATCATGTTGGACAAAAAGACTTTTCTCCGAACTGAGAATAGGTTTTTATTTTAGAAGTATTGCATTGGAAAATGTTTGGATGCTTATTCACATGGTTAAGAATTAAGCTGCAAATTTTGTGGTGCTGGGTAGTTCCAGATTGATCTAATCAACAAAAATATACCTGTTGGATAGTTAAACAATTGGTGCATTGCTCCGAGATATAGCCCTATAAAGACCTTCCAAATACATGTAAAACTTTTTAGAAAATTGAAAATACCTTCAAACACAACCATTTCTGACATTCACATGTGAGTCCATGTTACATAGGTTTTTATAATTAGTTATTTCTTTACTGAATCCATGAACATTTGCATTGGTATCTTTTTCCTCTTTGTTTTCCCCGCACGGGGATGAAGTTCTTTTTTCTCTAGCTCACTAGTTTTATCTTTATAGAAATTATTGTATGCATATGTTTTCCTTTAGAAATAGTAAATATTAGTTTCTTTAATCTTTGCTTTATGAGCATTATTACCGTATTTATACATATCACATCTTATGCTATTTATCTTATTGTTTGCATATATTTCAAAGCATTAATTTTGAAGATTTTGCCCTTTTCACTAGACTATAGGATGAACCTTTCTTAGAATTCTAGAAATGTAAACTTTTATGGGATTCAAATTTGTAATTTTGCTTTGTAAAACTGAGTTTTACTGAATTTGAGACTTACGTTGAAATGCCAAAACTGCTTTTTCACTCAAATATTTATCGTAAAGCTAGGTTCCATAAGACTCTAACTGTGTTGAGTCAGCCACTCGGCTATTAAATGACGTTTGAAACTTAACCTTAGCGTAGTGTCCCTAATAATTTAAAGAGCAATAAACTCAAATCACCATTTACAAACACACTCCTGTCATCATCATCATCCCCATCTTGAATTTCTCCAAAGCCACAAATTGTACATTTTAAAGTACTCAGTAAACAAAAATTGCGGCCAATCGTATTGACATTCGTTACAATGATTCGGGAGATAGGAATTTGGATGGTCTACTCTATTTTTCATTTGTTTTAGTTTTTACTCTTTTAAGTGATCAATCTTTTATACTTAGGGGATTGCTTTTGCTTTGCTTCAAGATGGGATCCCCCTCTACCTAGTTCGTAGTTAATCCCAAATCCTCGAAACAAATACTGCAAAAATCATTCTTCGGAAGTCAATTTTTTGCGAAACAAATTATCTGAAGGTTACTGATTATTTTCAAATTGATCTGGTATATACACACACAAAGAAAGCAATTTTCGTAAAAGAGATATTCGTATAGTATATATAAAGTAATATATTAATCTTGATTAAGGCTCTATTGTAGCATTTGAGAATCTAGTCAGCCAAATTCCAAATACATTGGAATTTGGTGACAAGAATGTTAAGGCACTTTGTTAAAAACGTCCGGGTCCGTTCTGATTTTGGTTGGGGATTCAATTAAACTTAGGTATCAAACTGTGGTTGGCTTCGCAATACAATTTATATTATCTGCCCTTTAACTTTGATGAAACATGAAAACTTGAATGGATAACGTATTTCATGTTCCGAGTTTTGGTTTTGTTGAGTTCCGTTAGTATCGAAGCGTTGGAATAATGTTGAATCCGATGCTTTATGTTGTGAAATTTCTTATCTATGAGCTTGCCCACTGACATGTGCATTAATCCTCAATTATTTGCATACATAAATCAATGTTGTCATATAACGTTTGGTGTTGCATTATTCACTATGATGTTACATACATGAATGCATTGAAATGCTATCGAACTGTCGATACCCTTTTTGGTTCATTTGTATCGACGTTTAAGGGGCCGAAAAGGGTTGAAACTACAGGATGGATTACAACCCAGTTTTTGTCAAGTTTCATCTCAGTTTTCGTTTCCTTTTTAACATAAAACAGATCGCGTAGGGAACTCATCGGGGTTGGGGTCGGAATAGGTCGTATTCATTTGAATGCTTCTATATGATTTAAACTCAAACAAATCTGAGCTTTAGCATAACTTTAATAGAAAAATGCATAGAATCTGAGCTCTGATTAAAAAAGAATACTGCAAACAATCTCCATACGTCTATTCAAATAACATAGCTTTTCTAATGGTAAATATATCTCTTGATACCTTATATTAGTTTCAATGCTCAAATTTGGTACTTGAATTCGATTTCTGTCGCATGTTTTAGCCCACTTCTGTAACATCATTAAAATGGTGTGATGTGGACCAATCAAGCTAGTGCAAGTGGCAACTACATCAGTTGATAATGTCTCATTGATCGGTACCATTTTGAATATTGAAACTAAATTAAGTTGTCAAAAGGTGTATTTAACCATTTTTTAGCAACGGTAGGATCATAATTTTTTGATTTTCTGAAACTAAAATATGAGGGTAACTTATCTTACCATTTCTAATGCGAATGGTTGTTTTCTATTCGAACTTATTAGCATTTATTTAAATATCAGATATGAATATGTTTACGGGTATTCCTGTTTTTACTCGAGCTCGTCAACGTTATATATGTTCGGTTGAATGTCGGATATGAATATGTTTACTAGCTCGTTCGAAGTTTGTCGACATAATTGCAGTAGGATTTAGGATTCATATTCATGGCGAAAATAAAATCCAAAATAATCTTCCATGTTTATTTCGTTTGTTTCCAATTCCCAACATAACAAAGCCTTTTTATATTAATTTATTTATTCGATTTATGTAGGCAAAAAATTTTGGGCTGTGAATCCGTAGATACGAAGCAAATTTTTTTCTGAAAATGAACAACTATCACCAGCCGTCGCCTGTTCGTGAATGAAAAATCCTTGTTATGCAAATTTTGTGGGTAATAGATTGACTTCAATCAAGGACTAGATTGTACAAATTATTTTTTTTCCCCTTTAGTTAATGAATATTGGCTTTGATTTTTATTTAGCCATGTCAAATATTTCGGCACAATTTATGTTTAATTATCTCGCTGTCTTATCGTGTTGTTATATTTAATCTGGAAGAAAGTTGAAATATGGATTAAAAAAAAAAACAGAAAAAATGATTACGTTTAATTCAGTGAAATTATGTAATGGGATAAAAGCTGCTGTTCTCACTTTGGATCTTCATTTTTCTTAATACGGTTAATCCTTGAATTTTGACTTTTTGTTCAATTTAATCCTAAAACTTGGGCTCTAAACATGCCTTCGAAAAACACCTGCCATGTATCATGTTTTAGGTTGGTATCATGTCAAAGTAAAACGTCACTAATTGAAACTTAAAATTTATTTTAATGAAACCTTCAACAGAAAACCTTTTCTGATAAGAAAAATTGGTCCTTGTAGATGTACACATGGCATAATAGTAAAATTTATTTTGGGATAATGGTAAAATTAGCCTTCCATGTTTATATTTCTTCAATCTTTGGTTATTAACTTTTGGGTAAACCACACAAGGAGTAATCTAGCTATTAGTGAATTTCTCTTGTGGTTACCTAATCGTGAAATGTTATAAAATGATCATTTAATCATAAAAAAAAATTACAAAATGGTCATCTAGCTATTCGATTTTGTCTTTTTTAGTCACTAATTGGCTAACATAAAAATGAAAGGACCCAAAAATTCATGATAGTTGAGTGATAAAAAAAGACAAAATTGAATAGTTGAGTGATGATTTTGTAATTTTGCATAGTTGGTGGTCAAAAAAGAATTTACTAATAGCCAGTGACTACTAACATAGTTTACTCATTTATATTTCAGTCATCTAAATTTTAAATAATAGACACTAACCTCAAATTATTATATTTTGGATTAAAAATTGATGTTTTAGTTAATATTTTCGTTAAAAAGAAAAGCTATTTGGTTATTTTTGAAAGGTTAATGGTAAACTACACTAGTAATCATCTAACTATTAGTAAAAAAAATTTCTATCACCCAACTATGGAAAGTTACAAGACAGTCACACAACTATGAAAAGCTACAAAATGATCTCCAACCATTAGTAAATTTATTTTTGGTCACTTAACTATAAAAAGTTACAAAATGGTCACTCAACTATTCAATTTTGTCTTTTTTATCACTCAACTATCTTGAATTTTTAGGTGTTTCCAGTTTTATGTTAGCCAATTGGTAACCAAGAAAGACAAAATTGAATAGTTCAATAATCATTTGCAACTTGTCATAATTGGGTGACCAAAAAAAAAAATTACTAATAGTTAGATGACCATTTTGTAAGTTTTCATAGTTGATGACCCAAGAAGAAACTTACTAATAGTTGAATGACTATTTTGTAACTTTTCATAGTTGAGTGATTAAAAAAATTTACTAATAGTTGGATGACTACTATTGTAGTTTACTTAATATAATTTAAAATCATGTTTAGGGACCGTTGGTGGAATTTACCCTTTTTAAAATGAAAAATCTCGAGAAGCATTTGATAGATTTCTCATGTAAATACAAATCACTCTACCACACCGCGAGATAGCACAGTATAAAGCAGCCAACAAATATATAAGATTTTTGCTGTCTCCTTCTATCCTTTCACCATCTCACTAGTTGAAAAATAAAAACCCAAATTTTAGCACAATTCTGTTCAAGATTTAGTCATAGAAACTTGTCCCAACTTTTCTTTTCTTTCTCTCATTTTCTAAATTCAGGGTTTTTGAAGTTTTGGAATTGTTTTTCAATGGAAAAAGAATTAGATGGGCTAGGGTATTTACCTCTCCGCATAATTCTATCAAAATTATCTCCTTCAGATATTATTAAAGTTTCTTGCGCTAATAAAAGGCTTAGAGGTTCAGCTTCTGACGATTCCCTTTGGGCTCAAATTTGTTATCAAGAGCTTCAGCTTTCAACCCCTCAAGATGATCATGGAAACCCTCTACCTTGTTTTATGGTAATTTTGATTTCATTTTTCCAAAACCCATTTCTTTATTTGTTTTTCTAATTCTTTTCTTAGTTTGGATGCTTGGATTTTTTGTTCTTCATTGTGTTTTTCTGTGAAATATTTTGTTTATTACTATTATTATTATGCGGATGTTCTTGTTTTTGAATTAGGAAAATATTTAACTTTATATTGGTTAGTTAAATCAGTTTATTGGGATCGATGACTCAAACTCTTGAAAATTTACTTAATAAGTTGGAATTTATAACGAGGAACAAATTTGGCTGAAATATTAAATAAATCAGTTTAAGGGGACCAGAGACTCAAATTTAGGAAATTTTAGACGAAAATAAGTTGTAAAATATTTTATGTTTAATTTTCTAATTCTTTTCTTCGTCTGGGTTTCTTTAATGGATTTTTTTGGATAAAAGGACCATTTTGCAAATAAATCAGTTTAATGGGACAAGAGACTCAAATTTTGGAAATTTTAGAAGAAAATAAGTTTCGAATTTATAAGGAGGAAAATATTTGAATAAAATATTAAAATAGCCCCTGAACCATACTGTTTTACTTAGATAAGCCCTTATACTTTTTCTGCACCTAATCAAACTCTTATTCTTTTATTGATACCTAAGGAAGCCCTTATTTTCTAGTGAAAAGTTTATTTATGTTAAGGGTTTTAGGTATAGATTAAAGATTAAGTGATTGTTTTGGGTTAAGTTAAAGTTTATTAGAATACAAGTTAAAAATGTTAAAGGGATTATTTTTGTGTACAAAATCAAATGAGAACCTATTTAAATACAATGGTAAAGTCAAGGGCTTTTTTATATTTTAGTCAAAATGTTTCATTAGGGTTGAATACTATATGGTATGTATGAATTTATGGATTTGGAAATGTAGATGATTAAATTCTTTCAAGTAATGTTTTTATATTTGTTTCTTTTTCCTTTCCAGTTAGCTTATCAGTTGTGGCGAGAGGCTTTCTCGATGTATCCATGGCCGCTTGTTAAACGAGTTAAAAGATGTTGGGATAAGCTTAAGAAATGGTTTAACAACAATTTCCCGGAGGCTGAGGCGACACTTAGAAGGGGTGCATCGGAATCCGATATTGAACAATTACAAACACTTTTAAAAGTCAAATTGCCGCTTCCAACTCGGCTTCTTTATCGCTTTCATGACGGTCAAGAACTGCCGGACAAAAAGAACCCGAAGACAGCTTCTAGTAGCTGGTTGGGAATTATAGGTGGTTACTCTTTCTATGACCATTCGGTTAATGTTTACTTGTTACCGTTACATCAGGTTATTGCCAAGACGAGATATGTCATTCGTTACCTTGGTTTTTCGAGCCGATCCAAGTGCATCGTCGTGGCTTCTTCTTTCGCTTTTAGGAGGAAACTCTTTTTCTTGAACTGTACCAATGGCCAACTTTTTGTCGGTACAAGGAAGCCTCTTACAGATAATGAAATGATTCCATGTGTCCCGAATACACTTATTCGTTCCGTGCACGATTTATATGGTGAAGAGCAACAAGACGCCATGTTGCTGTGGTTAGAGGAACACGGACGTCGTTTAGAGAATGGTATTATCAAAGTCCGTAAAGAAGGAGATGATCGAAGTATCAATTTATTTCCCGAGGTTCCTCCCTTATGTGTTACTACTGTAACAAATGGTGTGCAGGTAATTTTTGGATACTTCATTGTTTTGAATTGATTTTAACAAAGAGCTAGTATATGTGTGTGGCTAGCTGAGTTGACTTTGACTAACCTAAAGATTTATCGGTTTTTGTATATTTCTATCCATGCTGGAAACTACATAATTATTTTAACATATTTTAGTCGTTTTTTATATTCATGACCCTACTCTTAATGGTATTGCGATAATTGTTTTCATTATTTTTGACATGATGGTAGTAACGAGAAGTATTATCTTCTAGGTTCGTGCTTCAGCTGTGTTCGTTCCAGAATTTGCTGACCTACTAGATGAAGCCGAGAAGTTCACGTTTGCTTATTCAATCCGCATGTCACTCTTACCTGAAGGGTGCGTTATTAATGGAATGACCTTCGGCTCCTGCCAATTGAATAGGAGGCATTGGATCATTCGTGCTGACGAAGAAGTCGTATCCAGTGTTGATGATGAGGCCGTGATCGGACAGGTGATGAAATGCCTATTTCTTTCAGTTTAATTTATCCTATAAAAATTTATGCTGGTCTGGTTCTTCATGCCCTTTTATCTTGCTCGATTTTCTTTATATAAGTTAGCCTTACCAGAAAATAAGCTTTTGAAATGACCTAGCACTATCAGGTTTCTTCATTATTGAGTTATGTGAGCGACAATGATTAAAGAAGGAAGTTCAATGTTCGAGTGTTGTTTTCTGTTGACTATCACTAGACTTGCACTTATTTTTTGTGTATATTATTGACAAGAATCATCAAGTCATCAACGTTTTATATAAATCTTGTTTTCGTTTATGCTTGCAGTTCCCTCTGTTGCATCCAGGAGAAGGAGAATTTGTTTATCAGAGCTGCACGCCCTTACCATCTCCTTCAGGTTCCGTTGAAGGTTATTTCACATTTGTCCCTGGAAGGTATGTGAAACAAACTTGTGATTACTTTTAAAAGGTCTATTTCGATGAATCGTGTTACCTTTGACCGACTGTCTTGTCCCAATGTCTTGTAACGAGAGCCGAAATCCTTGGCAACAGAGTTTAGATTTAAATCCAATGTGATCGTAGAAATGTGTTGAGAAGAATGGGAGTGAGAGTGATAAAAATACTTTTAATAGAAAATAAGAAAGTCCGGAATGTATTTCGAGCGTAACCAATGAGTTCACTTTTGTATGAGAATTATTACATAAACATCGTTTTCTTCCTACATTTAGTTTCTTTTTGGTTAAAACTGGCAATATTTTTCCGATAAACGGCAACAAAAATTGATAAATGAGCTTAATTGAGCTCAAGCTTTGAGTAGCTCAAACTTGCCACTAGTCGAGTTCATCTCAGCTCGAGTACATTCGTACTTTTATGATGCCCAAATATGCCCGTCATTCCTCAGACCGATGTCGGAATATATGAAATGAACACAGATAGTTACTAATGTAAACTTTGATTCTTTTGTGGTTAGGTTGGCTGATCCAAGAGGCGGTCCATTTAAAGTTCAAGTGGCAAGGTTCCCATTAGAAATGCCAGATTATGTTTTTTGACAAAAATTCCTGATTTCAGACTTTTTGTCTGTTTGTATGTGTGAAAACCCTATTTTGCTATTTCATTACATTTTGCCATATTACTCTCATCATAAAATTTGTTACTGGTCATTGATGAATGGGGTTTGCTTGTGCGTAAAACACAGAATATATTGGGTAAATTACACTCAGGGTCATTGGTCATTAAACAATTAGTAAGTTTATGTTTTAGTCACTCAATTTTAAAAAGTTACAAGATGGTCACTGAGTTATCGAATTTGATATTTTTTCAATTTTTGTAATGACATGCGTGGCACCACATCATCGCATTGGACTAAATTTGAGAAATATTTTCCAAATTCCAAATACAATTTATATTATCTGCCATTTAACTTTGACGAAACATGTCAGGTTGGAATGATGTCAAAATGCTGATGGTTTGCTTTATGATGTGAAATTTCTTATCTATGAGCTTACCCACTGATATGTGCATTAATCCTCAACTATTTGCATACATAAATTAATGTTGTCATATAACGTTTGGTGTTGCATTATTCACTATGATGTTACATATATGCATACATTGAAATGCTATCAAACCGTGGATACCCTTTTTGGTTCATTTGTATAGACGTTTAAGTGGCCGAAAAGGGTTGAAACTACAGGATGGATTACAACCCAGTTTTTTGTCAAGTTTCATCTCATTTTTCGTTTCTAGGGAACTCGTCGGGGTTGGGGTTGGAAATCGGAATAAGTCGTATTCATTTGAATGCTTCTGTGTGATTTAAACTCAAACCAATTTGAGCTTTAGCATAACTTTAATAGAAAAGTGCCTAGAATCCGACCTCAGATTAAAAAAGAATACTGCCATACGTCTATTTAAGTAACATAGCTTTTCTAAGGGTAAATATATCTCTTGATACCTTAAATTAGTTTCAATATTCAAATTGATACTTATGGTTTTTCTTTTGGGTTTAAATTGGCACTTAAATTCGACTTCTGTCACATGTTTTAGCCCATTTTAAAATTAAATAGTTAAATGACCAAAAAAGAAATTTATTAATAGTTAGATCATTATTTTGTAATTTTTCATAATTAAGTGAGCAAAAAATAATATTAATAGTTATATGACTACTAGTATAGTTTATCCAATATAATTCTAAATATGCTTACGTTTTTAAATGATAACCCATTTTCTAAATTTTAGGTTTTAAAGTTTTGGAATTGTTTGTGGAGGGAAAAAGAATTACATGGGTTAGGGATTTAGGTCTCCACATAATTCAATCAAAATTTCAAGAGTTTGAGTCTTTGATGCCAATAAACTGATTTATTTGCAAAAAAAAAAAAAAAAAAGTCTTTTATATAAGGAAATTGACATAACTAGTATAAAGTTATTGATCTTTTCCTAATTCAATTACAATAACAAGATCATCATGGCGAGAGGCTTTTTCGATGTATCCATGGATGTCCGTTAAACGAGTTAATAGACGTTGGGATAAACTTAAAAAATGGTTGAACAACCTCAGAGACTGAGGCTACATTTAGAAGGGGTGCATTGGAATCCAATATCGAATAATTACAAGCACTTTTAAAAATCAAATTGTCACTTTCAACTCGACTTCTCTATTGCTTTCATGACGGTTAAGAACTGCTGAACAAAAAGAACCCAAAGAAGGTTTCTGGTAGCTGGTTGGGAATTATAGGTGATTACTCTTTCTATCACCATTCGGTTAATGTTTACTCGTTACCGTTAAGTCAGGTTATTTCCCAAGTAACGTATGTCATCTCGACAGTTAAGTCAGAGGCAATAACCTAACTTAACGGTCACAAGTAAACATTAACCGAATGGTGATACAAAGAGTAACCACTTATAATTTCCAACCAGAAGCCACCTTCGAGTGCTTTTTGTCCGGCAGTTCTTGACCATCATGAAAGCAACAGAGAAGTCGAGTTGAAAGTGACAATTTGATTTTTAAAAGTGCTTGTAATTATTCAATATCGGATTCACATGCACACCTTCTAAGTGTAGCCTCAGCCTCTGAGATTGTTCAACCATTTCTTAAGCCCAACTTCGTTTAACGAATGGCCATAGATACATCGAGAAAGCCTCTCGCCATTTGTTATTGAATTAGGAAAAGATGAATAACTTTATATTAGTTTATTGGCATCATAGACTCAAACTCTTGAAATTTTACTTAGATAAGTTGAAATTTATGATGATGAACAAATTTGGTTGAAATATTAAATAAATCAATTTAAGGGACCAAATACTCAAATTTTAGAAAAATATAAGTTAAAATTTATATAGAGGAAAATATTTTATGTTGTTTAATTTTCTAATTCTTTTCTTAGTCAGGGCTCTTTTTTTTTTTTTTGGATTTTTGGTCCTTCAATGATTTAATACTTTTCATTGTGTTTTATGTTAAGGTTTTTGTTTTCAGTTATGTAGTTTGTTCTTGTTATTGAATTGATTTAAGTATTAAGGACTTGCTTAAATTAAATGGTAAAGTTGAAGGGCTTTTTCCATAATTTAGTCAAAATGTTTCACATTGTATTTTCCATGAATATTTGTGTTGATTACTTGATTTTGTAACTGTTCTATTCTTGTTAATGAAATTTAAAAGAAATAATATGCAAAATGAAAAATATAATAAAAACCAATTTTCCAAAATATACACAAAATACTAACACTTAAAAAATTATTTAAATAAGATTACAATTTTTAAACATAGAAAATATTAACACAAAAATCAAAACATAAGACTCTTTACTTGTAGTTAAATGAGTGACTGAAAGCTGACGGTAGTTTCGTTTTGATCACTCAATTATTGACTTCATTCTATTTTAGTCATTCAGTTATTAATTTTTTGATTTAATCACTAAGTTTTTCGAGATTCTAAAAAATAAAATTAGCCCTGTAATGTTTACACATTTTATCAATTTGATCTTAAATATAAAACATCTGACAAATTTTGCCCTCAATTGTTACAAAATTTGTCATTTTAGTTCAGATTCTAAAAAATTCAATAAATTTAGCCCTCAACATTTACAAAATGCCACATTGTGCTATTTGATTGGCTAAAATAGCCAAGAATTCTTTTAAACCCCTGTTAAAAATTTAGACCAAAAAGCCATAAAGGATCGATACTTTAGGTATTAAAAATAAAATTTAGCCCTCAACATTTACAAAAACTTTAAAAATCAAAATTTGTCAATTTGTAAATGTTAAGGACTAAATTTATTGAATTTTTAGAATTTGAACTAAAATAAAAAATTTCATAAATATTGAGGGTTGAATTGCTTTATATTTAGGATAAAATTAATTGAATATGTAAATATTAGATGGCTAAATTTGTTATTAGACCAATAAGAAAAAACCACGTTAACCTTTTGTCACTCATCTAGCAGCAAGAGTGACTAAAATTTTAATTTTAAAAAGTTTAATGACGGTAAAAGTACCATAGAGACCCTTGCACCATGAGTTAGGTTGCATTTTGCTCCATTTACTTAAAATATAAGCAAATTAGTCTTTGTATGTTAAACCAAAGAGCAAACTAGTTAGTTTAATTAAAACTTTAATTTATTTCTACTGTTAAAAATTAATGTAGCTGACGAAATAACTAAATAGTTACACATAGCGTGTCACGTATCAGGGGCGAAGCAAGAAATTTTTTTTGGGAGACCAGAATTAAAATGTATATTTTTACGATATTAAAAATGTAATTTCATTATTTTAATAGCCTATATCTTTATAATTTTTAAAAGATTAAATTAATTTTTTATCATTTTTAAGGGGCCTAAGTGTAATTTTACCTTTTTTAATTTGAAATCTTATAAATTATAAATTGGTCTAAATGAAAAAAATTTCATTTTAGGGGGACCAGGCCGCTGCCATGGCACCCCCTAAAATGGTAGAATTTAAATATAGGCCCTTTGTAATTTATAAAAATTTAAATTAGTAATGGTAAAATTACATTTTACCCCAAAATGATAAAAAATTGATTTAACCCTTTAAAAATTATAAAGATATAGGCTATTAAAATGATGAAATTACATTTTTACTATCGGGAAAAATATACAATTTAATTCCTGCCTCCCCAAAAAAAGTTTCTAGCTTCGCAATTGGCCCCTTCCAGCCCCTCTAGCTTCACCGCTATCATGTATACCTCACGTCAACATACAATGACCGATTTTTAACAATAGAAATGGATGGAATTTTGAACAAAATGATTAATTTGCTATTTGATCTAACATACATAGACTAATTTGATCATTTCTTAATTGAATGAGCGAAATACAGTCTAACTCTTAATATAAAAACTTACATAATACTTTTACAATATAATGACTAAATCGAAAAAAAATACAAATTGAATAACCAAGATTTTCGATTCCATGGTCTTTCTTTGCTTCTCTTCCCTCGTCTATCTTCGAAGGTCATTTTTCTATAATCATGTATATGTATATATATATATTCTTAATTTATTTATATGCCAATTTCACCCTTTTTGAACCTTTTTAAGGAATTACAAATTTTGAACCTTTTAAAGAAAATTTCAAATCCTTCCAATGTGAACACAAGATTTCATATTGAAATTCCATTTATGGCATTAATTTAGGCACTTGATTTTAAAAGTAAAGTGAGTAATTATTTAGTAATAATTAACTAAAAATAGTTACCTAAAACAAAGTGTAATCATGATTTTCATGGCATATTTAACGCTTGTTTTAATTTCCTAATAATTAACTAAAAATAGTTTGTAATTAATTGTTGTGCATTAATTACTTAAATATGCGTTATTTGATTGAATATTAATGTAACGTCAATTATTGTTAATTTTTTTTTCTTTATTAATTGTCCCAATTTTTTGAGAAATTAATATTTTAACCCATATTTATGTTATTTATTGAATTCTACTTTCAAATTTCAAGCTTGTTCAATTAAATCCATCTGTTAAGCAAATTTGATTTTCATTCAAAATAGTATACAATAAAAAAAGGTATAATGACAAATTTAGTTCTTAATATTTATATTTTTTTATCAATTTGGTCCTTATTCATTTTTTTAGCTAAATTTGACCTTCAATTTTTTTTTTGAAAAAGATAAATTTGACCATTATCCTTATAAAAATAGTCGAATTGTTTTTTTTTTAAATATAGACTAAAAATTAAATTTCTAAATATAGCAACCTACATGGCAATCCACGTTTACTTCATTTTTTTTAAAATTTTATGAATTATATGAATATTTTTGATTTTTTAATATTTTTATAATTTTATTAATGTGATATATAAGACAAATAATGTCATATTAGCATGAGGTACAAATGGACTGTCACACATATTCGCATGCAAACATCATTCAAAAATTAACGTTTTGGTCTCGTATTCATAAAAAAAATTTAACTCTTTTTGAAATGTTAACGGTTAGTTAAAAAAATAAGATTTAATTGACAAAAATGTAAATGTTGAGGACACAATTTACCACTACGCCAAAAATAGAAACCGACTACGTATTCTAAGTTAATTAAGTATTATGATCTAGATTTTAGTTCGACAAGTTCAACTACTTAATCTAATTAGACAACAATCAACGGTCATATTAAATCGAGCTACTTGAATCTAATTAGACAACGGTCATCGATCATATTAAACATTTGAATTCTTTTTTTCCAAATTGGAATAGACAATGATCAAATTAGATTTGAATTTATCGAATTAAGTTCCCGTTAGATTGCAATCTTACTTACTTTTACTTCAAAGAATATATAAAAAAATCGAAAATAGGTTTAATTATTTCACCTACTTTTATTTTTAAGAATTTAGTCGTTTTACTTGCTTGATTTAGAAACTAATGTCTAACAAAAAAACACCATTAATAAAATTTTCGTTAAATTAATATTAGAAAAGTACTAGTTAATTAAGTACTACAATTTAGATTTTAGCTTGACGAATCGAGCTACTTGAGTGTAATTAAAAAACAATCATCGATCATATTAAATTTAGATTTTCCGAATTAAACTCAAGTAGATTACGATATTACTTACCATCACATCAAAGAAAACAAAAACGGCGCAAAATAGGTTCTATTATATCACTATTAAAACATTTAAAATTTAGTTTTTCTATTTTTATTTTTAATAATTTAGTCCTTTTATTTGTCTAATTTGAAAATTAGAATCCAACCGGTAACACTATTAATGAAATATTTGTTAAATTTGAGTGCATTATATTTAAATATTAAAAAGTAAGATTTAAAAACTAAAGCCTAATATTTAAAATAATTATTAATTAGGATTTAATTTTTAAATCAGACAAATAATTGAAAGTAAAACTAAATTTGAAATGTTTAAAATGTAGAGGGACTAATTTTAAATTATACCTGGAAATAAAAAGGAGTAAAATATAATGTAGTAGATCTCTTATTATATATAAAATTTTATTTATTAATTTTCCCTTTTTCTCTGTTTGGCCCTTTTCCCACCATGTGAAATCATATCCTTTGTTTTCGATTCCGTTTCACTTTTAATTTAAAAAAAAACATTTCATCATTAATTCCTCCCAATTTCCTTCCTTATATGAAATTTTTTGATTTATTTCCATTTATTCTCATTTTAATTTAATTTTTTTTAAAAAAATCTAGCGTTAGATTTTCAAGTCCCTGAAAAACCCCATCATTTTCCGGGGAAAAGAAAATCTCTATTTAAACTGCTGCTGTTGTTGTTTTTTGTTTTCCATTTTTCTTCACCAAATTCTCAGTTCGATTTTCAGTAATTTTCTTTTTATTTATCGTTTCCCATTTGTTTTCAGTACCCTTCTTCTTCTTTTTTTCTTCTTTTTCTAGTTTCAGATCTTTGCTTTTCTTAGGGTTTTTGTTCCTGCTTGGGTTTTAGTTCCAAAAAAAAAATAGAGATTTAGAGGTTTGTTTTTGAATTTTCCTGAGAAAATGGAGAAGGACAAATCCCCAGGCTTGCCACCGCCGTCTGGTCGGTATACTGGGTTTGCGGCCGTCGGGAATGTTTTGAACTCAACTGGATGTTTCGGTCAAAGTTCTGATGCGAATCGTTTTAGTCAGGATATTAGCAAAATGCCTGATAATCCACCAAAGAACTTAGGTCATCGCCGTGCTCATTCTGAAATCCTTACTCTTCCTGATGATATTAGCTTTGATAGTGATCTCGGTGTTGTTGGGGCGGCTGACGGACCGTCGTACTCTGATGATACGGAGGAGGATGTGTTCTCTATGTTTATCGATATGGATAAGTTCAATGCTTCTTCTGCAACATCGACTTTTCAGGTTGGTGAGTCGTCAGCCCCCGCCGCTGCTCCGGCGACTGCTCAGGTGGCTGCTGCTGCATGGACTGGGATGAATGGTGAGAACCAGAGTGTTACTGTTGGGTCTTCGGAGAAACCGAGGGTTAGGCACCAACATAGCCAGTCGATGGACGGGTCGACCAGTATTAAGCCGGAAATGCTTATGTCCGGTTCGGAGGAAGTTTCACCTGCTGAGGCTAAGAAAGCTCTGTCTGCTACTAAGCTTGCTGAGCTTGCTATTATTGATCCCAAGCGTGCTAAGAGGTATCTCTTTTTCTTTTCTTTTTTTCATTACAATTTCTTATATATATACTCAGTTGATTGAATTGGTATATATTGTTAGCGTTTTTAATTATGGATTTAGTTAAAAGATTCATGCTTTAGAAGGAAGGATTGCTGTTTAAGGAGGTAGGGATTTTTACTTTTTTTACTATGATATTTGTTTTAATGACGACACAATTCTGTTTTATGAGTTTGGTGATTATATTTTGGGATGGAAGTGTGATCTAACTCATGGCTGAAGTTATATCAGTGTGGTATGTGTTAGTGAAAGAATTGTGCTACTTGCTCTCAAGATATTAATTTGTCGTTAGCTTAAATCCCAGCATTAAGCCTTTTGCATCGAGTTCCATGTGATGTTAATTTGTTGTTAGCTTAAATACCAGCATTAAGCCTTTCGCAACGAGTTCCATGTGATGTTAATTTGTTGTTAGCTTAAATCCCTGCATTAAATGTTCACAATGTGCTCCACATGTTGTTAATTTCTTGTTAGCTTAAAGTCCAGCATTAAGCCTTTCATGACATGCTCCACGTGATATTAGTTTGTTGTTAGCTTACAGTCCAGCCTTAAGCCTTTTGTAACGTGCTCCACGTGATGTTAATGTGCCATTAGCTTAAAGTCCAGCCTTAAGCCTTTTGTAACGTGCTCCACGTGATGTTAATTTGCCGTTAGCTTAAAGTCCAGCCTTAAGCCTTTTGTAACGTGCTGCACGTGATGTTAATTTGTTGTTTGCTTAAATCCCAGCATTAAACCTTTCCGATGTGCTCCGCGTGTCATTAGTTTGTTGTTAGCTTAAAGTCTTGCATTAAGCCTTTCATAACATGCTCCACATGATGTTAATTTGTTGTTAGCTTAAATCCCAGCATTAAGTCTTTTCCAATTTGCTCCACATGTTAGTTTAAAGTCCAGCATTAAGTGGTGTTGTTACTCTTTTTTTAACTCAATTCCCAGCATTAAGCCTTTCACTGTCATGGCAAGGCCATCTTCATAAAGATGCCATGGCTCAGAGACTACTTAACTAGGTTTTAACTTGAAGCTAGCTTGAAACTAGGGCAGTTGCCTAAGTTATTGTTGGCTTTTTTATCTTCCCTTGTTTGCATCTCTTGGTAACCTCCTCTGTCCCCTCTTCTTCCTCTCTTCTTTAAAAGAATCTTCCCCTTTGTATTAGACTTATCTTTTCCACAACAGGGATGATTGTTGTTACCCTGATTTTTTTTCCAATTTGATGCCACCTTCTTTTTTCTTTTAAAAAAACAGGATCTGGGCAAATAGGCAGTCTGCTGCTAGGTCAAAGGAAAGAAAGATGCGATATATAGCTGAACTCGAAAGGAAAGTTCAGACGTTGCAAACTGAAGCAACATCACTCAATGCCCAGCTGTCTCTGTTACAGGTGGTTTCATAAGCTCCAAACCCTCTCCTTGATTGTGTGCCAAATGCTGTTATATATATTGGAACTTCATATATATATATTATGATTTTGTTTTCTTTTAACTTATTTAGATCTAATGTTTCATATAACTCTTTATCTGATAACTATGAACAGAGAGACACCGGTACTCTGACTGCTGAAAACAATGAGTTGAAACTGCGTTTGACAACAATGGAGCAGCAGGTTCATTTGCAAGATGGTGGGCGCCTCTTGAGAACTTGTTCTTTTTAAATACCAAATACCAATATGTTTGCTTTATTGCATCCTTCCGTATACCTTTTTTGTGTAGTCCTCATCTTGATGGAAAAAAATTATCATGGGACAACATGCTATTTCATGATGATGTGAACATTTTACATGTGAGAATCTGGTTGAATGGACATTTTTAGTTTTAATAATACAATAAACAATACTCTTGGAGAGATGTTTCAGTATGTGCTTAAATTGTTATTTAGTTTATTGAATTAAGGCGCTTTATTTTATCTCTTATAACACGAAGAGGTTCATTATTGATCACAACCACAAGTAAGTAATTGCTGTTGTTGTTGTTTGTAAACAATTGTGTTTTTCATTCTTTCCACTGCACCTTTTTAAACGCTTTTATGTACTTCTGCTACTTATTGCAAAGATTTGAGATTATGTTTTCATTGGTATGGACGTGTGTGTATAGGGTCACACTGGTCGCTGTTTAAGGCTATTCTTTCTTGGCTAGACTAAAAAATCCTGCTTGCTATTGATTAATTTGGCTTTTATTACTTTATTTGTGACAATGTGCTAGTAACGATACGGATATGTATCGAATTTGAGAGAAAAAGTAGGTATTTATTTTGAATGGCTATATGACCCTTTGAGTTTGACTTCAGTTGGAAGCAGATAGTATATACTATAACCTTTTTTGGACTCCTAATTGCTCTAAATGTAGCATGTTTAGGTGAAGCCAGTTTCAATCATATTTTTGCACTTACATATCGAAGTAAGATCTATAACATGGCTGATATAGGTTCTGAATATTCATCTTTGTGGAGTTGAGCTCGAGCTCTAGCAATTCAAGTTTGTTAAGAGAGTAAAATGTTTATTGAGTGAAGCCTGAGTAGATTACAAGTAATACCCCTAGCTTTTGATAATATGTGTTTTACTCAACTGTACCTCAGATTCCTTTCCATGCACAGAGACGGTATTTACTATTCCGATGCACTCGAGTGGTGCATGATGTAGCTTTTCCACTTTTGGTTTGTATATCAGTTATTATGATGTAGTGAGTAGCTTTTGATGTGGTTTTGTATGTAAGTTATGAATATAAATGCCTCTTGTTCTACTACTATAAACATGGGATTTATGTTTGAACTTCTTTCATTATCACTCATATTCATGATTCTTTTTCTTTTCGATGTTTGGTAGCATTAAACGAAGCACTGAAAGATGAAATCCAGCATCTGAAAGTACTGACCGGCCAATCTATACCAAACGGTGGACCGATGATGAACTATGCATCTTATGGAGCTAATCAACAATACTACCCCAATAATCAAGCTATGCATACTCTGCTAACCGCGCAGCAGTTCCAGCAACTTCAAATCCAATCCCAGAAACAGCCGCATCCATTCCAACTGCAACATCAAACTGGGGACATGGGAGTTAGAGGTTCCGTGCCAACCCCTAACCACAAAGATGCTTCATCGGATGTCAGCTTGACAGCATCAAAGGATTGATGGGTTAGATGTTTCTATAAGACTTGGTATTTTGGGTTCCTTTTTATAGATAGGGCATATGTTCCCTTCCATATTTGTTGTTTCACATCTCTTTCTCTCTAGGCTTTTTTCCATATAAACTTTATTTCTAGGTTGTTATATTTACATGTAGGCGGAGACTGAACTAAGATTTATATATAATATTATCCGGTATAGTTTTACCATTTCCGAAGTTGTCCGATTTTCGATCTATTTCGTGCCCCATTTTTGTTGCTCAGCTTGTTGCGTGTCAGGTTACTTGGATTTGAATGTCTGATATGGGTATTTGGGCAAAAGTACAATGGAGGCTTGCATTTTGCTCTTTTTACTAAAAAAGATGGGTAAATTAGTACTTATATATTATATTAAAGAGTAAAGTGGTATTTTTTTTATATAAAAAAACTTATTTTGACGTACAATGATAAGTTTTTAACAATAAAAAATGATGAAATTGTAAACAGAAGAATCAATTTGCTTATTGATTTTACATATAAGAGTTAATTTATCCATTTTTCTTAGAAGAAAAGACAAAATGTGATTTTACTCCTAATATAAGGATTTTTATGGAACTTTTACTTGAGTATTTGTAATGTTTTTTTTTTTTTTTTTTTTTTGTTTTCCACGTACATAAAGCTAGAGTACTAGGCAGGGCCTTTGCTCTTTAGTGTGAATTTGGATGAACGGTGTCGTATGTTTAGTTTACTTTTTGTCTTACGCTACAATATCGTTACAGTATCTAATTTCACCGCCACTGTTATTTTTACACTAACCACAAGTAAATACACTTTTTTTTTTGGAAACCTTTGAATTAACCGTGTATCTTGACTTGAAAGTGTAATACAAAAGGCAACTTGAAAGTATAATACAGAAGGCAATGTGTGACTGATTAAGTTTGGGAGATTGTAATACAAAGTTCTTTCATAGTCATGCTCTTGAAAAAAGAAAAAAACAACTCAATTTGTGCGATTCGTAATTCTAATGGTGAGTGGATTTATGACCTGGAGACACTTAGAGGGGATTAGCTTTTTCAAAAATTTGTATGGAGAAAATCCCTATCTCATGGGAAGTTTGCCCCTAATGCCTTCCCCCAGCTTGATCTTGTTCATATCAAATTTTTGGGTAAATCAATTATTGATGAGAAAATAAGGGATGCTTTTTTTGACATTAGTGATGACTTCCATGCCTTTTTCTTCCAGAAACAATGGAGTATAGTAGGGGAGTAGTTTGCGAATAGGTTAAAACAATTTTCGCTAATGGTACTATGGATTCTAATTTAAATAACATGCCGATTGTTCTTTTCCCTAAGATTTCAAATCCTGAGAGCTTTATACAGTTCCGTCCTATAAGCCTTTGTACGGTTCTTTATAAACTTGTTATGGAGGTAATAGCTAATCGCTTCAAGCTTATTTTCCCCAAAATTATAGCTCATGAGCAGACTAGATTTATTGCCAGAAGGAATATTATTGACAACATTGTCATCATGCAAGAGGCAATTTAATCTATGTGAAGCAGAAATAAAAGGACGTGGATGACGATCAAAATTGACCTAAAAAAAAGTGTATGAAATCCATCGATGTTTCATTACAGGTGGCAAGTATCCCGGATTATTTTAAAAATGTTATATTATCTGTTATTAATAACTCCACCTTGCAGGTTTTGTGGAATGGAGTCCTATCTAATAAATTCTACCCGATCAGAGGGATTCGATGGAGTTGTCTACTTTCTCCCTATCTTTTTGTGTTATGCATGAAATGACTTGGTCACAATATACATAATTCTATTTCAGTTGGGGAGTGGAGTCTTTTATATTTTTAAAATATTTTTAAAAATAAAAATTATAAAAATTTTCAAAAATAAACATGGAGTACATGTAAATTATCATGTAAGTTAACATATTTAAAAATTTAACGTTTTAATCACTATTTTTAATAAAATACTAATTTAATTATTTAAAAGGTTAATAATCAAATTTATCGTTTTATAAAATTGTTTGGTTTCTGCGCTCGCGCTGATGCGTTCGACCACCATTTTCTTTCTTATCCTATGCCTTTTGCATTTTTGCAAGCTAAGTGTCTCCCTGTATAAAGGTGATATTACTTGAAGGTCATAGAGGAAGTCTCTTTGATACGAGAGATCCGGAGATGCTTCACATAGGTCAGTGATAAAACAACTAAAATTCAAATCCTAGGGTTAAATTTTTTTCTTCATGTAACGATTTATAATTTTGCTTTTATCTGATGGAGTAGTAAACTAGAAGGCCTTAACCACAGCAAGAGAGGACCAACACTAGAGGTGCTCATAGGTAAGGTCAGGTTGAGTTTGAATAAGGTCTAAACATGATATTAATATATTTTATACTTATCTAAGTCTGGTCCATTCCGGAATCTAAACCTAAAATTTTGCCAAAATCCACCTATATTTACAAAAGATTAACCCAAGTCTATATTTTTATATATTTTTTTATTTATTAAAATTTTTTATATAGTCATCTTAACATTATTTTACTGTAAATAGATTAGTATTATATATTTAATATAAGTTTATTTTTTTGATGTATTCTAAATTACACAATATATAAAAAAAAATATAAAGTATGATAAATTTAAAACGGGTTAGGTCAGACCGGATTCAAGCCTTGAATGCTCAAACTCAAGCCCGACCTATATTATAAATGGGTCTAATTTTTTTTTCAAGCCAATTTTTTAATCTTAATTTCGAGCGAATCTTCAAGCCTGGACAAGTAAGTTAAATCATGAACAGGTATAACCAGCACCAAATATGAATGGAAAAGCTATTTCTGAAAGGTACTTTTCCTTCGTAGGATTTCTAGGAGCTAAAACTTGTCGAGTTCACCAATTGGATTCCCTTGGAAATAAAACTAGTAACTTAGTTTATCATAAATGGGAAAAGGAGCTAGCATCTGTGTATCTAGCTAAGTTGAAAGTTTGAGCTTCCATGTCATAATCCAAAATCATCAGGAAAATAAGTTGGCTCTCCTGTATTTATATCTTTGGTTTCTTCTTTACCACCAACGACATGAATCGAGCAGAGTTACTTGAAGATTTCGACACCTTTCTCCTATTTAAGCCATTCGATAAACAGGTCAAGTCCCCATCATACATGAAAACATCATCTAAAATCCTTCGAAACAAATTCATTTGGCTTCTGCATTAAAGATGACATCAATCAGGGGCGTAGCTAGAAGGCTGGCATGGGCCCCGACCCCCCTTAAAATAGAAAATTTCATTTTAGGCCCTTGAAATTTTTTAAAAAATTTAAATTAGTAAAGGTAAAATTGCACTTTGGCCCCCCCTAAAATTATAAAAATTTAATTTAATCATTTACAAATTATAAAAATATAAACTATAAAAAATTAAAATTTCATCCGGCCCCCTAAAAAAATTTTCTGGCTTCGCCCCTGACATCAATGTTAGAAACATGGCCGCCTAGAGCAAAGAGCAATCACAAGTGGTGATAATAAAAGCAATACACCAATTCTAACTTGGAAAATCGATTTAATGAGGGCTTCATCTTCTTCTTCTTCTAGTTTCTTTTCCTGTTAGCATTATAACCTTGTAGTCAGAATCACAAAAGAGAAGAAATATAAGCATGCTAAGCAACGTGAGTACTACTTATCACTCCAATCCATGTTTGTATGTATGTATACTCATCTCCCTCTCACAACAAGTATGCGAGCATTCATAAAGATTATAATATCAGAGTTCAGATTTAAGAGAACTTGCATTTATTAAGCATGATTCAAGAAGACTATCTTACTAACATCAGAGTTCAGATTTGGACTGCCACGAAGTATCTTACCTTTTCTGCGGCAGTGCGTTGCAGGGCCTCCAGCATTGAATCTACGCTCACCGTAGCATGTCTGGACTTCCTAGATTTCATCTCATCAAGTGCAGCAAGGATGTCCATCTCTCTTTTTGAATCCAACGTTCGGTTCTCCAACCATTCCTTGAGATTTTCTTTTCTGTTTCTCTCTCTCTCTCTCCACTTCCTCATCTTCAGCACGCCAAGGTTCAAAATTTCTTATTGCACCCGGTTCAACAACATAATTTTTATTTCGTGGATCAGTCTTCATCGTCATCTCAGCAAAGCAATTGGTGCATTTGAAATAAAAACTATGCATTCGGATTCCCTTAGATGTCTCGCCGATAACATCTTCTTTGCGGGAATTGAACTTGGTGCCTTGATAGATATAATTTCCGCATGTCTTGCAACGTATACTTATCGGAAGCATATTCCGAACCTTCATCTGTTGATTCTTCGGCCGCCGGACCCTCGGATGCTTCGACGGATCGAAGTCCTGCGGGTAATATTTGTTCAGTACTTTTCTTTCTCCTATCATCGAAGATCACAATTTTCGATCGGGATCTCAATCAAAATATAGCAGAGCGATGCAGAGGCGGAGAATAGAGCCCATTTTTGTTCCCACACCGAGCTCAGCTCGATCGGTGTTGTGAAAAGTGGTGATGAAAATAGTAACAAAATTGTTCCCATTTTTGTCAACTACTCGCAAGTATTTGAGATCGTTGCAACAAAATAACTTCGTTGAAGAAGTATTCCAACGATTGAATCCATAAAGAAGTTGGTAACCGAACCAAATGCGGTAATCATGTGAATCCTCCTGATTTGAAGAAAACTCTGAAATCAATTCCCATCTCTTCGTTGTTGGACTCCAAATTACTCGACAACATCTCTACTATAAAAAGTAACATCGCTGCTAAAATCATCATGAATTGAATTAGTGAATATCGAAATCAACTCTATCTCTTCATGATTTGGCTTTGGATTTAAAATTTTAGATATAAGGTTTAAATCAAAATTATTTGAATCCTCTCTATCATTTAAAGAAGACTCCAAAATTAGCTTTGATTTTGAATTTAGGGTTTCAGATATAAGGTTCATATCAAAATTAATATTTTGATTTAACTATGTCATGAACAACAACAATAATAATAAGTGTAAACTACAAAAATATTCACTTTTGTTCGCCACATATTACATTTTAGTCACTTATATTTGAAATGTTACATTTTAGTTCCTTACATTATCATATTGTTACGAAATGGTCACCCTACCGTTAAACTCCGTTATCTCCCTAACAACAGTCCTATATGGCAGCCCAAATGAGTTTTTAATGCCAACTTGGATGTCCAATTGCTGAGATGAAAATAGATTTTTAATTACGGTTAAATTAAATTTTTATCATTTTTAAATGAGGCCAAAATAGAATTTTACCATTACTAATTTTAAAATTTCAAATTTCAAATTTCAAAGGGCCTAAATAAAAAATTTTCTATTTCAGTAGGGCATGGGCCCCTACCAGCCCCTGTGGTTTTGCCCCTATTTTGAAGTTAGTAATTATAACTCATTTGGACTTCCATGTATGACCACTATTAGGAAGGTAATGGAGTTTAATGATAGAGTAAGTACTTTATAACAAAACGATAACGTAAGTGATTAAAACATAATATTTTAAGTATAAATGACTAAAATGTAATATGAGGCAAATAAAAGTGACTAATTAACTTACTGATAATAAATATATTAACAGAATTTTAAATAATTCCATTAAAAAAAATACAATGGCAATCCATTCTAATAAAAATTAGAAAATAACCTCTAAAAGTGGTAATTACAAACTATGAACTACAAATAAACTACTTCAAACCCAAAAAATTAACCATTTTCAGATTTGGATAGATTTTCATATATGGATTTGAACAAATTTTCCTCTTCAAACTTGTTTGATTCAATGATAAAATTTGGGAAAATATACAAGGGAGAATCGTCACTAATCCTTATATTTTGTCGTAAATAATGCCTATTTTCATCTTCATGATTTATATAAAATCTCATATCTTCATCGTTCGACTTCAAATTCAAATTTAAACCCAAACTATCGTTCCTATTTCTGATCCCAAAAGTAACATCGCTGCTCAAATCTTCGTGATTGGAATTAGAGAATCTCGAAATTGACTCCATCTCTTCATCATCTAACTCCAACTTATTCAAATTTAGATTTGAATCTGCAACATCTTTATATATAATCTTAGGATCTTCATAATTCACATAAAATCTCGTATTTTCATCGTTCAACTTCAAATTTAAATTCAAATCCAAACCATCATTCCTATTTCTGGTCTCAAAAGTAACATCGCTACTCAAATCTTTATGATCTGAACTAGAGAATATCGAAATCAACCCCATCTCTTCATCATTTGGCTTTGAAGGTAGGTTCATCTCTTCATGATTCTTCTTCGAACTTAAGATTTTTCTCTTCTTCGTATTCAATTTCGAATCCGACTCCGAATCAGCAGCATTTTTATTTCTAATCTCGCAAATAACAGAATCGTTCGAATCTTCCCGTTTCAAAGAAAACTCATGCATAATCCAATGCCCATTATCCAGATTCATACATTCATCGTTTTTGCAACTAAAAGTAAAATACTTATGATACCCTAAGAGCTTACCACTGTCGTCATAAACTTCTTTCGCATTCCGAGCAAGCCAACATCCCGAACCGGCTGTCCGATCGATTCTCAATTTACTCTTCTTCTTCAACTTAGTGAAAACCCAATACGAAGTTTTCGAATTTTTGTCAAAAATATTCCAGGGCTCTTTATTTTCACCATAAATATCAACCTGGATTAAAGGACTAGAAGGCAAACACTCTCCAGTTACAATTGGGAAAAGGAAACGAATGAAAATTTCTTGTCTTGAGGGACGAAATTGATAACCATGGGGGACTGAACTAGAATTCAACATTATGAATCAACAGCTAAAGCTTAAATACATATCCATATATATCGATATAAAAAATATTTTAAAAATTATAGATAAGACTTGTACGCATAGAATCCTTATAGACTTAGGAATACAACCTCTTCCAAATTGGAAATTAGAATATTTATATAAATTATTTTTATAGATAAATCTTTAAATATATATCGGAAAAAGCTAAAGATAAAATTCTTAATTTCGATTATATTGGTGATAAAGTTAATTCATTCGAATAAGGATTTCTATATTATCTATTTTAATGATTGGATCAGACCGAGTCGAATCATATTTTGAGATAAAAATCTTATTTGGTATTTGAGTGAATCTTAAAAATATTAAATCTCGAGCATAAAATAAAATAAAATATACTGAGTTTGATTAATTTTAGTTGTTTCATTTATTTATTTTAATGTCGTATGGAGTAGGGTGAGCAAAATCCGATTTGATTCGAAAAATTTGATAAAAAATTTAAATTTTGATTTAAATAGTTCGAGTTATTTGAGTTAATCAAGTTATTCGAATCAACTTGAATAATAATAAAAAATCAAAATTTTTTGTTTAACTCGAATATGAATTACACAATTAGAGTTATTCGAAAATCTGAATAAGAAAAGACAAAACTATGACGTTTTGATAAATGTTTACCTTTTCTAAAGTTAAAAGTCAAAACTATTAAGTTATAAGGCAAAACTACGTTTTTTTTTTTAATAATTGTTTGCCCATTAAGTTAAAAGACAAAATCATTATATTGTTTATGTAGTTAAATAATCTTGTACTTTGTCTACTAGTTAAATAATCTATCCATGTAAACGCAACATTGAGTACAAATAATAGGATTCGTTAACTCGACTCGACTTGACTTGAAATTTTTTTTACTCGATTCGATTCGAAAAAAATTCAAATTGAATTCGGTTACTAAAATAAGATTCATTAACTCGACTAACATGAAATTTTTTGACTTGATTCGACTCGATCGAATACTCACTCCTAATATGGAGTTGTTAATCATGTTAATATAGTTAAAAAAATTCATTATAAATTGAGGGTAGGATTTTTTAACTCTACAAATATAGTTAATAAACCATCACATGACCTTAATTGATATTTATAAAAAGGGTAAATTACATAAATATTCATCCAAAATAAAATTTTTGTAATTTAAGCTCTCATGTTACGTAGTTCGATTAGTTTGGTCACTTCTGTTAAGCTCACAAACGATAAACTAAGTGGTAGTTAAAAAAATCAGTATAATAACAAGTTTAGCTCAATTTAGTCATAATTTTAAAAAAATAACTCTCAAAATTGACAAATTAACTCAATTTGATCCCAATTCTAAAAAATTCAAAAAAAAATGTATAAAAGGACATAAATAATTTTTAAAAAATGATAAAAAATTTAAAATTTATATTTATATTAAATAAAATGAAAATCCCCTACTCCCCTCTCCCCGTCACACCGCCGTCCCTCCCCTCCTCTCCCCACCCTCCCACCGGGTTCCTTGGTTGTAGCGGCTATACAAAAAAAAAAATTAAAAAATTACACACTCCAGCTAATCGGATACTATAAAATACCAATTACACATTATGCTTCAAGCACTTTCTACACAGAGGTAAGGTTATTAAAGATTTTGTTAAGCATTGTTGATTGTATTTCCTGTAATCGGCAATGATCGAGATCGATTCCCTTTTTAGTACGTAAGGTCGGTCTGTCTGTTGACAACTAAGCCGGTTTTGGACCACTTCTTAATTCAGAATCTTATGTTTGCTCTTCTCGGCAGCTCAGTGGAAAATTACTTAATCCGAAGTTATAGGAGCAGAGAGGAAGAAAGAGAGGGACGGGGCTGTGGGATTTTTATTTTATTTTAAATTAATATAATTATATAGTTAATATTAATATTAATATAAAATTTAAGGGTAAATTATTAAAATAGTCATTTTTGTTTGTATCAAGTTATATTTTAATCACTTATGTTTAAAATGTTACGTTTTAGTCACTTCCATTATTGTGTTATAACATTTTAGTCACCGGACGTAACAAAAAAATATGAAGATCAATTGTATAATTTAACTTAAAATTTTTGTTTGAAATGATAATTTAACATGCCACGTCAGCTAACCGTTACACCATTAATGACAATTAACGACTCAATGACTAAAATATTACAAGTGACGAGAATATAACATTTCAAACATAAATGACTAAAATATAATCTGAGGTAAACAAAAATAACTATTTTAATACTATACCTAAAATTTAGACAAATATTTTTTTATATAGTTTTTAATTTTTTTAAAATTAGGATCAAATTATAAATTTTGAGGATTAATTTTTTAAAATTATGACTAAATTGATATAATATATAAAAGTTGAAGACTAAATTGATATAATTTGTTATAATATGTAAAAGTCAAACACTAATAGTAAACAAACATTAATGCATCACAATGCTAGCTAACCTTGAAGGATCTTTCATCTTGGCTCCCTTAAATGAAAAAAATTATCTTAAAGTCTCATTTAAATTATAAATTAATTTACGATAAAACTACAATTTAACCTTCAAAAATATAAAAAAATATATTTAATCCCTTTAAAAATGATATAATCTTATACTAAAATACTATAAAATTATGATTTAATCTCTAAAAAATTTATTATTCGATTTTGGCCACCATAAAAAATTTCTGGATTCGCCCCTAAATCTAATCACACCAATAGTTAAGACTCGCAGCCGAGTTCGAATAACACGGCCAATTTAACTCCACATTCAAACTGAATCAAAAAGATAAAATCCAGAGAAATACATGTTTTTATTTTATTTATTTATTCAAGTTATATTCAAACATAAATGTCATATGAATTTGAATTTTCAACATCATAAACTACATGGTAAAATAACAATAATGATGAGCAATTATCAGTAAAATTGAAGTCCACACTTAGCAACAAAGAAATTTATGTAAACATCTTTTGTAAGTTCAAAACCAGACCTGAAAACTTATCTGATCGTATCCGATGAACGCAATTGATCAGAAACATCGAATCGTCAAGAATATCCCGGTTTTTCCAACTCCGGAATTACCATTGAACTGCAGTGCTGTTAAGGGATGAGACAATGATCCGGACCTACATTGTACATATAATGGCAACATCTTCGGAAATGAACTATGCTATTTCGATGCCTCCGAGTGGAACCGAACTCATCTGCAATGTTCTACTGTTTCCCATAAACCGAACAGAAGGCAGAGAAGGATCCGTAACGGATTCGATTTCGAGGAAGTTGAAATCATATGCACCAGACCGTTTCAAACTGAATACAAAAACAAGTACAATCCATCCCAACATCGAAACAGCCCAATAATTAGTCATCCCATGAATCAAACCCCAAGCTATAGCATACCCCACTATGATTCCCGATAAATGACCGAGAAAACTCGCTTGCGGGACGATAATCGAAGTGAAAATCAACGACTCAAATGGCGCGAAACTAATAGGAAGCGAAACGAGTCCGAAAAGATCCAATTTTGACGAAGGTTGCTTAACGGACAAAATCGTCATCCAACCAAAAACAACACAAGAATACCCAACAGCTGTAACTCGCCGGAAATACTCGATCTTAAACCGTTGAATCAAGATATGGTACATTCCTAATACGAGCAAACCGGATAATACGACTAAAACAAGTGTATATTGTAGATAATAAGCTATTCCAAGACCTAAATAATCTAATTGTTCAACAATACCAAGACTCCAAAGTGCACTCATATTGAAAACAAGATGAATAACACTGATATGTGAAAAAGCTGAAGTAATTAACCTCCAATAGTGACCTTCAATGGCGGTTTCATAACTTATACCAACATGTTGATAACCAATGTTCTTCTTTTGTATGTAAAACCATATTGTTGTACATATACCTATTATACAACTTGTTGCTGGTTTCTCCATTACCTCATAAAACAATGGCTTCCCCATTTCTAAAAGAAAATTGCTTCAGCTTCCTAATTTTGTACTTTATTCAATCAATGGATCAAAACCCAGAATTTCTATTCAAGAACCCATAAAAAAAATTCATTAAAAAAACCCAAATCTTGCATGAACTGAAAAACCCAGATCTAAAATACCCAATAATTTTCAAATACTAATAAATTAAATACAGAAAAAAAAAGAAGAAGAAGAGGAATTGGGGGTGTTTCAGAGTGGATGGATAAACTGGTTGAAGCAAAAAAAAAAAGAAAAAAAAAAGAAGAGAAAATTGAGAGAATTTAAAAGGAAATTTAAGAAGGGAGATTTGGGATCTTACTTTATGAGCTTTGATTGTAATTTTGTAAATCGATTTCACTTTCTTTTTTTTTTTTTTTTGTTGCCTTTCTAGATTTTACTTCTGGTTTTTCTTTTCGTACTTTACCAAGAGAAGATCAGGGAAATGATTCTATGTTTTTAATTTGATTAATAAATGTGTCTGGGACTCTCGCGAAAGAGTGTTAAAATAAAGGTTTATACTAAGATTTGATCCTTTAACTATGTTCTTTTTCTCATTTTGGTATCTAAACTTTTTTTTGTTCCATTTTGGTACTTAACTATAAGTTTTTTCCCATTTTATCCAAAAATTACTGATGTTCAATAAGAATGTGTCATGTGACATATTATGGACAAATTTTCCTTTTGGGTAAAATGGGATGAAAATGATAATTTAGTTATCAAAGTGGGACAAAAAGATTTAGGTACCTAAATGAAGAAAATGTATAGTTCTAGAGCTAAATCAAAAATTAAAACTTAACCGGGTTGAGTTGGGTGATTTTTTTTTTTTTTCATAATCGGTAGGAGGTAATCCGAATTCATTTATTTTAAAAGGTCAAATTTTAATTGTTGGTCCCTCTATTATGATCAAATTTAAAATTTAATGCTTATACTTTAATTTGACACAATTTGGTCTTCTAAATTAATTTAATTCTACAAGTTGGTTTAGATAGTTAACACTGACTATTTTGGTTAAATGTTTTGTTTTTTTTTTGCCATAAGAACACCAACTAAATTATTATATTTCCCATTGGCTTTTCTAAAAATAATAATATGAAGAATTAAATTATCCCAAATTAAAAATATAGGGATTAAATATCATATTTGAGAATAATAAATTGATCAAAATCATAAATTGACTTGTTTTAAAAATAATTTAAAAATATTAAAAATATTAAAATTTAAATTTAAATTGATATAAAATAGCTTTTTTTTTTCTCTCTTTACATCACTATATAAATTTGAATTTATGAGGAAATTTTCATTTCTTAAGGCTAATTGTTGATTGATAGGGAAACATTTTAATTTCTATAAAATAGAAAACATATTAAATATTTTTATTGCAATGAACTAGTAGTATGTCTTTTTTTTCTTTAAACAAAGGTAATTATAATTATTTTTGGTGAATTATAAGAGGAGGGTAAAACTCTAACAATAAAGCGACTAGCGCAATTCAAATCCAGATCATATATGGGGCGATGAACACCCTGATGATTAGGCCAACTAAAAATTGCTCCAAATTAATCTTTATACATTAAAAATTTATTCAAATAATGGCACTAATAATTTATTGTTAAGTTATTGATCATTTAGACAAAATATATCATACCCAACTGATTTACTCAAAGATCTGACTGATAAAAAAATTATCTAAGAAAATCGATGTATTTTTTAACTATCTCGTAGATAAAATAAATACAAACTTAACATATCTATTCAACTACATGATAGCTAAAAATTACATAATTTTTTTAAGTGATGGTTAGATTTTTTTATCGGTCGGATGAAATTATGAATAAATCAATTAAATATAATATTTATCCAAATTACGGATGAAATAACGACAAATTACAACAGTATCGAATAAAATTTTAATATAAAAAGACTGATCTATAGCAATTTTAGGTAAAAATACTTCTAGTAGACTTTCACCAATAACATCCTTTTGTAATAATCATTGCATTTTTTTTAATTCAACCAAACAAAGTTGAAACAATAAAAAAACTCAAATTTGAGTTAACATTTAAGATTTCTCCAAATTCAACTCGAATTCAATTTAAAATAAAGATCAAAATATTCGAGATAACTCAATTAAATTTATTTATCTAATATAAAATAAATTTTATTCTTTCAACTTTAAATTTAATTATTAATGTTTGAGTTCCAACTCAAATTTAAGTTTAAACTAAAATTTTCAATATCAAATAAAAATAAAATATATATTTAATGAGTACTCCAGTCCAACATTAAAAAACTTCAATTTTCTTTCCTAGACCTAATTAACTTACCAATACATACATGCATCCTTACACCATAATTCAACCAAATGGATGTAATGAAGCATGAAATGACAAAAGTAAGTGTTTTTCTTTTTCAAAGGTCAATTTCTGCTATTAAACCTTCTACTTGCTTAAATTATGAATTTAATACTTATGTTTTAATTTTATCAATTTTAGTATTGCACTTTTTGAATTGATCATTTTTAGTCCTTATAATTTTCAATTTTTAAAATTTTAGTCTTGAATAAACAACAAGAGTTAATTTCTTTTAGTAATCGTGTATTATGCGTAAAGTTATAGATTTAGTCTATATTCTTCAACTAAATTATTCTTAGTCTTTATATTTTTTGAATTTTGAAATTTCAGTCTTAATGCAAACGATAGCGGTTATATCTATTAATTGAGTATTTTTTTGTGAGTAACTTGTGAAAATAACAAATTCATATGATATTACACATGTCGTATCAATTTTTATAATAACAAACAGCTATAGTTTGATTAGGACTAAAATTTTAAAATTTTAGATGTACAAAGATCGAAAATAACCAGATTAAAGTACAAGTGCTATATCCGCAATTTATACATAGTAAATTTAACCTTTTTCATATTTACGATAATTGCAATGGCTTAAGTTGTAAGATCCGCCATGCTAAATTGAGTATACCTATACTATACATATATAGAGACAAACTTCTCTTAGAAAATATCATCAATCCTATATGTATTTTGTTCCTCTAATGTAGCTAATCCCTATAAATAGGTTTCAACATGCTCAAAATGAAATCAAACCAAAAATCTATACATATAAACAAGAAAGAGTTCGTACCTGCAATTTGGGGCACATTTGATAATCAATGGCTAGGCTGAACGTCAAAGCATCAATGCTCTTTAACTTCATTCTGCTGATATCATTTCTTCTCATGATCACCATGGTTGAGAGCAAACTCCTGAACAGTAAGTAATTTACAATATACAAGATGAATGTTTTTAATCACAGATTTTATGTTTAATATTCGTTTTTTTACTTTTTTAGATAATATAAATTTTAGCTTTAGAACTTGGCAACTAAGTCCACTTTGGTACCTATATTTTTTTTGTTCACTTTGGTACTTAAAACTTGGCAATTACATCTGTTTTGATCCTTAAACTTGAATTTTGTCAAGATTTAATGAGGTGACTAGTATTCTTGAAACATGACTAAATTGACCAGTTAGGCCGATTGAACTAGAAACCAACTGGTATACTGGTTCAAAAAAAGAGGTTAAACCGATTGAATAAAAAATTGATTGAAACCAATAAAAATATAAAAGGGGGATTAAAACCACTAGTTGAACAAATTGAATTAATTTATTATATTTTAAATTCTTTTATGAATTTTTAACTATTTATTTAATTATTGTTGATCTAGCAGTTGAACTAATTAAACTAATGGAACCGGAAACTAGTGGTTTGATTGGTTCAACCACTGATCCGGTTATTAGAGCACTCATGTGACACTCTAAGATTATACCATGTCATCAACAAACTTTTATATTTTTCGAGTTTAGGGACCAAAATAAATTTAACTGTCAAGTTTAAGTACTAAAATGAATGAAAAAATACACGTACTAAAATAAACTTAATTGTCAAGTTCTGAAGCCAAAAAATATATCATCCTTATTTTTTTGGGACATAGTTTGGAAATAATTAGAAAGGGTTGTAAATGTCAAGATCCAAATCTCGGATTTGCTAAAAAGATTGTAGGAACCATCTACGCTAAATCCAAGGTTCGGTTTTTGTATCCTTGATGCCAGTTATGATTAACTTGTGGTGGTGTTTTCATGCAGTTGGGAATGGAAAGGTGAAATTCCAGGAGGTGATGAAACAACCAAGGATAGCTTGTTCAGGCATCTGGTGCCCAAGGAAGAAACAGTAACAAGCATTGATGAATTCATCAGAGTACTTAATAATAAATCCACAGTGGGCTATATATAAATAAATATATAGCAAATAAACAAATATAGAAGAATAAATGATCAAATAGAATAATTTTTACTGGCACAAGATTATCTTTCATGTTCTTTTTGGTACGTTTTATTTAATATTTGTAAGTACAATTCTCAGCCCCAATAGCAAGTTGTGGCCCTCAGAAAACAAATTTAACACAAGAAGCAGATCATCATATTTAACATCAGCTAATAGCTAGTTTGCACAAAACCTAATTTGGATTAGTATTTGGTTCCCTGCTAATGAACTCCATGCTTCTAGTAACAATAATATATATTTATATATACGAAACTTATAAATCATTAAGGAACTACATGCATCTATTAGATCACAGACAACTAAATAAATTCTTCAAGCTGATGAAACAAGAGATCACAGATATGATGCTCATTGATCAATTAAAAACAAGAACTAATTAGTAATACTTTCCTACGTATCTCACCTCTTCTCTAATTATATATTTCTGAATCACCTTTCATACACCTTTAAGATTTCTAAGGAAATCAGAGACCGGACTCATTTGAGATTGGAGGATATTGGGATGTATCATATTTCTAAAAATCATCAATTTGTCATTTTTAAACAAGGAAAAAGCGTTGTCACTCAATTATGTCACATTAGATACGATGTCTAATTTAACAGTTAAATTAACAATTTTAGTAACTTAAGAACCTTACTGATATAATATCAATAATTTGGGATATAATTAAAATGCTTTAAAGTTTAGGTATTAATTTAGAATAAGGGTTATAATTTAAGAATGTCTAGTGCAATTAACTCTTTAAGAAAATAAAATAATGATAACAATAAAAGAATCTAATAACATTTTCTATCTGTTATTTTATAGATTTAGTTTAATCCAATTCAGATTTTGTGTCATTCCACCAACTAGTTCTCAACCAAACTGTATATGAGGGTAACAAATAGACTACCCCTACACTTATTTCCACCTAAAATTTTTCCATGGTATCACAGTCAAGATTTTTAAAGGAAAATTGAAGAATTCAATTATGAGTTATGACTTGTATATGTACTGCATTTTTTTTTCTAGAATATTTCAGCCAACTAGACTTGCATAAAGTTGAATGGTAAACAGCTCGGTTTCCAAATCATGTAGGATATAGTTTGAGATACTGCACCTCTAACACGCTTCCATAGAGGAAAGCTTCCTTTTGAGGATCTCATTTTCCTTTCTTAATTTCATAATCTTCAGCTTGAGTGTTTCAACTTGCTGATTTGAAGCTGAATCTTGTTGTTGTTCTCCAAGCTTTGTTCTGCTGATCAATACTGCAGCAAACTCATTATAATTATATCAATGGCATTATACGAAAGAACATCCTAATTTCTTAAGCAATGAACTCGAGTAAGAGTTACAGAAATCCCTATTATAGTGTCAGGCAAGATTTTTGCTTAATTAAGCTAGCATACTAAGTTTCATCAAAACCCGGCGTTAAATGATTTACCATTTACCAATCACAAACTTACATTCCTTTTCAGCTTCCTGTAGTTTCTTAGTCAACTCATTTTTCTCTTCTTGTTCTATCAGCAGACAATCTTTTAAGTCCCAAATCTCGAGAAGATCTGTAATGTATATTTAGTATTTATAAGATTATGCAACAAAATCAGGTTGGTAATTATTGAACAGTTTTAAACTTAGGATCTCACATTTTGATTCCTCATCAGACTGTAGTTGATCCAGCTTCTTTGATAGCACTTGTGCATGGGATTTATGTGTTGCTAAATCTTTACGCAGCTGAATTATGGTTGCTTCATTTGTTGCTTTTTCAAGTAGAAGACATCTAACAGAAGGCAAATTGTATTTACAGCCACAAAAACAGAATTCTTGAGGGGGGTTGGCTCTTTTGGGAGATGTCTTCAAAGTTTCGCCCGCCGGACAGCCAATCTGATCTCCCAACAATCGAAGGTAGGTATTGTCTCTCAAGTAGGGTTTTGTCTTTCATACTCTATCAAGAACTAGCTTGCCGTGAGCGGCTACCCTAAGGGACTAGTTCAAAGAGCCTAGAGCGCCTCGACCGTATATGGACATACGACCACTCACCAAGATGTAATGTGAGCGTCTTGCCCTTGGTGGGGTTCCAACCCCAGACCTATGCCAGTGGCTTTCGGCAGAGTATGGGAGGCACCCTCCCTGGAAGACTTTTCTCTAAGGAACCTCTCCCCCCCCCCCCCAAACAAGAATATACAGGAGCAATTTACCAGAAACTTACCTGACTTTAGCCTCTAGATCCGCAACTTCCTTTGCATGGTCTTTCTTAAGCAATTCCATAGCCTTCCTATGCTCCTGCTCAGAGATTTCAACTTCTCATTGTCATGCATCTTGTTTAAAACGGTTGTCTTTAGCCCCAAGAAGATTATGGAACTCACCTGCAGACATTTTATGGAGCCATTTTCTCTTTCATTTCAATCATCCATATTTTATTGGCGGTTAAATGCTCAAATTAAGTCCCCTTTTAGTGGTTGTTCATGTAAAGGCCAAACCTTTTAAAATGGTCATATAAGGACCTAACATTTACAATATTTGAGAAGTCTTTATTTGAACACTTTTAAAAATGTTTGACCCTTATTTGACCATTTTAAAATGTTTAGCTCTTATGTAAGCAACTCTTAAAACCTTGGGCCCCAATTTGAACATTTAGCCTTTTATGGGCACACAAACATAACTTAAAAAGAACCCAGCATCAAAGATGCTTACCTCTTCTTTACTCGTATATTCATCCTTTCTTCTCCAGATTTCTTCTTTCAATCTCTGACATTCAGCATGATTTTCAAGCTGGTTTCAGAAAATTGAAGTGGCTTAGGTCACAACAAAATTTAAGTAAATAAATCTTAAAAGATGTGTAGACCACCAAGGACATGAAAAAGATGGTGCACCTGCTCAGCAAAATTGTTCAAGGATTCTGTGTACAGTTTTGTAAGTCGTGCATTATCTACAAATTATGGGAGAAAATTTTCCATTCTAAGTTTTGAACAAACAAAATTTCCACTCTGCAATTCTAGAAAAATTGGAACTACACAAAGGAGTATTACATACTGTCCTCTTCACAAGAAACTATATATGAAAAACATACAAGTAGAATATGAAATTAGAAGGGAAGAAACCTGGGTCCTTTAGTTCAATGTAAGCTAAAAACTAGTATAACTAGGGCCCTTTAGTTCAATGTAATGTAAAAACTAGTGTAACTAGGGATGGCAATAAAGCGGAACTAAAACGAATGTTGCTAAATCCATCACTACTTCACAATTGGCACACTCTGTTCCATCACTCACCCCGCTTTACTATAGATATATAATCTTGAAAATCACTACCACTTCTATGGATCTTGAATATATCCATCATCACCCCGCTTCACTTAAATTTATTTTTTTGCTACTTATCTTTAATATTTTCAATCTTTTGAAGGCGAGTAAAAAATATAAACATAATTTTTCAAGCAATTACACTTGCAATCAGTGGATCAACGATTTTCGAATCGGTATGCACGATCCCAGCTGAGGAATGCTAGAGGTTCAATTCAATGAGACCAATAATCTGATAAGCTAACAGTTCATTATAAAATTATTGAGTAAAACAAACAACTCGCAAGTTTCAGAATTTATTTACATTGAATTGTGTACTCATATAAACACGAAAACTATCAATATGTAAGTTCCCAAAAATACATTTAGCATTCCAACAATATTGTATTTTGTTCCTACTAAATAAGTAGCAATTTGCTTTTTAATTTCTGATTCTCGAAACAAACCTGTACACGTTCTTGGTAAACATTGAACTACATCTCTCATCCTAAATTAGATGTAATTTATAGGCATAAAATCTTTACAGTTTCTTCTCCCAAAATTCACATCACGTTTGGTAGGAGAAAAAAAAGGAAAATAATTGGATTTGCACCTTCTAATTCCCTCCGAAACCTATTCTGTCAAATATGTTAAGAGGGGGAAAATCATTTTATTTATACTCCCTAGGGATGCAATCGAGCCGAGCCCGAATACTGTCAAGCTCAAATTTGAACTTAACTCGAAATTTTGAGCTCGATACTCGGCTTGAGCTCAATTGAACATCTATTTTTAAGATATAATCAAACTACTTAAGTTTTATTAAGCTCATTTACCAAATTTTGAACTCAAGCTTAAGCTCAACTTAATAATTAAGCTTAGGTTAATAATATATATTAAAGGTAATAATGTAATTTAATAATATATGAAAAACTCGATAATGCTCTGGAGCCGTTCGAGTCAAATATTACTAAGCTTGAATTCGGCTTGATCAATAGCTCAAGCTCAGTAATTACCAAATCAAGTTCAAATTTGAAACTTGCGAGGTATCTCATTTACACCCCTTTCTTTCCTTACATTTCTCATCTTCACCTTTCGTTTTTCCTTCATACCAAACAAAACTATAACTCAAAGCTTTGACCAGATTATGAAACTTATGATCCTCAAATAAATAAAAAAAAGGATTTAAGGAAAACAACCTTGTTTTAGAGAATCACAAGTGATTTTAAGAGCCTCTCCTCTTTTTATTTCTGCATTCCAATTTGATTTCAGAAACTGAATCTCTTCGGTTCTCCTCTTGAAATCCTGCATAATCCAAAAAAAAAAAAAAAACTCAAAGAGCTAATAATTTCCTTTCAATTAATCCATCATAAAAAGTGAAGAAAGGAACTGCGAAGGATAATATTTGGTAAGCTTAAATCTTTTTGGGAATTTGAAAAAGTTCTCACGTAATCCATGTAAAAACGCCATTTACAACCCAATTAAGCTAAGACAAAAGAAAATGAAAAACTAAAAAAAAAACAAACAAACAGATAAACAGAGGGATTTACCTCGTAAATTTGATCGAAACCAGAAAGAAGCGAATCCATACAAAGGTCGCTAGTTGCCGCCATTTTTCTGTGACTATGCTCCAATAAGAGCAAAAAGATTTTTTAAATTCCGTGCTTTGTAAATTAATTAAAATTTTGGTAAAAAAAACTTTATGGTCCTCTCAAAAAATTAGAGTCAAAATGGAGTAATTGAAGATAATTAATCATAGAATTAATGTTTTTTTAATTAAATATTATTTTAATTGGTATATTAATAAATTTTGCTCTTGGTGTTTATATGTTCTGTATAAATATTAACAGAATGTATGATTATTGTAAGCTAAATTTGTTTAAATTAAGACTAAATTGACAGAATGTGTAAATTTTAAAGGCTAATTTATTATATCAATAAAAATATGTACATTTGACGAAATTTGTTAACATTATGATTAATTGTTCTTAGTTACTCACTTTTAAATTTGATAAGGATTAAATTACTCTATTTTTTTAGAGGGACCAATTTGCTCAATATCAAAATTAAGAAGGGCTAAAGAGGTTTTTTTACCTAAATTTTTCTTAATTTGTTATGAAGTTAATATATTATTTGGTACTTGAACTTAGTTTCAATGTTCAATTTGATACTTAAATTTTTTTTCGATATGGTACCTAAATTTTACTTCAATATTAAAAATGGCACCCAAGTTTTTTTCAATTTGATAATTTAGTTAATGTAAACTTTCAAATAATTCAATAGTTATTTTGTAACTTTTAAAACTTAAGTAACCAAATCGTAAATTTACTAATAGTTTAGTAACCTTTAAAATTTACTCATATATTTTTATTAATTAAGATTAAAAAATTTTAATCTAAACTCATACACAAAGCATAAATAATCACATTTAACATCAAACAAAAGAATCAAATTTCCTTTTACTAAGGAATAGTAAAAAATTAGACTAACTTAATCGATTCAGTTGTTATCTCGAATCAAGCTTGAACTTTCTTAAAAATAAAGCTCGAATCAAGTTTGGAAATAGAAATTCCATAGTCTCAGATAATTAGAGAACTAATTTGAACTACCAAAAAGTGTTAAGAATCCTTCCAAGCCAACATGGAGGCATTTTTTAATGTGTACACTAAAATATGGTCATTCATCAATTTTTCTGCTACTAATGTAACTGTCAATCCAAAATAAGATGAAAACACTACATTAATGAATTAATGGTCATTGATTCTTTGTTTGGCTAACTGGAAAATTTTCTTCGGGTTGTTTCTGCCAAAAGAAATTTGCAGCTTCTATCCACCGCGGATGGACCAAAAACTTGTTCTCTTTCACAGCCCAACGGGACTTTTCCGTTCCAGCATCCATTGAAACGACGTGTGTTACTGAAGAATCGGTTTCGGTTGAACACGTAGCTCCTAACTGTTCTGCCATTTTCCATAGAAGATGATTCTCTGGCTGGAATTTCGTGGGAAAAACACGGCTGAAAACGATTTTGCAATCCTTCAACACTTCCTTACGAACTGTTTTCAGGACCTGTAAGAAACAGGGGAAATACTTGGAGTCAGGGGCGAAGCCAAATTTTTTTTGGGGGAAGGGCCAATTAAGTTATATTATTACGAGAGTTAAAATAAAATTTTACCATTATATTGACTTATACTTTTATGATTTTTAAAATGACTAAATTGAAATTTTTGGAGGGGCAAACAATAACTTTACCATAAATTAATTTTAAGATTTTATAAAATTTTTGGAGGTCTAAAGACAATTTCCCATTTTGGGGAGGAGAGAGGGGCAGCCCCTCTCCTGTCGCCATCGCCCCTGCTCGGAGTTTAACTAAATGACGACATCCCCTCAGGAAACAAAAGATGCTTGTTTGGTGCATTGAGTAGAGTCTAAATATTTGGTCCCTCTACTATAAGGCCTTGATCAAATTAGTCCATGTACTATTTAAAAAGAATCAAATAAAGCCAAATTAGAATAGAGTTAACTCTGTTACAATTTGGACATATTTGATTCTTCTTAATAGTATAGACTAAATTGATCTATTTAATAATAGAGAGATTAATTTGATCCAATCCCTATAATACAAGGACCTCCTAGGTCCTTTAACCTATTTTGAATCTCAAATGATAACAAAAAGCATACCTGCCTCACATCTCGGCTAGCAAGATCGGAATCAAGTTCCTGCAAGAAGTTTAAAATAAATGAAGTCGAAAAAAAAAAAAAACTCACAATCCAGCCACAACATATAGAGAACAACATCTATAACAAATGATTACATACATCGAAGAAAATATGGTGGATTTGTCGAAGTATTTTAAGAATGGAAGCAAGTGCTCCATCAGGCTCACTTTCGTCACTCTTCAACTGAGAAAGAGACTTGCAATCGAAGCCGAATTGGCGACAACTCGAAGCAAAGAAATGATATCTCTCCATCAGTATCAGATTGTCTTTATGCTTCGTCCATGCCTATAATAAGAGAAGGCAATAATTTCATCAAGCTTTTAAGAAAAATTTATTCAAACATGTAATAGGATTCAACACTCAAAACATTCAAGCAATACCGGACCGGAACGGCCAGTCAGACCGGTTGGACTGGGAATCTGGAGAATGGCTTTGAACTGGTTAGACCGAGAACTGGTACGGACCGGATGAACCAGATAAAAAACCAGTTAAACAGGATTTTTTTTTTTTAATTTTAATGATTTCTAAATCAAACCTGTCAGACCGACGAACTAATGGCCTAACCAGTTTGACCCCCGGTCTGGTTCTAAAAACATTGCATCAAGGCAAATTTCACACACCATATTCTACTGCTTATCGAAATATACTTCCAAATTTAAAACAAGAAACACAATGTCAGCTTATTAAAAGTGAACTCACATTTTCTGTATCGTCAAGGATCACGACAGCACTGTCTTGCCCTAGTACCACATCAAGACCCTTTTGGTGTTTCTGGGTGCCATCATCTCGTGAAATCACTCGGCCATTGAAGTATTCTTTTTTTGGATCAAGCAGTTTAGCCATTTCTAATGCATAGGGTCGATCGCCCATTGTATAAATGTACATCTCAAACATCTCACTTGCTTCTTTGAGAAATGTACGAACAAAAGGCCTCAATTTGGTCATCATATGCATAAATTCCAACATGAACAGGCTGCCCTTTGAAACATCTGTCCAAGAATACCAAAGAGCACAATGATCGTAAATCCATCAAAGTAGATCGATGACATAATACACACACGTGTATATATATATGGAGAGAGAGCGAGAGTTGAAAAGAAGATTGATGATGTATGAATACCAAGTAATGTGACATGCAAAACTCGAAACTCATTACATTCAAGCAACACAGATTTCTTGTCATTTTTCTATTGTTCAGTTTAAGCTTTGATAATACCAGTCTAGATGTTCAGTCCTAAGAATTACAAGCACCAAACTTAAACTGATAGCAACAAATACAATGCATCAAATTTAATTAATTCTTTAAAAATTAATTTATATCTCGAAATCAGAGTTTAAGATCGCACATTCACTGTTATATTTTGGCTACAATTCATTATCCTAGTCCAAGTGTAACTTATTCCACACGATATAGCATTGTCCAGAAAAGGATTGATGCATCCAATAAAACCTTTGCCAATTTTTCAATCCCGAAATAAGGGTACATAAGCTTTATCAGCATATAACAACAATGCTGCAGTTTCTTCTGTTGAGAATTTTACATAACTTGAGAAATTAGAATGAAAAATGATGCAACAGTTTACAAACAAAAAATGTCTGGTCAAAACATACCAAAATATTTTACACTCAGTAGCCTAGTTGATTTATGTTTAGAACTCACCAAATCAAACTTTGAAGGCAAACATACACAAACCAGACACAATAAAGGCAGCGACCAGGAAAAGAAAATTGAATTTCACGAGAAAACATACAAGCATTGGAATTCAAACAATTACACTACAAGAATATTGAAGGCAGAAGTTAAACAGTTTAACAAAACATACCTTGAAGAGAATCAGATTGGCCCTTCAAATATTCTTCCTCAGCTGTTAGGTGATTCAGTTGAGTAGAATTAAGGAGTGTGTGGTCTAAATCAAGAACTAAGTAAAGCTTTTTATGACGTAACAGATTTTTCATGTCCGTGCTGCGTAATCGAACAATTTCATCATTTCCTAGCCTTAAACCCTGAAAAGTACCGTTGTTCCCCACATCTTAGTCAAGACACAATCAATAAAAAGTACAGCTAACTATTACTATTCTCATTTGGATAATTTCACCTTATGTATATAACCAAATGTTACACTGGACTCATCATCCACTCTTTGCCCACAAAGGATGCACATTTGTCCAAAAGAACCGGGATGTGTACATGTATCCTTGTTCAAGGATACTTCTGCATGCATAAAATGTGAAATTAGCAAAGAAAGTAAAGCACTAAACTAAAATTAAACTTAACTTCTAGATATTTGCAATTTATGTACGTAAACCTTTTTTCTCATTTTCTTTAACAGTACATTCAAAGTGATATGCAATAGCATGCAATTCCATCACTAGAGACTAGACATATGTTTTTAACATCTTTAGACACAGAGATTAATCCTTTTGCAAAAACCTTTTTCTAGTAGGTGTTCTCAATAGAAGTTTCAGCGCGGGCGCGGGAGCGGGGGCAGAGAGCAAGAATATGTTGATGCATGCATGCATTGGATAGGCAATATCAATAGAGAACAACTTCATGAAGCTTAACAAATAAAGTCAGTTTATGTTTTAAAACTTTGAAAGCTTCAGTATCGCAAACCATCTAAAACAGACTCGTCCAACTTGAGCATTTACCAGCAGATTAGATTAAAACTTAAGAATAGACTAGTTTCAACCAGAACATTCTCTTCCTGTATCTCCTAAAAGTCATTACTAACTTGAGGTATTTCTGAGCAGATCTCCAGATAGTTACCTGTGCTGAAGTTCAGGGAGTAGGAGGGGACCGAAGTTTCAAATAAACTAGAGGGGCAGCTAACCAAATTAAGGAACTTTACCTAACTTTTCTTCTATCAAACCCTGAGAGGTTGACCCTTGAGGTCCTTCTAGGTCATCCAACTTCTCGGTCTTGCACCTTTTGTTCCTGCAAGTTAAATTTACACAAGTCCTTTAGTAAAGAGAAAGTGATAAAGGTAGCAAGTTCAATTCAAACTTTAAATGATATATTCATTAAGATGCTAAGATAATCAATTCTTGAGTTCTGCCAAGAACATAACATAATCCAGTGCCATAGTAGCTTTTACACCAATCAAAGCAAAATCCATAAACAATTTTTTACTATTTCCTTGAATTCGAATTCATCCACACATCAATAGATATCTATCTGTAGTGAACTGAATCGAAACACACAACAAAAACTTGTAGGAAGTCAACCAAGGAAATCCATATATTGTGTGCATCCGTCAAGAAAGTCATGGATCACAAAATTAGCAGAGTTTCATTTAACATAAAGAAAATATACAAATACTGTTATAATAACATAACTAATGAAATAGTAAAACTTCCCATAGCAACCATTAAAACACAAAGTTAATAATGGGTTCACTTTTCATTGTTTGCAAAATTTCTTTGATAATAACTCTTAACAAATTTAAAAGTTCAATATTTCTAGAAAATGCACCTATGATCGTTAAGGTCATCATTACTGTCATACTCTTCATCGTCGCTGTCGTCATCATCACTATCAGCATCAACTTCTTCCTCTTCATTGTCTTGTTCATCCGGTGATGAGCCTGAAGAACCAACTTCGAGCTCCGCATCAATTAATGCAGCAAAATCGTCGCTGCTAGACGAGTGTACTGGGGAATCAGTTGCAAAACTCATCTGCGAAATTACAGAGCCAGATGAAAACTCTAATAATTCAAACATTTAAGAAGAAAACAAAAATCAAAATACTAGAACTAAATCAGTTACAAAACTCATCTCCAAAATTACAGAGGCAACAAAAAAAAAATCTCTAGAATTCAAACTCTTTTTTTAAAAAACTCAGATATTTGAACTGAATCACTGACAAAATTCATCTGCATAATTACAAAGCCAAATTAAAACTCTATAATTTAAACATTTAAAAAAAAATCAAATATGTGAAGTGAATCACTTACAAGACTCATCTGCAAAATTACAAAGCTAAATTAAAACTCTATAATTCAAACTTTTTTTACAAAAATTCAAATATGTGAACGGAACAACTTACAAAACTCATCTGCAAAATTACAAAGCCAAATAAAAACTCTAGAATACAAACATTTTTTTTAATTCAAATATGCGAACTGAATCACTTACAAAACTTATCTGCAAAATTACGAAGCCAAATTAAACCTCTATAATTCAAACATGAAAGAGAAAACAACAATCAGAAAATATAAACTGAAAACAGTATACGAAACACGCCACAAAAAAATGCAGAATCGGATATCACATAACACAAATCAAATAAAAAAGTCAAAAATCTCATAGTTGAGGAAGAAATCTATTAGCTTAGGCATTGAAAATTACCTCATTTAATAGTTTTGTTTATAGGTTTTGGTTTGACCCGTCGAGAACTTGAAAGCGGGACCGGAAGCGATAACTCGGGTCAGGAATCGGCTGAACCAGAGCGGGAGCGGTGGGGTGGGAGAAGGTGACCCAAGAGGAAGAGAAGGCAAAGATATTGCACGCGCAGAGAACGAGCGCGAGTGGTGGTGTTGCCCGTGCAGGTTCTTTGAGATTTTTGGAGAAAAGAAGTTGAGCTTGGGGTGATGATGGTTACGGGGCGGGACTCGCGATATAAGGTGGGAGATGGGTCGGGTTTATTTGAGTGACCCGACCCGAGTTCTTTAAAATAAAGTTTAGGTTAAAATTTGTTATTAGTTGTTATATTATGCATAAATTAATGAATTTAGTCCTTATATTAATTTATTTATTTTTAATCTTTATGGTTTTTAAATTTTAAATTTTCATCTTTGGCTAAATGTTAGGTGTTAAATGGTTATAATATGCTGTAGGTTTTATATCTTTCATAAATTTAGAATTTAGTCCTTTAATTTTCCAACTTGAAAAATTCAAGTCCAATAGCATTTTTTTAAGTCAGAAAATCAAAGGGCTAAATTTCATTAAATAAAAGTAGATGGACTAGTTTTCAAATGTACGAAGAATACAAGAACTTGTAGCATATTTTAACTTTTTTAAATTCATCAAATTTAACTATTTTCAAAATAAGTTGCAATAAACATATTATCACATTTTATAACGCAATGCAACTTGTTATTTACATATACTACTCACAAAAAAGCTAGTTAGTGGATTTAACAACCGTCTTTCCATTAAGATTAAAATTTCAAACTTTGAAAACTATAAGAATTAAGAACGACCCAATTAAAGAACAATGACTAAATTTACAACTTTATATACGTACATGACTAACATATAGTAGAATTTAACCAAACAATTTTAATTGCTATCCTTATCATTTAGTTATGGTTAAAATTTCAATTATTGAAAAATATTATTTACTTCCAGGGCACTACGTTTAACTTTGTTATTGCCCCACGTTATACTATTACTACAATATTTAGTCTCATTGTTATCGCTATTTTTACCATAATAAAAAATAAATGCACCGTCCATCAACAAAAATATAATAAGATCAAACTCATCAATAATATCATGACATCATTATTTTTTAAATTTTAGAAAAATTATTAAATAAAATTAAGAAAATAAAAGCTTTTTACATCATGATAGTGTAAATTTGTCACTATACTATAATTAGATATTGAAATTTGCCACTGTATTTTATTTTGATTGACGTTAACTATTAAATTTTAAGAACATGGATAAATTTACTTTTCAACTTTTACGTAATTGAAACTAGTCAGTTAACTTTGAATTTTAATTAATTTTGTCATTAACTTTCATTATTTTTAAATAAATTTATAATAATTATTCAAAAACAAAATTCAATAGAATAAATATTATTTAAAACATTTTATTTTAGTAGTGAACATGAATTTAATTTATAATATTATAAAACATTATAAATTAACTTCGAAAATGTATTTAATGGAAAGAAGACTTGAAAACTTCTAATATAAAACACATTACTTTATTTTATTTTATAAATAAATTTTTTTATTAATATTTAATATTATGTTAATTGAATATTTTTAATTATTTAAATATAAATATTTAAAATATATTAAATCTAACTTAATTTAAATTAAAATTGAATGGTAGAGTTTAATTAAGAAAATCAAATTTTAGTTTCATTATTTAACCGAATAAAGTGAAGTGTAAAATTCAATATAGAATTTAAGTAAAGTGGTAAATTTACCTTTAATTTAAAAATACAATCGCAAATATAAACAAAACTAAAATATAATGGCAATTTTTAATTTCTATCTAAAGTGTAGTACCAAATTTGCAAATTAACCTTTTATTTTATTTGTGCATGTAGAAAAGAAACGTAAAATAATAACAAGCAAAGAATGATATTAATGGTATATAAAACTAATATTTTGTTGAAATTTTCAAGACAATATTATTAAGAAGGATAATTATGAAATCTGAATATGAACCGATTGAGATGAAAAGTAGCTAAAAAAATTAATATTTTGAAATTCTTTATGGCTCTGTTAAACTAAAAAAATATTTTTTATTTGTTAACTGTGTTATAATTTGGATTTATTTAATTTTTTAATAATATATGGATTTAATGGTTCATTTAATAGTAAAGGACTAACTTGATCCAGTTACTATAATAAAGGGACTTAGAAGGATTTTTACCTTTTTATTTCTTGGTCCAATGACTTAAAATATACAAGGTGGATGACACGTGCCTCACAAGATTTTTCCCTTTTTTTTCGCTTTTATCATTTCTCTTTAGATCTATCACCGTTACTTCTTCTCTGAGTTTTCCGCTGCCGCCCTCACCGGAATATCGTCGGAGGTTCGATCTATATCGCCCGGATATTCTTCAAACCAACAGCTTTCTCTTTAGTCGAAAGGTTCTTTCTTTTCCGATTCAAATCTCTCTCTTTTTTTTGTAAATTATAATAAAATATTTTTACTAGATGTACATTTTTGCGTGATCTGATTACTCTCGATATCTTTGCATTTTGGAAAGTTGATAACTAACTTAAAAATACACAAATCAGTTGATAATTCATTTCTTGGGTTCATTCTGGATGTAAAGATAAGATATCATTGAATGAAATTTGGGCTGTTCTTGCATTTCTTTGCTGTTGTTACTTTAGGGTTTAGGTCAATTTGACCCAGATAAAAAAATGGGGTTTTTAAATGATTGTGACGATTGGGCTCTGTGGTATGAGTAGAAGTTGAAGTTCTATTCAATTTCATAACATGCAATCTTTCGATTGATAATATTATCAAGTTGCAAAGAAAGGCTATTTGGAATTGAAAGCCCCTTTCACTATTATGTGCTTTTTAGAATGAATGGTGTTGTCCGAGGTGGGAGAGGGTGATGAATTACTTATGAATTATGATTAATAAACATAAAATAGTGACACAAGATAAGGATCCTTCTTTGCAGTTTTCATAGTTAAATAGTCTAAAAGATTATAATTCTCCGTATTTTAAACAAGGCTGGTTTGTGGAGAAAACCAATAGTAATATTGTGAGAGGTTTAAATTTGCAAGAAACCAATTTTTTGAGAACTTTTTGTTGCAAGACGAGGAGAAATTGAGCTAAATAACCCATCTTGTTAGTTTTAAATAGGGATCCCATATGATGTATTCTTCATTTTCTGCGTTTTGTTTAAATTAGCACCGGTCTCTGTAGCTTTTACCATTTTCCCAAGTGCATTTTGGCATCTAACAATAGCAGTGGTCAATTGAAATTGCTAACTTCTGAACAGATTATGCATTCATGTATGTCGAACCTTATTATGATAGTTACGACATATTATTAAGCAGAAATATCAACTTTGGCTTCAATTTATATGTAGTAGGATATACTGATGCTTTCAAATTTTGAAGTTCATGACTTACTATTCTTGTACCATGACGAGATGTGTCTGTGCTTGTTGAATAAAGTTTTCTCATTATGTTTTGTCGCCTTTTGTTTGATTTTAGAAATGTACAATAACTTGGGAGCCCAGCCTGGGGTGCCTAGGCCGCCTGTAAATCCTCAACCAACACCATTTGGTAATGCATTTTATGGTGCTGGTTCTGGTCTTATCCGAGGTGGTCTAGGTGCATATGGAGAGAAAATTTTGGGATCAAGTTCTGAGTATGTGCAAAGCAATGTAAGTAGCTGGTGCAGTTATCATTACAATATGCTTGAATAATGTATCACTCTTACTCCTTGTTGCATCATAGTTTTATATGTTTTCTTGAAGTTCCTGTGTCAAAAGAAAATCCCTGTCTGACGCATATTGTGGTATTGGTATAGGAGATATGATCCTACAAAGACCCTCCAAATACATGGAAACCTTGGAAAATATTGAATATATTCGTATGACTCTCACACTGAACCCAAGTAGTATAGCAGTCTGTTTGTGAGGTCTCTGACTGCTTTTAGGGGTGCATTTGATAGGTCTCCATTCAGGTTTCAATGAAACTTTCAATCAAACTAAGATGTCTGCTTTTTAAATGGAAAATTGAGACCAAAAGTTCTTAAACTTTTAACCTGGTCTTTATATTAAAAGGGTTTTTAAATTTTTAAGTTTTTATAATCTACTTGAACTTTAAGAAGAAGAAAAAAATTATGAAAGTATTGAAGTAATTAAAACGAAATTTGTTCTGGTTAGGATTAATATTTTGTATTTTTAGTAAAACATCCATCGTACTAAATGGTTCTTACTATTACTGTAACTGAAATTGAACTAAGAACAATAAAAGACTGAACCAAACTAGCTTTATTTGTCAGTTGAGTTCTATGGAAACAATTCTATATGCGGGCTTAATGTTTGTAATAAGGATGTGTTAATCTTGTGATAAAGGGTTAAAAATGTTGAAATACATTCCTATTACAATAAAAGGCCTTCAGTTTAAAAAAGGGATGTGTATCTGAAATTATGGATTTTGCTTGGGACTTATTTTTTACTATTTACATCTTGAAATGAGCAGATAAGTAGATACTTCTCTGATCCTCAATACTACTTTCAAGTGAATGATCAATATGTGAGAAACAAATTGAAGGTTGTTTTACTACCGTTTCTGCACAGGGTAAGCATACACTCAGTTTTGTGACATTTTCCTTGTTTTTATACAATTTACCTTCTCATACTTTCTCTTTTCCTTCAGGGCCATTGGACAAGAATAACCGAGCCAGTAGGTGGTAGGCTTTCCTATAAACCCCCGATTTATGACATAAATGCACCAGATTTATACATCCCATTTATGGCATTTGGTACCTACGTTGTTCTTGCTGGATTATCGCTCGGCCTTCAAGGAAAGTAAGTGATTTTCCCCCTCATTCTAATAGCTTTTTCTATTCCTACCTCCTTTTCCCTAACTTTGCAGTGTTCATTTTTTTTGCTCCGATTTTTCATTTTTCTTTATATATAAGTGTTTATCCCCACTCATTCTTGTATTTTCTCTTATTCCTATTGCAATGTCCATTTTAAAGGTTTTAATCTATGTTGCTACAGTTTTTCACTTTTCTTTAAGTATCTATATCCAAAACCGGTGTCTGACATATTCAGACTTGAAGATGGATGAGGATATGACCATTGAAGGACCTTACAGAAATATGGGAAGTCTTGGAGTGATTGAAATTTGAAAATACCCACGTATGACATTCACATCTGAGCTACAGTAGCATATGTTTTAATCCATAAACCAAAATCTGGGCAGTGTTTATTATTATTGTACCTCTAAACACTTGCTAACAATACCTCGGCAACTTTGAGGGGTCTACGCCCAATAGCTAAATAATATTATACTAACCAGAGAGGCTTTCCCTTTGTGTAACCAGTAGCTAAACCGATGTGTATGGAAGCTAGCATTTTTTTATTCTATAGCGGAATACACGATTGAGATGAAGGCAAGTTAAGGTTTACATTCTGACACCCTAGACAGCTTTCTCCAGATAGTATCCAAATTATGAAAGGAAAAGAAATGGGTAGTGTTATTTGTGTGTCAATGGTTAAGGAGTTTTAGCGGCTTTTTGGGTAAAAGTACCATGGAAGCTCTTGTACTAAAAGTTGAATTGCATTTTGACCCCTCTACTACAAAAATGAGCAAATTAATTCTTATATGTTAGATTAAAG